>JAUPFN010000021.1:1586885-2786885 GCA_036924255.1 Apodemia mormo | reverse complement strand
TAATCGATAGGTTGAAAAATTTCGATGCAATGTCAAAAGACATTTTATTTTTAATTTTCTTTCATTGATAAATGCCAAACAAATTGACTGATTTTGATTAAATTAACGGTATTTGTCGCAGTTTATAAAGGAGAAAAGCTGATAAGATTTTTAAGTCAATCGGTGAACTAACTTGAAAGTTATTTAAAAAACATTAAATAAGTAAAAAGTAATATGTCCAGTCGTTCAAAAGTTATGAGATGTTTACATACACACACACGTACATACAGACATACTGAGGTTATCGTGTAAATAGTCAGAAAAGTTCCTAGGGCCTCAAAACATGGACATCTGGTGAAAACTCGATTTTCGAAATCGGGGTAAAATCAGTAACTTCCTTATCTACATATGTAGTGGAAAGTTAAAAAGCTATATTTCTACGAGTGAGCTAATACACAACCATTTTTAAGACTTCTAGCTGTTACTAACAATCCCTTAAAAATATGATAAATCAATAACATTATTGGCCGGACCGAGAACCACACGCCACACCATACTGCCTGCGCCAAGGCGAACTGCTCGCCCGTCAAGATGGTCCTTACGAATTTCGTTTTAACTCAATAGATTGAAACGCGAATGCAACTGCTGTAAATTCACAGCGTAATGGGCTGTCGCCCATCTGATGAGTACATGAAGTACGAAACGCTTTGTCATATGCTAACGTGTTGAGTTTCGGCTTACGCCTAAACCAGCACAGGGGCTGGATGACCTATTGGTCTTTGGTTTCCCTCTTAGCTGACAAATCCCATACAACTTAGTCCGGCCTTAGCCGTGTCAAGCCGTAATGGCGATGCCGTAATGGCATTTCACTGTTTTGTCTTCTTTTCGACTCTCGCTAGACCAAGGGCCGCTTCAGCGGTTAGGATTGGAACCCGTTCCATTCTACACAGCTACTCTCACAAGAGAGAAGCAATGCATAAATGCTGTAAATTCATAATTCAAATAAATCTATTTGAAACCGAATTATTCCCGTGTTGGTCCGGGCCCCTTTAAAGAATACAGCAACTGCCTTGCCGCCAGCCACTTCGTAAAATGCCACTAACATAGGGACTATTGGGTGGTAGAGTTCCACAATGTCTCTCTCGGGTATTTGGTGCCACCGCCTTACCCACTACGGCCGCTGTAGCGTCATCACTTGTCATTGTTACATTCCGATTTGGAGGGTGAGGTACCTGGCCGGTACACTTATGCAAGTGGCATGAACACCTCGCATCACGGATATCGATGCACCAACTACATCTTTGTTGTCCATAGGCAATAGATGACTCTTTCCATCAGAAGAGCTGTCTGCTTTTTACTATCTTATCATATATATAAAAAACGGCCAAATGCGAGTCGGACTCGCGCACGAAGGGTTCCGTACAATCATCTATAAAAGAAAATCACGTTTTAGCATTTGTTGTAATAGCGGCAACGGAAATACATAATTTGTGAAATACGTCAGCTTTCTAGCTATCACGGTTTATGAGTGACAGCCTGGTAATAGACAGGCATACGGACTTAGTAGTAGGGCCTCGTTAATAACTTTTAGGTGCGGAACCCTAAAAAAGAATTAACAGCCCAGTGGTTCGCTGAGAACGCTTGGTAAAGCCAAAAGCACGCTGCCAAATGCGGGAACCGGCATCGCCAGCCCCCCTTGCCAGCTAACTGGCGATGTATCTTGTTGACCAAGTGTCTAAAGACATTTCACTCACCACCCAGGTGTTTCAGATCGATTTCGATGATTCGTTATTTATTAATTTATTACTTGAGAAAAAAAACTCTATAACAGTCTATATCACGTGATGATATTTACTTTTTTAAATATTATGAGAATATAACAATGCATTTGCGCGGTCAAGAAATTAAAAAAAAAACGAATATTAAAAATTAAAAGTCTAGCATAAACTCTGAAATAACTACTAAAATTATTTCACTTATGAAAGTTTATGATAAATAACATTACTCACGACGCTATAAACCTACCTATTATCCATATATATTTTTAATTAGAGGTGTCTACAATTTTGTATGTACGATTTATACTTTAAGTTTTATGGCTTCGGATAAACTTGAACTTTTGATGATATGACATTTTAAAAATTACCACCGGACTGGATCGCGGCCACACACTGAACTAAAAAGATTTGGCGGTGCGGGCTTTTTTTTAAAAAAAACTAATTAGTAGAAATTTTAAACTAATATTAAAAACGAAAAGTTATTAATGGTTATTAATTAGTAATCTAGTGACTATATGCAAAAATTGTATCATGAAATACTTATTTTAAGCTTGTTCTATTCTATATTATTTTATCATAATACTTGCACAAACACCACATAATACATAATAAACAAACATTTCAATTAATTAAATAAACAGAAGCTTTAATTTGATGGCATCCAAAATTGTTAAGACTTTTTAGCGATAAGAAAACATATTATATGAAATCACTCACCTGACTGGCAAAGCCCTTTATTTAACAAACAGATAAAAAATAAAAAATATTTTACGATTGCACTTTCCATGACTAGAATATAAAACGATAAATGTATTTATTTCTCAAATTGCAACGGACGTCCGGACAGCGAGCGGCCTGCGGCACTACGCGATAACGCCTTGCCCAAAGTTATTTAATAGCCGCGATGGAGCTGCGTCAAACAACCTCAGCGGCTAATCAAAATTTAATGATTCAGAGAATCTATGCGAAAGCAAATGTCCCCCCCGGCCTTCCTTCATAAGTTCATATATGGATTTTCCAGAATACAAATTCTGTTATAATCCATCCTAGTGCCGAATATACCGAGTGAGCCTATGCGAGCTGGCTTCTCTGTTTACACACCATTGCGTCCACGTTCTGACCTCTATATAAATTGGGCCAGAACACCAACATGACCATAATATTTTTCTTAAGTCTTTCCCAGTACATTAATAGTCTTGCTGCCAGGCTTTTCGCAAAAGGTTTCGCCTTCAAAACTTCGAAAGCTAAATGTGTCACTACCTCCATTAAAAGTGACAAGGCCATAGAGTATTGTAACGTCTCGGCCTAGTAGCACAGTAGGTGTAGTAGTAAGTACCACCGCCTTGCGTATTCCTGTCACAATAGTGTCGGTACTTGTGTCTGTCGTGTTCAGGTTTGGAGGATGGGGAAATCCCTGTCACAGCGGACGGTGTACAGGCTATAATAATCTGTTTCCGTCAGAACCATTTGCTCACATGCTGACCTGTGATCTAAAACTAAATCTATAAATGTATACGTTACCATACGTTAGAGTATTATGCCCTATATTCTTGTAAAGAAAGAATGTATTAATTTTCGTAGAATATACATTTTTTTTGTAAACTTCAAAGTTTTGCTTATTCACATGTAACTCCCAATTATTTCCATAACACGCGTTTGCTATCGGTTCACGATCTTTTGAATTTTAGATCAAAGTTTAGTAAAGTGTAAAAGTATGTGATGCGATCTGTTGTAGATGTACTAATAGCGTTTGTTTTTAAGGAATAGATTTTTTTTCTACAAATACTCATTTTCACAATTTTTTGCTCTCGTTGATCTGGGCTCCTATTAAATAATGAACCATCTAACGTTCTGCTAGGTAGTTCGTAAGAGGCTAACGATTGGATTTATTTATATGGCCCGTCCTAACGTGCTATGCTGCATTTTTTATTGCGATGCGGCCCGCTGCAGCCCGTCTCAGTGTGCTCGATCCTTAAAGTAGTATTTACTATTTGTACGAATGAAAAACCTGATATGATGCAATGTCGTTGCCTGTGTCATGTTATTACCCTTATAAAATATTATTCGATGTCAAAACAGAGAGAAGGCTCACATATACTATTTTGCAAAATAGAAATTGTTACAATTATCTATATACATATAATAAAATCGTAAGAAAGTCAATGTACGTCCGGAGTAAGCTCAAAAAGTACTGCATGTACTTCAAATTTTGCATGAATGTTACTAACAGGACGGGTCAACATATAGGCTACATACTATCACGCTATCACCTACGGGGTGGAGCTGTGCGGAGTAAATAAAGTCTGCGCGAACGAAGTCGCGGCATACAGCTAGTACAGCTCATATAATCAAGACGTCACTGCAATGCTTTGTATTTATTTTGATTTTTTTTTGTCATAGAGCGACATTCAAACCAGTTCGGATGCCGATGACATGCCGAAATCAATGTCACTTATAATAAAAAATATTATGTTCATTCTCAATGTCGCATACTAAACCTAGGTCACTTCTGTTCTAGAGAATCTGAATTATCCGAGCCACAGGTTCCAACATAATTTCGGGTAAACTTGTACATATATTCACGCCAAATCTACATGAGTTTACATGAAGATAGAGAAACTTGCTTCGTTGTCTTCAAAACAGTAAGAAACTCACGAATTAACAGCATGTATTTTTTTCTATAGTCACAGGAGGCAGATGGCCCACCTGATGTAAAGAGAAACCATCGCCGTGTAGTCACCAAAGATATTACTGGTCGGGGTGGTAATGCCACATGTATGAGTTTACCGGCTACCTTACCCTCCAAAATGAAATACGACAATAACAAGCGTTGATGCTATTGCGGTAGCCTTGCTCCGATCAGACAAAAACTGGTGATACACTTTCATAATTTCCCAAGAAGCAGGTACCATAGGAAGGCAGCTTCGCGAGAAGCGCTTTGTGCCATACCCGATCAACGGCCTTCGCTATGTCCAAACTAACTGCCAATGCCTCCCCCTTGGACTCAACTGCTTCCACCCACCGCGAATCTGTTTTTGATATTGTATAACATTATATCTGCAGACGCCATAATTAAAAATATATTAATAAACGATAAATTCTTGGAATTGGAGCAGTATTCAAGGGTATATTCAAAGTGCAAATTCTAAATGACTGTGAAGTCGTGTATGTTTTTCCTCAAAATATTCACGCGCCAACGAAATAATCAAGATAACACAAATAAAATCATTGCGAAATACGGTAAGTGTTTGTGTTTAAGGTTAGAATATACAAGTTATGGTAGTTAGCCCACGCGCGGGGCCACATATGATAAGAGGGTTCGTGCGTAGAACAAAAGAGAACAAAGTGAATGATCACAATTTTTATTCTTGTAAATGTCAATAAACACAGATTACACTGATCAAATGACAAAAATATAACGCACGTGGGTATGGAAATTTGCATGTGGTAGCTAGCGCATGCGCGGCGTATTACACGACCTTCTACATTTACAGCGGGACGCGGACTCTCTTGTCTGTCGACCGATGCGCGGACGCGGCGGGATTATAATATCCGACGCGCATGCGCGAACTTATTGGTACCGCGCCGGCAAGCGACCACGTGACTTCCGGACGGGAATACGGTTTACTATATGCTCCCCCTCTAGTTCAGGAGAACGCGCTCGTTCCTGGACTAGAATCCTATTTACGGCTGGACGACCACGCTTTTTCTTAGGAATTACTGGTTGAGGAGGGGTGAGATCATTGCCACGATACCTTGTGAGATCTTGCACGTGATACTTCCCGAGCTCTTCAAGTGGAGGTTCACTGTTGGAGATGGTATAGGTGGTGGGAGATATCTTCCTAACTATTCTATAGGGACCATCGCGGCGTGGTACGAATTTCGAAGTAACATCTTTGTGCTTACTACTCAGAACGTGAGACTTGAGAAGGACCAAATCTCCTATTTCAAAGGTCTCGGCCGGGCGACGTGACTGGTCAGCATACTCCTTATTTTTATCCTGCTGGAGCTCAACACGCTCCCGAATTGCTGATAGCGATGATAGGAAGTTATTCAGATAAGGAGTTACCTGGGGTATGAAATTTTCCTTATTTATTACTGCTCGGTGGTCATGGACGACCTCCGAGAGGGATCTCATCTCTCTGGCAAACGTGAGGTACGCTGGAGTGACGCCAGTCGTACGACATCTAGCGCTGTTTAACGCGAAGCGAATAACTGATAGTTTCTTTGGCCAGGATGTATGATCTTCTACTACTAGCTGAGCTAGCATAGCCTTTAAATCACGATTCTTGCGTTCCGCAGGATTGGCCTCTGGATGGTAGAGTGGAACAAAGCTCTGCTTCACATCCAGGATGGTCATGCATTGCCGCATGATAGCCGACACGAACTGGACGCCATTGTCCGATATGACTCTGCGAGGTAAACCGTATCTCATAAAGTACTCTTCTATGAGAACTTTAGCACATGCATCAGCTGTGGCATCCTTTAAGGCAAAGAGTTCGACGAACCTCGTAGCTGTATCTTCGATAAGAAGAATCCATCGCTCCCCCTGGTCTCCTTCCGGTAGCGGACCGAAAAGGTCGATGGCAAGAACTTCATTCCTCTGGTTTAAGACCGGTGTCTGAAGTAGGCCAGGTGGTTTGGAGTTTGTGGCTTTGTACCTTTGGCAGTGGATGCATGCCTTTACGTAATCAGCAATGATTCTCCGCATCCCGGTGAAGTAATACAACTGAGATACCTTTTGATAGGTCCTATCAATACCTGGATGACCAGCTGTAGGAGAATCATGAAGATCATGTAGAATAGCAGGTACTTGATTTTTAGGCACTACTATTTGGGGCGATTCGCTATCTGAATCGGGATTAAATCTGAAAAGTATACCTTGATCCATGAGGTATCCTCTCTCGGACCATCTCTGGGTTGCTACTTCATCACAGCCCTCAAAGTCTTTAATTATTTTTGTCAGCTCAGGATCAGCAAGTTGTTCTTCGCGCAGCTGAGTGGGAGACTTTCTAGGTAAGTCACATATAACTGTACAAACTCCACAGCTATCACGAGAATCTTCAGAGCACACTGGTCTGCTTAGTGTGTCTGCAACAACATTAGCCTTCCCTGGTGTATACTGGAACTGAATATCGAAGGACTGGAGTTTAAGAGCCCAACGGACTAACCTACCTGCAGGTGACTTGAGAGAGAGCAGCCAACGAAGGGGCTGATGGTCACTGCCGATAATCACCGGTTGTCCATCGAGGTAAGGTCTGAATCTTTCAACGGCCCACACCACTGCTAGCGCCTCTCGCTCGGTGGTGGAATAATTTTTCTCTGCTGGATTCAGAAGGCGGCTGGCATATTCTATTGGTCTTTCATCCTTACCTTCACCCTGAAGAAGAACTGCGCCGAGGGCGTAATTACTGGTGTCAGTGCGCAGGATGAAGGGGTTATTAAAGTTAGGTTGAACGAGTATTGGCGCTGAGGTAAGTAAGCTTTTAAGTCCGTTAAAAGCTTGGGACTGCTCCGAACCCCAGGTCCAGACTTGGTTCTTCCTTGTTAGACGTGTAAGTGGTTCGGCAACCTTTGAAAAGTTGGGTATAAATTTTCTGAACCAGGAACACGTCTGGAGAAAAGTGCGCAGATGTTTCAGGTTATGAGGTTCTTTCATTTCGAGAACAGCATTCACCTTTTCAGGATCGGTGGAGACGCCATCTTGAGTGATGACGTGGCCTAGGTATGGAACAGTCTCTCTCGCAAATGCACACTTCTCCCGATTGACGTGGAGGTTAAATTCAGCGAGGCGTCTGAAAACTGCTTCTAGGTCTTGAAGATGCTGCTTGAACCCTTCAGAAATGATTAAAATATCGTCGAGATAGGCCAGTAAGGTTATCTCTTTTAGGGCTGCACAGGAACGGAGGCGGTCGATGAGACGCTGGAACGTAGCCGGCACGTTTTTGAGACCGAACGGCATGCGCTTAAACCGGTAAGTTCCTAACGGAGACACAAACGCTGTTTTGTCTCTATCTATTTCGCGAACACCCACCTGCCAGTACGAGGAGCGCAAATCAAGGGTGCTCATGTAGCAATTCCTTTTTGTACTCTGCAGCAACTCATCAATGCGAGGCATGGGGTAAGTGTCAGTTTTTGTTATGGAATTCAGCCGTCTATAATCTACGCAGAAGCGAATACTACCGTCAGACTTCGGCACCATCAGCACAGGTGAGCACCAGGCCGATTCACATTCTTCAATTATCCCCTCTTGTAACATCCTGTCTATCTCCTGTTTCATTTGCTCTTTTTTATTTGGGTTCAACCGGTACGGGGGAACAGCTACGGGCGGATGGTCACCTGTGTCGATGCAGTGCTCAGTATAAGGTGTAGGACCTCCCCCTGCTTGAAAGATGTGTAAGTGATTAGCGAGTAATTCACTGAGCGCGTTACGCTCACCTGCATTCAGGTGGACACCTTCGTCGTCCCGGAGAACATTTGTAGAAGCGCACGCTGTATACCTAAAGGTAGGTTCGTATAATAATTTATGATGTACTTTATTATCATCATTACTAAAATACCATATTTCTTTATGGAAATCAATCACTACCTTTGCAGCGGAAATAAAATCTATACCGAGTAATGTCTCGTTATTACTGGAGTCAGGGAAAATTAGGAACGGAACCGTAATAGTTTTTTGTTTAAGTTTCACGCACAAAGACGTCGAGAGGATATCCATCTCCCGAACGTGGCCGTCAGCGAGCTTAATACGTCTCTGTGAGGGTGTAAACGGGTGACCTTGCCGCAGAAGGAGAGCATAGAGCGTATGACCGGCGATACAATGTTTAGCACCCGTATCAATCATCGCGGTCCCGGAAAAACCTAAAATCTCGATCTCGAAAATTGGACGTAAATTCCGGAAACTATCTCGCTTGCTGTGGTCGCTTCCCGACGGTGAAACATTTTCATAACACAAACAATTAGAAAAAATATCCATTAACAAATCAATTTCTTTCGAATTATTACATTTATCCATAGAATAGGCAAAATTAGTGGAAATTGTATTATTAGATTTAGGTACAAAATTATTATTATTCATAGCATTCGGTCCATAGCCGTATCTAGATTATTATTAGAATTTAAAACAGAATTTTCAAAAGAATTATTCAAACAAAAATTATTATTAGAATACATTCGTGTATATTGCATGACACCGTCCATATTATCGGGCATTAAGTTAGAATAATAACAATTATTACAATACGGTATGCCATTTTTATAACAATTTACACAAAAGTTAGACACATAGTTCCTATTTTTTAATTTACCCCGGTTCCTTCTATTATTCACTGAATTATCACTCGCGGATTCGACACTATAAAAACTTGATTTATTATTATCCACTAAATTTTCACTTTGCGGCCGAATATTATTAATAGAATTTGACTCACCTCGGTTCGCAAACTTACGGCATTGTTCCTTGACATGTCCATACCGTTTGCAATATGAACATTGCGGGCGAGACTTGTGCGAGGCGGTCGAAGCGGGCGGCGGCCGCGGTGGCATCGAGCACGGCTGCGGCGTGGCGGCGGGGAGCGCCGTGGCGAGGCGCGCCGGCGGCGCGCGGCTCGCAGCCCCAGCGGCGGCCGGCGCGCACGCGACGCGTGGCGGCGAAAGCGACGACGGGCATGAAGCGGCCGGCGCCGTTGCCGTTACCGGCGGCGACGCGTATGACGATTTCACATTACGTTTTATTATATCATTTTCATTTACGGAATCCTCGATGTTTCTTGCTTGAAACAATAATTCAGAGAATGTGGAAATATCTTCACGTCGTAAACGCTTTCGGATTCGGTTGTGTAGTAGACTGTACACTATGTCGATTTCGGCTTTGCTAGTTATGTCGCCGGTTGGTAACTTGGCCAACAGGGCGCGAATGCGTGCTACGAACATATCTGTGTTTTCGTGTCCCTGCGGCGACGCAAATATCTCTGTGTATATTCGATAAGGAGGTCGGCGATCGCCGAAAGCACTTATTAAATTGTTTTTAGCGTCTGACCAACTACATACTTGAGGTTTTATTCCTAACCACCATGTAGCGGCATTTCCAGTTAACAACATAGATAGTCCACGCAAAATATTAACGTCAGGAACAAAACAGCACTCCACGTAACTCTCCAGGGCGTCGATAAATGCTTCCACAGATTCACCGGGAGCGCCGCTGAACGAGGCCTTGCACCGCGCAAGCGTTCCTTGCACTTCAGAGACGGCGACGGGGGTGAAAGTCCTGGCTTGGTTGTTGATGAGTGATTCCATGACATTCTTAAATGCTTCTGCCTGCGAAGTTTGTAAAGCAGCAAGCAAGGTAGTTACAGTTTCCTGTGTAAACGTAGCATCGGTCGGAGGGGCCTGAGAAGCTGGGGCTGCGGCGTTTGCCCGCGACCTCGAGCGGGACCTCCGTTGAGTAGGCGGTGACTCGGCGGCATAGCGGCGGGTTTGCGACAGCGGCAGCGTCGCTTGTGTGACATCGCGGGAGGAAAATTGCGGAGCACTCTCACGATTAACAAGACGGTCCATACTTCTTGTTATAGGCATTATAGCGCGACGATAGATAGGTCGGTAAGTATTCACTAATTAAACAGTTTCACTGAATTTAAATAGGCACATTTACACACTAGTTACGCACATAACACGTTGGGACGCCACATATGGTAGTTAGCCCACGCGCGGGGCCACATATGATAAGAGGGTTCGTGCGTAGAACAAAAGAGAACAAAGTGAATGATCACAATTTTTATTCTTGTAAATGTCAATAAACACAGATTACACTGATCAAATGACAAAAATATAACGCACGTGGGTATGGAAATTTGCATGTGGTAGCTAGCGCATGCGCGGCGTATTACACGACCTTCTACATTTACAGCGGGACGCGGACTCTCTTGTCTGTCGACCGATGCGCGGACGCGGCGGGATTATAATATCCGACGCGCATGCGCGAACTTATTGGTACCGCGCCGGCAAGCGACCACGTGACTTCCGGACGGGAATACGGTTTACTAGAATAGAATAGAATAGAATAGAATACTTTATTTGCATGAAAATGGGTTATACAATAGGTGTTACAACATTATTTCTAGCCCGCCATAGTCAACCGGTAGTGCCGGTGTGCAAAATTATTATAAACTTATAACTTATTTAATTAAATGTTATATAAAATGAGACATTATATATTATTGTTATTTAAAATTTGCTAATTCACATTTCATTATATTTTATTAAGGTAATTATATAAAAGAATGTCACATTTTATTTTATTATTGGTTAATATTTGATTATATACATTTAATTATATTTTATTAAGATAATAACGATAAAAGAGAATGTCACATTTTATTTTATTATTAGTCAATATTTGATAATATACATAGAATTATATTTTATTAAGTAACATTTTTACAATAAAAAGAAGAAACAGATAACTCGTTGTATTATTATAACTTCAAATTATCAGACTTAAGCGCATATCCAGTGGATTATACTTGCTAGTTAGACAGGGAATAATTATTATTATACAACAATTTTATCATTTAGATACTCGGCAATATTGTAGTAAGCTTTTTGCGTTAACAGTTTAGATAATACATTTTTAAATTGTCTTAATGGTAGTTCGCGGATTGTTTTAGGTAATTTATTGTAAATATTTATTATCATAGCATGGCAATTTTTTGAGTACAATGCAGAAAAACTCGTTGGGACTTGTAGCCTGGTTGGATCCCTAGACCCTACCCTTTTGTTATCATTTAGTTTATTGAATAGTTCTTGGTGTTTTCTAACAAATAAACATGACTCTAATATATACAATCCAGTTAAGGTGAACAAGTTAAGTTGCTTAAACAATGGCTTACATGACTCAGTTGGATCCGCACTACACAAAGCTCGAACACATTTCTTTTGCGCAATAAAAACCTGGTTTATATTGGTACAGTTACCCCAAGTAATAAGTCCATACCTCAAAACAGAGCTTATATAACCATGATAAGCAGTTAATGCTGCATTGAGTCCCACCGTTTTTCGGATTTTTTTGAGGGCGTATACAAATTTATTGATTTTTTTACAAACTGTATCAACATGTGGTTTCCAGTTCAAATTTCTATCTAAGTTTACTCCTAAAAATTTTACTTCTTTTACTTCATTAATTAAACTACCCTTATAGTTAATTTCTAAATCATGGCACTCATTTTTGTAATTTGTAAATTGAACTAACTTTGTCTTTGAAAGGTTAGCCGTTAAGTTGTTTCGTTCTAACCAGGATGTTATAGAGTCAATTGTTGATAGAACTGTTTGTTTATATTTATTCTTGTTATTATGGTTATCTGATACTATTACTGCTATGTCATCGGCAAATAATATACTTTTACATTTTGTTTCTTTTGGCAAGTCGTTTATGTAGAGTAGAAAGAGCAAGGGACCAAGAGCGCTTCCTTGTGATACACCAGTTTCTTTTGTTACAAAAGCTGATCTGTAAGCTCTAACCGTTTTAGTTCTATCTAGACGTAAAATTTCTACACATTGCATTCTATTTTTTAAATAACTCTCAATCCACTTGTTTGCGTTACCTCTTATACCATAATTTTCGCATTTATTTAATAATATCTGGTGGTGAACATTATCGAACGCCTTGCTCATGTCAAAGAATATGACGGAAGTAGTCTTACGTTTGTCTATATTTTCTACAATATTTTTTATCATTTTGTATACTGCAAGTGTAGTAGACTTATTTTTCTGAAATCCGTTCTGCTCGTCCGCTATAACATTAAATTTATTTAAGTAATTATTTAATCTAGTATACATGGCTCTTTCAAATACTTTTGAAAGCACTGGTATTAATGTTATTGGTCTGTAATTATTGACTTCCATTTTATCACCCTTTTTAAAAATGGGTTTAACTATTGCTTTTTTTAAGCTACATGGGAAAATTCCTTGTTTAAAAGATCGATTAATTAGATATGTAAGAACTGGAGCTATATACTTACCGCACTTTTTTATAATATTTGTCGATATTGAATCGACTCCTACTGCATATGTATTTTTAAGAGACATTATTATTTTTGAAATCTCATCATTTGTAACTGGTCTTAAAAATATAGTGGAATTGATTTTATCAGGTACTTTATAATTTTTTGTCGTAATATTTGTCGTATTTACTGAAGTAGTAAAGAAGTTATTGAAACAGTTTGCAATTTTTAATGGTTCATATAACTTTTCCCCCTTATAAGTGATACTATCTACTTCGACTCCCTTTTCTGACTTATTTCCAATTAATTTCCAAGTCGCTCTACATTTGTCTTTTGCATTCGTGATATATTGATTATTAGTATTTAACTTCAATAATTGTATACATTTCTTAAATAACTTGTTATAATTCATAAAATTTAACTTATTTTCAATGTTTTTGTTTTTGTAATATGTAAATCTTAATTTTCTTTTTGTGATCGCTGATTTTTTGATACCTTTAGTTATCCACTTATGACAATTATTATTATTATTTATTCTAATTTTTTTAATAGGGAAGCAAAGTTCGAAAAACATTTTAAAAGTTTCATAGAAAACATCAAAGGCAGTGTTGAAGTCTTTTATATTGTAAACTTCAGACCAGGTTAGACTAGCCAGACATTTGTTAAATTTCACCACATTTTCGTGGTTGTAGTCTCGTTTTAGTATGTACCAATGATTTTTTTTCGGTTTTTCATGTACAATGGGTAATTGTAGAGTTTGAGCAGTGTCATGATCTGATAAATAATAGTGGTGTACCTTTCCTACCGCCTGCTTATCACTACTAATAATATTATCTATACAGGATTGCTGGCGCGTAGGTTCATTGATGTGATAGTGTAAATTGTAATTTAACAATAAATTTTTGAAATCACATGTTACTTTGTTATTTTTCAGTATATCGATGTTAAAATCTCCAGAAATCACAATGCGGTATTTCGTCTTATTAATTTTATTTAACAATAGATCTAATTTATTTAAGAATATATAGGGATCCGAGTTTGGTATTCGTATACTATAAAGTATTTATGGTACAATATTGTATATAAAGGCATAATGATCATAATATAAGTTGCTTGTCAAGATATAGCTTTAGCTATTGCTAAATATATCTTTTATTTAACAATATATTTCTTTAATGTTGTTTTTAATACACAATAATGGCGGCGTTTTGTTATACAGCCTAAAGTGTATTTGGAGGGTGATATACTGCAAATAGCTGTACTGAATCTCTTTTTTGTTCTATTATACGGCTATTGGCTTTTAATTACCGTCCAAATACACTTTAGGCTGTACTAAGTCCCTGTATAAATCTATTGTACAGTAATTGGCTTTTAATCACTTAACTTATGTTTAGAGATGCGTAAAAAAATTGAAGAACCCTAAATACAAAACACATGTTTGTCACTTGATTTCGCTATTGTGTTGTATTGACGTCGGTCGTTTGACTTTACAACTAAACCAACTTATTGTTAACTATAACTTATGAGACATGTATTTCAATCATGTTTTACTTTATTTTTCAGGGAAATATGCCTTAAAAAATAATAAAAACAATTGAGAGAAGCCAAAACCGTATTTGTATCGTACCCAGTTTGTGGGAGGATAAAGGTGAATTATAATGACCAAGAAAACAACTTGATGTAACTAAGTTGATCAAGAACGAAAAATCAAGCCCTTTAAATATTGGTCTATCACAAAAATATTTTTAAGAAGAATACGTTATTTCGTGCTTGTGATTTAATATTATTAGTTCTTCAAAGAGAAACACATACTCTTTTGCGTGTAATTGTATCTAAGTATATAATATTTTTAAAACGATTGTAAGTATACATATATAGAGGGTGTTGCAAAAGTGGTACAGTAAGCCGCAAGGGGGTGGCTCAGGGGGTCATTCTTAACAACTTTTGTTTAACGACTTTTGGAAATTCGCGAAAAAAATATTGATTCTCCATAGAAACTTTGTTGGTCACGTGACTTTTCACAATGGAAAAACAAAATTGTTTTTCGGGAATTTTCACAAATCGTTGAACAAAAGTTGTTCAAAATGACCCTCTGAGTCACCCCCTTTCGACTTACTATACCGCTTTTGTAAAACTCCGTATAGTAGCAAGTTAAAAATAAATATAAAAATAATGTGGTGTCGCGGGACACCAGGTAGGAATGAACTTCCTTCGGCTAAACGGCACTACTCGCTTGTGTACGCGACTGTCGCGCCTGCGCACGTCTCATTTAACGCTTTTATTCCACGCATTTTTCTTACGGTTTTACTATCACATTTTTTTCAGTTCGGTCGCGCAGCAAAATTCCTATCCCCTCCAAGCCTGCCGTAAGGAACTTCGTTCCAAAAAATACATATTTTCTCAGTGTAATGATTTTTATTTCTCTTTTTAACTCTTTTTTATATATTCTTTGAAGAATTGTCTTTCTGCCAGGCAGGTCGTAAAAGACAACCGATGGGCTATGCGAGTCACTTCCATCGTGGTTACTAGGTGATAGAGCTCTGCATTGGCTCGACCGGGTCTGGTACCACCGCCTTATCTATTCCTGCTGCAAAGCGTCAGTGCTAGTCACTGTCATGTTCCGGTTTGGAGGGTAAGGTGGCCGGTAAACTTATGCATTGGGCATTAGACCATGCCACAAGAGAGCAACGCACCATTAACATTTTTGCTGTCTGTAGGCGATGGTTGATTCTTTTCATCAGGAGACCGATCTGCTTGTTTGCTATCTTATGACATAAAAAAAAATCAGTTATTGTAAATTACCAACCAAGTAACCTTAATGAAGAAGATAAGCCTAAAAAATAATAAATCAGATAACCTACAATCACTTTTTAATGTTTTTGTTACGGAACCCTTTTCCTTGAACATTAATAAAAATGACGATTGTAGGTTTACCTGAATTGGTAATTTTTCAGCTTTATCTTCATCACGATTACTTGGTTGGTAATTTATAATATTTAAATATTCCTTTTCAATATTCCTCTTGATTTTTTCCACATGATATCAACTATGCAGATATAAAAACAGCAAACAACAATTTTCTCAGTAATACAGCCTTGAGCTGTACTATAGCTGTATATGCAGATTTTTTAACACCGTTGGCTGCATAACAGTCTACAATTACGCCATAAATATTAGCTGTAGAACGGTGATTGCATATCCCATTTTACAGAAACAAGCGTTGAGTGATACTATAATAACACTTAAAGCTGTAATAAATTCCCGTGCTAAACAAAATACAGCTAATGTACAGCTTTAAGGATTAAAATCAGCCTAATGAGTTACAAATTGCTTAAAGCTGTACAGTAGTGTGTTAATATTCAGATATAACGCCTAAAGCTTACGCGGAACTCTAAGAAAGCCCTTGTACAGCATTAGGCTGTATATAAACTCATAAAGGTCTCTTATACCGATAAAAGCATCTTTTTACACCATTGTACGGCTGCAATAGAACTTTAAGTTCTATATGAGCTGCTTTATGGGTATTAAACATGCTTGATTGCTGCTTGGGCGATGAGTTAGGTATGAGCTGAGCGGCCACGACGGAAACCGTACTGACGGTCGCTAATCAGCTGGTGCTCTTCTAAATATTTGAGGAGCTGAGAGTTGATGATTGTCTCCATAATTTTGGAGAACAAGGCGGTTATGACTATGGGCCGATAGTTAGACGGATTAGAGCGATCTCCTTTTTTAGGGATGGGATGCACCAAAGCTGTCTTTCATGAAATCGGTACCACGTCGAGTGAGTAGGAGAGCCGGAATAGGTGTGTTAATACTGGCGCCAACTCTAGAGCACACACTTTTATTTTAGCACAATTGGAGGGATGCCATCCGGGCCACTCGACTTATGGACGTCAAAAGAAAAAAGTGTTTTACGCACTGAAGACTGCAAAAATTCCGTCATAGAATTATAGCGCTGCGCAATGGTAGGCGCTGCATTTCCTTGATCGTTCAGAGTCGAGTTGGCCGCAAAGAAGGAGCCCAGGAGATCGGGGTTTCTCCTCTGCGGTATGGACCAGAGAGTCATCGTCTCCATGCAAGGATAAAAGAGAGAGCTGTGAGAAATTCCTTAGACAGCGTTGACGAGAGACCAGAAGTCATGGGTTCCCGAAGGAAGGCGAACTAATTTCTTACCAATTCTGCCTATGTGTTAAGATTTTGCCTTGGCGATAGCTTTTTTGAAGTACCTCGAGGCGGAATTGTACTTCTTACGTAATGCGCCGGTTTTTTCATTACAAGAAATCACTGTTTTCGAAAGGGGTCCCTTTACGTTTTTCAGCCAGGCACACCGTAAAAGGCGTGAAAAGGCTAAAACGTGTTACTAACATCTTTACCTACCACCACCTAGTGGTAGTAGGTAAAGATGTTACAACACCACTAGGTAGCAGAACTCCACCAACTAACTAGGTGGTGGAGTTCTGCCACGTCACGACCGAGACTGGTATCACCGCAGCCGCATATTCCTGTCACGATTGCGTTGCTGCTATCATATTTCAGTTTGGATGCATATGACATTCCATGCTTGTTATATGGATAGCAACGCACCATTAACATCTCCTTTCTTTGTCATTTTCCATCAGAAGAATCATCAGCTTTTTAGCTATCTTAGGGTATAAAAAATGTATTTTCTTGAATGGAGCCAGAACAAATGCGAGAGGTTTGTGATTGTAGACGTAAAATGTTTATATATGTAGCGCCACTGTCTGACGACAATCAGCGCACACCGAAATGCAAAATACTCTCGTATGCTCGAGCAATATTTTGACTACTCGATCATGCAGCGGCATGCTCGCTCCTTCGCGAGCAAGTTCCATTGGAAATGCTCTGGGTTGCTAGGTGGGCGTGGATGACCAGTTTGATGCAAAAGTCCGATGTTGGCAGACGTGTTCATTATGGTCAAATGGGGCTTAGTAATTATCGCCTTTTTTTCAGAGGGAGAAGAACATGAAGAATATATAAATAAAATAATACAAATAAGGTAGAATAAAGAATAGGTAAGGCAGAAGAAACGTGGTAGGAAAAATGTGCCTTAAGCCAATATTATATCGAGCATGGTCGAGCATCAAGTTTGGACGTACATTTAATTTTGCAATGCAGGAAATTTGTTCTAAAATTAATTTTCAGTACTCTTAGAAAATGCTCTGCTTTTAGGTATATTACAAAATACTCTGTGGCTCTGCTCTTGGTGTGCGCTGACGCTAAAGGACGCGATACTTAGCGGAATAGTAGTAATTTTGTACAGAGACCATTAAAATATTCATTAATATTATCATGGCTTAAAAAGCACCCATGTTAGTCAACGATATTAATACATAGAAATACATATATAAATACTCAAATATATATAACAAACACCCAAACCCAGAAATACAAACATCTATACTCTTCACACGAACGCCTGTCCCTGTCGAGAATCGAACCCGAGCCCCATTGATTGCGTAGTCAGGTTCGCTAACCATTCGACCAACGGGGCGGTACACTGAATTTTAAATTATACAAGATACAATTGTTTAAGGATTTCTTTTTATACTATCAATAGTTTATACTATCAGTAGAGATGATTTGACTGTGCGTGCCTGCCTATTTCTGTCATCGCCTCCGCACCGCAATCCGACCTCAGTCAGTGACTGCGAAGTAAGGAGAACAGAGGATGCCAGAATTTTGACAATGGATTGGCTATGCGAGTCACTACCATCGTGGATACTAGGTGGTAGAGTTCTGCATTGTCTCGCCCGGGTCTGGTAACACCACCTTACCTATTCTTGTTGTAATAACGTCAATGCTTGTCACTGTCGTGTTCCGGTGTGAAGGATAAGGTAGCCGGTAATCTTATACATGTGGCGTTAAGACCCCGCCATCGGAATAGCAACGCACCATTAACGTCTTCGATGTCTATAGGCGATGGTTGTTTCTTTCCATCAGGAGAACCATCAGTCTATTTGCTGCCATGAAAGGTTATATCATAAAAGAACGATTTCAAAAGTTCTTTCACTTATGGAAAGTTACATTATTTCGCAAAATATAATAATATTTTCACGAGCAACTTACAAAATGAAGTGAAATTCCACCAAAAATATTTTCATGTTTCATGGTTTTCACCGCCATTTTCATTACAAATGTCTGTAACGATGAACTCATTTAACTAGTTATACGTATGTATAGCTAGCGATCAGTACAATCGACGTAATCGATCATATAGCAAAGATGAATTTCGCCACTATGAACTAGTCGATATTGGCTCAACTAGTTAGAGTGATCCAACTTCCTAGAGGGAATGTCGCAGGTTCAAGTCCTGGCATGTCGAAATTTTTCTGATGTTTTTTTGAAATCGAGAATTTTTAGATATCAATAAAATCTAAAATATAAGAGCTATACAATTGAAACTTAATGTATTTAACAAATCTATCGGTGACGTCATATGCCGAGAATGTTGTGTAATCCAAACTTAAGCAATGAGGGTTCAATAAAACGGCGAAACACTTCGAGAAAAGGTTGGTTGCGCCCTTGCGCTTTGCTTGGCTTATCGTGGTGGAGGCACTACTGTGCCCCCAGATACAAAATTATCATTAATAGACTTTGAGGTCATCTGCACATACATGTTATATTACACTCGTAGTGTTTTACCTAAGTTTGTAGAGCACTCACAATGATAAGGTCACCAATTTTATTATCATGTAATTTTACGACTCTTTTTATAGCACACAAGATAACAAGCAAGCGAGTTGTAAAATAATATATCATCGCCCATAACAATTAAGTAATTAATGGCGCAGTTCTAGATAACGCTACAAGAGGAGGAATGTAGGCTATATCACCCTGCAAGCCAGAACGCGACAGTCACAAGCATTGACGCTATTTAGGCAGGAATATGCAAGGCGGTAGTACGGGTACTGCGGAAGCTTCTCCTCAGAGGGACTTCGCTTCTTGCATGCGATTTCTAGATAAACAGAAGCAGTGAACTAATTTTTATATTAATCTAAATTAAACTCAAAATTCTTCAATATTCCTTATTAATAGACAAGGCATTCGCTCTATCCTAATTACAGCCAAGACCAAAGAGTATACCATCACTTCTTTTTATCGAAGACCATTCTCTTCACATTTTTATAAGAAATTTTACAAAATTGATTAATTTTAAAAAGTATTATAAAAGCAAAACAAGTGGCCAGTATCAAGTGGCTAGTATAATAACACAATAGAGGTGTTACAATTTCTTACAGGCAAGGCAAGCGCCACCTAAATAACTCGACTAGTTCAGCGCTGCATCATGTCCGGGTTACATAGCGCTTAGCCTACTCATATTTATAGTTTCAGCGTGTACGTGTGCTTTGGTTCCCTGTGAACGGTGAGTCGGTGAACGAATGAAACGCATATCCACAACCAGATCTCCTGTGCGGGAGCTCACCGAAGGGATTACACGTACAGCGACCTGTAGGCATTGAGATATTTCTCACGTTAAAACATAAATCAGAACTTTATTCAATAAAAGTTTTAACAAGTTATTTTGACGCGTCAACATTTTTTAAAAACTACTCGGATCGGAATCGGAATCGGAAACGCGGCCACACACTGAGAAGATCCGAAGGAAGAAACTCAGCGGGCTTGTCTTTTTTCATATAATTTTTTCTTCAATAATATTCAAGTTCTCATGTCTTTTTTATATATTTTACAAACATCAACAAGCAGATGGCTCCCTGGAAAGATAAACCTCGCCTATAAACACCAATATGGTAATGTTATATTGCTATCCGTGAGGCGGAATGGTAATGCCACATGCATAAGTTTAGTAACTACCTTACTCTCAAAATCGGAATACGACAGAGACAAGCGTTGACGCTATTGCAGCAGGAATAAGTAATGAGACCAAAACCTTGTATAGCTCATCGTTCATCTTTTACGAATGCCTGGCAGAATGGCAGTATGTCTGGATCCGGAAAGAGGATCCGGACGAACACGGAGTCTAGTCTAGTTAACTAATACATGTGATTTAACAAGCCGGCTTTGGAAACAGCAACTTTAGTATGTTTACACGTTTGCTATCGTCATTATATTTATACCATTTACAAGGCAGTCTATGCAATAGGCAGAAGATAGGTATCTCGACTGCCTATTTCTAGACCCTTACAAAAGTGTCACCTGTTGGTTACCATCCTGCGCTACCGTTTTGGTGACCTCATATGTACAAAATCAAATTTCATTTAACTGGGTGAGGTACTTGAGATGAAGAAATGTGGAGACACGCAACTTTAGATGTTCATATTTAAGAAGCTCAGTGAATAGTAGATATAGAAATGTAATCAACTTTCCGATTGTCTGAGGCCTTTGTGTGGAGGTCTTCCGCAGCGGCTCTAGGTGAGCAGGAAGCTAGCCCATATGTATTGTATTTTATTGTCTGACTGGGTTCTACAATATAAATGTTTATGTTTTCGCGTATATGTGTACTAACCTGATGATTCAGTGACTAACGACGCTGAATATAATATTAAGAGCTCGAATCGATTCTTTACATGACAGTCGTCGTAGAAGATACTTCAGATTATTGATTATAGTTTCATAGACTGATATTTAATTGTAATCTAATAATAGTAAATAAATTGAGTGAGGGACTTCCCTTCACAATGGACCATGATGTCCTATCAAATGATCGTCCAGCATCGCCGCCATAATCGGGCTACTCATCATATAACAGTGAACACTCATTTGCTAACTGTCTACTGTTATGTTATGGCGTCTATGGAAGATGGATAGCTAGGTGATCGCGGCTGCGGCAATATTTTTACTTAGCTCTTATAGTTATTTACAATCTTCACGACGAAAGAATCGTCAAACTAGATGGATTGTATGGACGCGCACACTGGCGACTGCGCTCGATCATACCCAATGATGGCCGATCACAGACTGTATGCCCTCTACACTAAAATGCGTGCTTTTAGCCGACCATCATGGTCCATTGTGAAGAGGAGCCGTAAAATAATAATATTTTATTTAGCTAGTTTCCACGCAACGAAGACAGAGTGTTCCAATGTCTGAAGTGTGAAGTTTATCACGATTCAGCGGTCACCCGTTGACCCCTATCACCGACTTTTGCTGATCCTAACAACTATCGTTAATTACTTACGGTACAGGAAACGACAGCTGTACGTGCGCATCTACCCAGCAGGAATTTTATTGGGATCCGGATCAACTCCTGGGGAGTGGATTCCATTAGAAGAATAAACCATATTCCATTCTGCCAGACAGTATTGAATAATATAAATAAATAAATAAATATTGCTGGACAAATTACAGGAATTAATCTAACCCAAAAGTAAGCAAATTATTTTCTTGTAGTATGGATGTCAGTCAACGATAATAATACACAACATAGAAATACATCTATATATATAAATACTGTAACATACATAATAAACACCCGAACTTTTTTTTCAACTATTTTTATTGTTAAGCTCTTGCTAGCTAACAAAACCTACTCAATATATACAGATAATTTAATGAAGATTGACGTTGGTGTTGGTTGGTCCGAGATCCTTTGAAGAATAGACCAACTGCCGTCCCACGCATGCCGTAAAACGCGACCGATTGGCTATACATGTCACTAATGTCGTGACCACATACACTAATGTCGTACATATTCCTGTCACAATAGCGTTAGTATTTGTTATTGTTGTGTTCCGGTTAAGGGTATGTAGGCTTATGTATGTGGCATTGCCATCCCGCCACACGGGTAGCAACGCACCATTTACATCTTAGGCGGTGGTCCCTCTTTCAATCAGCAGAGCATCTGCCTTTTTGCTTTTTGCATATCATGATATAAAAAAATATTAATTTTGATAATATTTTTAAGAAATAATTGTTCTGGTTTCTCAGGTTTACCACTAGATGGCGCTGTACAAATCACATACAAATTCCTAGTAAACTCCAAACGCGCTCACGATCGAATGCGAAAAGAAAAACTCACACTTAGCACTCTGCTGGACGTACAAATCTGCCCCCCAAGACAAGTGGCATCAACGCTAGGAGAATAGAAAACAAAATGTATGGATTTGACATAAGCTGTTGATACGAGCGTAAACGAATTTGTAATTGGTAGCCAAGTGTCCTTCGTGAAACGAAACGTTATATTGCATCGATCATTTTTGATCATTTTCATACAAAACCTTAGCCAAGTGGCTCTTTTGACAAGCAAAATTGTGATCCGATGATTAGCGAACGCTAGAACCCTGTAAATTACGCTAAAAATGGCGAATGATCACTATTATTCAATCAGCTGTTCTAAATCTAATATCTGTTAGAATTTTTGATAATTTTAAAGTAAAATGAACGCAAATTGCCATAATTTAAGAGTCCTAACCTAACTAGGGGGATTTCAATACATTTTCTTTTTTTAAGTCGCAGACGCCTTTGTAATGGATTTCGGTTTTCATCCCCTAACTCCACGGGGAATTAACTCAGAGCAAAGTGACCTTGACAAAACTTGGTGTCCCTTACCCCCTCCACGCAATGGTGCAACAAAAAAGGGTGTTATATGGGGTTGAAATTTTCCATCTAAATTTTTCTGTCCTGCGCACGCTCTGACCGCCAACCGAGCTCTCTGTTCATTCTAATATAACGCATTGGCGTCATTTAGACCAAATTGGTAGCCAAGTGGACCATGACTTGTTTAACGTTAATTCTATAGAGGTCTATCGAATATTGTCTGTGAATTGACGGCGATGTCAGTTTGAAGTGTTATTTTCACAACGTGAATCAATCTCGGACATTGACGTGTATAATATGATCTCGGATGAATAATATACATGGATGGAATATATAAATAACTAGCTGACCCGGCAAACGTTGTTTTACCTTACATATTAGAAATCCATACCGAACAAACAACGTGACACGTCATTTATATAAGTATACGGGATTGTCCTTCCATGCAGCCAAAATGGCATTAAACTTTATATGGTGGTTAAGTATTCTTAAATTTTTTAATTTTCCGCGCAATTTTCTTAATATTTTCTTTTATAAGAACCTTCTCCTTACAATTACAAACACAACAAAAAAAATTACCGAAATTGGTCCAGCCATTCAGGCGTGATGTCGTGACCAAGGAAAATAGGGATTGATTTTTATATATATGACGGCGTCCGCGTCATCAAATGCAAGAATATTGTAAACAACAGGTGTACGCCTGAGCCACCGAGCGCATTGTTCGATATCCCTACTACTCAAATTGTTTTGCTACCTGTATAAAAGGCTCTGAGCGCCCCCCGTTCGGGCAGTCTTGGCTCTGGCGTGGCTCGGTACACTTGTTGTATCTTGCTAGTAGCTTATCCTTGACTCTTGGATAATTAATTTGTGCAAACAAGTTAATTATTATTGTCAACTATAAATTAGTCGCAGTACAATTTATAATGGACTATCTATTGCTTAAATTATGACTTATTTGTAATAAGGAATAATTAAGTTACTTGGAATTGTTAAACGAGAACTAATCATTAAATAATGGAAAGCTGTAACAGTGATCTTATGTTATTTTTGATATTTGATACAAGTTGAACAAAATATAAAGAGTTGTTATATCACCATATCCTCATTTTATTTATCGTATCTGACCCACTTCCTACATCAGAAGTGGGATCGGATTCACTCCCACTTCAGCATCAAACTATTTCGGTTAATTATGTAGAGCAGTAAATGTCTCTTTTCACTTGTGGTATGGAAACTATTCTTTGAAAAATAGCAGAAAATATTAATTCACGTTCTGTAAATACATCTACTGCCCTTAAGTTGATATTCTTTGATTCTGATGAAGCAGACGATATGACTAACTGGTGTCCTCCTCCTAGCTTCGTATTCTTCATTACTGAGGGTCGTAACCTCCTCATTAGATTGTTCTTGATAGCACAATGTTATGCCATTGGACTCTATTTTCAGCGTCGTGCAGAGCATCATAAAACATTTTAGACATAAGATTGGTGCAAACCTGGTCTGACCATCGCATAGGAGTACGACCACGTGGTCTTTTGTCTTCTACTTTTCCGGTCACTATTAGCTTTTCGAGATTGTCTCCTTGCTTTCTAGAGATGTGGCCGAAGTATTATAGAATTCTTTGAAGGCACGTAGCAGACAGTCTGGTCTTTACTCCAAGTTGTTTTAGTATGAAGGCGTTGGTCCTGTGTGCTGTCCAAGGGATACGTAACATTTTCCTCCAGCACCACATTTCAAACGCATCAATGCGACGTCTGTCTGCAGCTCTTAGTGTCCATGACTCTGCGTCATACGTAAATATGGAGAACACCAGCGTACGAACCAGCCTCTGATTGGTTTTTAATGAGATGCTTCTGTCGTTCCAAGGACACTTCATCTGTCTCATAGCATTTTTGTGGTGTACCTTACTAGATGGTGTGCCTTAAGTAAAATTATTATAGAAAAGAAACAATTAGACGGGGTAGATCAAATCATTGTACCTACTCACTCACTTGAGTCATGCCGTCACCTACTTCACAAACTGCTGTTTTGGCAAACTATATTCTTTTAGACGTAGATATGAACCGATTTAAGAGCACCACTGCATTTCGAGGAAGTTGAAATCTTCGTGATAGAATTGAACATCGTGACAACGATTGTCGTGATAAACAGAAATTTATCTCAATTAATTTTTGCTTGCAGGGAAAGCAGGTTATCTACCACTATCTCTGGTGGCGTGTCCAGTGGCCGACCACCAGTGGTCTGCTATGTATGTTGTGACCCCGGCCAAGCCACAAAGCTTCCATTTGACCGATGCGCTACAAGAAGAAGAAGTTGCCACTTCGAGTTCCGAAAAACAGAAAACCAGTCAACATCTGTTCCAGAGCGTCACATGGTGTATAACACTAAGTGAAATTTAATTACCTTTTATATTTGACTCTGTTCAAAATTCCATATCAAACAAATCTCTTGTGATTTCTTTGTAGGAGAACGGTTTTATGAACAAGAATCTAAGTAGTCGCTTGTCCTGATGTAGTTTCCACTCAATAGATCAAATGATTAACTTAATTGAATTAAAACCAGCGAACTTAAATCGATTTAGTTGACCCTAGACCGTTAATAAGCGATCTTTAAGTTTATTACCAACTGAACTCAAATTAATATTAAAGAAAAAAACAATACAGATTTACATCTTCTTGCGACAGGCACATAAGAGCTAACGTCAGTCCGAACGTGTTTAATTTATTTATTTATTTTTTTATAGAAAAAAGGGGCAAACGAGCAGGAGGCTCACCTGATCGTAAGTGATTACCGCCGCCCAGGGACAGCCACATCACCGGAGGTCTTGCAGCTGCGTTGCCGGCTTTTTGTGAGGGAGTGTGCTCTTTTCTTGGAGGTGCCTGAGTCGTGTCCGTTCGGAAGCGCCCCCGCCGGTAATTGATTCCACGGAGGAGTGGTGCGTGGTAAGAAGTGCCTAGAGAATCGCACAGTTGTGGATTTCCGGACATCGAGGTGATGAGGATGGAACTTTGAGTTTTGCCGCGATGTCCGATGATGAAATTCGACAGCAGGGATCAGTCCAAACAGTTCGTCGGAGCGCTCTCCATGATAAATGCGGTGGGGGATGCTAAGCGAACTTACATCTCTGCGTGGAGCCGGGGAGTCAAGCCGATGAGAGATTGCTTGGTCGTCAACGATTCGAACCGCTCTACGCTGAGTGCGATCAAGTGGAGGAGGCTGATACTGCGGAGCTCCCGCCCAGAGATGAGAGCAGTGCCCCATGTGCAGGCGAATTTGCGCTTTGTAGGGTTGCAAGCGATGAGAAGGCAGGAAGTGCTGTCTCGCTCTACTGAGCGCACCGAGCTTTTTTGAGGCTAGTTTGGCCTTTTCTTCCAAGTGATCGCGGAACTGAACGTTGTTCGATATGTCAACGCCAAGAATTCCAATATTGGCTGGGGTTGTCAGGAGAGGGTTCTCAAAGCGAGGTGATGCGAATATTGTAGGGTTGAATAATGATAGCGGAGTATAACTCTGACAAATTATGGCAAGAGCGGTTAGGTAATATTCAACACGCGCTCAACAACATTAGGTGTAGGGTATTTGGATTTACCCCCATAGATTTGACATTCGGAATTCAAGGCAACTAACTAAAACTCGCAAAAGTATCTACAAGCATTGAAGATCCAGTGTATCCAATAGAATCAAAAAATCAGTCTAATCGGACATTTTACGAGTAGAGGTAAAAGAAATGTTAAACCTTTAAGTGTAGGTGACATTGTCTTTGTTAGGAATGAAGAACGACACTAAACGAAACTTGATTCAAAATATAAGGGCTCCTTAAAAGTTACCGCAATTTTAGAAAACAAGTGCGCCCATGATAGCCTCTGCGAAGTACCCATATTCCTGCAGGGTTTCTTGAGGTACCTATATGAAAATTATAACAAGGATGACGTGACGGCGTATACTCATGGTAATGATCTTGTTCATAAAACTGGTCCAAACAATATTGATAGAAATGCAGTGTATATTGTAAATAGTTATAACAGTCAGAGTTTTTAATATCTTCGAACTACCTGTGAAGGAGATTCTCTAATCTTGTAATAACTAATGCCACTGTTCATGAGGTTGCATCATCAGCAAAAAAATACGATATAAAGTAAACGAAAAAAAAAATTTAGTAAAATGATGATAAAAAAAAATATCACTAAAAATGTAAGTAAAAAAAAAAGCAAAAAAAAAGTAATAATAAAGGAAATGGGAGTCTTATAAAACTATGAGAAGAAATCAATGTAAAGTAAAAGAAGTAATTGAACAAAAAAATTTAGGATTGACAAAAGATGCAGGATTGACAAAAAATGTAGGAAGATGACGGCACACTCCAGTCTCCGGTTTTGAACTGATGAGAGGGAGCTTAGTAAACTTCAGTCTCCGGTTCTAACTGATGAGAGGGAGCTTAGTGCACTCCAGTCTCCGGTTTTTAACTGATGAGAGGGAGCTTAATACACTCCAGTCTCCGGTTTTTAACTGATGAGAGGGAGCTTAGTACAATCCAGTCTCCGGTATTTTTAATTAAGATATGTCAGGATGAACGAGGCGTTCCTTGTCCTCAGATGTATAAAGATGCGCACACGAGGACGTGTGCATGTCAGTATGGCCGTGACGGCGTCCGCGTCATCAAATGCAAGAATATTGTAAACAACAGGTGTACGCCTGAGCCACCGAGCGCATTGTTCGATATCCCTACTACTCAAATTGTTTTGCTACCTGTATAAAAGGCTCTGAGCGCCCCCCGTTCGGGCAGTCTTGGCTCTGGCGTGGCTCGGTACACTTGTTGTATCTTGCTAGTAGCTTATCCTTGACTCTTGGATAATTAATTTGTGCAAACAAGTTAATTATTATTGTCAACTATAAATTAGTCGCAGTACAATTTATAATGGACTATCTATTGCTTAAATTATGACTTATTTGTAATAAGGAATAATTAAGTTACTTGGAATTGTTAAACGAGAACTAATCATTAAATAATGGAAAGCTGTAACAGTGATCTTATGTTATTTTTGATATTTGATACAAGTTGAACAAAATATAAAGAGTTGTTATATCACCATATCCTCATTTTATTTATCGTATCTGACCCACTTCCTACATATATATAGATATAAAAAAATAAGAACAGAGTCGCTATATCTGATTCAATTTTGATTGTATGTACCGCGTAAGTGCGAATAAGATAAAATATAGGTACTATCTTTTCTTCTTAATTACTGTCATGCCGTAAATTTCTATATAGCTAACATGTCAATTGAACTCTGTCAGTACTACCAATTTAAAGAGTTATAAAATTAAATACTGTCACCAAGATTTATGTATTTATCTTCCTTGCTATCAAATTTGATTGTGTTAACATATTTTAAGTAAATCCTCTTTACATTACAAGTGAACATAGAATTGTACAAAATGTTATCGATAGTCATATTTTAAAAATTATGTTTCAGATTTATGAAAGCCGATGATAAATTTATTATTAAAAATGAACAAAAATATGCAAAACTGAACATATAAAACTTCTTTTTTACGTATTTTTTGACATACAAATTTACAGAAATGTAAAATTGATCGAAATCTATTGCTACACTGAAAAATAAACTATCTTCCTTTGTTTCATTAAATTTACAAAATACAAGGGTTGTAACAAGAATATAGTGTTTATAACTTGAACTTATAGTGTCTGTAAAATATTTAAAGACGAAATATTATATTTATCATCATTAAGACATTGTCAGCATTTTGCAAACCTACCACTACTTATAATGTGTCTAGGCAGTTCGTTAGAAGCGAACAATTGGAAAAACGAGTCACTAGTATTGTGGCTTCTAGGTGGTACGATTCTGCATTGTCTCGCCCGGGTCTAATACCACTGGCCCACCTATTTCTGCAGCAATAGCAACAGTGCTTGTTAATGTCGTGCTCCGGTTTGCAAGGTAAGGTAGCCGGTAAATGTATGCATGTGACATTAATCCCCCCCCCCCGCGCCACAAGGATATCAAAGCACCATTAATAATGTGCCACCAAAAGCCTTAATTTGCGTTAATTTTACTTTAAAATTATCAAAAATTCTCACAGATGTTATCCACGCTTTAGAACAGCTGATTGAATAATAGTGATCAACCGCCATTTTAAGTGTAATCTGCAGGGTTCTAGCGTTCGCTGATTATCGGATAATTCGCTACTATTTTGCTTGTCAAAAGTGCCACTTGGCTACGGTTTTGTACGAAAATTGTCAAAAATGATCGATGCAATATAACGTTTCGGTTCACGAATGACATTTGGCTACCAATTACAAATTCGTTTACGCTCGTGTCAACAGCTTATGACAAATCCATAAATTTCTCTTTCTATTGTACTAGCGTTGATGCCACATCTTGGGGGGCAAATCTTTTTTGCTTTTAATGCACTTCATTACATAGTATAAAACAAAGTCGCTTTCTCTGTCTGTCCCTATGT
This sequence comes from Apodemia mormo, assembly GCA_036924255.1. NCBI lineage: Eukaryota > Metazoa > Arthropoda > Insecta > Lepidoptera > Riodinidae > Apodemia > Apodemia mormo. The sequence continues at coordinate 2,757,133 of JAUPFN010000021.1, read as the reverse complement.
CCCTATGTATGCTTAAATCTTTAAAACTACGCAACGAATTATGATGCGGTTTTTTTTAATAGATAGAGTGTTTAAAGAGGAAGGTTTATATGTATAAAAACATTCAATATATTGTAGAGAAATACTGTAATTTTTGAGTTTTCTGATGTCATGTCGTAAATAATTATATTTTTTTCCGCTTACATTGCAAACGCAGGCTAAACCCTACGAGATTTATCAAAATAATGTACCGAGTAATTGTACACCTTAAAAAGGTCTACAGAAAACTCCGCGATGGTATATGTCTATCTCTTATGGATAACCCACAATAGCATTTTTTTGTCATTTACTTTTTACGAGAATTAATGGTTTTTTTTCTAAGCAATTTTAAGCAATGCGGCACTCATCCTTATCCAATTAAATACCTTAAATATATTGTTGATTTAATATAGATCAATATGACTGTTTACAGCATGTAATTTAAATTAATATTTTCGAAGATATTGCAGATTTAAAATGCGGTTGCGGGGTTATCATCCGGTCGGCGGGGCGCGCGGTATGTTCTGTTAAACCGCCGCGCTGGGAAACGTGTTAATTTTCGGATTAATAAATATAGGACTGCAGCTGAAAACCAAAATTCAGTACATTTTTTTAAACTAAATATCACCATATAATAATCATGTCGAAGATTAGAAATAGTATTAACAAATTATTTATTTTAGAGATTTTTTAAGCCTGTTGTCGAAATTTTATTTGATCAAGTAAAGTACATTCTATCATGTAATCAGGGCGAGCGAAGCGAGCCCTACACAAGGCCACTTTCTATGCACTTTTGTGGTACAGTTTATTAAAAAAATATCGCATTTTTAGGTTTGAGCTTCGACGTAGTAGTTTATATTCATGTCTAGATTTGTTATCTACCATAAAAATACCATTTTATGAAAATAAAAAAATAGAAGGTACAATTTGTATTAGAATCTTATTACTACTAACGACATCTCTTATTAAATTAACGAGTTAAAATTGATAGAAGATACATTTTCTATTAGAATTTTTGAACTTATTAAGAGACTACCTACTTCATGAATTATTTCTTCATATTTGACTGGCGGCGCGCGGTTATCGTGCCCTCGTATAAAGGCGAGGTTCATGTATATACTGCAATAGCTATAGGGCCATCAGTTTGATCAGTTTGGCATCGAAGGTGTATGATAAAATCATTGAAAGGAGAATGCAAGAGAAGGGAAGTTCGAAGTAATATTGTGGGAGGCACAAGGAGAATTTAGGTCTAGAGCAGGGATGTTTGCTGGGAACAGAGTAAATAGAGCGTTAGAGAGTTTCACAATATGCTTATTGAGAAACAGTACAGATGTATTAATTGATTTATATTGTATTGAGATCAATTCCCAATCTTAGCCCGAGGGCGAGGGTAAAAAGCTAAAAAAAGTATATTTACGCCCGTATCCCCGAAGAGGTAGGCAGAGGTACAACGTGTGCATCCACGGTTAGCTGAAGATACTTAAGTCCCACAATGTGATAGGTGCCCAGCCTATCGCCAATAGGGCACTTTTCCAATCCCAGGCAAAGTTGTTTTGTCAGAAAACTGAAAAAACACATTTTTTCATTTGCCTGACTCTGGAATCGAACTCCGAGGGTTTCTCTGAGAGAAAAATTCGAAAAATGTATTCGCTGAGTGTCTACCGTCAATTCTTCGTGCCTGCGTAGTCCAAAGTTTTGAAGGTTTATTTAAATAAAACATTTTTTGATTTTGATTTCGTAAATCGACGTAAAACCAGGAACTTCCTGATTTTAGAAAAAAACAAATTATTTCAGCAAAATGTCAAAAATGTGTTTTTTATAAGATCAACCTTCATTATTAATACATATTTTTCCTTGAAAATACCAACAAACAAAAACCAAATATTCCTAGTCCCAAGCCTGACGACGCGGGCCTTTGATGCAAATGTAATGTTTAGGTGAAAATACGCTGAGTTTTTTAGATTAGATAATTATATATAAAGTCCATACATTAAAAGATGTAATTCTCATAAAAATACTTTTATAACAATATTACTAGATAGTATAACTTTGCGAGCCCTTACAAAGCTCTGCTTTTTGCTAGTAAGTTAGCACATTCCTTAGATAATATCTTCAGGTATATCATATATATATTTTTAAATTATTTGTGTAAAGATTATTATTAATTAATGTAAAAAAACGTTATTTAGCAAACCAGTTTTTAACTTCCCACTACGTATGTAGATAAGGAAGTTACTAGGGATGCAAAGTTTTTAAAAATATCGATATATCGATGTCGATATATATCGAATGAAGTCGATATTGATATATCGATATATCGGCGGATTAGCCCGATATATCGATATTTTATCGATATTTTCTCCTTTTTTAAAAGCCTCATTATGGGCTATGGTGGTGACCATTTTTAGAAAGAAAATCATAAATTTCTTTAGAAAAGTCAGCTGTTGATAGTGTACAGCGACAGCGAATGGTCATCAATGTCATCATCATCAGCATGGCGCATGGCATGGCCCATCATGTAGAGAACTGAGAAGAGTAATACTTCAAGTACCTTTCAGACAATTCAAGTGATGTACTTACTTATTTATGTAATTTTTTATTAACCTATGTGAATAATAAAGAACATTGAAATAAAAATTAAGTTTTTTCTCATAAATTTATTTAAAAATGTCTATTGATTGCCATTCCAGTAATTTGTGCCAGCTATCGAATTTAAAAATAGCAATTTTGACAATCTGCTTCCTTGTAGGCGGTTTCTGCTCTGAGTTATAGTGGCTCCCGCCTTTGAAAAAAGACGTTCAGAAGGAACACTTGTTGCCACGATTGGAAGATGACTCATTGCAACTTTAAAAATATTGGGATATACTCCTTGCATCTCTTGCCATATGTCAAGAACATTTACTTTTAAAGTATTTACCGGAGCAGAAAGATATAATGTAAGCTCGTCGTCACCGTCAGTTTTTTTCTTTTTATTTGCGTGTGCGCCAAAGATTTATGGTGCTTCCAGAAATCAAAATCACCTTTATCTTCATCCTCTGAAGATATTGATGAAGCTGTTGCAGCTGCGGCTGCAGATTTGTACTCTGAAATTAGTTTTCTAATTCTTGACATCGCTTTGGCGCATGCATCAGGTTTCTTAAAGTGCAGGTTTTTGAATCGAGGGTCTAGCAATGTCGAAACTGCTAACAAACTATTGTATTCTAGCTGGCCGAAACGCTTTTCTATTTCGAGAGTAATATTTATCTTCAAATCACCGGAAAAGCTTGAAGTGATCCTCAATTCGCTGTACTGGTCAATTGCACAACTCACCATCGGCACAACTTTTGAAATAGTGACATAATGTTCGGCAGAAGCCTCTTTTGTCATAGCTTCCAGTGGTCGCAAAACATGACACACATCTTTTATGATGTTTAGCTCAACTGCAGTCAGCATGATAGGTGCATCAATTTTGGAAAAAATTATGTCGCTAATGTATGGCGCCAAATCAACAAATCTCTGAAGCATGTAATATACCGAATTCCATCTTGTTTTTACATCTAACATTACTTTCAGAGTTTTTCCTTCAGATATTTTATTTTCGATTTGCTTCCTCTTTAATTCCAATGTCATATCTTGTCTTTTCTTTATATACTTCACAATATTCCTCACACGATCTATTATGTCATTCAATCCGGAAGTTTTTTTTATGGCCTCTTCGCAACTCTATTTATCATATGAGCAAAACAAGGGATATGTTTGTTAGCCCCAAAAGTCTCTCTTATGGCTTTTATCATGTTTGCGCCAGAATCTGTAACGAAAGCCATAACTTTTTCGATTTCAATACTCCAACTTCTTAATATTGCAGTTAATTGTTGGCCAATATATTCGCCAGTATGGCTTTCGTCTAATTCAAATACTCCAATTGTAATTGATTGCAATTGCAACTCAGTCTGATGCAAAAAATGGACTGTGAGTCCGAGATAACCAGTGTTAGTCATTGTTTCTGTCCATATATCTGTTGTTAAACAGAAGTGATCGACATTTTTCAATTTTTCCTTTAAAATTTTGGATATAGTGTCATATTTTTTATCGATTTTTGTTTTGATGGTTTCTCGACATGGCACTTTATATAATGGAGCTAATTGCTTCAATAAATGTCTGAAACCTTTTCCTTCCACTGAATGAAATGGCCTGTTGTCAACGGCGATAAAATATGCAATAGCGTCTGTTATCCGATCATATTTTGCGCCACCTTTAGAATATTGGTACATATTTTCAAATACATTTTTTATTTTTGGAGTGCTTTCTGAAGATGCACTAGGTGTTGCAGTGGACTTAATAAAAGGGGTACTGCTCTCAACCACAGAAGACGAACAAGCAGCTTCGCCAGAAATAGCAGGTTTTTCTGTGAGTTTAGTATTTTCATTTGATTTTTCAAGGTTGATGCTAGAAGAATTACCATCACATTCAGTCAACTTCCTGAAAAATAAAAAAATACAATTGCTAATAATACATATTTTTTAAATTTTATTTCATCGATAACAATTTATGAAATAATATGATCCTACACTAAAACAACACCATACATAATATATTCATTATTCATGCTTAGGTAATTTTGTCAAAAACATTTAATCCGTTTATCGATACAAACAATCATCGTCAGTCAATACAACACAACACTAATCATACCTAAATCAAACATGACCTAACCTAAAATGTTTTTTAAATATTGTAATATTTTCATAAAATCTAACCTTAATTATTATTATTTGTAATTCGTATTATTAACTGAGGAATTAATAACTTACCGTTGTGCTTTATCCAAATGTTTATCGTCAATTTCATAATCTTCTGGATGTTTGTGCTTAATATGTGATGCGAGATTGCTCGTATTTCCAGACGTTTTAACTCGTTTGTTACAAATATTGCAAACGGCGCCATCACCACCATCTTTTTCGAAAACCGACCACAATTTACTTCTCTTCATTTCTAACAGTAAATGCAAATAATATCAACACCGAAACTGCAATGCAACACACACAACAACACAACCACAGAATACAACCAAACATTTTTTTTTGGTTAATGCCTTACGGGAAAGGCAAAGAGATCGAAGCCCATGCAGCCCTGTCTGATGTTTTACCATTTTACCCGATTTTGAGGGTACTTTAATTTGGTCGGGTTTTTCGATATATCGTTTCGATATTTAGCTTTTTTCGATATCGATATATCGATATCGGCGTATCTTGGATATCGATAAATATCGATGTTTTAGGCGTCGATATATCGATATTTATCGGTTTTCCGATATATCGTTGCATCCCTAGAAGTTACTGATTTTACCCCGATTTTCGAAAATCGAGTTTTCAGATGTTTGAGGTCCTAGGATTTTTTTCCGACTATCGTGAAAGATGACGTCAGTATGTCTGTATGTATGTAATTGTGTATGTGTGTGTGTGTGTGTTTGTATGTGTATGTGTGTGTGTGTGTGTGTGTGTGGGTGTGTGTGTATGTGTATGTGTGTATGTAAACATCTCATTACTTTTTAACGGCTAGATTGATCGAATCGATCGCGGTTGATGTCATTCGATTGGATTCCGCTCAACTTAGATTTCCTGAAAATTTGAACCGATTCGGTCCAGGAGATTTTGAGAAATTTAAAACAAAACACCGAAAAAAATTTTGACGAAACAGTATTTTTTTAATATAACTTCCAGATTTATGTGCCGATTGAGTACAAAAACTAATCAGCTCTATTCCTCAAAAAACTACATCTAATACATAAATTGCATCAAAATCGGTTTATCCGTTTAGGAGTAATCGTTGACGAAAAATTTTGAAAAAAACGTTTTTTCGACGTAGCTTAATTTTTCAACCAATCACTTTTTGGTGTTCTACGATATCTTAGTACTGAAAAACTACGTCAAATACCGTTTAAAAAATAAAAATCGAATCTAATTCTCAAAAGTTATAAAAAGCTTTTCAAATATAAAAATTACATTGTTTTTAGCAAACTTATTTAATTTTTGAAGTGAAAACTTCTTTAGGCGCGTTGAGCGTTTTGGTAGAGGGTAAAATCCTCGGTTCGCGTCACCGACATGCTAATGATAATAGTATATCTATAGCTATGGAGAGCCAGACTAGCGCACGCGCAGTAGCCTGTGTACACGTATACACTAATACATCGACTATTTCTGACTGTATTATGTGCGCGTTGGACGCTTTATATAGTTATATAGTTTTAATTACTCTCAACTTAATAGTTCCGTTTTCACTTCTAGCGGCAGTCCCACGACTGCTACTGTTTTTTTTTTTAAATAACTTTCAAGTTAATTTACCGATTACTTTAAAATACTATCAGCTTTTGTTCTTTAAAAACTGCGTCACATACCGTTAATTTAATCAAAATCGGTCAATTTGTTTGGGCTTTATCAATGAAGAAAATTAAAAATAAAATGTTTTTGACATCGAAATTTTTCAACCTATCGATTATTTAGCTAAAACAATATTTTAGATCTCAAAAAATTGAGTTGAATGCCATCATCGTTTTCAAATATACAGCAAAAATTAAATAATACTGCCATTATACAAATATCCTTATATTTTTTACTCTTTTGAGCTTAAAACACCTTAATTTAGTGAGAAGTTTCAGGGATGGCACGTAGGGTCAACCATTTACACATTTTTTCCCGTTTGCTTCGCTGCCTCGCCTTAATAAATCGCAGGGTCAAACCTTCAACGTTGCAGGCTTAGATTTGAGCGTTGACTGTTTTTCACATGGCCAACTATATATCGCTCTTTCATGAGTAACGTCTAAAGAAAACATGTTTGTATTGTCTAATGGCAAGAAAGCTGTGAACGTTGTATATAAAGACATTCCATAATATATTAATTGTAAAAAAAAGAAATAGGTAAAAATGTAAAAACTAAAAATGTAGTACCTATATGAATTTAGATGTTTCAAAGATAGCAGGAAATCTTCATGGTATAGGGAAAGGGGAATTGTTTTACTCCAAATTTAACGCGTGCAGGTCACTTGCAGTAATGAATAAATCAAAACTACTGGATCGATTTTAATAATTTTCTTCCCGTGCGAAGCCGGGGCGGGCCGCTAGTTTCATATAAATAAAACTTATAACCTCGGTGAATAAATACTTCAAAGTGACGTTTACCGTCAATTCAGAGACAATATTCGATATACTTCGTAAAGTTCGTATGGAACGAACGTTGAACAAGCCATGATCCACTTGGCTACCAATTTGGACTAAATATCGCCAAAGCGTAATATTTGAATAGTTACTGAGCCTTTGCCACTTATCTAGGGGGGCTGATTAGGTGAGAAAACGCTACGCGCTACGAAACTCGCCCCACCACGAAAGGAGACGGGCGCTACGATCTTTTTGCGGAACGTCAAGAAGAGCTGCAGCTACACGCCAATATTTTAATGATCGATGGGACAGACTCATACAGAAAATCTCTGTCGCACATTGTTTCTGGGCTCTGGTGAGGGCGCTTAAATACGCTTATAAAACAGAAACTAACTTGATTAAATTAGATTTATCTCAAAATCTTGAGGATGGGGATATTACACCGAATACTTGGCCAACAGTGTTCAAGCCCAATGATTCCTACCATATCAATCTGTTAATCCTATCAGTATATCTCTCGTTAACCGCGGAAGTAGAATGTAGCGCCTTAAAATGTAGCGCAGGACAATCCCTAAACTTGTGGATCTTAATAAAGTTGTTAGCCTTATCAATTTTTCTGCAAATTCTTCTACAAAAAAAACAGCATTTTTATCTGAACAATAACAAACTCTTAACACGACAACATCATTGATCACATTTCAGAGACAATCTAGTAAGTGAAAACTGTATTTCTCCAACATTCATTAATTTGCTAGTAATTAAATCCAATAATCAACTACGAGTTCTTTTATTCTTCGAATAGAAGCTATTGTTATAGGTATGCACGAACCGGGAAAATTTAGCAGCATGCCAAGTAGTTAATGTCCAATTATCTTAACTAGATTATGGGGCTAGATACAGGAAAGTTTAATATTTATCCATCTAAGGGTGGCTCTTTTAAGAAAACATAGGTTCTCGAATAATCAGTTTATTTTCCAAACAAAACAGGTGGGTTTTTGAACAAGCTAAACATGGCTTCTTCAAAAAAACGCCTGCGCTCGGACAATTAGTTTGTATTCCAATTTGCGTGTCCAAATTCCAGCGATGTGCACAGCGGACCGAAGCACATGTTAACAGTTTTAAACTGAAGTAATACACTACGCATCTCACCACCACGTCAGGCGGTGAAGGTTAATTTTGGTTTGTATGTAATCTATCAATACCTACATGAAAACAACCTTCAGTCAGGTTGCAGACAAGCGACTAAGGTTTTTATTAAAATTCCGCGCTCCGCAGCGTTGCGCGGCGTCGGGTGAAAACTGGTTTATTCCTTGGCGTTTCAAAGGCTTTCCAATAAATCTAGTATAACAGCTTTAGTCGCAAGTTTTTTAATGCGCGTGCCATATTAAAGAGTCGCACTCATCATACCACATTATCTGCAGGCGGTGGCGGGATATTTTAACGATGTGGACGCTGTTCCTAGAAACGGGAGACCTGGCATTTATTCAATACTCCGCAATATTTCAAGGTTTAATATCACAGGATTGTCTCTTCTGCCTTAGTGCAGGCGTCACTAGATTTAAACTTAAAATCTGGCTGAGAACTCACTGGGCTAACACCCACTGGCCAGGTGACGTTGTTGTAGCACTCCAGCTATTGTCATTTCAAAAAAACTTGATTTTAAAATAAATCCTAAAAGGCCAAAATTTTATGGACATATTTTAAGCTCTAAAAGCTGAAATTCGCAAAAATGTGTAAACATAGGATGTTACGGTTTTTAAATTTGTTTTTAGTAAAAAATATATAAATTACTATTGAAAACCATAACATTTTCAATTCATTCGTTATGAATTGATCATTATTTAAATAAGTTTTAAATTTAAAATGTTAGTCACTAAAAATATAATACTTGTTAGTGTTGTAACTATGTATGCCTGTAGTTCACAAACTGAACAGCTATTTATAGCATGTGGTGATGCATTGTATTTTACCTTGTAACTAACCTACCATCATCCTCCAGCAATACCATAATTAGTGTAGTTTTAAAGTATTTGCACCAATTTAGATCAATTAAAAAAATGTTTGGGTCAATTATGTTGCATAAAATTATGAATAAATACAACTTTTGTACAAATGTTAAGATAGCATCTTAACATAAGCATTTTGTTGGCTGCACTCAATCATTTCGTATGCAGTGAGCTACTCCATACGATATTGGTGCTATACTATCTAACTATATACTGTAACTCGATACTGGAGTACTAGACAAGATGATAATATGGTTAAAGTTCGTAATATGTTAATAGTGAAGTTTATTATATTATGTGTGTTATAGTGTGTTGTGTTTTCCTAAAAAAAGGAGTAGGTATATACCTAGTGGATGTCTTGTTGTGTGATGTTTGTAAGAGGATTTATGTGTCTGAAGTGGGTTAAGTGTAATTGTGTGTGCATTGCATGTATGTGTATGTGTGGGATATTTGTATGCGTAGTTTTATGTAAAAAAGGGTAATGTCTTTTGGTTTTCAATAGGGGAAGGGAGTGGTGTGTCAGTGATATGTGAATGTGTGTTTGTGTTTACCTAATGATTACTATTTATTCAAGAGCAGGGAATCAGCAAATTTTCTATTTCTTCATAGTTTAGGATTTTGAGATATTTTGCGACTACAACTTTATATTTTAAAGAAGGGGATGAATATCTACCATTTTATTTAATTTATTATAAAGATATTGGCCTAGAAAACAAAAAAGTGGTGAGAGAGTTTTTTTATGAAATAGCAGTTTTTGTTGGACGTTTATTCTTTTATTTCTTAAGATCTCTAGTTTAAAGGTCAATTGAGAGTGTTTTTTTTTAAATCGTTTTTTTGTATAAATATTTGACGTACAGTTAGGACATCCCATTTTTTGTATAGGTGTTGTATATTGTAGCTATATAGCTAAGTAGCTAGATAGTTAAATGGAAGTCCGGCAGCAACCTCAAGTATGGTACGTTAAGCTCTTTCGTTTTTGAAGCAGAGTTGACAATTACTGAAGCAGGTAAATTCTAATTATTGCATAGTATGTTGTATATTATTAGTGTAGTGTGTGGGTATCTGAAAATATAAGTCAGTGTTGGTCTAACTGGAGTTTCATTCACAACATAGTACAGTCGATGTTTTTATCTTTGAGTGTCACAGGCAAGTCAGAATTTGCAGGCATATGAGCGTAGCTCCCTACCTGATAGAAAGCAGACACTTAAAAACTTTTGTCTAAACTAATATCTATTGCCTAGTTTAGTTTAGTTAGTCCCCGTGTTGGTTCCGGGCTCCTTCGAAGAATAGACCCACTGCCGTTCTGCCAGGCAGGTCGTGAAAGGTGACCGATTGGCTCTGCAAGTCACTACCATGGTGACTACTAGGTGGTAGAGTTCTGTATTGTCTCGCCCGGCTTTGGTACCACCGCCTTACCTATTCCTGTCGCAATAGCGCCAGTGCTTGTCACTGTCGTGTTCCGGTTTGAAGGGTAAGGTAGCCGGTAAACTTATGCATGTAGCATTAGACCTCGCCACAAGATAGCAACGCACCATTAACATCTTTGGTGTCTATAGGTGATGGTTGACTCTTACCATCAGGAGACCCATCTGCTTGTTTGCTATCTTATAATATAAAAAAAAGACATAAAAGACTAATTTTTCTCTCAAAATAATAACCACAAATAAGAACATTTACAGCTTCGGTTATCCCACTCAAACACACACATAAATAATTAACATAGTATATACTGAGTAGAGTGGTGATAATTTTTAAATAATTTAACATATAAATAGCTTAAATAAATATCAAAAGTGTGTAAAATAACTAATAATTAAAGTTTATTATCGTAAATAATAAAGACTTTTGTAAAAAGTAACACAAACTACAAGAAATCGCCTTTGTAAAATTGACGTCATCGAGAGAAAACAATTCAAATTCAAAACGGAAAACCGGGGAAGTATTAGTTTTAGTTCATTCTTTACACTTTACTTTTTCCTATTCAATTTTAACTTTAATTACGTATAACTATTTACAATAAACTCAATACATTCAAATCATCGTAGATAAAATACGTGAATTGTAATAGTAATACTTTAAACCAACTATAAATCTTTTCACATAAATTATTAACGTACCTATATTCAAAACAAATACATAATACTACAAACTTTTGTCCCATTTCACCCTAAATAGTGTTGTTATTTTGTATAAAAAAAATTTAATATTTTGCAGAACCAGACACTATCACAATGGATTTTGTCTATGAAAATGTTACTTTAAGAAGAAAAAATATATCCATGTCCAATGCCTCGATGGAGTCCTTTGAGACAACTACTTCGGATTATGTTGCTAGAAGTCTACCGGATTTGTCAGCAGTAAGCGACAACACAAATAAGGAATTGGGTGAAGAAATAAATACTCTGAAGTGTCAGTTACAAAGTGCACATAATGAAATTCAAAACTTAATTTTAGAAATTAATTCTCTGCGCAAGGTGAATGAGGAACAGGCAAAAAACATTTAAATTTTAAATAAAATAACAAAAAATTCACCTAGGAAAATTTATAAATGTTCTACACCAAAGAACAAGCGTGGAAAATCAAGTAAACAAAAGAATGCAAGTATGTCTTTGCTAAATTTGACTTCTGAAGACACCACAAAGAACATACCAAAATCAAACACAAATCTTTCAAAAATTGAACAGTCTGCTAACAAGAAAGAAGTAAAAGTAAGGAAATTAAACAATTCCAGTCCGAAGAAAGATGTGTGTAGTTCATTAAAAGTGTGTTCTGAAAAATGTAATCAAGATACCTTAAATACACAAAAAAACAAGATATTAATATTAGGAGATCAAAGACTTCGGGGTTTGGCAACAAAATTATTGAAATATAAACCAAACACATTTTCAGTTCTCTCAACCATAAAACCTAATGCAAAGTCATCAGATATATTGCATAATTTTAATGACCTGTCAAATCTATGTAACAAAGATTTTGCTATTCTAGGTATTGGTACTAATGACAAGGAACCTTACTCTGTCTTTACGCATTTGTGTAATATTTTAGATAGACTAAAGATGTGTAAACAAGTGTTCTTAGTGAAAGTTAAATCAAATAGATATTTGAATGTCGGACTACTTAATTATAAACTAAATCTAATTGCTAAGCAATATAGTAACTGTACGTTTATCGATTTAGATAATTATTTACCAAAATATAATAATTATGCACACAATACCTATATAAATTGTTTGTATACTAAACTAACTATAGAAATGGATTATCAGGAATACAAAAATAAATTTTTGCCACTTTATGCACAAAAACATAGTAAAGTAAGTAGTGAGAATAAAATTAAGCAGTTAGATAAAACAAAAATTACATTTAATGAATATATGGAAAACTTAGAAAAATTAGTGTGTAAAAGAAGGATTAGTGATCAATCTACCGCTAAGATAAACAAAGGTACAATACCATATTACTTTAATTTAAAATTGAGAAGTAAAAAAGAGATAAATAACTCAAATCTTTTAGTATCTGATAGTATAATCAAAAAGGGTACAATCCCATATTACTTTAGGATTAAATCAGGTAATAACTTAGAAAATACACATACTAAAAATCAGTTTTTTCTTAAATGATTGCCAGTTTAAATTATTACATCAAAATATAGCAGGTGCACTGAGTAAACAAGATTATTTGCAATTAGCTATAACTGAACTTAGGGATACATTAGGAAAAATTGATGTTATCTGCCTCTCAGAAACATTCCTGAAACAAGGTTCTGAACAAAACTTTAAACTAAATGGTTATACTATGGCTTCTCATTTTTCTCGTGTTAACCAGCGTCGTGGTGGCACTTGTATTATGGTAAGAAATGATCTACAATTTAAAACTCTTGATTTACAAATATGCTTACCATTTTCTTTCGAATGCTGTGCTGTTGAAATAACATGTTACAAATTAATAATAATTTGTATTTATCGTACACCTAGTTCAAATGTTGAAATTTTCCTAAATAAATTAGAATTATTATTAGAACATATTATGAAAAACTCTAAGAAAAAAATTATTCTTTGTGGAGATTGGAATATAGATTTAATGCAGAATAACTATGCACATAAACAATTACAAGGCATTCTTTTAAATAATAATATTAATCAACACATACTAAAACCTACTAGGAAGAATGCATGTTTAGATGTAATTGCTAGCAATTTGGAAAATGTCCAATCTCTCACTCATCCACTTGGTTTATCTGACCATGAAATGGCACAGAGTATAAAAGTAAATATTGAATCAGTCTCAAACTGTAAAACAAGAAGAGCTTTTTGGTTTGAAACGAGACGACTCTTCAGTAAGGATAATAAGAAAAAATTTTATGAATGTTTATCATCTTTAAGTTTTAGTGAGGTTTTTGCAAATACAAACAGTGAAGAGGCATTTAATAATTTTCATGACATATTCTTATTGTTTTTTGAGTTATGCTTTCCAAAAGTTCAAATCAAAGTGTCAAATAAACCAATAAAAAATAAATGGCTCACAAAAGGTCTTCTTAAATGTTGCAAAGTCAAACGTCAGTTGTACTTGAATTATCGTCACACTAAGTATAATAAAAAAGAAAATAAAAGTAATTACTTGCGTTACAAAAAAATTCTATCTAAATGTATATTAGAATCACAAAAGCAGTCATCTCTAAAATTTATTGATAAATCATCTAATAAATGCAAAGCGTCATGGGATTTAATTAAAAACACTTTTGAGAATAAAACAAATAATAAAGAAATTGAGAAAATAAGAGTAAATAACTCAGTTTATACAAATACTCAAACAATATGTGAACTATTTAATGATTTTTTTATAAACCAGGCAAAAACAAGTAATAACAATCATACACTCACAAATATTCCAAAATCACATACATTTTCCAATAGTAATAAAACTATGTTTTTAAGACCAGTAGATGAGCATGAAATATTTAGAATCATACATTCTCTAAAAAACACTAGTGCAACTGGTTATGATAATATTAGTACAAAATTACTCAAATATGTTGCTCCAGTAATATCAAAACCACTCAGCCATATTGTTAATTCGTCATTTTTAGAAGGGAACTTCCCGGAACGACTAAAAAAATCTATTGTAAGACCATTGTTTAAAATAGGAGATAAGTTTGATTTGAATAATTATAGGCCTATTACTTTAATTCCAGTTTTCTCAAAAATTTTTGAAAAAGCTATGTATGAAAGACTTTATAATTATTTACTGGAATTTAAATTACTAAAAAATAATCAATATGGATTTAGGAAAGGTAGATCTACAACCTTAGCATGTTTTGAGTTAGTAAAAAGTATTACGGAATGCCTGAATACAAAAATGTATCCACTTTGTGTATTTTTAGATATGTATGTATATGTAGTAAGGCATTTGATTTTGTTTCACATAGAATTCTGTTGACAAAGCTTGAAAAGTATGGCATCAGAGGAAAATCATTAGAGTGGATACAAAGTTATTTAGATAAAAGGAAACAATGTGTTGAAATTTCAAAAGTATGTGGCAATCATCAAAAAATATTTACTTCAAGTTATTGCTGTAGTGACTGTGGAATACCACAGGGAAGTGTTTTAGGGCCCTTGCTTTTTCTAATTCATATTAATGATCTCCCAGAAACTATCGAACATGAATCATTTTTATTTGCAGATGACACAACCCTCCTTATTAAATGTAAAAACAAAAATCTTTTAGTAAAGGAAACATCTGAAACCTTACTTAAAGTTTCAGAATGGTTTAAAAGCAACAATCTAAAAATTAACCTGAGTAAAACAAAAATAGTTGAATTTCAAACATATTACAGTAATAATATTAAAAGTTCAAACATATTTTTTAACAATACCAATATAGAAAATACAGATAATACTAAATTTCTAGGAATATTAATTGACAAACATTGTAACTGGAAAGCACACATTGATTCTCTTTGCAATAAAATTGATAGATGTGTGTATGTGTAGCTTTTTATAAGCTAGGATAGGTACCACAAACGTACAAATAATTAACAGGTAATATAAAATATAGTTAAGCCTAATTAGTGCTCGATAAGTGTTGGTAATTATGATTAAAAATAAGAGATAAAAATACAAATATCAATATTTACATTATTTACAATGCCAGCAAGTTTAATGAAGGGCGGCCTATTTAATTCGACGAGTTTTTGACCATGCAAGCACAAATTTTTAAATAAACGCTGATTAATAATAGTACCTATGTATGTGAAACGTAATTGAAACGGAGAAAAACTGCAACAACCGACGTCCAATTTCCTTTATCTCTGAAAACTTGGATTAGATCTTTTATTTTTTTTAAATGTCAATAGCTGGTACGGCCTTAACAGCGCCGTAACTTAAAGGCCGTAACAGCGACACCGAACTAGTTACTAAATTTATATTATGATGAAGGAATCAAATGAGAGGTCGGTAATTCCTCCGACACACAAAAAAAGAAATTTCCAAATCCATACTAATTAAACCCCCGAGACAGATTTACTATTAATTTCAATAATAAATTTTACTGAAGCTTACTTTTGAAAAACAATGTTTATAATGTACTCATGAGAATACATACAAATTTTAACTTCCCGCTACGTATGTAGATATGGAAGTTACTGGTTTTGCCCCGATTATCGAAAATTAAGTTTTCACCAGATCTCCTTTAAGTCCTAGAAACCTTTTCGATTATTTTCCCGATGACGTCAATATGTATGTATGTATGTGTGTATGCGCGTATATGTAAACATCTCATAATTTTTGAAAGGCTTGACCGGTCGAAACGTGGTTGATGGCATTCGATTTGGTTCTGCTCAACTTAACTTCTTCAAAATTTTAACCGATTTGATTTAGAAGATTTTGAAACATTTTGAAAAAACCTTAAAAAAACTCTAAAACAGTTTTTTTTATATAAAAAAAAGTTATATAACTTTCAGTTTAATGTACCGATTGAGTACAAAATCTAATCAGCGCTATTTCTCAGAAAATTGCGTACAATGCATAAATTGCATCAAAATCGGTTTGACCATTCGGAAGTTATAGTTGAAAAATTTTGAAAAAAATGTATTTTCGACGTAACTTCAAAATTATTCAACCAATCATTTTTTCATCTTCTACGATATTTTAGTACTAAAACGTTGAAGTGCGTTTCAAAAATAATCTTTTTTGTAAATTTAATTTCGTACATTAAATTACTAAGAATAATTTTCACAAACTTTAGATTTTTTTTTGAACTCTTCGAACGCAAAACTTTATGCTTAGGCAACGTCTATTTTCGTTTAGTTTAAAATACTTTCAGTGTAGCGGGAAGTTTCAGGGATGCGGGCCTGCAGGGACAACCTGCTTATATATTTTATTTCTTGAACTAATTTATTTATTTTTTAAGGGCGCTTATAAATTGCATCGGGAAAACAAAGCTTATCATTAAAATACTAGATGAACATAAACCTGCGGCCTTCCCTCTGGCCGGAC
Source organism: Apodemia mormo (assembly GCA_036924255.1). NCBI lineage: Eukaryota > Metazoa > Arthropoda > Insecta > Lepidoptera > Riodinidae > Apodemia > Apodemia mormo. Next base: position 2,740,486 of record JAUPFN010000021.1, on the reverse strand, counting down.
GCTTTCAGAAACTGAGCCACTGTCGACTGATTTAACGTGACGAAATTCTTCTTACTTTTGTGATCAATTCCGTCGATTGTATTGATCGCTAGATATACATAAAGAAAGGCACGTTGCTGTTGGTTTTTTAAATAGTTTTAATTATATTTTACGAACCGTATGATAGGAAGATGTTCTACCTTCATAAGTAGCACAAAAAAAACTCGATATAAATTAATATTTTAATTGAATTTCAATCTTAAAGGAATGTTCTCTCAATAAACCGTTGTTTACTTGCTCGTCTGCCGGTACCAAGTTTTCCATAAAGGTCAGAAATAATGAAGGAGTGCGTACGCTCGTATCATTGACTTTCAAGCTCGTTTCAGACTGGAAACAATTTCGAGGAGGTAAACAAGCGTTTCACACGACACGATACGTATACGATACGATATGTCTGTACAGAAGCATTTTAATATTTTAACATATACTTATCTGCTTTACGGATGATTATGATTATGATAAGAGACAACCATCGTTTAAAGGTATTAAAGAGATGATTTTAACTTGCTGCTAATAGTAAGGAAGTCCAAGATGCTAATCAAGATTTACGGAAGCGTCGTGGGAACCTATTGGATTTTTACATGAGATGTTAGGGAAAATAAAAGGTTTTATATATTTTTCATTTCATTGGCGGGAAAGTTATCCACAGATTAAAAAATCATGTTAAAAACAGTGACATGAAAACACTGAAGTGCGTCAAATTAAGGCTTTTATTTATTTCTATTTATTTATTTAATTCTTTATTGTACACTTAATGAAAAATACACATGAAAAAGGATAACAAAAATTGCACAAAAGCTTATCTCTACTGGCGGAGATTTCTTCCAGCTAACCCGAAATGTGGAGTAGGGATTAATAAATGGGAAGGCATTGTGCACAACAAATAAAATAATACATAGATGAATATACACACACATACACATACACTAAACACATTTATATATGAAACACATACATAATATTAAAGGAAATCGAACATTACAAGTTATGTAATAAAAAAAAAGTAGTAAAACCATTAAAATCAAGAATGTTTATAAAACCTGGTAGTGAAGGGTTAGAGCGTATGCATGGAGGAAGCAAATTCCAAAGCTTAGCTGCATGCGCCGTAAAAGACCGTGAATAGGTCTGGGTGTGAGATACAGGAAATTTAAGAACGTTACTAAGGTTGGAACGACATGGAAAATCAGATGAATGTAAAAAGGAAAAACGATCACGAAGATAGCTGCGCGCAATTGGATTGTATAGAATATTAAAAAGAAAACAAAGATATGAGTATTCCTGCGAACGCGGATAGGTAACCACTTGAGTTGGGCTCTGAAAGCTGTTATTTTATTAGAAAATTTAGAAAACCTAACGATTTGAGTGTGACGCAAGCGAATAAGAAGTCACAAAGTTGCAAAGGAAACGTTGTCTTGATATTCTCGTGCGCGGCTATTTTTTATTTTTATTTTGTAAAAAGTTATATAAGAATTACGAAAATTTTTGTAAGCCCAAGTTAATGGATTATTTTTTCTACCCCCTCCCTGGATGTCCGGCTCTATATAAATGATATACATTGGTGGAGAACCTCAACAGTATGCGACATATCCCTTTCTAAGTTAACCTGCCGCGCTCGAGTTAATTCCATAATCCCCTCTTGGAGTTCCATTTCTATAAGCCAGAATGTATATGACATGTTGATGTACGTAAAAATAACGCCATTTTAATATTAATTTCATGCTAAACAATACATTATTGATTCAAATTCTACGCTAATATAATAAAAAATCACCCCATTAGTTGTGTAGTTAGCGACCCTACGCAATCGACGGGGCTCGGGTTCGATCATGCATTTGTGTGATGTGCATAAATGTTCGTATTTCCGGGTTTGGATGGTTATTAAATATATAACAAGTATTTATGTATGTATTTCTATGTATTAGTATCGTTGACTAACACCCATGTCACAAGCAAATATTTTGCTTACTTTGGGGTTAGATCAGTAAGTGTGATTAGTTCCGTGAATATTTATTTATTTGAGTAAAGTAAGTAAATAGTAACGTTGTGAATTTGTATGTGAGCAGTAATTCATGGAACTACATTACATTATTTCTGAGCAACATAAGCTATAATTATCCCAATTTTATAGTGGGATACATATTCGGGTTATGCCATGGGAATAATAGATTATTCCCATGGCATAACCCGAATATGTATCCCACTGACAAGTCTAGTCGAACTGGCCAATTACTAGCCAAAAACTCGATTTCATTCCTACTAGGGTAGTGATCTAAAATTGAAGTTAAAACCTCTTTCGAGTGCCCATAATATTTGTAAATAATCATCACAGTAGCTCATTATCATCGGACTAATTGGCGACAAAGAAGATAAACTTTGACTTGAGTTTAACCCCTGATCTTGGAAAAAACAACTCGCAAAATTTTGGGAAACAATATGTTGATAAGATATCAAACTGGGTTTCTTGAAGGTTTTAATTGACACGCAATAAGAGCGTGATAAAATAATTTAAAAATAAACAAGTTTTTTTGGCGTTTGGAATTCTAATTTTCGACAACGAGTAGGCTCCTAGTGAATGTAAAAAGGAAAAACGATCACGAAGATAGCTAGGCGCAAAATAGGCAGGCTTGTGTTACTGATATTGATAATAGGAGAGAATAGTGATTGATTACGAATCTGACAGTTTCTAGAAACAAACGGACTAATGACTTTAGTTCTCGGTAATTTACTGGCAAATGCGTGGATGGCAAATAAAGGTCGTTTGTTACTCGCCTCACATACATTATGGCTGCCATAATGCTAACAATTTAAACACTAAGTAACAAACATCATCAATCCAATTCCGTTGCGGGGTAGGGAGAGTGACCTGAAGTCGTTAGGCATACCTATTCATCTCCGTTCACTGCTTTGTCGACTGACGAACGAGATAAAGTTATGGCTGTACTTGCCATCCTTAACGATATTCTTTCTACTGATTAACTTCGGCTCATCTCCTTTGTTACGTTTTATCCTTTTATTAACCAATGCAGTTTTAAACTGGATAAATTTGTTTTTGCTCTCAATATATCATGTGGATAACTATTACTGGCTTTAATTTGTAAATCATTTAAATTTATTAGTGTATGTACTTAAATGCTGTTGTTATCCTGAATAAATATAAATAAATAAAAATAAATAAATAAATTGATAAGGGTCGTATCGTATCGTCGATGTCATCCTTGGCGATAGTCGCTGTAATGTGCTATAAATAAGAAGGCTTCTCTGCGACACTCTCAGAACTGTCGTTTCTTGAAACTGGCTCAGAGTTTTTAAAAAAGTTACTTTTTATATCAGACGATAGCAAACAAACAGATTATGAAAAGAGAACCATCGCTTATAAAAACTAAAACTGTTAATGATGCGTTGATGTTCTTGTGCTCCAAACCGGAACTCGACAGCACTTAGCACTGACGTTATTGCGGCAGGAACAGATAAGGTAAGAGACTCGGGCAAGTCGTTGCGAACTCTACCACCTCGTTAGTTGTCAGCATGTCAGTGACACGTGTCATGATCTCTCAGGCAGTTGATCTATTTTTAATAAGGGCCCGAGTCAATGACCCAATAATGTTTGGCTCAAGTTACTGCCTGGGCAAAACAACAGGTGAGCAGCGCTCTCAACGCTCACCGCGTCTGCTGTCAAACGTATCTTTGTGTGTGTGGGAGCTTGTTGCTTGTAACCACGCAACAATTTATAAATTCATCAATTAATTACTGTGTGATAAATTGCCTTTGTGTTGGTCCGCGATTGACAATCTGCCGTTCGGCCAGACAGTTCGTAAGAAGTGAACGATCGCCCGTACGAGTCACTACCATCGTGGCTACTAGGTGGTAGAGTTCTGCATTGTCTCGCCCGGTCTGGTACCATCGCCTTACCTATTCCTGCCGCAATAGCGTCAGTGCTTCTCACTAGCGTGTTCCGGTTTGAAGGGTAAGGTAGCCGGTAAACTTATGCGTGTGGCATAAGACCTCGCCACTAGATAGCAACGCGCCATGAACATCTTAGTTGTCTATAGAAGATGAGTTTTTTTCCATCAGAAGAGTTGTTTGTTATCTTGTCATATAAAAAAACCAGCCAAGTGCGAGTCGGATTCGCGCACCGAGAGTTCCGTACAAACTTTGATTTTGTTACAGCTCAGTGGTGTTATAGACCTGAGTATGTGAATTAATTTCACTTTAATGTCTCTACGTGTTCATGAGGAAAGCGGTAGTAACTTTAAAATTATTAAAAATATTTTTATTATATTATGCAACTAAAAATTTACGGTTTCCGCAATTTTTCCTTTGTTTCCTATAAGACGTTGCTCTGTACCAAATTTCAAGATTCTGAGTCCACGGAAAGTACACTTTAGGTTTTGATTCCCTTGCGAGTTTCGAAAATTTTCGGATTGCGATGACTTAAAACAAGCGTCGGCACATAGTTTTAGGTGGGGTCCGGATACAACCACCAAAATTTTATAAGTAATATAAAAATTATAACTAAGTGCTACATATTTATTATAATGGTTTCAAATAACATTCTGAATTATAACAACACAAGACCTAAAATTAATGTGAGAAATTACACCAGTGGTGTAGACAGTTTTTCTATGGTTTGGTTCTCGAGAGGAGCACAAAATTCTAAGTGTGTCTTTTAGGTGGGCGTCCGTTATCAATAATCTCGAACGATATTTGTTTTTCGCATCAGTTATAACTTATTTGCCCAAACAAACACAACCAAACTAGATAGGAAACTAATCAAACCATATCAGCGGTAGGAACCTATTTGTAATACAGGCTAACTAGGCAACTTAAAATACAATAACAAGTGAGATTCTATGTAGGTTAAAAATATTATTTCAATAAATAAATGTATAGTATGTATACTTTACGTATTTTTATTCGTACTTGGCATACAATAGATACATTACGATAGTTGGCGGTCCGCGGTTTAACCTTTTGCGGTTCGCCTGTTGCTGACCTTTGACTTAGAAGTATGATTATTTCACACCTCCAAGGGACAGGAGACCTGAGTATTTGATATAAATTTCAGGTTAATACCTCTACGCGTTCCTGAGAAAAATAGGATTGACAGACGGACGGACAACAAAGTGATCCTATAACGGTTCCGTTTTCCCTTTTGAGGTACGGGACCCTAAAAACAATGTGATCTTGAAACAACAGTGGAAAAATTAAACTGAGAGACAATCTCGCGCCATTTGAAGACAACCTCGTCCGTCCATTTCGGATTATACATCGTTCGCGTTGGGATATAATATTCGACCTTCACTTTGTAAAATCGCGAATGTGACTAAGGAAATAATTAGTCTAATAAATATTTATATTCACAAGCGGCGCCGTACAACACGCGAGTTATTACAATGTTTTCTACCGACTTACCAGAAAGGAGGTTCTCAATTAATTTGTATTTAATTATGTTTTTTACCTCATAAAAATCATTTATTAACCAATTTGGAAAATTCGTTTTGTTTTGGGAGAATAACGCCCAGTTTGGTCCCATAATATCAATTCACTGAAGCTCTGATTGGGGGTTCTAGGCATACCGTTGGGAAGTTAGCTGTTGTAGCTTTACTGAGTTTAAATTATGTGAGTCTCTCTCTTAGAGTAGCCTTGGTTGTTATGTCTACGTAGACTACTTATTTACCAGATGTTAATCCAAATTTGTCAAAAGCCATTTCAACGTGAAAAAGTAGGTAACACATGCACCAGAACACACACACATACACACACAATCACTCAATCTTTCGTATTTGTAAAATAAGTGGAACCGTACATACATTTGATAAATTTGTAATGTACAAACATGGGGAAATATGTCAGTCAGAAAGAGTCAGAGAATCTGTCATGTCTTCGTCAGTTAAAGTAGGTAAAAAAGATGTGTTAATCTTATGATTTGATCTCATTGTTCCACCACTATGTACATTGTACACGCCTTCATTAATATATTCTGTTTTATCTATGTTAATGATAAATATTTGCATGTCAATAGCTCGACTGACAGGTATCTCTGTAACATCTTTATATAATAGTCAAACATGTTAAAGCAAACAAAGGAAATCAATTGCATAGAATATTTAATGGAACAAAGAACATACAAATAATTGCTCAGAATTGCTTGTTTTATATAAAAAGTTAATTCTTGGAAATCACTTTTGAGATTTCACCAATTTAATAGCTACTAACTCGAACTAAAAGTCAAGTTTTCACCAGATCCACATTTTAAGATCCTAGTATGTACCTTTTCTGTTTTCACGATGACGTCAGTATGTCTATATGTATGTATCTGAGTGTATGTGTCTGTAAACATCACATAACTTTTAAACGGCTTGACAGATCGAAACGCGGTTGATAGCATTCGATTAGATTCTACTTAATTTAGACTTTCTGAAAATTTGAACCGATTCGACCCAGATTTTGTGTGTAATTTTGAAAATTATACTATGTGCTAGAGTCTGCATTTCTGCCGCAATAGCGTCAGAACTTGTCACTGTCGTGTTCTGGTTCGGAGGGTAAGGTGGTCGGTAAGCTTATGCATGTAGCGTTAGACCTCACCACAAGATAGCAACGCACCATTAAAATTTTTAGTGTATATAGGCGATGGTTGACTGTTTCCATCAAGAGACCCGTCTGATTGTTTATCTTATGATAAAGAAAAACTTAAAATAAAATTTTAGCGAAACAATTCTTTTTCTACCTAATCAGCTCTATTCCTTAAAAAATTTCGTAAATTGCATTAAAATCGGAATTGTTGACGCAAAATTTTGAAAAAGTGTTTTTTCGGCTTAAATTCGAAAATTTTCAACTGATCATTTTTTATTCTTGTACGATATTTTAGTTCTTCAAAAATAACGTCAAATGCCGTTTCAAAAATAAAAATTGAATCTGTTTTTCAAAAGTTGCTGTTTTTTTTAAATAACTTTGTTGGTCACGTGACTTTTCACTATGGAAAATCAAAATTGTTTTTCGCAAATTTTCACAAATCGTTGAACAAAAGTTGTTCAAAATGACGTTGTGAGTCACCCCCTTTCGTCTTACTATACCGCTTTTGTAAAACTCCGTATAGTAGCAAGTTAAAAATAAATATATATATATATATATATATATATATATATATATATATATATATATATTTTCTCAGTGTAATGATTTTTATTTCTCTTTTTAACTTTTTTTTATATATTTTTTGAAGAATAGACCAATTGCCATCTGCCAGGCAGACCGTAAAAGACAACCAATGGGTTATGCGAGTCACTTCCATCGTGGTTATTAGGTGATAGAGTTCTGCATTGGCTCTACCGGGTCTGGTACCATCGCCTTATTTATTGCTGCTGCAAAGCGTCATTGCTAGTCACTGTCATGTTCCGGTTTGAAGGGTAAAGTGGCCGGTAAACTTATACATGTGGCATTAGACCTCGCCACAAGATAGCAACGCACCATTAACATTTTTGTTGTCTATAGGCGATGGTCGACTCTTTTTATCAGGAGACTCATCCGCTTGTTTGCTATCTTATGACATTAAAAAAATTCAGTTATTATAAATTACCAACCAAGCAACCTTAATGAAGAAGATAAGCCTAAAAATAATAAATCAGATAACCTACAATCACTTTTTTATGTTTTTGTTACGGAACCCTTTTCTGGAACAATAATAAAAATGACGATTGTAGGTTTACCTGAATAGTTTACCTTAAAAAAAAGGTTTACCTGATAGGTAAATCCGTTTATTACTACCGAATATTTTGTATCCCGAATATCGAATATTGTGTAATGTAATATGTAAATAGTGCAATTCCTGAGATATATTATTAAACTAATCATACTGTCAGTACATAGTGTTGTGAATAGAAGCAAACTAAAACAAATGCCACTACGCTAGTTCTCTAACAGGGTTGGTAGGGCTAACCGAACGTTGAGCGACATTTTCATTACCACGATTATTTGGTCTAAATTGACTCTTGCTGACGCTAAAATGATGTTTCTTATTGCTACGATTACCAATTTTAACGACTATCACTTGATACGTACAATAACCGGGGCTGACAGGGTTAGCAGTTCTCTCGATGTATAAATACACTTACACAAGTTTCCTGGTTTCTACTGAGACTATCCTGTAACTGTAACATTCTTGGCCGACCCGGGATTCTACCTCTCGTGTCCCGATACTCTTAATCTATTCTAGACCAAGATCTATATCTAGACCAAGAGAGTAATTGTAATATGTATAATAAAAATATAACGTGTGCCATGCCGCGGTTGACACATTGAATTGTTGAGCATTTCCTCTGATCTATCTCTGGCTATTTGAATCCGTGAGTACAGCGTTAGTCACAGCAGGATCTGGCTGCGCCGCCGCGCCGCAGTAATCGCCTTGAATGACAATTATTCTATCAGTTAACTTGTCAACTACCTTTTTAAGTATAACAATAATTATATAAATATTATATTGCTTAAGAGTGTTATAGATGTGAGAGCTTTAAGTATGTAAATACTATAGTCCGTACGTTGTAGCATGTTGCGGGTGACAGTTTTAGTAACGTTTCGTTTCACTCTTGAAAGTTGCCGCGATTCACAAATAATGATTTGGTATTTCAGTCGTACCATATTCGTAATATGTTAAATCATTAATATTGAAGTAAATTAAATTAAACTCAACTACAATATAAATAAAATCAAACTGAAAGAAAAATTAAGCAAAGTGTTTTGCGTGTTATGTATACTGCTAAGATGTTGTCGATGTCGAAGTCGATGTTTTTTATAATAAAAAACGTATATTGTGCGTTCAGTTTTTACTGTTGAAAAGTCTATAATTATAGATATGAAAAAACAGGACATATTATATAGGGTAAGGTTGCTTAAAATGTTGTTAAGAAAATATACATTTTATTCATCTAAATTCATATCAAAGTCAGAAAAATCTCAATTGTTACTGAATTCATCATCTAAATCTGTGACGGATATTATTATTAACGATGATTCCATTATGTTCTCAATATAGATGTCACGATCCAAATCAGACATAATGTCTCTTTTTGTTTCATTCACGATCCTTCGACCAGTCTTCAGATTGAACATTGTTGATGGCCTCTTGGAGTAGGGCCAAAATTTCAACAAATTGTTTACCGTAAATGGCGGCGAATTATTATTTCTTCCAAAGTGACCTAAAAATAAATGGACTAATGAAAATAAAGCATTTCAATTCAATCAATACAATAATCATTTATTTCGTAGATAATGCTTAAAACTATACTTAAATACGTCTAATCTAGTATTGAAATTAAAATCTTACCTTTTATGTGGGCTAAAATTAACTCAATAGCGTTATACTGGCAATAGTAGTGTGGTAGTCGAAGGAGCTGGTGGCCTTTTTCTTTTGCCATCTCGTCCACAGCGTAGGTTGTGTAGTTGGTGGCTTATGACGCCGCCGCAGGACTAAAGCAATAAGCTCCGTCCTTACCCTTTTTATATTTGCCGTCTCATTCAGCCACTTCGCCACCTCTCTTTTGCGGATGGATTGATTAGGGGATTCTTAAATTGTATCGTATGGTAGGGTGCGATTTCAAGTATTGTAGTCATACGCTCTTTTAAATTATTTAATGGACATATGAAACAATCTTTAAATTGCTCGTAGTTCATCTACTCATGGTACTCCATAGTTTTTAAGCTTTTGTATAGCTTCTATCACATGCCTTGAGCGTGGAGACCGAATCCAGAAATTACGTAACGAAAAAAACCTAACAGCCCCCCCCCCCACTTCGACCGGCACAGCGGTGATACTTTTTAGTTTTTCCATCTATCGATAAATACCAGAACTTTTAATGACTTTTTGAAATATCACGCTTGTCTCTTTAGTTCAGCAACCTGCCTTTAGGTGGCATTGGTTGTATTGGAAAACTACCGTAATCAGCTGTTTGTGAGAAAGTATATAGGTGTATAGGTATTTATCATTTACGTACAACAGTGAATATCTGTACTCGTATAATTTGTGTACAAAGTGTTTTAAATATGAATATTTTTTATCGGTCACCACGCTCAAAGTGTAACTTGAATTAATATCAAAGAAAAAAAAACAAAGAAAAAAAATACTGCATAAATAAAATAAATATATAATTGTAATTGCATAAGTTGATAAAAAATGCTATGCAAAAGCTTTACCGCGGCAGTCTCCGAGTGCCAAACGTCTTTTTTTTTACTTATAAAACAACAAACAATTAAGGACCAATCGCTTATTGTACCTGCGTGACAAATAAGGGGGCCTTTGCCCTCCTGCACTTTGGTACATTATATACAAATATATATACAATTGTGTCGTATAACTTTTACACATTGCATAGCTAACGCTTAGCCACGTTTCATCCAAAAAGACAACTTTACTCCAACCACATATGTTTTAGGCCTTCCTTAAATATGTACATATATCATTAATTCTATATCATAAATACCAATTAAATAATAATTTTCTTTGTAAGCTAATTTTCATAACAATATTAAAAAAAACTAGATTTTATGCTACGAGTATCGTTACCAATTAAAAAAAATTGCGTAATATCACAACCTTAGTCGTGTGGTACTGACAGATGAAACGTCATACAGGCAACTGTTACCTGCACCATGCTACAGCCGCACGGATTGTAACTACATACTTTAATGAGAATTTAAATTCTAAGATAATTTTTGTCTTCACCGCATCCAGTTATTTGCAGTAAATTAAACGTTTATAGGTTTTTCGGTTTACCACGATTCACCATTTTGTCGGTTGGTAAAATTTGGTACGGTTGGTAAAACACCGAGGTTTATAATAATATTTTTTTAATATATCAAATAGATAAATGTAATAAATAGACAAACGTAAATTGATTTTTTAATTTTCGATTTGTAACCAACGCCTATAGAAAAATAAAATATTAATGGTGCAATGCTATCAGTGTGGCGAAGTTGGAGTGCAGACATTTTGGAGTGGAGGCTAGAGACATGTAGGTATGCGTTAATCGGCTACCTTAACACTACTAGACAGCAACAAGCACTGACATTGTTGCGGCAGGAATAGGTAAGGCGGTGAAAGCCCGGTCGAGACGCTGCAAAACTTTACCAACTAGTGAGTTCTAGTCAAGATACAGGATATTAGTGATACGTGTTAGTCTTCTCTCGAATTTTACGAGATACCTGGCGGTAAGACAGTTTAAAAAAGGACCGGGATCAACGAGGGGTAAAAAGCTATCTGCGATTTTCCTGCCTCCATTGTGATACAAAAAACTATGATACGTGGATATGCAAATGTACACGTAAAGCCTGAAGATGCTGTAAAAAGCGAAACTGGTTGGCGATATAAATAAAATAAAAAGTGTTTTGGTAAAGATATTTTAGTTTTTTTTTATATAGAAAAAAGAGGAAAACGAGCAGGAGGCTCATCTGATGGTGATTACTACCGCCTATGGACAGCCACAGCACCATAGGGCTTGCAGCTCATTTGTCAGCCTTTTAAGAAGGAGTATGCTCTTTTCTTGAAGGTCCTAAGTCATCGCGATGCCGCGATGTCCGATGATGAAATTCAACAGCAGGGATCAATCCAAACAGTTCGTCGGAACACTCTCCATGATAAATGCGGTAAAAGATGCTAAGCGAACTTACATATCTGCGTAAAGCCAAGGAATCAAGCCGATTGGAGACAGCCTGGTCGACTGCTGAATTCGATTCGAAAAACGATTCGAACCGCTCTATGCTGAATGCGATCAAGAGGAAGAAGCTGATACTGCAGAGCTCCCACCCAGAGTTGAGAACAGTACTCCATGTGAAGGCGAATTTGCGCTTTGTGAAGTTGCAAGTGGTGAATCGGCAAGAAGTACTTTCTCGTTTTACTGAACACACCGAGCCTTTTTAAGGCCAGTTTAGCCGTTCCTTCCAAATGATCATAGAACTGAACTTGTTCGATATGTCAACGCCAAGAAATCCAATATTGGCTGAGACTGCCAGGATAGTGTTCTCAAGAGGAAGTGATACAACAAAGGGCGACTTTTTAGCGGTGAACGCACACAGCTGTGTCTTCCTGTGGTTAAATTGGACTAAGTTGAGTCGACCTCATTCCGAGATTTTGTCGAGCTGAGTCTCGATTTCAAACCCTAGCTTGTCCCGGTTCTCATTTACTGGTCCCCGGGAAATACCGCTATGACCGGAGTACGAAGCATTACTAGTGCTGTCATCTGCATAGCAATGAATGTTATTAATTCGCAACATGTCATTGATGTCAAGAATAAACAGTGTAGGTGATAGCACACAGCCTTGCGGAACACTAGCATTGACAAATTTAAGGTCGGAGCATTCACCGTCGACTACGACCTTGATGCTCCGATTAGCCAAAAACTTGTGGTCCACTTGCATAATTTCTCGGGAAGTCCATAAGAAGGAAGCTTCGAAAGAAGCTTTCTGTACCAAATCAATCATATCAAAGGCCTTCGCTATGTCTAAACTAATAGCAAAATAAAACCTCCCGTTGAACTCAACTGCCTGCGCCCAGCGATGTGTTAGGTATACTAGAAGATCACCGGCTGACCGACCGCGACGGAAACATTACTGGCGGTCACTTATCAGCTGGTGCTCTTCTAAATACTTCAAAAGCTGGCAGTTAACTATATTCGCCATGATTTTGGAGAACGAGGAGGTAATGGCTATCGGCCGATAGTTTGACGGATTCGAGCTATCACCTTTTTTTAGGTACAGGATGCACTAAAGCCGCCTTCCACGATTTCAGTACTACGTCAAGTGAGAGACGCGTCAATGCCGGTGTCAACTCCGGGGCAAATATTTTAAGCACTACCAAAGAGATGCCATTCGGCTCAGATGGCTTATAGACGACCAAGGAAAAAAGTGCTTCGCGCACTGATGATTGATGGAATTTTATTTCGGGCATATTGGTATCACACTGCGGGATGGTAAGCGGTGTTATTTCCTTGGTCATCTAGAGTCGAGTTAGTCCCAAAGAATTAGCCCAGGAGATCGGCCTTTCCCTTTGTGGTATGGACCAGAGAATCATCTTCTCTGTACAAGGATGGAAGGGATGACTGACAAGAATTCCCTAAGGCAGCCTTAGCGAGACACCAAAACGCACGGATACCCCAAAGAAGGCGAACTAATTTCTCAGCAATCCTGCCAATGTGCTATGATTTTGCCTTGGTAATGACTCTTTTTAACCCCTAGGCGTTATTATACTTTTTATTAAGACGCTGGTTTCTTCATCACATTGTGCTGATGCCGCAGCCCAAGCTGGGTAGCACTCCTGCTTTCAGCGCGAAACCGTCTTGCAGCGGCAACCAAACCAAGGCTGACACTTGCCACTGATGGGAACCGCAGAGAACGGAACGTAAAGTTCTATACCCTGTAGCACTACATCAGCGACAGAGTCAGCAACAATATCCGGATCATCCAACGAGAAGCGCATTCACCCCCAAAGAAAATGCAAAGAAGGACCGCATCCAGTCCCAATCTGCTGACTTATAATGCCAACCGCGGAGGCAGCCTACAAAAGGGGGCCGTGAAGGCGCGTAACGGGCACTTTGGCCCGGATCAGGCAGTGATCAGACGAACCAAGAGAGGCGTCCACTGATACTTGATACTGATCCGGGTGAGAAGTCAGCAGAAGGTTCAACATTGAAGATGTGGATAACCACATCTGGAATTCGCGTGGGTGAAATTACCATTTGCGTAAGACCATACATCAAAGCAAAATCGTGAAAAGACCTCCCCGCGTGATCGGCTGTACGTGAACAGAGGCAGTCGGTGTGATGGGTGTTAAAATCACCTGGGATCACGATCTCTGCAGTTGGTGTCGTTTGCAGACCGGAATTTGCAGCTAATTGCAAATGCTCGACAAGTCGATCAACTTCGGAATTCCCACTATGGGACCTGTATAGGCAAGCGTAGATGCGGGGATGGTCGTCGCAGTCTACGCACAACCGTAAGATGAATAGATCCCGATCTTCAAGGCTGCCGAGGAGCCAGCACATACCAGCCCACTGTACAAATAGACCGGGGCCGATCCCTCTGAAATTAATCAAAAACAAAAGAAAATTATAGTACGGTGAAACCCATTGCAAATGGAAGAAAATAAAGCCAAAATAAGAGGAAAAATAAATTACGGGCGATTTGAGTTCGGGAAGTGTGAGGGGGGGGGGGGATTTAAGGGGGAAAAACGGTTTATTACGATTTTCGGCAAAACTACGAGTCCTATCGAAAAAAGTTGAATGGCAAAGTTATCGGCAATAAGAAGATCTACAACTTTTGTATTTGCACTTTTTTGATATGACCTCAAAATTATGCGAAAAATTTGAAAAACTGACTTTTTTATTTTTGCCTCCCACAAAAATAGATTTTTTTTTCACGAAACTCGGTAAAAAGTTGCTTTTTTATATCTCGAATACACTGTAATTTTTTTATTTAATATATTAATTTTTCTCCTTATTTTGAGTTAATATTTTTTTTTTATATCATAAGATAGCAAACAAGCAGCTGGGTCTGCTGATGGAAAGAGTCAACCATCACCTATAGACACCAAATGTTAATGGTGCGTTGCTATCTTGTGGCGAGGTCTAATGCCACATGCATAAGTTTACCGGCTACCTTACCCTCCGAACCGGAACACGACAGTGACAAGCACTGACGCTATTGCGGCAGGAATAGGTAAGGCGCTGGTACCAGACCCGGACGAGACAATGCAGAACTCTACCCCCTAGTAGCTACGATGGTAGTGACTCGATAGCCAATCGGTCGCCTTTTACGACCTGCCTGGCAGAACGACAGTTGGCCTATTCTTCAAAGGAGGCCGGGACCAACACGACGAAAGAAAATATTAAGAAAACATCATCATTTTCAATCGAAAATTCTCGCATCAAAATATCTGATCTTTTTAAAAAATCGGTATTAGTTTCTTTCTTCGAAATCTCTATTTTTTATGGTATCAAAAAAATATACAATACTATGGAAAATTTTCGCAGAAAATGGGAAATAATGAAAATACTCGAATTTGAATACTTTTTTATCACAATGTACAATTTTAAGCTATTTATTAAAATTTACACTATTATTACTCATAAAACTCATTCAAAGTTCGTATGTTACATTGATGAATTTAAAAAATTAAAATGTTGTATTTGTTAGAAAACTGAAAAAAAAAAACACATTTAATTTTAATTACGTATATGTGATAGAAAATTCACTTTATTTGAAATATACTTTATTCATTTTAATAAAACACATTACCTTTTTATTTATAAATTTTTTCGTCAATTATAATCATAATATCCAAAACTTATTCATAACTTTTGCCTCTTTGATGGCATTCCTTCATCTTTAGATTCAACTATTGTTTTTGATTGTAATAGATCTTTGAAATCTACAAGACTATCGCTTTCGTCTCCAATAATTTTTCCAGGCTGTCTACAGTTTCGTCCGAATCATTAAGTTCGTCGAAGATCTTTTCTTCCACGTTGGCGCATTTTTCAGAACCACAACAATTTGAACATAGATTTGTGTATTTTAAACCTTGTTTCCAGCAGTCACAATTAGACTGTTACATCCAGTTTCAAAGTTACATCAAATAGTTTTCAGCAATCTTTCCAGGATTAATTATTTTCTAGCAATTGCCCAAATTGATAATGTCACGTTTATTTATTTATATTTATGCACAAACAAAAAGTACATAGATTTAACTTAACGCTTAAGGTCATTTTATACTAGCCAACCTCATTTGTTGATGTTAATGTTGTTTCTAGCCCCAACATATTGCTGTTAGCTTATAACTCAGTGAAATTTTAAGTTGATAATAAGCTATAGAATAGCGTTTTTCTGCTGCGCTTGCTGTAGGTGGAAGATTTGCAATATAAAAGATGATTTATTTCTTGCTGACTGATATTTTTAAAATCTTAATTGATTTCTTTACTTTAAATTTATTGTACACTAAAATCTACATTTTCGTACCAAAGGCGAATTTAATGCCTTAAGCTAAACTTAATTTAATATTATAGTTTGTTTTTCACAGAAGAAAGTTTACCCCAAACGAACAAGAGGCTCACCTGATGGTAAGTGATTATCACCTGCCGTAGATCACTTTCTTTTGATCTTGCAGTTGAGTTGCCGGCCTCTTAAGAATGAGTAGGCTCTTTTCTAGAAGGTAATTTAATAAAATCCCCTTAAAATCTTATGTTTGATACTTTAAAAATTAAATATTTTCGCACGTATTTCGCGATTTCTATGTTTCATGGATTTTTTTTTAATGAAAACTTACAATTTTCGAGTAATTAAACATTTTAATAAATAGCTTAAAATTTTACATTATGATGAATAAATAATTTTCAAAGCCGAGTTCTTTCATTATTTTTCATTTTCTGCGAAAATTTTCCACAGGGTTGTATATTTTTTTGATACCACCAGAAAGTAGAGATTCCAAAGAAAAAAACTAATACCGATTTTTTAAAAAGATCAGATATTTTGACGTGAGAATTTTCGATTGAAAATGATGATGATTTCTTAATATTAAGTCAAAATAAAGAGAAAAAAATTAATGTTTTAAATTAAAAAAAAATGACAGTGTATTCGGGATATAAAAAAGAAACTTTTTAACGAGTTTTGTGAAAAAACCTATTTTGTAAGAGACAAAAATAAAAAACCAAAAAGTCAGTTTTTCAAATTTTTCGCATAATTTTGAGGTTATACGAAAAAAGTGCAAATACAAAAGTTGTAGATCTCCTTATTGCAGATAACTTTGCCGATCAACTTTTTTTTGATAGGACTCGTAGTTTTGCCGAAAATCGTGATAAACCGTTTTTCCCCATTTCAAATCCTCCCCCCCTCCTCACAATTCCCGAACTCAAATCGTCCGTAATTTATTTTTACTCTTATTTTGGCTTTATTTTCTTCCTTTTATAATGGGTTTCATCCTACTATAACTTTCTTTTGTTTCCAAAATTATCTACCCTAGCCTAAGAAGAATGTTCCAATTTGTACCCCAGGCAAGGAAGGTAGGATGTATCCGCTGGAGAAGATATCTGAGTCTCGGTCAAAAAAAGCAAGGCTGGCTTAGCCATTTCGAGGTGGTATTGGACGGAGTAAGGTTTGAATGAAGCGCTAAAGTTTGAATAATGTTGCGAAAATCCACGACAAGCGTGGTAGGGGTTGCCTTGAGTTTCTTGCTCCGCTTGCCCCGTGCAGTGTGGTTAATGAGCGCAATTTGCCCCCCTCCCCCACGATACTCATCACGATTTACCAATTCATTAGTCGGCCAGATTGGCGGTGATCCCCATCGCCCCATTTTATCGATCTGATCCATCGCTAGTTTCGTACTACCGGGACCGATAACTTTACATACTCCTTCAAGGCACAGAAGTGCTAATATCCTATCACCAGAGTTCACGTTGCTACAGAGGGTTTGATTTTCGGAGATAACCCCCTATAAATCCACAAAAATACTTTTGTCTGTCTCGGGGATCGAGTACTACTCTAGATATTTTGTTTGTGACACAATAGTCGAGCCATAATCCACACTTGCTCGCTCGTGTATCGGCTCCTTATTTCAAAACCACTTGCCGGAAGTGGACATATGTGATATATGTGTCTCAGTTTTTGTCGATTAGTGCAAGGACATGCTCCGCAGCTGACAGCTCCTAGCCGTGACAAGCCTTACTAAGCGACCACCGACCACCGTTCACTGTGAATATCAATCGCCGTGCTTACCAGATTACGCATTACAATGGAACGAAAATGGTTTTACAACATGTATGTTAGTTTTTATTATAGGAGAGAAAGATATAGATTTTATTACAAGAGAGAGAGAGAAATAATATAAAAAAAATCTTGAAAAGGACCAGAGTAACTCTAAACATGACCCTTGTAATTCGGAGCATGTAGCAGACCAGAGTAAATCGTATGCCAGACCTGAGTGGGCGGTGGGTGCATTAATTAGTAACACATAGCATAGTATCAACATAACGCTATGACTAATGTTACGCTTGCCATTGGGGTGTTACTTCTGACTAGACGCCTGTGAATTACAGGAAAATAATGAAACAGGATGCAGAGGGCCCGTCAATTGTCAGTGGCTATAAATAACTTAATGATTATGTCAACCACGTCTTTGTGGCTTTCCATATTAACATTTGCAATAAATGTATAATTCTTTGAAAACTCTATCGTGGTGAATTAGAATGCCTCTGCCTACTTCGCAAGGAAAACTGCGTAATAGTACTATGATAGTACTAGTACGCCACTAGTGGTCGTGGCGGCAGGACGGCACGGCCGCTAGCAATTGACTCCTGTAAGTGGTTTTCAGAAGGTCTCACCAGTTACACGCAAATGAAAATTTGAGATAAACTGCCCAAGATAAATAGCCATTCAAGTCAAATCCAAAAATTTGTAAAGTTATTGACTCTTAAACTTACCGCTAAATTTAAATATTGTAAGCTTAAAGGAGCAACACCTTAAATTTCATCAAAATTGGTTTATCTGTTCGGGAGTTATGGTTGTCAAATATGTTTTTATTTTGACATAATTTCGAGATTTTTCAACAAATCAATTTTCACTTTTTACGGCTTTCAAATATATAAATTGTTGTTCACAACCTACTTACTTCATGTTTTCAAGCAACTTCCCAAAAGGAGTATAATTCGGCTGTATATTTTTTTAAATGTTTGTTACCTCAGTACTCGGTCAATTTTTTTATATGTCATGAGATAGCCAACAAGCAGAACAGCTCTCCTGATGAAAAGAGATAGCCATCGCCTATAGACACCAAAGATGTTAATGGTGCATTGCTATCCATGTGGCGAGGTCTTATTGCCATATACATAAGTTTACCGGCTACATAAGCCTTCGAACCGGAACACGACAGCGACAAGCATTGACGCTATTGCAGCAGGAATAGATAAGGCGGTGGTACCAGACCCTACCACCCGTAGCCACGATGGTAATGACTTACATAGACAATCGTTCACCTCTTACAAAATGCCTGGCAGAACGACGGATGATCTATTCTTCACAGGGAGTCCGAACCAACAAGGGAAAAATTAGTTTTTTCTATTTTTCCAACTGACGAAATAATCAGGGTTATCAGTTTAACGTGTATGTAATGTTGGAACCATGAAGCTGTATTATATCTGGAGGCAATACTTCTAATACCTACATGACAAACAACTTTTAATACTGCTGTCATCTTCTGAGGTCTTACCCTCTCTTTCTAACACAGATTGTAGCGGTCGTAGCGGTGGTGGCCGGAAGGTGCCACTAGTGGTCGTGGCGGCAGGACGGCACGGCCGCTAGCAATTGACTCCTGTAAGTGGTTTTCAGAAGGTCTCACCAGTTGCAAACGATGCAGAGTGGCTTGAGGCTCGGCGAAGGTTCAATGGCAGCTGGCACGGGTGTACTTTGTGGTTAAATGAAACGCAGGGTTCTTATTTACAGTAGAAAATATAAAGTGCGTTAGTGTTTTAATTCCAAATCTTCCCCGTAGTTCGTCTTCCTCTTGTTGTGTTTGTTTCTTCCTTCGAGGTAATTTAAGGTTGTGAGGTACGGTGGTCTTCCTTCGAGGTAATTTAAGGTTGTGCGGTGACGGTAAGGTACCAAGGAAAATCGTAAGTATCGTAAGTGTTACTGAAATATATTGTTAACCATCATGGTTATAGATTATTAAAAATTACCATTATGGTTGAAATATATGGTGTGAGAATTTATATGTTGTTAACCATCATGGTTAGAAACTATTGAATGTAGTAACCGTTATGGTTGAAACATATGGAAAGAAGGTTAGGAATTTTAGTAGATAAAAGAGATAACCATCGTGGTTAGAAACTTGAGACGACTGCCAAAGTCGCTAGGGGGTAACTATCGTGGATAGTAAGAGATAACCATCGTGGTTAGACATTTAAGACGACCGTCATGGTCATTAAGAGATAACCCACACGGTTAGTAAGAGATAACCGTCGTGGATAGACATTAAATGGTGGTAGCTGACGGTAGTGCTATAAAAAGAGATGGTGAGACCTCAGAGATATGACGTAGGTACATGTTTCAAATGATTATTACCAGTGCGAGCTCCACCTTTAGTTAATACTTCATGGTTGGAACTATATAATATTTTTGAGTATGGTGGTCTATTCATACGTCCAAGCACGTGTACTAAATTTCGTGTTTATATATTTGTATGTCCGTACGTTCTGTTACAACCCTTAATTCCTTTCTATACTAAATCGCTGAGTCAAACTTTTATTTTACTATATAAGCCGTGCATTTCCAATGCACGGTCAGTCAGTACTTGAACTAGTCAAATCGCTGCCCAGCAACGGACCTGGTTTCTGCCCGCCGGCTGGCCTTCAGTGAGGAGACTAGGGATAGTAGCATCCGCGTCGTAACCCCCTATAACCGCGTGCACAAATAATAGTGCGATCTGAGTGCTTAATAAAAGTGACGTGTAAAAAAGTAAAGTCAAATAAAAGTGGTTGTCTCGTAAAATAGTTTTTTTTTAAGACTACAACGCGGGACACCCTAACATTCTGGTGTCAGAAGAAAAGCGGGATTTTCAATTCTCGTTGGTTGTCCTCATCCTGACGTAGCAACCTAAAGGCGGCATTGAGCTACCAACTCAAGTAGACAACAGCAGTATCACCGAGTTCTACGCTGAGGTTCTCTGCCCAGCAAAAGAAGAAACCACAAGGGTCTGTTGAGTGTCATACGAGTATACATTACGCATCACTAGCACCAGCACCAGCACAAAGCACAAGGTACCACAGTGCCCGAGGGTTCTCTGCCCAGCATGTGAAAAAAACCAGGGACAAACGGAGTTGCATCACCGCGCATACCGCAACGCAATCCGACGACGACGTGGCCTGACTCAAACGACATATGACGCCGATTCTCTATTTACTGTGAGTGCATAAATAATTTATTTCACGCATCTAGTACTATATCGTGACTCTGTCTATATCTATTTTCTTATTATCTAAAAATGTTGAAATCAGATGTATCCGCCGTATCTATGTGCATTGACTTTAATATGTTGACAAAATTTATTAAACCTTATGATGGCGACCGGAGTAGGCTGGCGCCATTCCTTACCAACTGCAACAATGCGATGCAATTGGCAAGGCCCGAGCAGCAGGATATTCTTTTTAAATTCATCCTATCTCAGTTAGAAGGGAAAGCTGAAGCTGTCTGCTCCCTTAAATGCTTCAGAGATTGGCCAGAATTAAAATCTTTTCTAAAAACTACCTTTGGTGAAGTTAAGCACAGGGATCACCTATTACTTGATCTTCAAACCTGTAAAATGAAAAGTAATGAGGATGTTAGCCAATTTAGTCTCCGCTTAGAATCCTGCCTGACGCGATTACAGACAGACATTACACATTCTACTACTAGGAAATCTGAACTAGAAGGGCGAATAGCCAGCACAGAAGACCTAGCTTTACACACATTTTTATTAGGATTACCTACAAATATCTCAACCATAGTTAGATGTCGAAATCCTCAAACATTATATGAGGCTATAGATTTAGCCACCCAGGAGGAAAAACTTCAAAATTACATGAAAATTTCAAAGCAAGGGGACCAAAAACCCGTGATTAGTTGTAACAAGTGCGGCAAAGTTGGTCACCCAACAAACAAATGTTTCATGAATCAGCGGCCTATATATAACATACATCGCAAAACATTACCTCCTTTTTCCAACAACGTAAACTCTAACACTGAAATATGTAATTATTGTAAGAATCTTGGTCATGATATATTTAACTGTCGTAAAAGGGAATATAATAATATGAAGCACCTACAATCAAATTCCACGAACTCGCAACATCGAAATATCAATTTCATAGACCAAGAGCAAGGCGACTGTAAAAATACTTATAATATAAACAGTCAGTCTTTGAGTCCTAATAATGATTTAAACGAGGAATGATTCCGTTTCGGTGCCTAACGGAATCAGTAAATGGTAACGGCGCCAAAACAAATAGAGATACTACGCCTACCATTTCTTCCAATAAATCTTGTTTTAAAAAAAATAATATTCCTACTAAATCATGCACTCCACAGCATCAAATTTATCCTACGATACCTGTCAAACCTATATTTTATAACAAATCTACTAATTCTACTAAATCTACAATTTCTACAATTTCTACTAAACCTACTAATCCTACTAAATATACCACATCAAATAATTATACTATATCTACCAATTCTACTATATCTACCAATCCTACTAATTCTACCAAATCTACTATACCTACTAAATCTACTATATCTACCAAATCTACTAAATCTACCAAATCTTCCAAATCTACTATGTCTACCAATCCTACTAATTCTACCAAATCTACTACGCCTACCAATTTTACCAAATCTACCAACCCTACTACATCTACCAAATCTACTACGTCTATCAACTCTACTGTATCTTCTAAAGCAGGAAAAATGAATAGCAACGCAGATGCTTTGTCTCGTCCTCCTATTTATGCCATTGATGACGTAGATACTGTCACTTATGAAACTTTTATGAAAAATAGATCTAGTCCTACAGTTTATGATACTCAAGTCTCGGAGTTTAATCAAAATCTTTTAAAATCAACATGCAAAGCTATTGCCTATCCTACCTCTACCGATTTGGATAATTCTAACCCTTATTGTGAAGACATCCTTAATTTATTAGATAATAAAGAACTGTTTATATCATCTGAAAAAGAACTCTATACCGTTAAAACTTCTATTGTTAACGATAAATTGTATTTCCATATGTTCACTAAAGTTCATCACTTCGAATCTACTTCTTATAAGGAAATTTTTAAAGTTTTAAAAGACTTAAGAAACAACCTCATAATTTTTCATCCCGACGTAACGGAGATTGCTATTTCTGATCTTTATAACCCGTTTGATAACCTTAAATTTGTTTTAATTTATGATATCATTATATTTATTTTTCACAATACTGGTATAAAAATTAATATCTATCATAACAAACTAACCTATCCTACTCCAAACGAAGTTCGTAAAATCCTAAAAGATAATCATAACTCTCCTATTGGAGGTCATATTGGTTCATCCCGTATGTATAATAAACTAAAAGATTTGTATTATTGGAAGGGAATGAAGAGTGAAATAGAATCATTTGTTAAATCTTGCCAAAAGTGCCAACAAAACAAAGCATTAAGGGCAATAAATAAATCCCCTATGGAAATAACTTCCACATCGCATGAGCCTCTACAACGTATCGCCTTGGATATTGTTGGTCCATTGCCAGAATCTGGCGAAGAAAAATTTAGATATGTTGTAACATTCCAGGGGGCCTATTGCCTATCTTTGACATTTATAGTGATCAACTGAAATTTGATGAACACTCAAAATTGGTTGGCAACTGACAACAGTGAAAATTGGTATTGCGTATCGCTTTTAGTGGCGGTGACTTTCGTCGCTTTCCAGCGTTCGTTCCAGTGGGTTGACTTGTCACTGCACTATTTTATCGATATTATGCTTCTAAATAAAAAAGCTAGGTAAACGCAAATGCTTATAAGGGTTTATTATGGTCCTTTGTTTTGGTCGGTTTGTATTCTTCAGACTAATGTCAATTGTCAAATGTCATAACAATAAACAAATAACAATAACCTCAAAATAAGTTTAGACTAACAAAATTAACTATTCAGCTTTAAAATTTCTTTGTTGATCCCACTTTCTCCACTTTTATGTTTGTATATAGATTTATGTACATAGTATTAACTCCTAATCCATAATGTTGTAGTTGTGTAAGTTTACTAATCTTTGTGTTTGTTTTGTTTTAGATTCCTCAACTTGTAACTGATATAGTCACCGGACAACTCTTTTTATGTGTCTCTCCCATGACTGACTTGATATTGGCAGAATCCGTACTAACTGGATAGCCACCAAACCAATATAATAATAATAAGTTTAGAATGCTCTCTTGAAGCAAATTAATGGTTAAAAGAAATTAAATTGTCGGTCGAATTTGCCAAAAGATACTATCCAGCCAGACTCAATGGCAGAGAGCAAGTTGAGTAATAACTTAGTAGTTTAGATCTATTGATTGTCATTGCATTGTATTACTTACCTTTTACATAAAAGTAGTATATAACATCTGCATATAAACAGTAACAAATATGATCTAATTGAAAAACATGAATAATCTGGAATGAAGATATGGGTATAAATCTAGCCAAGAGGTAAATAGCAGAACCCCTAACTTGCAGATATTATATTCATTGATTATAATAGTTTTTAGATTACTGTTAGGACTAAGACATGATATTGGTATTATTGAAGTTAACAGGTAGTAATGTAAATTTAATATTTAATCAAATGAAAGTGTCTAAAGTGTGCTAAATTTTCTACAACTAGACATGTATGATCCTATCCAATAGCTAGAGCTTTGAGAGGTAATAAAAAAAACATACAAATTTAATTTTTTTATTACTTCCGTATTGTCAATATGACAAAATAATAAGACAATCCGTTTGTCTTTATTTTATAAAAAGAGTTGAGAAAAAAACATAAAACCTCATACTGCATGTTAGTAATAAGTGCATAGTTGCACCTCTGACTCGCCCAATGTTTGTGTTGTGTTGTAGCTTACAAAGTTTTTAACCAAAAGTTTTTCTGTTTAAGGTAATCTTCAGAAATTGAATTATGTGCAAACAGAGACAAATGCAATGATAAAGATATGTATAGTGCATTATCAGGGTAACAAATCAATACAATAACCTCAATCATTTAAATAAGGTATTGACTTGTTACTATCATCAGTAAAAGCGTTAAAATGTGAAACTGGTTGGTGTAAATGAATAAAAATTAATAAAACAGTACTAATTATTATAAAATAATATCAATACAAATCATCATGGAGTTTTACCAAGTGCCGATGCTGTTCAGTGTTCAAAGTATAAAGAAATGTGCTTTAAGAACCTACTTAGGAATAAGTGTGCTGAGCTCATGAAACAGATTATATGCACATTGTGCACATAAGGAATGTTGAAAAAGATAATTTAAAAGTGTTAAACAAATTGAGAATAATGGTAAATGAAAATATTCATATCTTCATTCAGCATGGTGTGGTTATACTGTATACATGTTATA
Organism: Apodemia mormo; assembly: GCA_036924255.1. Classification (NCBI taxonomy): domain Eukaryota; kingdom Metazoa; phylum Arthropoda; class Insecta; order Lepidoptera; family Riodinidae; genus Apodemia; species Apodemia mormo. The sequence continues at coordinate 2,715,307 of JAUPFN010000021.1, read as the reverse complement.
TTTAGTACATTAGATAGATGTATAAAGCTCATCACACATGGTTAAGATACTATAATATTTGATCTTAAGATACCCTAATATTACAATATTACATCTTAATGTATATTTCAGAATATCGCTCACCATACAAATCCACAATCACACACAACTAAGATAATATATATTTTACCTTTAGTATCTTAAGATACAAAACATAAAATAAATTATGTTTTTATTTCGGGATATAGGTGATCGCAGTGCCTCATCTATACATATAATAAAATTGTAGGAAAGTCAAAACTGTACATTGAATATTTTTTTAAAAGAATACTTGGGGTGTGATCTACAATCGATATCGAAGCCAAAAATATAGTTTTTAGAATTTTTGTCTGTTTGTCTGTATGTATGTCCGGGGTAAACTCAAAAAGTACTGCATGGATTTACTTCAAATTTTGCATGAATATTACTAATAGGTCGGGTCAACATATAGGCTACATATTATTACGCTATCATCTATGGGGGAGGTGCAGTGTGGAGTAAACGAAGTTCGCGCGAAAAAAGTCGTGGGCAACAGCTAGTAATCTATATATTAATATAATAAATGCAAAACTTTGGATGGATGTTTGTTACTCTATCACGCAAACTACGATACGAATTTGAATGTAATTTGGCACACAGGTAGATTATAACTTGGAATAGCACATAGGCTACTTTTATCCTGAAAAAACTAGGTGATCCCGCGGGATTCGCCAAAAACTTAAAATGCAACGGGCTGCACGCTGCAGCTAGTAATATTACAAATGCGAATGTTGGGATGGTAATGTGGGGTGCATCTAGTATTATAATAGTTACTACTGTAAGCAGTGCGGGATGCTCCCGGCTTCGTGCCGCATCCAGGCAAGAGGAAGAGGGGGGAAAACTACCACGAAAGCTATTGCCTTTTATGTCAAGCTAGGGGTCCGCCCTTGAACAATTGACATGTCTTTGATGGTTTTTCATTCAAAGTTAACTTTGTTAGGAATGTGCTACTGCAATTTTCATTTTACATTCTATAATAAAATCGTCTGAAGAGCTGTCTAACAAATCAAGAAGTAAGACCGTATCACTTATAGTTAATCAGCTGTATATAGAACTCCTACAAAGAATATGTGAGGCAACGAGGCAGACTCATGATAAAATGAATAAATTTTAATATTATTGTATCTTAGCCATATGTGATACCTTAAGATACTGTATACTTTTATATTAGGGTATCTCAAGATAAAATATTATAGTATCTTAACCGTATGTGATGAGCGTAACAGTTATAATTGAACTAATTCCTACGTCAAAATAAAGTTGTTTGCATAGCATAAGACAAGTTTCTCTTTTTATATTATAGGATAACAAACAAGCAAATGGCTCTTGGAAGAATTAATCGCCTAGACACCAAAGATGTTAATGGTGTATTACAATCTTATGTGGTCATATAATAAAATAAATTTATATGAATAGATTTTTTCTTTTATTACTATTGTACCTAAGTATTTGTTTTAATATTACCTAATCTAACACAGATTTTCTTTTTTAAACTAAGGGGGGAAAAAAGGATAATAAATTTAAAATTGAAGAATTAGAAAAAATAAAAAATTTGCCAGATGATAACTGCCTTTTTTATATCAAAAGATAGCAAACAAGCAAAGGCTCCCCTCATTGAGAGTCAACCATTGCCTATAGACACTAAAGATGACAATGGTGCGTTGCTATCCTTGTGGTGGGGTCTTATATATGTATAACTTTACCAGCTATTTCATCGTCCAAAACAAACAGTGATAAGCAATGACATTGCGGCAGGAATAAGTAAGGCTGTAATACCAGACCCGGGCGAGACAATGCAAACCTCTGCCACATATTAGCCAAAATTTTCAATTTATAAATTAATATAGGCTATGCTTTATTAGACAGAAAAAAACCCATATCTTCAACAATATATTAATTCAATTTGCATAAAAGTATGCTAGATCAGTAATGTACCAAATTATTCCTGCACAATAATTTCAAATTTTGAAGTTAAAGATTTTGTCAGTTGAAACTGTCTGAATTTATCATTTATAATCACAGTATGTGTTATGGTTTAAATATGTCCAAATATACATAAAACCTACTAAGCCAGTAAAGCTACATAATAAGTACAAAACTAGCTACGCTGTCTTGCTAAGTACATAAGTAGCATTCACATTATACTTAAAAGCTGGAAAACATTTTGTATAATGTATTCTAAGTGTAGAAGTTTATTATTATTGAATAAAATTAAATCTTATGGCTGGTTATTTTCCAGCTAAAAAAATTTTACATCTTGTTATAATTATTACAAAACTGTAAAGTTTTTTTAGTAGGTACAAGGTAAAAATAAAAACTGCAAGTTAATGCTTTTTCTTTTCACATAGTCTTTATTCAAAAAAAAAACAATTATATTAAATCTTTTGTCCTTCTCATATGTGGTTCCCTGTTAGTGCCTTGCCTCAAGTTATATAGATCTGTCAGGGTGCTGTTTTGGATCACTTAGTATTGCTGGTAGCAATCCACAATATGATAGGTACTGCAACTCTTGTATTGGAACAGTTGTGTTTGATGTTTTGGCTTCGGCATATAGAGCAACATAGGTATGTATTAGGATATTATTTAGTAGTGTTATCGGGTTCGAATTTACTCTGCTTGTTAAATACTACCAATTTACTCTCTGCACTCTTATACACTTTTCAGTAGTTAGGACCCACCAGCAAACATCGACATAGAACTTTTGAGACTAAGAAGTTGTAGCTGCTTAATGAAATATTAAATCTGAAATCAAATAAAATATTTAAAACGGTATATGCAAGCATCACTGCATCAATATGCTATAGTTAATAGTGTAATGGTTAATCCTCAGACCATTTTTGTTGGCCTGAGTGTTAATCATTAAAAATTGGAAGTATATGGTACGGTAGGTACTTTAAGCTTTAACACAATGATAATTTTTTCTAAGAGAAGCTCTCTTCATGTTCAGAATTAATAATAGCTAGATATAGGAGTTCAATAGTACTACCTACATAAAAGAACACTAAGTTCTAATTTATTGATAGAGTCATAAGTTCATAAAGGCAACAAAATTAATAATTAAATTTATACAGATAAATTGCTTTTTGATTTGATTACTCTTGTAAGTAATATGTAAGTATACATATTATTTTGATAATTACACTTATTCTAGCACAATTACTTTTTAAATCAAGGGATTAGAACAATTAATAAGAATTTACCAGATGATAATTAGCAGAATCCTCCATAAAATAAGCTTATTTCTTTCACTAATAAAATTAGTTGGCAAATTTAGCATTTACAAATTCAGTATTGGTTGTGATCACATAGAAAAGAAAGTCATATCTTCTTCATCTATGGTTAAAGATCTTAAAAATGTGATATAACAAACCATTTATTTCCATAATTATCAAAAACTCTTGTACAATCCCTTTTTGAAATTAATGTTCCAACTTATAACTATTCTAGAATGGTTTGCCAGGTGATAATTACTTCAATTTAGCATCTACCAAATCAGTATCGGTTATCATTTATTAGGTCCATAATAGAAGCTCATTTCTTTCACTAATAAAATCACTTTGCAAGCTGAAAGATGCTAAAGCCTCTACCACTCTCTTACAAGTCGATTTTTTCTTCGGCACAAACAGCATACTGCATAAAACATTATTGTTACCATGTGAAATTTTATGTATTAGTCTTAGATATGTAATTCTAATTTTATTGCAGTATTGTGTTATGACTTATGTATCCTACATTATTTATTATTTAACAATAATAACCTTCTAAAAATGGTATTAACAAACTATATATTGTCAATAGTACATTTTCTGTACCTTTCAAACGTCGCCGGTTAATAGTGTTAATCACTATTTTGATCATTAAAAACTACTCTAGACTAGTTGCTTTCAAAACATAAAAGTGATCAACGATTTGACGTCATTCGTTGGTCACTAAGCATACGCAATACCAATTGTCAAACTACCCATACTAAAAGTGTCGTTCCAGTGCACGATAGTGACTTTCGACGACACCAAGTACTTGTGACGTCATTTTCGTTGATCACCCATGTTAGTCAATACGAAATAAGGGAACTGACAGCTAATTGATGTCAACTTTGCACAGTGATTATCACTTTGATTGTCAGTTCAAGATAGGCAATAGGCCCCCAGGGGGCCTATTGCCTATCTTTGACATTTATAGTGATCAACTGAAATTTGATGAACACTCAAAATTGGTTGGCAACTGACAACAGTGAAAATTGGTATTGCGTATCGCTTTTAGTGGCGGTGACTTTCGTCGCTTTCCAGCGTTCGTTCCAGTGGGTTGACTTGTCACTGCACTATTTTATCGATATTATGCTTCTAAATAAAAAAGCTAGGTAAACGCAAATGCTTATAAGGGTTTATTATGGTCCTTTGTTTTGGTCGGTTTGTATTCTTCAGACTAATGTCAATTGTCAAATGTCATAACAATAAACAAATAACAATAACCTCAAAATAAGTTTAGACTAACAAAATTAACTATTCAGCTTTAAAATTTCTTTGTTGATCCCACTTTCTCCACTTTTATGTTTGTATATAGATTTATGTACATAGTATTAACTCCTAGTCCATAATGTTGTAGTTGTGTAAGTTTACTAATCTTTGTGTTTGTTTTGTTTTAGATTCCTCAACTTGTAACTGATATAGTCACCGGACAACTCTTTTTATGTGTCTCTCCCATGACTGACTTGATATTGGCAGAATCCGTACTAACTGGATAGCCACCAAACCAATATAATAATAATAAGTTTAGAATGCTCTCTGGAAGCAAATTAATGGTTAAAAGAAATTAAATTGTCGGTCGAATTTGCCAAAAGATACTATCCAGCCAGACTCAATGGCAGAGAGCAAGTTGAGTAATAACTTAGTAGTTTAGATCTATTGATTGTCATTGCATTGTATTACTTACCTTTTACATAAAAGTAGTATATAACATCTGCATATAAACAGTAACAAATATGATCTAATTGAAAAACATGAATAATCTGGAATGAAGATATGGGTATAAATCTAGCCAAGAGGTAAATAGCAGAACCCCTAACTTGCAGATATTATATTCATTGATTATAATAGTTTTTAGATTACTGTTAGGACTAAGACATGATATTGGTATTATTGAAGTTAACAGGTAGTAATGTAAATTTAATATTTAATCAAATGAAAGTGTCTAAAGTGTGCTAAATTTTCTACAACTAGACATGTATGATCCTATCCAATAGCTAGAGCTTTGAGAGGTAATAAAAAAAACATACAAATTTAATTTTTTTATTACTTCCGTATTGTCAATATGACAAAATAATAAGACAATCCGTTTGTCTTTATTTTATAAAAAGAGTTGAGAAAAAAACATAAAACCTCATACTGCATGTTAGTAATAAGTGCATAGTTGCACCTCTGACTCGCCCAATGTTTGTGTTGTGTTGTAGCTTACAAAGTTTTTAACCAAAAGTTTTTCTGTTTAAGGTAATCTTCAGAAATTGAATTATGTGCAAACAGAGACAAATGCAATGATAAAGATATGTATAGTGCATTATCAGGGTAACAAATCAATACAATAACCTCAATCATTTAAATAAGGTATTGATTTGTTACTATCATCAGTAAAAGCGTTAAAATGTGAAACTGGTTGGTGTAAATGAATAAAAACTAAATAAAACAGTACTAATTATTATAAAATAATATCAATACAAATCATCATGGAGTTTTACCAAGTGCCGATGCTGTTCAGTGTTCAAAGTATAAAGAAATGTGCTTTAAGAACCTACTTAGGAATAAGTGTGCTGAGCTCATGAAACAGATTATATGCACATTGTGCACATAAGGAATGTTGAAAAAGATAATTTAAAAGTGTTAAACAAATTGAGAATAATGGTAAATGAAAATATTCATATCTTCATTCAGCATGGTGTGGTTATACTGTATACATGTTATATTTAGTACATTAGATAGATGTATAAAGCTCATCACACATGGTTAAGATACTATAATATTTGATCTTAAGATACCCTAATATTACAATATTACATCTTAATGTATATTTCAGAATATCGCTCACCATACAAATCCACAATCACACACAACTAAGATAATATATATTTTACCTTTAGTATCTTAAGATACCGAACGATATGGAAATATATATTTCATATCTTAAGATACAAAACATAAAATAAATTATGTTTTTATTTCGGGATATAGGTGATCGCAGTGCCTCATCTATACATATAATAAAATTGTAGGAAAGTCAAAACTGTACATTGAATATTTTTTTAAAAGAATACTTGGGGTGTGATCTACAATCGATATCGAAGCCAAAAATATAGTTTTTAGAATTTTTGTCTGTTTGTCTGTATGTATGTCCGGGGTAAACTCAAAAAGTACTGCATGGATTTACTTCAAATTTTGCATGAATATTACTAATAGGTCGGGTCAACATATAGGCTACATATTATCACGCTATCATCTATGGGGGAGGTGCAGTGTGGAGTAAACGAAGTCCGCGCGAAAAAAGTCGTGGGCAACAGCTAGTAATCTATATATTAATATAATAAATGCAAAACTTTGGATGGATGTTTGTTACTCTATCACGCAAACTACGATACGAATTTGAATGTAATTTGGCACACAGGTAGATTATAACTTGGAATAGCACATAGGCTACTTTTATCCTGAAAAAACTAGGTGATCCCGCGGGATTCGCCAAAAACTTAAAATGCAACGGGCTGCACGCTGCAGCTAGTAATATTACAAATGCGAAAGTTGGGATGGTAATGTGGGGTGCATCTAGTATTATAATAGTTACTACTATAAGCAGTGCGGGATGCTCCCGGCTTCGTGCCGCATCCAGGCAAGAGGAAGAGGGGGGAAAACTACCACGAAAGCTATTGCCTTTTATGTCAAGCTAGGGGTCCGCCCTTGAACAATTGACATGTCTTTGATGGTTTTTCATTCAAAGTTAACTTTGTTAGGAATGTGCTACTGCAATTTTCATTTTACATTCTATAATAAAATCGTCTGAAGAGCTGTCTAACAAATCAAGAAGTAAGACCGTATCACTTATAGTTAATCAGCTGTATATAGAACTCCTACAAAGAATATGTGAGGCAACGAGGCAGACTCATGATAAAATGAACAAATTTTAATATTATTGTATCTTAGCCATATGTGATACCTTAAGATACTGTATACTTTTATATTAGGGTATCTCAAGATAAAACATTATAGTATCTTAACCGTATGTGATGAGCGTAACAGTTATAATTGAACTAATCCTACGTCAAAATAAAGTTGTTTGCATAGCATAAGACAAGTTTCTCTTTTTATATTATAGGATAACAAACAAGCAAATGGCTCTTGGAAGAATTAATCGCCTAGACACCAAAGATGTTAATGGTGTATTACAATCTTATGTGGTCATATAATAAAATAAATTTATATGAATAGATTGTTTCTTTTATTACTATTGTACCTAAGTATTTGTTTTAATATTACCTAATCTAACACAGATTTTCTTTTTTAAACTAAGGGGGGAAAAAGGATAATAAATTTAAAATTGAAGAATTAGAAAAAATAAAAAATTTGCCAGATGATAACTGCCTTTTTTATATCAAAAGATAGCAAACAAGCAAAGGCTCCCCTCATTGAGAGTCAACCATTGCCTATAGACACTAAAGATGACAATGGTGCGTTGCTATCCTTGTGGTGGGGTCTTATATATGTATAACTTTACCAGCTATTTCATCGTCCAAAACAAACAGTGATAAGCAATGACATTGCGGCAGGAATAAGTAAGGCTGTAATACCAGACCCGGGCGAGACAATGCAAACCTCTGCCACATATTAGCCAAAATTTTCAATTTATAAATTAATATAGGCTATGCTTTATTAGACAGAAAAAAAACCCATATCTTCAACTAATATATTCAATTTGCATAAAAGTATGCTAGATCAGTAATGTACCAAATTATTCCTGCACAATAATTTCAAATTTTGAAGTTAAAGATTTTTTCAGTTGAAACTGTCTGAATTTATCATTTATAATCACAGTATGTGTTATGGTTTAAATATGTCCAAATATACATAAAACCTACTAAGCCAGTAAAGCTACATAATAAGTACAAAACTAGCTACGCTGTCTTGCTAAGTACATAAGTAGCATTCACATTATACTTAAAAGCTGGAAAACATTTTGTATAATGTATTCTAAGTGTAGAAGTTTATTATTATTGAATAAAATTAAATCTTATGGCTGGTTATTTTCCAGCTAAAAAAATTTTACATCTTGTTATAATTATTACAAAACTGTAAAGTTTTTTTAGTAGGTACAAGGTAAAAATAAAAACTGCAAGTTAATGCTTTTTCTTTTCACATAGTCTTTATTCAAAAAAAAAACAATTATATTAAATCTTTTGTCCTTCTCATATGTGGTTCCCTGTTAGTGCCTTGCCTCAAGTTATATAGATCTGTCAGGGTGCTGTTTTGGATCACTTAGTATTGCTGGTAGCAATCCACAATATGATAGGTACTGCAACTCTTGTATTGGAACAGTTGTGTTTGATGTTTTGGCTTCGGCATATAGAGCAACATAGGTATGTATTAGGATATTATTTAGTAGTGTTATCGGGTTCGAATTTACTCTGCTTGTTAAATACTACCAATTCACTCTCTGCACTCTTATACACTTTTCAGTAGTTAGGACCCACCAGCAAACATCAACATAGAACTTTTGTGACTAAGAAGTTGTAGCTGCTTAATGAAATATTAAATCTGAAATCAAATAAAATATTTAAAATGGTATATGCAAGCATCACTGCATCAATATGCTATAGTTAATAGTGCAATGGTTAATCCTCAGACCATTTTTGTTGGCCTGAGTGTTAATCACTAAAAATTGGAAGTATATGGTAAGGTAGGTACTTTAAGCTTTAACACAATGATAATTTTTTCTAAGAGAAGCTCTCTTCATGTTCAGAATTAATAATAGCTAGATATAGGAGTTCAATAGTACTACCTACATAAAAGAACACTAAGTTCTAATTTATTGATAGAGTCATAAGTTCATAAAGGCAACAAAATTAATAATTAAATTTATACAGATAAATTGCTTTTTGATTTGATTACTCTTGTAAGTAATATGTAAGTATACATATTATTTTGATAATTACACTTATTCTAGCACAATTACTTTTTAAATCAAGGGATTAGAACAATTAATAAGAATTTGCCAGATGATAATTAGCAGAATCCTCCATAAAATAAGCTTATTTCTTTCACTAATAAAATTAGTTGGCAAATTTAGCATTTACAAATTCAGTAGGTATTGGTTGTGATCACATAGAAAAGAAAGTCATATCTTCTTCATCTATGGTTAAAGATCTTAAAAATGTGATATAACAAACCATTTATTTCCATAATTATCAAAAACTCTTGTACAATCCCTTTTTGAAATTAATGTTCCAACTTATAACTATTCTAGAATGGTTTGCCAGGTGATAATTATCTCAATTTAGCATCTACCAAATCAGTATCGGTTATCATTTATTAGGTCCATAATAGAAGCTCATTTCTTTCACTAATAAAATCACTTTGCAAGCTTAAAGATGCTAAAGCCTCTACCACTCTCTTACAAGTCGATTTTTTCTTCGGCACAAACAGCATACTGCATAAAACATTATTGTTACCATGTGAAATTTTATGTATTAGTCTTAGATATGTAATTCTAATTTTATTGCAGTATTGTGTTATGACTTATGTATCCTACATTATTTATTATTTAACAATAATAACCTTCTAAAAATGGTATTAACAAACTATATATTGTCAATAGTACATTTTCTGTACCTTTCAAACGTCGCCGGTTAATAGTGTTAATCACTATTTTGATCATTAAAAACTACTCTAGACTAGTTGCTTTCAAAACATAAAAGTGATCAACGATTTGACGTCATTCGTTGGTCACTAAGCATACGCAATACCAATTGTCAAACTACCCATACTAAAAGTGTCGTTCCAGTGCACGATAGTGACTTTCGACGACACCAAGTACTTGTGACGTCATTTTCGTTGATCACCCATGTTAGTCAATACGAAATAAGGGAACTGACAGCTAATTGATGTCAACTTTGTACAGTGATTATCACTTTGATTGTCAGTTCAAGATAGGCAATAGGCCCCCAGTTACAAGTTGAGGAATCTAAAACAAAACAAACACAAAGATTAGTAAACTTACACAACTACAACATTATGGATTAGGAGTTAATACTATGTACATAAATCTATATACAAACATAAAAGTGGAGAAAGTGGGATCAACAAAGAAATTTTAAAGCTGAATAGTTAATTTTGTTAGTCTAAACTTATTTTGAGGTTATTGTTATTTGTTTATTGTTATGACATTTGACAATTAACATTAGTCTGAAGAATACAAACCGACCAAAACAAAGGACCATAATAAACCCTTATAAGCATTTGCGTTTACCTAGCTTTTTTATTTAGAAGCATAATATCGATAAAATAGTGCAGTGACAAGTCAACCCACTGGACGACGCTGGAAAGCGACGAAAGTCACCGCCACTAAAAGCGATACGCAATACCAATTTTCACTGTTGTCAGTTGCCAACCAATTTTGAGTGTTCATCAAATTTCAGTTGATCACTATAAATGTCAAAGATAGGCAATAGGCCCCCTGATATAGTCACCGGACAACTCTTTTTATGTGTCTCTCCCATGACTGACTTGATATTGGCAGAATCCGTACTAACTGGATAGCCACCAAACCAATATAATAATAATAAGTTTAGAATGCTCTCTTGAAGCAAATTAATGGTTAAAAGAAATTAAATTGTCGGTCGAATTTGCCAAAAGATACTATCCAGCCAGACTCAATGGCAGAGAGCAAGTTGAGTAATAACTTAGTAGTTTAGATCTATTGATTGTCATTGCATTGTATTACTTACCTTTTACATAAAAGTAGTATATAACATCTGCATATAAACAGTAACAAATATGATCTAATTGAAAAACATGAATAATCTGGAATGAAGATATGGGTATAAATCTAGCCAAGAGGTAAATAGCAGAACCCCTAACTTGCAGATATTATATTCATTGATTATAATAGTTTTTAGATTACTGTTAGGACTAAGACATGATATTGGTATTATTGAAGTTAACAGGTAGTAATGTAAATTTAATATTTAATCAAATGAAAGTGTCTAAAGTGTGCTAAATTTTCTACAACTAGACATGTATGATCCTATCCAATAGCTAGAGCTTTGAGAGGTAATAAAAAAAACATACAAATTTAATTTTTTTATTACTTCCGTATTGTCAATATGACAAAATAATAAGACAATCCGTTTGTCTTTATTTTATAAAAAGAGTTGAGAAAAAAACATAAAACCTCATACTGCATGTTAGTAATAAGTGCATAGTTGCACCTCTGACTCGCCCAATGTTTGTGTTGTGTTGTAGCTTACAAAGTTTTTAACCAAAAGTTTTTCTGTTTAAGGTAATCTTCAGAAATTGAATTATGTGCAAACAGAGACAAATGCAATGATAAAGATATGTATAGTGCATTATCAGGGTAACAAATCAATACAATAACCTCAATCATTTAAATAAGGTATTGATTTGTTACTATCATCAGTAAAAGCGTTAAAATGTGAAACTGGTTGGTGTAAATGAATAAAAACTAAATAAAACAGTACTAATTATTATAAAATAATATCAATACAAATCATCATGGAGTTTTACCAAGTGCCGATGCTGTTCAGTGTTCAAAGTATAAAGAAATGTGCTTTAAGATCCTACTTAGGAATAAGTGTGCTGAGCTCATGAAACAGATTATATGCACATTGTGCACATAAGGAATGTTGAAAAAGATAATTTAAAAGTGTTAAACAAATTGAGAATAATGGTAAATGAAAATATTCATATCTTCATTCAGCATGGTGTGGTTATACTGTATACATGTTATATTTAGTACATTAGATAGATGTATAAAGCTCATCACACATGGTTAAGATACTATAATATTTGATCTTAAGATACCCTAATATTACAATATTACATCTTAATGTATATTTCAGAATATCGCTCACCATACAAATCCACAATCACACACAACTAAGATAATATATATTTTACCTTTAGTATCTTAAGATACAAAACATAAAATAAATTATGTTTTTATTTCGGGATATAGGTGATCGCAGTGCCTCATCTATACATATAATAAAATTGTAGGAAAGTCAAAACTGTACATTGAATATTTTTTTAAAAGAATACTTGGGGTGTGATCTACAATCGATATCGAAGCCAAAAATATAGTTTTTAGAATTTTTGTCTGTTTGTCTGTATGTATGTCCGGGGTAAACTCAAAAAGTACTGCATGGATTTACTTCAAATTTTGCATGAATATTACTAATAGGTCGGGTCAACATATAGGCTACATATTATCACGCTATCATCTATGGGGGAGGTGCAGTGTGGAGTAAACGAAGTCCGCGCGAAAAAAGTCGTGGGCAACAGCTAGTAATCTATATATTAATATAATAAATGCAAAACTTTGGATGGATGTTTGTTACTCTATCACGCAAACTACGATACGAATTTGAATGTAATTTGGCACACAGGTAGATTATAACTTGGAATAGCACATAGGCTACTTTTATCCTGAAAAAACTAGGTGATCCCGCGGGATTCGCCAAAAACTTAAAATGCAACGGGCTGCACGCTGCAGCTAGTAATATTACAAATGCGAAAGTTGGGATGGTAATGTGGGGTGCATCTAGTATTATAATAGTTACTACTGTAAGCAGTGCGGGATGCTCCCGGCTTCGTGCCGCATCCAGGCAAGAGGAAGAGGGGGGAAAACTACCACGAAAGCTATTGCCTTTTATGTCAAGCTAGGGGTCCGCCCTTGAACAATTGACATGTCTTTGATGGTTTTTCATTCAAAGTTAACTTTGTTAGGAATGTGTTACTGCAATTTTCATTTTACATTCTATAATAAAATCGTCTGAAGAGCTGTTTAACAAATCAAGAAGTAAGACCGTATCACTTATAGTTAATCAGCTGTATATAGAACTCCTACAAAGAATATGTGAGGCAACGAGGCAGACTCATGATAAAATGAACAAATTTTAATATTATTGTATCTTAGCCATATGTGATACCTTAAGATACTGTATACTTTTATATTAGGGTATCTCAAGATAAAATATTATAGTATCTTAACCGTATGTGATGAGCGTAACAGTTATAATTGAACTAATTCCTACGTCAAAATAAAGTTGTTTGCATAGCATAAGACAAGTTTCTCTTTTTATATTATAGGATAACAAACAAGCAAATGGCTCTTGGAAGAATTAATCGCCTAGACACCAAAGATGTTAATGGTGTATTACAATCTTATGTGGTCATATAATAAAATAAATTTATATGAATAGATTGTTTCTTTTATTACTATTGTACCTAAGTATTTGTTTTAATATTACCTAATCTAACACAGATTTTCTTTTTTAAACTAAGGGGGGAAAAAGGATAATAAATTTAAAATTGAAGAATTAGAAAAAATAAAAAATTTGCCAGATGATAACTGCCTTTTTTATATCAAAAGATAGCAAACAAGCAAAGGCTCCCCTCATTAAGAGTCAACCATTGCCTATAGACACTAAAGATGACAATGGTGCGTTGCTATCCTTGTGGTGGGGTCTTATATATGTATAACTTTACCAGCTATTTCATCGTCCAAAACAAACAGTGATAAGCAATGACATTGCGGCAGGAATAAGTAAGGCTGTAATACCAGACCCGGGCGAGACAATGCAAACCTCTGCCACATATTAGCCAAAATTTTCAATTTATAAATTAATATAGGCTATGCTTTATTAGACAGAAAAAACCCCATATCTTCAACTAATATATTCAATTTGCATAAAAGTATGCTAGATCAGTAATGTACCAAATTATTCCTGCACAATAATTTCAAATTTTGAAGTTAAAGATTTTGTCAGTTGAAACTGTCTGAATTTATCATTTATAATCACAGTATGTGTTATGGTTTAAATATGTCCAAATATACATAAAACCTACTAAGCCAGTAAAGCTACATAATAAGTACAAAACTAGCTACGCTGTCTTGCTAAGTACATAAGTAGCATTCACATTATACTTAAAAGCTGGAAAACATTTTGTATAATGTATTCTAAGTGTAGAAGTTTATTATTATTGAATAAAATTAAATCTTATGGCTGGTTATTTTCCAGCTAAAAAAATTTTACATCTTGTTATAATTATTACAAAACTGTAAAGTTTTTTTAGTAGGTACAAGGTAAAAATAAAAACTGCAAGTTAATGCTTTTTCTTTTCACATAGTCTTTATTCAAAAAAAAAACAATTATATTAAATCTTTTGTCCTTCTCATATGTGGTTCCCTGTTAGTGCCTTGCCTCAAGTTATATAGATCTGTCAGGGTGCTGTTTTGGATCACTTAGTATTGCTGGTAGCAATCCACAATATGATAGGTACTGCAACTCTTGTATTGGAACAGTTGTGTTTGATGTTTTGGCTTCGGCATATAGAGCAACATAGGTATGTATTAGGATATTATTTAGTAGTGTTATCGGGTTCGAATTTACTCTGCTTGTTAAATACTACCAATTCACTCTCTGCACTCTTATACACTTTTCAGTAGTTAGGACCCACCAGCAAACATCAACATAGAACTTTTGAGACTAAGAAGTTGTAGCCGCTTAATGAAATATTAAATCTGAAATCAAATAAAATATTTAAAATGGTATATGCAAGCATCACTGCATCAATATGCTATAGTTAATAGTGTAATGGTTAATCCTCAGACCATTTTTGTTGGCCTGAGTGTTAATCGTTAAAAATTGTAAGTGTATGGTACAGTAGGTACCAGCAAACATCAACATAGAACTTTTGTGACTAAGAAGTTGTAGCTGCTTAATGAAATATTAAATCTGAAATCAAATAAAATATTTAAAATGGTATATGCAAGCATCACTGCATCAATATGCTATAGTTAATAGTGCAATGGTTAATCCTCAGACCATTTTTGTTGGCCTGAGTGTTAATCATTAAAAATTGGAAGTATATGGTACGGTAGGTACTTTAAGCTTTAACACAATGATAATTTTTTCTAAGAGAAGCTCTCTTCATGTTCAGAATTAATAATAGCTAGATATAGGAGTTCAATAGTACCTACATAAAAGAACACTAAGTTCTAATTTATTGATAGAGTCATAAGTTCATAAAGGCAACAAAATTAATAATTAAATTTATACAGATAAATTGCTTTTTGATTTGATTACTCTTGTAAGTAATATGTAAGTATACATATTATTTTGATAATTACACTTATTCTAGCACGATTACTTTTTAAATCAAGGGATTAGAACAATTAATAAGAATTTACCAGATGATAATTAGCAGAATCCTCCATAAAATAAGCTTATTTCTTTCACTAATAAAATTAGTTGGCAAATTTAGCATTTACAAATTCAGTATTGGTTGTGATCACATAGAAAAGAAAGTCATATCTTTTTCATCTATGGTTAAAGATCTTAAAAATGTGATATAACAAACCATTTATTTCCATAATTATCAAAAACTCTTGTACAATCCCTTTTTGAAATTAATGTTCCAACTTATAACTATTCTAGAATGGTTTGCCAGGTGATAATTACTTCAATTTAGCATCTACCAAATCAGTATCGGTTATCATTTATTAGGTCCATAACAGAAGCTCATTTCTTTCACTAATAAAATCACTTTGCAAGCTTAAAGATGCTAAAGCCTCTACCACTCTCTTACAAGTCGATTTTTTCTTCGGCACAAACAGCATACTGCATAAAACATTATTGTTACCATGTGAAATTTTATGTATTAGTCTTAGATATGTAATTCTAATTTTATTGCAGTATTGTGTTATGACTTATGTATCCTACATTATTTATTATTTAACAATAATAACCTTCTAAAAATGGTATTAACAAACTATATATTGTCAATAGTACATTTTCTGTACCTTTCAAACGTCGCCGGTTAATAGTGTTAATCACTATTTTGATCATTAAAAACTACTCTAGACTAGTTGCTTTCAAAACATAAAAGTGATCAACGATTTGACGTCATTCGTTGGTCACTAAGCATACGCAATACCAATTGTCAAACTACCCATACTAAAAGTGTCGTTCCAGTGCACGATAGTGACTTTCGACGACACCAAGTACTTGTGACGTCATTTTCGTTGATCACCCATGTTAGTCAATACGAAATAAGGGAACTGACATCTAATTGATGTCAACTTTGCACAGTGATTATCACTTTGATTGTCAGTTCAAGATAGCCCTTGTGAAAAAATTTCTCGGATAAAAGTAGGTAAATAACTTACAAAGTGAAAGTAACAGTTTATGAATGTTTATTTTTATTTAAAAAGTCGAAAAAAGTCTTACAAAGTCGGAAAAACTCGGAGTAATTCCAAAATTTCGGACTCTTCCAGAAGAGTTATTCAGTGTTAATAAATCTTGCAACGTTTATGGGTACTAAAAGAAATATATTAAAAGTTATTAATACTACGAAAGTGTAATAAAGGGGAAAAAAATATAACTAATACTTACCCGGTTTTCCGTTTAAGAATTTGAAACTTTCTTCTTTGTTTAAAAAAAGGTTACCGTTACTGTCGATCAATATTATAAACTTTGTTTCTTCAATTTTTGATAATTATTATTAAAATCTATTATATCACAACGTTATTTGCCAATTTTTATTTTATTGTACTTTTATTACATAAATATATTTATAAATTAAGTAAAAATTAACACAGATGATCTAATTAGCTTTTGACAGGTTGAGTCAGTGTTGCCAGAGAAAAAGTCAATCTTTCGTCCTTAAAGCCTCCTCTACACTACTCCTATGTCCGGGGTAAACTCAAAAAGTACTACATGGATTTATTTCAAATTTTGCATGACTATTACTAACAGGTCGGGTCAACATATAGGCTACATATTATCAAGCTGTCACCTACGGGGGAGGTGCTGTGCGGAGTAAACGAAGTCCGCGCGGACGAAGTCTTGGGCAACAGCCAGTATAATTATGGCGAGCGAAGCGAGCCCTACACTAGGCGACTTTCTATGCACTTTTGTGGTACATTTTCCTGAAAAAGTATCCCACTTTAAGGTTTGGGCTTTGACGTGGTGGTTTAAATTCATGTCTAGATATATTATCTACCATTAAAATGCTATTTCATAAACATTAAAAAAATAGAAAATACATTTTGTATTAGAATTTTATTACTGCTAACGCCATCTATTATAAAAATAAATAAATAATAATAATAAATAAATATTCACGGGACAAACTACACTTACTGATCTAACCCCAAAGTAAGCAAATATTTGCTTGTGTTATGGGTGTTAGTCAACGATACTAATACATAGAAATACATAATATATAAATACCAGAATATATATAATAAACACCTAAACCCAGAAATACAAACATTTACGCTCATCACACAAATGCTTGTCCCCGTCGGGGATCGAACCCGAGCCCCGTTGATTGCGTAGTCAGGGTCGCTAACCACTCGACCAACGGGAGGGTCAAATAACGAGTAAAAATGCTACAAAGCTACACTAGGCGACGATCTGTGCCCTTTAGTGGTACATTTTACTAAAAAAATATCGCACTTTTAGGTTTAAGCTTTGGCGTGGTAGTTTTATTTTGTTTAATTCATTTTCATTCACTCCAGTTTAATACAATATTAATCTATTAAAACACTTGTACTTTTTAACTTCCCACTACGTATGTAGATAGGAAGGTTACTGATTTTGCTCCGATTTTCAAAAATGGAGTTTTCACCATATGTCCGCGTTTTGTGGGCTTAGGAACCATTTTCGACTATTTTCGCGATGACGTCAGTATGTCTGTATGTATGTGTGTGTGTGAGTGTGTGTGTGTGAGTGTGTGTGTGTGTGTCAACAACTCATAAGTTTTGAACGCCTGGACCGATTGAAACGCGGTTGGTGGCATTCGATTGGATTCCGCTCAACTTATACTTCCTGAAATTTTGTACCAAATGGGCCTAAGAGATTTTGAGAAATTTTGAAAATACCCTAAACAAATTGTGACGAAACAATTTTTTTTTTAATAACTTCCAGATTAATGTACCGATTGAGTACAAAAACTATTCCTCAAAAAAATACATCTAATGCATAAATTGCCTCAAAATCAGTTTATTCGTTTGGAAGTAATCGTTGACGAAAATTTTGAAAAAAGTGTTTTTTCGACATAACTTCGAAATATTTCAACCAATTATTTTTTGGTATTCTACGATATTTTAATACTATAAAAATTACGTCGAATGCCCTTTTAAAAATCAAAACCGAACCTTATTTTCAAAGGTTACAACTTTTCAAATATTAAAATTACGTTTTCTTTAGCAAAGTTACTTAATATTTTGGAAATAACTTTCAGGCTAATATACCGATTGACTTCAAAATCTTATCATCGTTTCTCCTTTAAAAACTGCGCCAAGTACCGTTAATTGGATAAAAATCGGTAAATTTGTTTGGGATCTATCATAGACGAAAATGTTTTTTTGACATTGCTTCGAAATTTTTGAACCTACCGATTTTTTAGCTAAAGCAATATTTAAATTGAGTTGAATGCCATTTGAAAGATCAAATCGATCATCGTTTCCAAAATATACAGCTTTTCAAAAATCAATACGTGCCAAGAAAACTTATCAAGGACGTACTAAGTGCGTCTTCCCGGTTGAAATTTGGATGTTTTTTGATTTCAATGGCTTCTTTCACTAGCCGTGGAATGTAATATGGCGTTCTGTCGAAAATACGCGTGGCCTATGAAATTCCATCCAGTGATTACGGCCCGACTACAGCTGTAGATGTTTAGCAATCGCCGACTTATTAACGTCGTTATTCTTGACTGCTTTGATATGCTACTAGGCCTCTGACACATGCTCTTAGTACCTCTATACACTACTCGGCCGACTTCAGTACGCGTCAAGACGCCGTTGTGAACGCACGTGTGTTTAATAGATTTTTTCGTTGATGTGCGTGTGAGACTCTATTATGAGCGGCATACAGTGGTCACAGGAGCAAACTATGTTGTTCCTTGAAACACTTCAAGCAGAGCCTTTTATTTGGGACCCCAGTGGGAAAGGTCATAAGGACAAGAAAAAAGTAAATGATGCTTGGGTGCGTATTCGGGACGTTTTGGAAATACCAGTTGAAGAATTGAAGAAAAAAAAGGATTCACTTTTTGCGACATACAGGGGCTACTACAGAAAAATGGAAGCTTCCTTAAAAAGTGGTGCCGGCGCAGATGATGTTTATCGTCCAGTTTGGTTCGCCTTTGATTTCATGAACAGCTTTTTGGGGTCCGTGTATAAATGTAAACAAACAATAACCACGGTAAGTTTTTTATTATCAATAACTTGTTTTATTATTACTAAAGTACAGATTACAGTAAGGTCGATTCGCCAGTTTGCGTCCATTTAGTGCAGTTGCTTGCTTTAAGGAGAACATAATAATGTCTCTGCATTAGTTTTAATATAAAAAGTATGTAGTTAATGTGGTAACGAACAGGCGAAATGACCCTACATTCGTTGTGTTTATTTATAAACATTGAAAATAATTTGTAAAGTAATCCCTTATCTGAACGGCAGATAATGGTGATCTGCGTGGTACTTGTGTAATATCTCTCAAAGCACAGTTATTATCAAAGTCTGCCCGCCAAGACCCGGGTTGAATTAAAACTCCATTATCATCATACATATCTACAGTACCAGGAGGCATATATATAAGGGATGATTTATTACTTTTTCTGAGAAAGTTATGCAATAAGAGACATGTCATTGTAATAATTGGGATATTATGAATATCCAAATCAATTGGCTTTCTGAATATTCTAAACCTGGATGCTAAAATACCAAACACATTCTCAACTACTACTCGAGATTTTGACAAGCGCATATTGAAAATCCTTTTCGGTGAATTGATATCATGGTTGCCAGGATATGGTTTCATTATATTATTATGTAAAGCAAATGCTCCATCTGTCAAAAAAACGTAGGGAATTTCGACATGATCCGTTCCGGATAATGGACTTGGCTTAGGAAGATTAAGCCCGTTAGATGCAATTTTTTGCCATAACGAAGAATTTTTAAGTACACCTCCATCACTGATCCTACCTTGACTACCAATGTCAGCATACATAATGTTATAGTTACTGTCGACTAAAGCTAAAAGTACTAAACTAAACGTCTTTTTATAATTAAAGTACTCAGAACCAGAGTTAACCGGACATTGTATAACAATATGCTTTCCATCCATTGCGCCAAGGGCATGTGGAAAATTCTCCTTGAATCCGTTTTCAACTTCCAACCACTGCTGCTCATTGCACGGCATCTGTAAATAAAAAGTATATTATATAAAAAATATTATCATCAAATAATATGTAAAAAGACACGGTCAATTTCATTAAAAGCTGACACTCAAATTGTATATAAATAATTAAAAAGCCGATTAATTGTAGCACTCATGTATTTTTCATAAAATACAGAGACATACACTCACACTCCTACATACACATACAGTACTCCTGCATATACGCGCACTCAAATGCATATAGTATACAGAACCCATATACACTCACAAATTTGGATTGGATTAAATAAAGATTTATTATTAAATAGGTCGTGATATATACATTTAAACCTTTGCTATTTTTATTTCAGGATCATGGAACTGATTCGATTCAGGAAGAATCAACCAACGCTTCAGAGGATGTACCAATTGCTTCTCCAACTCCAAAAGAACCAGAGCCCCCAAAAAATAGACACACCATCCGACGGCGTGACAACCCACCGGAATTGCAAGTTGCCAGTAGGCAGATGACAGAAGCCTTCAATAACTTAAATAAAGTGATAAATAATCCTTCAAAGGATAGCAGCGCAGTTGAGGACGAGTGCGACGTATTCGGCAAACTAATTGCCAAAAAACTGAAGAGGTTACCTGAACATGAAAGGGACGATATAATGTTCGATATACATGCTCTATTTCGGAAATCACGTTTTGAAAGATCTCCATCAGGTGAATCGTTTCGTACTTCTACACCTAAGTCTACGCCATATTATAGTCCGTTAACTACATCACTATCTTCTAGAAAGCGTCCTTTATCTGCGAATAATGCAGTTCATTATAATGTTACAACATTATCTCCTAGACCACACTCATCGTTTTCAGAGCCACCTGATACATATATAACATTATCTAATGAGTCCAGTGAATGTCAACCGACATACTTCCAACAACCAAGCGAAATCACTGCTCATCAACGCTCTTCAAAGATTCGTGTTATAAGTGATGAAATTATTGCACCAGACACCCAAAGTCAATCAGTTTATCAACGCTATAAGCAGCCTCAATCAGATCAATCTAACGATGTTCAATATATTTTGCATATACCAGAGACCCAAACTCAATCTGATTGTCCAGAAGATAATACACATCAGAGTGATTTAATATATCAGGCATATAATGACTCGTAATGTATGAAATTATTCTTATTCTCACTGATATTTTTGTAATTGTACATACCTAAACTTTTAATAAATATATGTCATAAATATTAAAATTTTACCTTTATTTCATCCTTGAGTTCCTCGTTCAAAGCTTCACAGACTTCGACTACAATTTTTGAAATCAACTGGCTTGAAATTTTAAATAAATAGTGCATAGATCTATAGCTGTCACCACTTGCCAAAAACCTCAAGGTGAAGATAATCGAATCTTAGCAGGTATAGCTTCTCTTAAATGAGTGTCTCGTTTAGCGATTAAGGGTTCGACTTTAGAAAGTAATAAATTAAAATCGTCCAATGACATTCGGTGGAAATTTTCAAATTCTCCTGATGGTTCTTGTATGAGTTCAAGAAATTGTTGTTCCATAGTACGTCTGTAAAAAAAAATACAGTTAATTAACTTGCCATGTAATGTACTTTAACTTATTAGAAATCCTAATTATTTAAATAAATATTACCTACCTAGTTCTGTTCCGATGCATTGCGATCATCCACCATCTTCTTTTTCTTCTTTTCTTTTTAGTCTTCTTCGTGAGATAAGTATGCACGTAGTTATAATACGCTAGAGAGCACATTGCTACGGCAGCTGCTACTTGAGCGTCCATTATAATAAACGTCCGCAGGGTACCGGTAACGCTACACGAATGCGCTCCTCGCGAAGTTGAACGAGTGTGTAGTGTAGCACCGCGGACTTCAGTCAACTTCGGCCGAGTACTTCGCCGAGGAACTTCGCGAGTAGTGTAGAGGAGGCTTTAAGGACGAAAGATTGACTTTTTCTCTGGCAACACTGACTCAACCTGTCAAAAGCTAATTAGATCATCTGTTTTAATTTTTACTTAATTTATAAATATATTTATGTAATAAAAGTACAATAAAATAAAAATTGGCAAATAACGTTGTGATATAATAGATTTTAATAATAATTATCAAAAATTGAAGAAACAAAGTTTATAATATTGATCGACAGTAACGGTAACCTTTTTTTAAACAAAGAAGAAAGTTTCAAATTCTTAAACGGAAAACCGGGTAAGTATTAGTTATATTTTTTTCCCCTTTATTACACTTTCGTAGTATTAATAACTTTTAATATATTTCTTTTAGTACCCATAAACGTTGCAAGATTTATTAACACTGAATAACTCTTCTGGAAGAGTCCGAAATTTTGGAATTACTCCGAGTTTTTCCGACTTTGTAAGACTTTTTTCGACTTTTTAAATAAAAATAAACATTCATAAACTGTTACTTTCACTTTGTAAGTTATTTACCTACTTTTATCCGAGAAATTTTTTCCACAAGGGAGGCAATAGGCCCCCTGAGCCCAGTGAAAACAAAACTCACATTGTGACATTATGATGATGCATATTGTATTAATAATGTGCAACAATATTTTTACAACAATATTTACGTTGCATTTTGGAAACTCAACATAATCTCAGGAAAGATTATCAGATCAGGATGCAAGATATCTTATCTTGAATCCTGATTATAACCTTTGTTCCTAGCACCCTTCTACGTTGAAGTTACGTAAAGTTACGTAAATGCAATTTAATTCAAGATGCCATTCATAAGTGCTTCCATATGCTACAATCCCACCTTTTTGATAATACCTAGACGATATGAAGAATTACTATGCCTAAAAACTATTAAAACCATATTTTTTCCGTAAAATTACAATTAAATTAGTTGATCGTAACGTTAGTTCAGTGAACAAATGTGGCGCTCAACAAACGGTGTTTATCATACGTATCGTAGGAAGTGCTCCCCTGTTTCACAGATTTAATGAGCATGTTTTTACATTGCAAAACCAATAATTGCCATAAAGATCTCTATCGAGGCCAAAAAATTGGTAATTTTGTAAAACTGCATTCAATCGTTTCAAATGTCAGTTGATGTAATGATTACGATCACAGTCCGCTATTGTCATACATTCAGGATATCAACAATTACAGATTACACGATAACCTATTTATATTGGAAAATAAAAAATATATTTCGTTATGAAATTGTCACAAAATAGAAGCTTTTTGCGTAGAGTGAACGTGAATAAAAGGTTTTTAGTTGTGCTGTGACGTGATTCCAAACTATTGTACTGTAAATTAATTAATAAAAACCTTTAATACATACTCAAAATTTAAAAAAAATATTTCTGACAGTAATGTGCTAATAACTATAACTTGAAAGTGTTTTTTATATTAAATAGTTAAAATTTCTAATTAAAATTGAATTGTTTACAATTTAGTTTAGTCTAATCGACACATAACATAATTTAATTTGTTTTGTAACAACAATAAAAAACTTGTCATAAATATGACAGTCAGGGAAACTAGCACCATATGTAGTGTCATACAAGCGTTTCCGGTATTATTAATAATAGCTCAAAAAGGGAATAAATGTCTGAACACCCCT
Organism: Apodemia mormo; assembly: GCA_036924255.1. Taxonomy (NCBI): domain Eukaryota; kingdom Metazoa; phylum Arthropoda; class Insecta; order Lepidoptera; family Riodinidae; genus Apodemia; species Apodemia mormo. The sequence goes on along the minus strand of JAUPFN010000021.1, from coordinate 2,691,196 downwards.
TTTAACTATAAACCCCCCTCTCCGACCCACCCTCCAGAATACTACGAGGCTTACGACGCGCTTATACACACCTTACTACACGACAGCTACGACTGTCAACACGGATACGATAAAAGATATATTGTTATCAAAAAGCCTTGTTACAGCCACGGACACGGCCATCACGGATACAATCATGGATACGGTTCACCGAATTTCGGATATTCTTATCCCAATGTCGAAAAATACCCCAGTTACTTTTATTCAAGCGGGGACAAATATCCGAGTTATGCATATCCAAATGTAAATAAGTATCCTGGGTATCCAAGCTACAAGAGTGTGTATCCTATCCACGAAGGTGGCTATCACGGATTTTCCCACAATGGCTACAAGGTCGCAAATGGATACAACATCAGTACGGACTACGTTTATAAGACGAATTACGCGCCACATCAAATTTATAACACGAAACATAAACATAAAATTGTTGTTGTGAAGACACGGAGGCCCAAGTCACAAAAATTGTTGGGTGAGTTCTTTACTCGAGTGTTAACATAGATTTAGGGCCCCAACTCACCGGGGCGCCACGGCGACGTCGCCAGCCATCGTATCCAAATAGTTTATATTGAAATATTTAGCGGCTAACTCACTAGGCGACATAGCTAATTTGTATGTAAATTCAATACAAATCGTTTGGATACGTGGTCGGCGATGTTGCCGTGGCGTCCCGCAGCTGTATCACCTAACGTTTGCAATCCGTCAGCGATCAGCGATGACATTTAAACGTAACGAAAAACTCATTAAAAACGTCGCCAATTGCTTGCTGGTCATTGGGTACACTTTTTGCGAAGTCACAGCACCAAAACTAATCAAGCGGCAACGACTGCCACTAACATACAAGGCTGCTATGTGTCTTGCGATAACTAAGCAATTACGATAATTTTGCATTGCGAGTTACGTGATAACGCCACCGATAAGTTAGGACCCTTTGTGCACAAAGCTAATATTTGAAGAAAAATATGATATTCTATTAGCTGATACAGTAGCATTTTTACAGCTGAAAATATTTTTTTCGTACAGACCAAATAAAGTATCGATTTTTAAAATAAACTGGCTACAGTAAACTAAGCACATAACACAGTTTTTGCACACCGTGGTGCCCGCACATGCACGGAATGTTAAAGGTTACCGGGGAAAGTTTTGGCGATCCGTAGCTATTTATGAAACTATAACTTTTAAAATCCCTTAACATAATATTATAAACTACTTTTGGTATTGTTGGTACCTGATGCAACATTAAGAAAAAGAGGTATTTTCAATCCGGTAACACTACTACTACGGCCGGGTTATGACGACACCCAGAAAATATGAAAGAAAGAAAGAAAGAAAGAAAATATTTATTTGCAAGAATATGGGTGTTACAAGTTGTTAAAAATAAATTAAGGTACCAACATATATAATATATGGTATAATATATGGTGTGCAAATATTTAAAAAAATATCATTATATAGTATTGCATTTAAAACTACAAATTGTATCGATTTTTTAGAATTACTACCGGATCGGAACGCGGCCACACACTGAGAAGATCCGGCGGAAGAAACTCAGCGGGCTGGACTTTTTTTCTCTATTTTATATTCTTGTTATAAATATACAAGGATGATTCCATATTACAAAGTTATTTTTATAATTACAAGTTTAATATTTTGAGTATTTTTTTTTTATAATTTACATAATGTTCACCATTTACAAAATTTTACTACATTGAAATTTTTTTAAGGACAATTCAACAAACTTATATTTCTATCCATTAACATTTAATTTTATCTGCTAAAAATTCTTTAATATCATTATAAGTTTTATCCAACAGCAAATCAAACAACTTTTTGCGAAATTTATTTATAGGCAATGACTTAAGACTATCAGGAATATGATTGTATATAATAATAGACATACAATACACATTTTTTGTAAAAATATTTAATTTTTGGTTAGGCACATATAATTTCTTACTATTCCTAAAATATGAGTTACCAGTGACTTCAGCATTTGTTTTAAATAACTTTTGGTGCTTTTTTACAAATACGCATACCTCTAAAATATACAAACATGGTAAGGGAAGTACCTTAAGAGACTTGAAAAGTGGTTTACAGGAATGTAACTGATTAACACCACATATTGCTCGAATACATTTCTTTTGCACTCTAAAAATTCGTATCAATTCAACAGAATTTCCCCAAATAGGAATTCCATATCGTAAATTAGAAGACATATCCATGATATGCTAATAGGGAGGCTTTTGCGTTTCCTACTTCCCTTAGTCTTCTCAAGACATAGACAAATCTATCAATCTTATTACATAGAGATTCAATATGTGCTTTCCAATTACAATATTTGTCAATAATTATTCCTAAAAAGTTTGTATAATCTACATCATCTATATTTACTTTATCTAAAAATATATTTGTGTTTTTAGTAATATTACTGTGGTCGTTCTGAAATTCAACTAATTTTGTTTTAGTTACATTAACTTTTAAATTATTATTAATTAACCAGTCTGAAACTTCGAATAAGGTTTCGGTTGTTTCATTTACCAGGTCTTTTTTATTTTTACATTTAATAAGTAGGGTAGTGTCATCAGCAAATAAAAAGCAATCATGTTGTATACTATCAGGAAGATCATTGATGTAAATTAAAAATAGCAAGGGTCCTAAAACACTGCCCTGTGGTACACCACAGTTGTTAACAAGGTAGTTTGAAGTATATATTTTTTTACGGTTTCCGCATATTTTAGATATTTCAACACATTGTTTCCTATTCTCTAAATAACTCTTTATCCAATCTAAAGACTTCCCTCTAATACCATAATTTTCAAGTTTTGGTAATAAAATATTGTATGAAACAAAATCAAATGCCATATGAAGCAATTTGTTTATCTGGAGGCATAGTAATGCCCCCGCCATCCACTACAAGCCAAGCGAACCGCAAGGACACAAATTACATTTTCTCGAACCGCTTCGTCGTTTTTTTAACTCTCATAACTATATACTAGATAAACAAAATTCCCGGAATATAATGATCACAGCAGACAGCTCTTACCCTTTAGATTTTATAAATCTGAAATTTCCCGGTTTTGTCATTAACTCACTCACTGATGATCATCAAACCTCTTGGGGTACTTTTTGAAGTCTTAGAAAGCTGGGGTTTATGTACTAATACTAATGGTATGTAAGTTAGTAAATAAACAACAAAAACTCGGAAACTTGGAACTTTTACCCCCAGCTTCTTAAACGGGGATAAAGTTTTGTATGAGACTCCCGCAAATTTTGATGCTAGAGTTCTGAAAGTTGATAAGGGACTCCTTGTTATAAATAATAAAGTGCGTATTTCAAGATTTTTAGTATATCAGCCTCAAGATTTAAGTTAGGCAATAGAAGTTTTTATGGGTTTTCTTCCCATAGAAACTTAATTTCGTGTTAAAGATCTGAAAATTATACGGACAGAATTCTTATTACAAATTTAGTAATACATATTATATGAAACATACATAAGCTACTTACAAAAAGAAGTAAAATCCCTTCAAAAACTTTTTCATGTACAATGTGGCCACGTCGAGACCATATAGCTTGCAATCTCAAAAAGTTATCCGATCTCATATTACCAAACTTCCAAACGCTACACATTAGTCAAAAAATGTGGCTTGGCCGTTTCACTACCGTCACATGGGCGTAAGGTGAAACATTTAACATGGTTTACTACCTTTCTGTTTTACAGTTCTGCAACAAACAAACTAATAAAATTTGTGAACGTTTTAATAGGTCGGGGCAAAAGTATTTTCGTATTTTGAATGTATTATTAGTAATCAAACCTCTTTGGCTGTACTGAATGTAACGGGCTGGTTTTAATACCATTAAATGTGACATTCTGAATGTGCAATAAATAAGGCGACCTATAGACCTACAATAACATTGCGCAATACTTTTATTGTGCAATAATATTGAATACCCCTTTGACTCCAAACGTTCAATAAATTCACTCAATAAAATTGACAAACCAGTCTGATCAATATTTTCGTGCGAGCAATATGTCTGACGACGAAGTTTTGGCGGCAACCATGCTGGTGATTTTGTTAAATAAATCTTTATATAATTTTATACACTCAAGTAAAACTCTCGTTCTTTATCTTTTATAGGATTCTTGCTCGCCATCTTGCTTAAATTTACGACACGATCATACATTAAACACGGCGACTGACCGACCACAACCGCTCCAAATTCTGAACTGAAAAATATTGTGAAATATTAAGCCTATACAGTGCAAGAAAAAATATTGCACAATATAAATTAAACTCGCCCAAATTTTCTTTCAATCACTGTGCAAACTTCATTATTAACCCTAAACGGTTAATAATGTTGCACAATATGTAATATTGCGCAATATTATATTAAGTCTATGGGGCACCAAAAAAAATAAAAACTAGTTCCTGCCATTTTTCAATTGCTTTTCAAGCAAGCAAAACGAACGTATATGACGAAGAAATTCTTTACATTTTAAAGTTTTATTACAAAAAAGGTAAAAATGCGACGAACGCCGTGAATAAAATTTATATGGTTTACGGACCTAATGCGGTATCAATAAGAGTAGCACAAATGTAGTTCAAGCGTTTCAAGTCTGGAAATTTTAGTGTGAAAGATGAGGTTCGCTCTGGACGCCCTGTCACAGATAAAACCAGTTCCATCTTTGAGAAAGTGGAGTAAGATCGACATATTAGTAGCTACGACATTGCTGAAGAACTAGATGTTGATCATAAAATAGTTTTACGTCATTTACGAAAGTCTGGGTACAAGAAAAACTTGATATTTGGATACCACATGATCTCACTGAGAGAAACCTAATGCAACGTGTTTAACTATTTGTGATTCTTTGTTGAAACGCAACAATTCTGAACCATTTCATGAACAGTCGATTACGACAAGAATGTGCAAAAAAGATCATGGTCGAAGCATGGACAAGCCCCACAGATCGCGGCAAAGCCCGGCCTGACTCGGAACAAAGTGATGCTATAATGTGTATGGTGGGATTGGAAAGAAATCGTCCACTATGAGCCTTTGCCACCGGGTAAAACTATCGATTCTGACCTCTAATATCAGCAACTGATGAGGTTAAAAAAAGCTATTGAGAAAAACCGGCCGGAGCTGGTGAATAGGAAGGGCGTGGTATTCCACCATGACAACGCCAGACCGCCCTCATCCATTGCAACGTAACAAAAATTGAGAGAGATTGGCTAAGATGTGTTGATGCATCCTCCGTATAACCCTGACCTTGCTCCATCAGAGTTCCACCTGTTTCGGTCATTGCAGAACTCTTTAGGAAGCATAAAGCTAACCTCAAAAGAACACTGTGAATACTACCTGTCAGATTTTTTAAATCAAAGTCTCAAAATTTCTACAGGAATGGGATCATGGTACTACCCACAAAAAGGCAACAAGTCATCAATCAAAACGGCACATACATAATATTATAAATAAATTAAAAAATATGCCTTAAAAAATTCCTTTGTATGAACAATAAGAAAATACTTTTGCCCCGACCTTATATGATAAAAACACGGTTAATAATAATTGGTTTAATAGTAAAATACAACAAAGCCATTTGCAGTAATTTGAGAACAAATAAAATGCTTGTAATGTAGTATCTACAATATTTCATGCTGAGTTCCAATTTTATTCAGGCCTTTAACTGGACACTTTAAAACTGAGTATGGGTATAAAATAAATTACTACAATTTTTAAAATTGTCATATATTAGTGAATAGGCGTTGTAGCCTCTGAACGCAGGGTTACTGCATTTCGAGGCTACAACGCGTTTATTTTGTCACTTACAATGATTTTATCAGTTTAATAATAAACTAAAATCAGTTCGGTCTAGGCGAAATTATTCAAACCTAAATTATTTAGACTAATCTATAGTGTCCTGGGCTAAAGTGGAATGTCCTGACAGGCTAAGGATCAACCGGTTTGGCCTAGTACAAACTAATTTGGCCTGAAATCGGGTTTGACCGGTAGCATATACAAATTATGGCGAATGAACCATTAATTCACTCGTAACAAGAGATGTTTCCTCTGTAAAGAGCAAGTTCATTTCCACGTGGTATACTGCACATATTTATGAGTTAATGTACCTAATACCTTTCACTTGATTTCTTTCTTCCAACTTCGAACTACCCGCATTTTGGCGACATTTCGATCTTCCCAACCAATAAAAAGGCGTCTGAAGCGGTTCTGCTATTGTAAGGACGAGTACTTATTCTGATAGCTATTTGATAACAAACTATCCTGATTTTTTATTTAAAAATCTAATTGAATTCCTACCTACCTTGCCTTTAAGAATACTTATCGATCATGGTCGATGATGATGATGAAAACAAACCGCCAGTGGTTGTGTATGGTTGCTTTCCAATCCCACAGTAGCTACAAAAATTTTCACCCGTCACTAATGCTTATAAAGTGTAACTCGTACGGAGAAGTGGTGTGGCGATGACCACCAGGAGAAACATCTTTTTGTTTTCAATTCTATGATATGAAATCTATTTGTGTAATTATTTATTAAATCTTCTCCTCATTAAGATTCGGCGCGCTAATAAAAACTATCCGATAAAAAAAAAAAATATACCCGTTTTAATTTAGTGAAGATCTATCTGTTGTAAGGTTCCAGATATATAGGAAATGAGATTTTCCCGTGTTGTTTCTGCATTTCTGCCAGGCAGGTCGTAAAACGCGACCAATTGGCTATACGTGTCACTAGTCACTACCATCGTGACTACTACATGGTAGAGTTCCGCAACGTCTCCTCAGATATTGTAGCGTTAATGCTTGTCATTGTCGTGTTTCGGTTTGGAGGATAAGATAGCGGGTAGACTTATGCATGTGGCACGACCATCCCGCCGTACGAATAGCAACGCACCATTAACTTTTTGGTGTCTATAGGCGATGGTTTCACTTTCCATCAGGCGAGCCATCTACTTGTTTGCTATCTAATTATATAAAAAATCGGTTGCTGCAGTTTTACTGAGTTAAAAAATTATGTAACAAGCAATTCGGTTTCACGCGAGATCGTTCAACTTGATCAAAATACGGTTTTGAATATCATATATTTGCTGTAGTAGGTATGATTTTACAATAATTCTCCGGTGGATCTTCTCAACGACTAAGACTACAATATAAATTTTGGTTGTTAAAATTTTTTAACAACCAAAATTTCTGGTTTTTTCACTTCAATTGAAAATGTACAACAATTTTTTATATTTTTTTCAAAAATGTGTCAAAGTTACCTTAGGAATGGGGATTCTTTGACAAGGCATTAAAATGCAACTTATGTCAAAGATTTAAAACGTAAGGGTTACTTCAACAACATTTTGACAAAAAAATTAATTCATTTACGTATTATACAGGAAAATTAATTAAAAACATGTTTATTGAGATCAATATTCATGTAGTTTACAAGTTATAGGCGCTTAATCAGTCTTTGGAATCACAATCAACATTAGAATTATTACAATCAACTTTTACAAAAACTTAATAGAAGAACAATAGCAAAACTAATAATATTTTTTTATTAATCTGTATCCTCGCACATCATATATTCATAGGATGGATTGTTTGAGCCTTTGTTACACATATCACAAATTCAATTTTTACAAGTGATGCAACAAATCTAGTCAGCATGACGGCGGTAGAACTGGAAGTCACATCTGCAAATGTAACAAAGGTTGTTGTTCTTCTTGGCGTTTTTATTGCTCTCCTTTTCGTTCTTCAACTTGCCCCTAGATCCTCTTTTGTGAGTCTCACTCAAAGGAATATCGTCATCGGAAGAAGTCTCTGTCATAGGCGGTAAAGAAGAAGTTGAGGGTTCGAAAGTAGAGTCATCCACGATAGCCGAGGCAGTTACAAAAACTGTGTCATTATGTTCCATTTCTGGAAAATCATTGGTGTTTGGGCTTGAGACGTCTTAGCGTGTTATAGACATCTGTGTGTTCATGGATCACATTTTTTCCTTTTCTGTGTTGGATTCTTTCAGAGTTGTAGCCTCTTGTTCCTTTTAAAAATTTCAGCAAACTGCTATCGAGAATACGTCCAGTCTCTTCTGTGTGATCTGCTGGAAGCTTTATAGCTCTGAAGGAGCTCTATAGATTTTTCTTTATGTTAGGAGCCAATGAATCCATCAATCTCTTTAGCAGCATAGGAAACTGTGGCTTTGGACACTCCCCACTCCCCTGTTGGCATACAAGGTCATGAGCGCTCGTTCTGTATACGTGTACACTGTATTTTGGCGCGCTATTAAAGAAGCCCCAAAAACTGTCAAAATTACCCTTTCTGTTTAACCCCGTTTTACGATAATATGACAAATAATTAATTATGCACGTTCATGACATACAAGAATCAAACCGTAGCCTAGTGTGGTACTATAGGTACCGCGCGATAGCATTACCGTTACTAGTGCATCGATAGCTTTCGATCTACCTTTATATACCTATCAGAAACTTATAGCCGATCTGGCTATCGAAAGTATTTTAGACTAGACTTTAGTTGGACAAGCAATAATATAATTGTCTTGAAAATATTTTTATTACTTAACTTCACGGAGATCTACAACTTATGTGATAGCTTTTAATTTTTTATTCAATGGAGGGCGCCTTACCATTTGCCTTGATGTACAAACACATCATACACATAATTTTAAATTACGAGGTTTTAATTACACTAAATAAACGAGATAAGGTTTTGCTTTTTATTTTAATTATAGTTAATAATTAAATAACAATTACTTTATCTATTTTTAAAAACCTACTGTAATTGTGAGATCAATCAATCATAATATTCGTTGTATTTATTTTGATAGTTGTGCTTTGAACTAATGTCTAAATACTAAGACAAACATATCACACATAATCTTGCAAGTTCTGATTGTGATTACAGCACTAAATAATATTTCGCTTTTTTTATTATATTATTTAAACTCAAAAATATTTTTTACTCCGCTGTTATCTTTATTTAATTTTATTATGTCCTAATAAACGATTGCTTAATATACCCATAACTGTTTTAATTTTTACATTTAAACCGTTAACAATAGTTTTGACTGATGCGCGGGCGGTTAAACGTAGTTTTGACTAATAATGGCAGTCAAAACTTCTCTTGACCAATAATTTCCAGTCAAAACTACTATTGACAAATGATTTTCAGTCAAAACTACGTTTGACTGTTTTTTTTTTCAGTCAAAAGTACTTTTGACCGTTTAAGAGTTTTGACTGCAACATATACAAAACGGCAGAGCCGCGCTGGCCGTCTGCTGTGAGACCGCATCTCGATTTAGAGCAAGATAAAAGAAAATATCGTCACGCGTGTTCCCGTGCAGAACAGGCAGGCTGGACTGAATGTCTAGAAATGCTTCAGTTCATCGCGGCTCACCAAATGTCTGACTCTGGGAAATAGATGGATACATTTTTGTTTTAACGAGTATAGATTTTATACTCCCGACACTTTTTGCCTCCCACTACTCTGTTGTGGAATCAATTACCGGTAGGGGTGTTTCCGAACGGATACGACATAGGGACCTTCAAGAAAAGAGCTTACTCATTCTTAAAAGGCCGGCAACGCAACTGCAAGACCTCTGGTATTGCAGATGTCCATGGGCGGCGGTGATCACTTACCATCAGGTGCACCTCTTGCTCGTTTGCCCCCTCTGCTATAAAAAAAAATTCAATTCTAGGACCGTTACTTGAATCTTAAAGTTTGAGCAGATCACGCTAAATCACTATACCACTAATGAGGTATTCCGGGAGAGAGGGTAGCTGCTCAATAAACTATTTATTACGTTTGTATTTTGATGGTTGTGGAGCCTCCTGCAGCGAGAGACAACGTCCGCGCAGGCAGACTATACCGGGGCTGACGTCACTCGACGTAAATGGCCACAGTCAATGGAGTCAACGTCGGGGAAAGTACTCTTCAGACTTCTAGTTCATAGGATAACAAAAAAGCGAATGGATCTCCCGATAGAGAGAAATAACATATATAGACACTACAGACGTTAATAGTGCGTTGCTATCCGTATCCCAGCGTGTAGAAATGTGGTGTGTTACCGCTTTATCTATCCTTGAGGCAATAGTGTCAGGCTTATCGCTGACTGCGATGTTGTATGTTCCTGATGTATTCGTGTAGAAAACTGCTATTAGATTAGTAATGTGTTCTTGCTGTCAGAAGGGAGAAAGCCACTAAAATAAATAATATGATTAGACACGATGCTGTTTCTGTGTAAGACGTGTAGGTCCAGTTCCTCATGAATAGACCTTTTGCCATTCTGCCAGGCAGTTCGTAAGAGGTGTGTAATTAGCTAAACGTGTCACTGCCATCGTGAGCAGTAGGTGGTAGAGATCCGAAACGTCTCGCCTCGGTTAATGTTACCACCGCCTTGTCAATTCCTTCCGCAATCGCGTCAATGCTTGTGAACGTGTAAATACTGTAGCCAGTAAACCTATGCAAGGTGGAATTTAACACCTCACCACACGAATAACAACGCATGGTGCGTGCTTTGCTTGGTGCTTTGGTGTGTACAGGCGACGACTGTTTCTTTCCATCAGGAGAGCCATCTTCTTGTTTCTTATCCTATTAAAAAACCGCTGAATTACTTGTAAATTCTTCTAAACTATGACTGAGCAGAGCAAAGTTCAGTGGGAGTTTTCATTAATTAGCTGGACAAAAGCATCTACTCTTTCTATTCTGTTATTAGGTGGCAGAGTTCTGCATTGTTTTGCCCGGGTCTGGTACCACCGCCTTACCTATTCCTGCCGCAAGTGTCAGTGCTTATCATTGTCATGTTCCGGTTAGCCGGTAAACTTATGCATGTGGCATAAGACCTCGCCACAAGATAACAACACACCATTAACACCTTTGGTGTCTATAGGCGATGGTTGACTATTTCCATCAGGAGACTCATCTGCTTGTTTGCTATCTTATACTATAAGAAAAAATCTACTCTACGTAAAATATTCTACACAGAGCCAGTGACCTCTAACATCTACCATTAACTGGTAACTATAGTGTATATTTCAATAGCTGTATATAAGTATATTAGCCGTAGCTGCGATGAAAAAAATTTAGACATTGATCTAATTTCAAACCAAACCTTCCTCAAACTTGTATGCTTACTTGCTTACAAGTTTGAAGCTTGTATTGCTTGCTTTTTTGATACAATAAAATTATCTGTATAAATCGGTTTAGTGGAGGCGAAGATTTCTATTATTTTCATTTATAGCAAAATCATACAGATGTCGCGCAATGTAATTAGGTTCGCGTGAAAAGCCACGGGTCACAGTTCGTACGCGGCAAAAAAGGAAAGAGGACTTCTCAAGATTTTATAAGTAATCATATCCCACATCTAAGATGTGTTCCGAGAAAACAACTAGAAATACCCGTAACAACATTGGGGATTTCTGAGTAATGCGCGGCCAGTGGTGGCCAAGGGTCCTCGGAAGCAGTTCCGTGACGGATGTGTGACGTCGCCGCGATGTATATACGTATTACTAGGCGAGAGGCTGCAGTTGGCCGCTCGCCGCGCCTGTGGCCGAAAACTCAGTCCGCTCAAATACCGGTGTCGAAATGTCGCACCAAACGTTACAGTGTCTGTGCGTTTTGTTATGTTTTAACGTAGTGTTGTGCCAATTTGGTGAGTTTACTTCAGAGTTGACAAATAAGTTATATATTTTTAAAATATTAATTAAATTTATACAAAATGAAATACATGAAAAGAAAATTTTGCATTACTTGTAAGACTTTGTATTCAATTTCTAGCAGTGATTAGTTACAAACTCTAGTCTTCAGTATAAGTAAATACAACGAACCAAGGTTTAAAACTGAACTAAAAGAAATTATAATTAGCGTGGATGATAGAACGGAGACGTTTGTCAAGGAATGCTACATTTAAATTTTAATATTCGTACAAAATATAAGGATCGACAACCTTAAGTTTTGTGATCAGCATTAAGTTAACCCGCAGGGCAAATAAAAATAAGACTTCAATAAGGCGATTCCAAACGGACGAAAATATTATCTACACTGTGAAATTTTATCCTTATTAATATATTTTCATTCTGTGACAGCAGGGACTCGATACTTTTAAAGCATCGCGCTTAGAAACCTAGTTTTGTGAAAAGAACTGTCGCCGAAGGCATTTTTATCGCATCATATCATGGTTATCAAAGTGTATAACTACAATTACTGCGTCTCAATGGTTATTAAGAAAATCACAAATGCGATTTGACACATCGTCAGCCTAATTATAAAATGTTACCAGATTTTACTTCAATCTAACTCAACTAAAATAACCGTTAACGTGTTATTTTATACTCAGTGTCTAATAGGTACATAAGTAAAGCAAATAGCGCCAAAAAAATTAACTGATTGAAGTAACAACAATCTTATCTTTTAGGTTTTGTTTGTATTAAAGTCAATTTTTCGTATTTTTTCAAAGCATGGGGGTGTGTAAAAAATATCACCAAACTTAGAGCTGCCGCTGAGTTTTTCCTCGATAAATCTTACTAACATATTTTTTTATCTGAACTAAACTGGCTAAACACTAGACCACGCCCAGTGAAATAATTACACGTAAATTAATTATTAATGAATACCATAACATCTACGACAAAAACGTCAAAACACGATGTCAATAACTTAACTACCCGGTTGGAGGAATGGAACCTGAATACACTTGGCTTTTAACAAAGCTATTTTAAAGGTGAAGTTTGACTCTTCAAGTCAAGTTCAAGACAATATATATATATATATATATATATATATATATATATATATATATATATATATATATATATATATATATATATATATATATATATATATATATATATGTTAACCATCGCCTATAGATAACAAAGATATTAATGGTGCGTTGCTATCTTGTGGCAAGGTCTTAATGCCACATGCATAAGTTTACCGGCTACCTTACCCTCCAAACCGGAACACGCCAATGACAAGCATTGACATTATTCCGGCCGGAATAGGTAAGGCGGTGGTAGCAGATCCGGGCGAAACAATGCAGAACTCTACCACCTAGTAGCCACGATGGTAGTGACTCGCATAACCAATCGGTCGCCTTTTACAACCTGCCTGGTAGAACGGCTGTTAGCCTATTCTTCATAGGAGCCCAAGACCAACACAATATGTTAAGTTTTATACAACTATTTTACAGTAAACTGATCATTTTACCACTGTTTAACGTCAAGATTGAGGATTTACAGTTCAGTGTCGGAAAAAGTTCATGAAAACTGTGAAATGTGGATCAATCGAAATGTCTTAGTGTCGGATTTTTTATTCAAGCATCATACAAATTTGCGTTTTAAAGAATTTGGGAGATAGTCTGTTCGACAAGTTGTAAATGGTCTAAAATAGAGATACTGCTCTTAAAATTAAATGCGATAGCTCATTGGATCCGGAATGACGCCTAGAAAAATGTGCCTAAAAGCGTGTATTAGCATATAAAAAATTGCAAAAGTTATAAACAATTAAAATATCTGGCTAAATTAAGATAAGGCTTTAAGGATGGAAAGCTTCAAATCCAGTCGTATAATTTTTTTTTTACTTTTTAAAGATCATTATGTATACATATAACAAAATCGTAGGAAAGTCAAAACTGTACATTGAATATTTTTTAAAAGAATATATGGCGTGATCTATAATCGATATCAAAGCCAAAAATATAGTTTTTAGAATTTTTGTTTGTTTGTCTGTATGTATGTCCGGGGTAAACTCAAAAAGTACTACATGGATTTACTTCAAATTTTGCATGAATATTACTAATAGGTCGGGGCAATATATAGGCTACATATTATCACGCTATCACCTACGGGGGAGGATCTGTGCGGAGTAAACGATGTCCGCGCGGGCGAAGTCGTGGGCAACAGCTAGTAATGTAACTAATAATTTTAATAAATAAAATAATTAAAACAAAGCTTATGAGCAATTTATGAGATTTTTAAATTGATATTAATCAATTTAAAAACAAGCTAATTTTCTCACAACAGCTTGTTAATTATTATTATAATTCAAGGATTTCTTTGTCCTACACGTAAGTGGAAACTTTTCTTAGTCTGACACTCAAAGTTTTCTTTTTTATCTATCTTTATAAGTTATTTAATTCGAGATTTTTCGAAGATAAAAAAGATGGGCGTCTCATAAATACGAAGCTGTTCACAAAAATTCAGCTTGCTATTAATAAAAAAATTGTTTGTTCCTGGGACCCATAGGCGTACCGAGGGGGGGGGGCAGGGAGGGGCAGCTGCCTCCCCCCCCCCCGGAATTTGTTTACCTCTCTTCAAACTACCTACTGTTGTAGATAAAAATATAATAAGATAAAAATATAGTCTTAAAATGTTACCCTCCCCCTGGCAGAGAACCTGGGTACGCCCATGCTGGGACCACTATCTATAAAACCAAATTGCAGTTATTTAACCTATATGAGAACGTAAAGAAGTCTTTACCGTTGTAAAGTACCGTAATTTGCTACCCTACTGTATCTCGTTATTTACTACTACATAACGTATTAATACTTATGACTGCGTTTGCCACGGAATACACCTAAGCAATGGTACCGAAGCAGCCGTGGCGGAAATAATAATACACTCATTATTGTTACATAGTACGGTGTCTTCGAGGCTACGATGTATAAGGTGTCGTGCTGAGGTGTGCCACCTACTAGATGGTATAGTCTGTGACACCTGGAGCGGGTACGCTACTATAGCCCTGGCTATTGCCGCAATACTGGCAGTGTCACCGTCGTGTTCCGATTCAGAGTGCCGAGTAATATTATGCCATGGCATAACATTTCGCAACCCGGATTTCAACCATTAACATCATTTCGCCGTGTTGGTCCCGGCCTCCTTTGAAGAATAGGCCAACTGCCGTTCTGCCAGGCAGGTCGTAAAAGGCGACCGATTGGCTATCGAGTCACTACCACCGTGGCTACTAGGTGGTAGAGTTCTGCATTGTCTCCCCCGCGTCTGGTACCACCGCCTTACCTATTCCTGCCGCAATAGCGTCAGTGCTTGTCACTGTCGTGTTCCGGTTTGGAGGGTAAGGTAGCCGGTAAACTTATGTATGTGGCATTAGACCTTGCCACAAGATAGCAACGCACCATTAACATCTTTGGTGTCTATAGGCGATGGTTGACTCTTTCCATCAGGAGACCCATCTGCTTGTTTGCTATCTTATGATATAAAAAAAAACTTGGCTGTCTGTAGACGATGATTATTTTATTTCATCAGAAGATTTTCATAAGAAGATTACATCAGATTTTCCCCCGTGTTGATTGGGAGTCCTTTGAAGAACAGGTCAACTGCCTTTCTGCCAGGTAAGTCGTAAAAGGCGATGGGTTGGCACTGCCATCGTGGCTGCTAGGTAGAGTTCTGCACTGTCTCGTCCAGGTCTGGTTCCACCGCCTTACCTATTCCTGCCGTAATAGCGTCACTGTTGTATTTGGAGGGTAAGGTAGCCAGTAAACTTATGCATTTAGTACTAAACCTCGCCACAAGATAGCAACGCACCATTAACATCTTCGGTTTCTATAGGCGATGGTTGACTTTTCCATCAGGTGACCCATCTGCTTGTTTGCTGTCTTATGATAAAAAAAACACCACTTGACCTAGATCAAGGCACATTACTGTCAAAGTCTCCAGCATCAGCAACCACTCACATTACGTTGTTACGTTATTAAAATTACTTTGCTCTCCAAGTGCAAAGTTGTCAATACAACAACAGTTGCGAACATTTTTCAACGTAAAATTTTTTTACGCAGAAAAATGTTTGGATTTACAATAACATTTTTTTGTTTGAACCGAAAATTGAACCCAGCGTTCATTTCGGCTTGAAATACCTCATCAAATTCAGTATAAACGTCGTCAATTTTCAAATGAAGGCAATTAAGTTCGCCAAGGCCGCGCAGACTGTTATCGAGTTTTTGACATTATTCTTTTATCCTTTTTCGATAAACTAATTCAGGCCTGACGAATTGATAGTTATTTATTACCTAATTAAACGTTAATGGTAATTAAAAGTTTTATATCATGAGATAGCAAACAAGCAGATGGGTCTCCTGATGGAAAGAGACAACCAGCGCCTCTATAGGCGAATACAAAATATAAGATGCGTTGCTATCCGTGTGATAGGATGTAAATGTCAGATGCACAAGTGTACCGGCTACCTTACCTTCAAAACTATTCTATTTCTATTGCGATAGAAGTAGAGAAAGCGGTGGTGCCAAGCCCGAGTCAGAAGTTGCGGAACTCTACCACCTGGTAGTCACGATGATACTCGTATAGCCAATCGCTCGCTTCTTACGAATTGCCTGGCAGAATGCAAAATGGTATATGATTTAAAGGGAGCCGGGCCAATATGTAAGTTCCATGTTGACCAATGGAAGTTCTTTGCCTCACTTGTCTAAAACTTGAAAAATATGGTATAAAAGGAAAATCATTAGAGTGGATACAATGTTCTAGTTTTAGTCTAAGCCTCAATTGAATCTAGTTTTAGCCTAAGCCTCAATTGTCTCTATGAAATCTTCACACTGACAGTCGACCTATTGCAAATGCGCACGGGCAGGGGCATAGAATGAGCTGGTCGCGCTGGAAACCGCTTGAATAAATACCAAAATTGTTTTCGCGATTTATCAATACTAATATTATAAATGCGAAAGTAACTCTGTCTGTATCTTCTTCACGCCTAAACCATTGAACCGATTTAGATAAATTTCTGTACAAAGATAGTTCGAGAACCGAGGAAGGATAGTGGATAGTTTTTATTCCAGAAATCTGGAAAGAAAGAATTTTTATTCCAGAAAGAAAGAAAGAATTATACGGACTTTTATTTTAAATTTATTTTCACGCGGACGAAGTCACGGGTACAGCTAGTAAACTATAAATGATGCTAGTTAATCAGGTTGAGCGAAGCGAGCCCTACACTAGGCCACTTTCTATGCACTTTTGTGGTACATTTTACTGAAAAAATATCGCATTTTTAGGTTTGAGCTTCGACGTGGTAATTTATATTCATGACTAGATTTGTTATTTAACATAAAAATTCCATTTTATAAAAATAAAAAAATAGAAGATACAATTCGTATTCTTACTCTTAAATCTTATTACTGCTAACGCCATCTCTTATTAAATTAACGAGTTAAAATTGATAGAAGATACATTTTCTATTACAATTTTTG
Organism: Apodemia mormo; assembly: GCA_036924255.1. Lineage (NCBI taxonomy): Eukaryota > Metazoa > Arthropoda > Insecta > Lepidoptera > Riodinidae > Apodemia > Apodemia mormo. Next base: position 2,673,939 of record JAUPFN010000021.1, on the reverse strand, counting down.
AACTTATTAAGAGACTACCTACTTCATGAATTGTTTCTTCATATTTGACTGGCGGCGCGCGGTTATCGTGTCCTCGTATAAAGGCGAGGTTCATGTATATACTGCAATAGCTATAGGGCCATCAGTTTGATCAGTTTTTTTTTTTTTATTTATTTATTTTAATACAATTTAATACATTATCAATAATATTACAGATACCACATAAACTCTTGCGAGTTTTACCGGGCATCAGAGTCGTCGACACAATAAGTTAATTACAATCATAAAAAAAAAAGAAAACAATAGAAATAAAAAGTAATCTTAACATTATAAACAAAAACTATATATGTATGACTTATAAATCTAGGCATGTAACAACAAGAGGTAGGTAAAATAATTATTAAAATGAAATCGTCGCGACACAGTCCGGCCGAGCGAGTAAACAGGTTTTAAAATCAGAGATAAGAATGTACTTATACAGCATGTTGTTTGTTACACTTTTACGATCGAGGCTGGACAGGTCACAAGATATACAACACATATATACATACATATACATATATTCATACATATATATATATATATATATATATATATATATATATATATATATATATATATATATATATATATACACATACACATATATATATATACATATACATACATACACTCATATACATATATACATACATATTTGTTGCTGTTCGTTTGTGTGCTCTGCATGCGCGCGTGTGTGAATTATATACTGTCATCATTGTTGTAACAGCTGTATGAAGTATGATTTTAATTTGTTTTTTATGTTTTTTGGTGTTAATTTGTCCCTTAATGTAGTTGGTAGTTCATTAATGAGATGTGGTATAACATAATTTAATTTTCTTTTACCGTACAGGTTTGTAAATCTTGGAAGTACGAGCTTTCCGCTTATGATACTTCGAGTTATTGTGCTATTGTCGTCTTTTATTCGTGATCGTTTTAGATCTTGATTAAAAAATTCTTCACATAACAACGTTTGTTTTATTTTCATATGTATAGGCAAGATTTCACAAAATTGAAATAGCTTGTGATAGTCATTTTTAAATTTATTTTTAATTTTTAAGGGAACATTGAAAGGAGAATGCAAGGGAAGTTCGAAGTAAAGTTGTGGGAGGCACAAGGGGAATTTAGGTCTAGAGCAGGGATGTTTGCGGGGAACAGAGTAAATAGAGCGTTAGAGAGTTTCACAATATGCTTATTGAGAAACAGTACAGATGTATTAATTGATTTATATTGTATTGAGATCAATTCCCAATCTTAGCCCGAGGGCGAGGGTAAAAAGCTAAAAAAATGTATATTTACGCCCGTATCCCCGAAGAGGTAGGCAGAAGTACAACGTGTGCATCCACGGTTAGCTGAAGATACTTAAGTCCCACAATGTGATAGGTGGCCAGCCTATCGCCAGTAGGGCACTTTCCAATCCCGGGCAAAGTTGTGTTATCAGAAAACTGAAAAAACACTTTTTTTCATTTGCCTGACTCTGGAATCAAACTCCGAGGGTTTCTCTGAGAGAAAAATTAAAAAAATGTATTCTCTGAGTGTCTACCGTCAATTCTTCGTGCCTGCGTAGTCCAAAAATTTTGAAGGTTTAAATAAAACATTTTTTGATTTTGATTTCGTAAATCGACGTAAAACCAGGAACTTTCTGATTTTAGAAAAAAAACAATTATTTCAGCAAAATGTCAAAAATTTTATAAGATCAACCTTCATTTTTAATACATATTTTTCCTTGAAAATACCAACAAACAAAAACTAAATATTCCTAGTCCCAAGCCTGACGACGCGGGCCTTTGATGCGAATGTAATGTTTAGGTGAAAATACGCTGAGTTTTTTAGCTTAGATAATTATAAATAAAGTCCATACATTAAAAGATGTAATTCTCATAAAAATACTTTTCTAACAATATTACTAGATAGTATAACTTTGCGAGCCCTTACAAAGCTCTGCTTTTTGCTAGTATAGTAAACTTATTTTTTTCCAATAAGTAGTAGTTGGGGAAAAAACAAGGAAACCCGTTTATAGCTGAACATGTTAACGATAATGCCTAAGTTTTTACACGTCTTCTGAGCGTCCTTTGATTCATTTTTTACATATTGCAAGAAACAAGCAACTTTGGTGATGGTAAAATATAACCGACACCAACAAAAATATCGTGTGTGATTTGCAAGAGAATGAAATGAAAACACTGGTGGTGTTAGTTACTATCGGATAAGTGGCTTTCTTTTGCTTCATTTTGTGACGTCAGAATGTATTATATTTTATCTTTACCATGACGTAAAGATAAAATATCTTTACGTTATAGCAAAAATTGATTAATTTCACCTTTTTATAATGGATTTCCGCAAAGTAACGCCTGAATCAACTAAAAGTAATTGTATGATATTTGGTCTTTTTATGTCGTCTTGATTTATTACTTGTATGTCTTATATACATACGTGTACAAAAATACCGACAAAATGAAGAGTTTCCGTCAAGTTCACTAAACTTTTTTAATTTAATATAATTTTTTTAAAGCGCAAATATAGGTGTTGATAGTTGCATAATATATTTTGCAAATAATGGCGAAACTAATTCGCTAAGTAAACAGAGGCCGCCATAATGGCCACCGTCACAGCCACGGTTCTGATCGCCGGTTATTAGCTGACGTATAATTTGGCGGGAATTCACCTTACAACGCGCCAACCGATTTATTATTATAAAAACTTGCAATTTAGGTTTTAAATATTATGATTATGTTTCATTAGCCACAAATATTTATGATTAAACTCCACAAAAAATAAGATATGCCTAAATTCTAATGTGTTAAATCGATGATAAAAATCTCTAAAAGTGGCTAGTAAATAGGTACATAGTGATGGTATTGGAACGTCAATATCGTACCTATCCCAAAGTATCAATCAAGTTGTCTGTGAAATCATTACTTTTTCATATGCTTACGGACTATGATAGTAACGAAAGTCCAATTGTATGCGTAGAACACATAATACCTATATAAAACACATAAATTTCTATTTATGTAGGTACATTAACTTATTGTCTAAAATACACCTAAAGGAGCTGATCGACGGGCGAGTCTATACCGCGGTCTTAATGGTCTAAGAGCAATCGACACAAAACTTATGGTCAATTGCACTACACACAGCCGCGTTATTGTGATGATACACGGACGAGCTTTACCGACGAGTCATAAGACTGCGGTATAGGGTCGCTCGTCGATCAGGACCGTCCTGATCATGGGCGTACTGAGGGGAGGGCAGGGAGGGGCAGCTGCCCCCCCTGAAATTTGTTTACCTCCCTATTAACTATTAACTATCTATAATTACCTAATTAAATGCATTTTTATTTATACATATTTGACACAGACACACACACACATATAGGTAGGTACATAATGTTTGTCTGGTGCGTACGTTGTGGTCTCGTGGTTTGCTTATTTGGCTCAGATAATTTTCCACCGGGTTTGATCCCGGGCTTGAGTAAGCGTGAGGATTTTCATTTCAGGCACTGAAAATCCTAATCTCAGTGGCAGTTCGGAGTCTGGTGTTGGGGCAAACACTCCAGTGCCTCAAGCGAGCCCGTAAGCCTCAGGTTTGCTCTTGGGTACCGCAACTAACAGGCGACAGATTACAAGTAGCAAATATGGCGATGGAATTGCCCGCTATTTCGTCAGCCGAAAACCGATGATTGGTGGTGAATCAGGCGCGTCTGTGGATGTTTGGTTCACTCTGCCAATCCGGCGTGGTGTTATTTTCCCTCTTAATCTCTGTAAGTGTTGACACCAGCTGTTTATTAAAAATACAGTATATTTTATCTAAAAGCACGTAAAATATAGTATTAGTTTATCTGCTTCGTTCTCTGCAACAGTTGGTTCAATAATAATATTTTTAATGACCTTTCGTAACCAAACCGTTATCTCGCGAATGTTATTATTGACTATTTTTTTGTTGCATAATATTTATATAGAACGCAATCCTTAAGAAACTGAAAAAAAAATCTCTGGTGTTAAATCACCATTTGTCGGTGAACTGCGAATAAAAGCAGAACAATCCAAAACTTTTCACGCTCTATAACGAAGTTGTCGCTCCCTGTACAAATATTAATCATAACTTAGGAATGCTGTGCCAAGTTACATTTTACGATATATTTTGTAAATTTGCTAAAAGCCGCGTACTGACTGAGCAGCCTCGCGAACAGCCTCAGACGTTTGGTTAAAAATTATGAAATCGACAAAACTATTCTGTTTCCAAACCATTTCAGTTAGGTCAATTTCTTTGTGTACAGTCTAAAAAATATTCTCAAGATAATTAAGTGGATAACGTCTCCGGCTCTATGTATAAACCAAGACAACAAACTGACTTTTGGTTGATTTCGTCTTTGAGATTGCTTAAACTTAATAAACTATCTTTAACTCAATTCATACCTTAACAAGTATAGAAATTAATTATTGTAAAAGTTATTGAGTTACTCACAAAAGTTGTTTTCTATAAGATTTATTATGATCATAGGATTCTTCACACAACGAGAGGAGCGCCCGTATCGTTATGGTTTAAACCAAAACTTCTTCCCTAATACCAGGAAAATAGCCAACACGCTCTCTGGAATACTTAACTTCCAACCAGAAAACTCCGAAAGATTTTCACCATTTGTCAATCCTTTTAACCAGCGACGACCGATTAATAATCCATCCCAGTATGAAAATGGTAACCAAAACCAGTATGGAAACCCAAGTCAGAATGGAAATCCAGCCTATCAAAATGAATACCCATCAAACAATGTACGTTTTCCTAACCAAAATACACAAGAAGTGTATAACGTTAACATGCCGCCAGAAACACCCCAAAATGAACCAAATCAGCCAGAATTGCCACAAAACGAACCAAATCAACCAGAAATGCCTCAATACCTACCAAATCAACCAGAAATACCACAATATCAACCAAATCAACCAGAAATACCACAGTCAAATGGTAACCATAAAATAGAATCTAACATTGCACCTACAGCACCAGTTTTTGTTGAAAATGAATCAACTGCACTTTCTACCAGCACACCGTTTGTAAAAACTGAATCAAATAATCCAAATTCCCCACCTTATAACGCACCAACAAATAATGATTCAAACAAAACCACAGCACCTGTTTTTGTTGATACTACAACACATAAAGAACAAGGATTAATAAGTGGCACAGTAGAGAAAGGAACTAATTATTTCTCATCGTTTGAAAATAGAAATGACATTCCAAGTGAACTCTCTCCATATGAGACTACAAGGCTTCCACCATTGACTCCTGTGACTTCTGATTCAAGATCACTGCACGCTGAAAGTGTTTTCCGTAAATATTGCGCCTTTTTTTAAAATTTTTAGCGATTTAACCGACGTAATAACAGTAATGAAAATTTACCTTTAATAATGCAATTATACCTAATACATTTAAGGTAATAGGTGATTTAAGCATAACATATTAACATAGCTTTTTGGGTTAAGAGGTGTAAAATATTTCTTAAATATTAGATAATATTAACATTAGCTAATAATTAATCAACTAATTTTAAGCATTAAGTAACGTCTAAATAAAATTAAACCTGTAAATAGATTTATACATTAGTGACATGAGTACAACAGATCGTTACATTTCAGATTAATATATCAACGTTATGGTTTTTTCCGATTACATATATGATTATATACGAGTATGACTGTTCTCCTGTTAGTGATAACTTTAAGTGGATTTACAAACAATAAGTCAGTACTAATTAAGTATCAGCTAACGACCTTCGGTTTTAACACAACCACTGCTAAAACTGAGCTATAGCATAACTGCTTTAAAGTTTAAACTGGTTTAAATATCCTTGATTTATATAAAAATAAAGACAAAGAATTATAAAACTATGTGGTCTTTTCTGCAAGGGAAACAAAAGGATAAGGGCTCAGCTGAGAGTAAACGATCACTATCGTCCATGGACAACTGCATGCGTCGCATGCGGAGGATGCAGAATTATTTGCCTTTGAATACAGCTCACGTACCTAGACCCTATGTAACATTAGCTTTAACGCCTTAATTTTGTACCCTGGAATTAAAAGATTGGACAAGAAAAATATGTATGTATCGACCGAAAATAATGAAGCAGTTTTAGCTATTTTATGGAGGAAGTGGCATTTAACCAAGATTATAAATTGTATAATAATAGCGCTATTACACAATATCAGTGACAGTTGTTTTTGCCCCCAGTGCCATTCTGTACCCTCTCCTTGCTATGACACCCATTGCAGTCTAGGTGTTATTACAGAATCCTACACATAAATACCCGAGAAAGATTTCCACCGCTTACATAAATGATACCCTAGGGTAAACAGCCTTCTGTGTTTCAATGATTTTATTCGTAGGGGAAATTGAGTCATAGGAATTCTCATACTAAAGCAAAACAATACGAAACGAACCAATACTTATATGTACTAGTACGTTGTACATTATCTTTCTGCGAACAAAAATACAAAATGAAACGCTATAGCAGAGCTGATAGTAATTCATACTGCCGCAGCCAAATGCCCAGAGCATGACACTACCACCAGTAGAGATAGTACTTGTAACATGCTGTGGTGAAAAGGAGATTTTAGCAAAGCCTTCAAGGCAAAGCGGTGACACTGTAGCTTAGTCCACGGTGTAGCAGTTATGCTGATATTTTAATTAAATTTATCAGGAACGTTTATCGCTCGGAGATTAGTATTTCAGCGCTGATGCTACATGTAGGTAAGGGCTTTATGTATGTTCTATAGGTGCAAATATAAATAATCATTTCCTATGATTGTTCGATATGATCTCAGAGCGACTAAACTAATCTAATTGTGCTATAAAATTAAATTTTTTCGACAAATCTTTAATAGCGTATAATAAAAGACGTGTTTTGTTATGTTTGTGTTGAATAATTAGTGTAGAAGGTCGAACTACGTCAATTTTATTCTAGTTTTCCGAAATAAATACATAATTCGAAATCACCAGTGGATCACGTGATTTTAAATGGGACTTGAAACTATTCAGCGTCTAGTTTACGAATTACTGTCACAATTTACGTGTTTTAGATTATAGCGAACAAGGAGGCTGCTCTCCTAATGACTAAAGATACTCGTCCTTAACCGCGTGGCCGAGCCATAAAATCATATTCGCAAGTTCACCGGCCTCACCTGGATGTGTCTTCAATTACAGTTCTATCCGGATGGATATATAGAGGTGGTCATATTATAACAATATACATACTGACTGTAACGTAATTGTAATTCATAGACCTTCTTTGTTATATAAGTTTTGTGCAGCGAACTCGTATTTCTTATATCTACGATCCTGCACTACGTTCGAACGCTGACGCTAGGAAACCGTTACATACCACTTACTCGGCACAATCCGCATGTTTTTTTGACGCTGACTCACTGCAATTACCCACAATTATAAAACATCTACACTTTACATTACGTGAAGGTTTAATTGGAAGGCTAAACTGTAAAAAGCTAGAGACTACAATTATCAGATACTTAAATTAGAAAAAAAATACAATTGAGTTTTACGAAAAAAGATATTACACCAGTTGCAATGCTAAATTCATTTATTGATTCCCATCAATGCTTAATGTTAGAATAAATTTGTATATCATAGGTTAGAAAATAAATAGTTGGTTCTTTTGGGGATAAGAAACAAACGTTCTCTAAACAAACAACAGACATCGTGCTGGTGTGTTGCTTCGTGGAGTGGATGCAGTCACAACCGACTACTCCACTCTTTAAGCTAGAGCACGACAGTGTTGTGACTGCCGTAGCGAAGGAAGAAGGAGGAAGGTGGTAGCGCGATATCTAAGCGAGTGCTTGCTAAACTCTACCACCTGGTAGTCACGATGGCAACAAAACAAGTGGTATATTCTACTTCTGCCTCATGTTTTCTTAAAATCGTATAGAACAATGTTAAATATGCAAAACAAAGGGTTCCTGCTACTTCTTAAATTTAATAAAAATATGTAAGTTTGATATTATTGAACTCATCGTTTGGTGCCGATCAGAGAACAAAAATGCCTATAATACACTTTTCATTGAAACACCCAAATTGAACTTTTCCGAAGCACTTCTTTGGACCAAGAATTTTGCGTTCGTAATTACAGAACTAAATCTAGTATTAACATTCGAGATTCATTGGCTCAATTTTTTTATTCAAGTACTCGGCGCAAGCTTTTTTTTTAAATTCCCACCATGTATGTAGATAAGGAAGTTATTGATTTTACCCCGATTTTCGAAAATAGGGTTTTCCCCAGATGCCCACGTTTTGAGGTCCTAGGAACCTTTTTCGACTATTTTCGTGATAACGTCAGTATGTATGTATGTGTGTGTGTATGTATGTGTGTATGTAAACATCTCATAACTTTTGAACGGCTGGACCGATCGAAACGCGGTTGATGACATTCGATTGGATTCTGTTCAACTTAGACTTCCTGAAAATTTAAACCGATTCGGTCTAGGAGATTTTGAGAAATTTTGAAAAAACACCAAAAAAATTTTGGCGAAACAGTATCTTTTTAAATCTTTCAGATTTATGTACCGATTGAATACAAAAACTAATCAGCTCTATTCCTCAAAAAACTACGTCTAATACATAAATTGCATCAAAATCGGTTTATCCGTTTGGGAGTAATCGTTGACGAAAATTTTTGAAAAAGTGTTTTTTCGACATAGCTTCGAAATTTTTCAACCAATCATTTTTTAGTATTCTACTGTAGCGGCTCAAACAATCACAAACGCTACAAGAAAAAATAATAAAAAATGGACAAAAATCAATAGCAATGAAAAAAAATCAAATTCAAAATAAAATCCTGAATAATCCTGAATCGCGGTATCACAATTATTTATCTTGCAACACTATATACAAGTTTCAACGATTCTCAAATGGACTTCGGTCCCCAGGCAGTACACCTTGCCCGGCTGGGAAGATCTTCCTTTTTCCCTTACTTGTCCTTGTGTGACGTCATCGACCTCCACAGTAATGACGTCATGCTGACAAGAAGTTGGCCCGCTGGTTCCATAACAATGACCCTTCAGCGGCGGATATTTTACTTCTAAAAAAACTACGTCAAATGCCGTTTCAAAAATCAAAATCGAATCTAATTCTCAAAATTTATAGCTTTTCAAATATTAAAATTACGTTGTTTTTAGCAAACTTACTCAATTTTTTTAAATAACTTTCAGGCTAACAGACCGATTGACTTAAAAATTTTATCAGCTTTTCTCCTTTAAAAAGTGCGTCAAATACTGACAATTTAATAAAATCAGTCAATTTGTCTGCATTTATCAATGCATCGAAATTTCGAAAAATTTCGATGCATTGATTATTTAGCTAAAGCAAAATTTTAGATCTCGAAACTTGAGTTGAATGCCATCATCGTTTTCAAAATATACAGCTTTTCAAAAATTAACATACTGCCATTTTTAACAAAATAGATGTTTGAACTGAAAAATCTGTGCTTATATTTTTTACTCTTTTGAGCTTAAAATACCTTAATTTAGTGGGAAGTTTCAGGGATAGCCTTTAGGGTCAACCGTTTACACATTTTTTTTATATCATAAGATAGCAAACAAGCAGATGGGTCTCCTGACACAAAGAGACACCAAAGATGTTAATGGTGCGTTGCTATCTTGTGTCGAGGTCCATATATATATAAATCAATTGCTGTTCGTTAGTCTCGCTAAAACTCGAGAATGGCTGAACCGATTTGGCTAATTTTGGTTTTGAATTAATTTTTGAAGTCCAGGGAAGGTTCAAAAGGTGAGAAAATATAGAAAAAGAAATAAGAGTAGTTAAAAAGGCAGAACAACGTTTGCCGGGTCAGCTAGTAGTTTAATAAAAATATCCAAAATTGATTCTTACTTGACGGTTTAATCTTATCTTATGTATAAAAGCAAGTGCCTTGAAGATGGTAAAAATAATTTACTTTTTTCGCCGATCGTCAATAACAAATACATACATATAAATCTTCACGCCAGTATCCTTATGAGTTACGCAGAGAGAATTTAGTGCCATATGTTACGATTGTTGCATATTTGTCTGCTTCCTCCACATTCATTATCTGCTCTCTTCACACAAGCACGCAGGTTGCAAAAACTCATAAAATAACCTTCGGATGTCACCCGATCAATCTGATCACGATGTGTCAATCGATCAGTGGATTTTCTCCGGTACCTACATTCTTCCACATTATCATTGTATATCTTTTTTTTTATATCATAAGATAGCAAACAAGCAGATGGGTCCCCTGATGGAGAGTCAACCACCGCCTATAGACACCAAAGATGTTAATGGTGCGTTGCTATCTTGTGGCGAGGTCTAATGCCACATGCATAAGCTTACCGGCTACCTTACCCTCCAAACTGGAACACGACAGTGACTAGCACTGACGCTTTGCGGCAGGAATAGGTAAGGCGGTGGTACCAGACCCGGTCGAGCCGATGCAGAACTCTACCACCTAGTAGTCACGATGGCAGTGACGCATATAGCCACTCGGTTGCCTTTTACGACCTGCCTGGCAGAACAGCAGTTGGCCTATTCTTCAAAGAAGCCCGGGACCAACACATTCTTTCTACATGTTCTATTGGAACATATCCTTTCTTCTTTTTATATTGACACTTTCTTTGAGGGCCACCTCTCTTCTAATTACTCGACAACAAATGTTTCTCAATATTTTGAAATAAATATTTATAAATAACTCAACTCTCTATTTCATTAAATTTTAATATACTTAATAGTAGGTTCTATTCTAGTCCGTACACCTTTTCCTTATTAAAAATCAAAGCTACCGACTTGTTACAAATTTCTAGCGCCACGGCAGCTCGCGATACGGTAATAGTGTTTACTTTTAGATTTACCTTGTAGGTGTGTAACGTGCTCGCGTTGCTTGAAGACGACACGCTACAAGGTCAGCCGGTCAGCCGCCGACTCGACTGGACCTCGCTTCAATCAGATGTAAAGTCAATAAAACCGACGCTCACACCACTTTGTATCATTTATCAATTTTATGGCCTAGGTCTTAACTATAAATACTCACACTTATGATGACCTAAGCTATCACATCACTGATTTGTGGCAGTTAAATTGTTTAAACCATTTTGCTGAGCACCCAACTATTTAGACCCCCAATTCCCCACTCATGTTAAACTTTGACACAAATTTTTGCCCAATTTGTTAAAACTTAGAAACCATCTTCTCCATATATTTTTCCAATGAGCTTAAATGTGAGAGCCTTGAGACGAAGATTTATGGTTTTTTCAAAGGTCGGCATTACATTGACACCAAAATTACGTTACAGATGTTAATTATATGTGTAATAACTGCTGATTATCAAGTAAACAACCACGTATAGGCTGTTTCTATAAAAAACATTACATTTGATCATTTGAAGATAACCAGTTAAACCAGAAGATAACCAATCATAGTAGTAAAGAAATAAATAAATACCTTTGGACATATTACACGAATTGATCTAACCCCAAAGTATTTGCTTATGATATGAGTATGGTCAACGATACTAATACATAGAAATACTTACATTTATTTAAATACATAAATATAGAAATACAGATATTATATTTAAATGCGCAAATATATTTAATAAACACACAAACCCAGAAATACAAACACCTATGCTCATCACACAATTGTTTGTCCGTGTCGGGAATCGAACACGAGCCCCATCTATGCGTAGTCAGGTTCGCTAACCACTCGATCAACGGGGTGATAAATAAGTAGATTCATTTAAGAATGTTTAGAAGAGCCAAACTGTGTACCGGTGGGCTAACTTATAACACTAATATATAATTTATATATGTACATATGTTGTGTATAGAAACGAATACTTTAAAATGTAAGATTATTATTTACCAAGCTTTTGTGCACAACGGTGTGATATGCGGCCGCACTCCATATTATAATTATTCCAAGCAATCGATTAACTATTGTAACATTTTACGAGTTTTTAAATCTCCCACATAACTCTTAACCACATAATGGAGGTGACCGCAATCCTAGCACCGGACGCCAAGGGTCGAGTGACGAAACACCTCGGATAGTGCCCTTACTTTACTCGCTTACCTTCGAAAGCCCATGAGGTCGCTCGGTGAAATCACGCGTGTATGTTTGCTAATCACAACGCTGTGTATATTGCCATTATAATTACAACACGCTGAATTTATTTCGTCGTAAGGTAGAATGAATCGAGTATCAATAGAAGCTCAGGTTTACTACCATATATTATGCGATTCCCATCCTCGTATTAGGTACTGTTTAGTAACGATTATCTTTTGATAATTGGGACAACTTCACATGCGATTGTTTGTTGGTCTAAACAGACTTCAGGCTGTAATTGAAAGTTTTCTGGATCTCACTTGTCACCTGTCAGCAAATTTTATTTGTGAGATGTTTTACGTTTGATGTAGCGAATGTAGTCATAATGGACAAGACGTGGTTGTCTAAGATATGGTGGGGTTAATAGTGGTGATGGAACAGTAGACTGGTAATAGTGGTATTGGTATCTAGTGTTTAGAATTGCATGTTAATTTGGTGGCGGTAGGTGGATGGTAGATACTGACTAGAAAAATAAAACATTTTACAACACCACCACAAATGATATACGTAGAGATTTGTGAAGAGAACAGGGTGTTTAACAGGTAAGGTGTGTGTTCCTGTGCTGCCCGGAGTTGCATATTGGGTAAGAGATGTATGTGCGGGCTACTCACTCGCAGCTAGCGCCATCTATGTGAAGAGTTTCTCACTTTTAACAACTCGGGTCATCTTCGCCATCTGCTAGCGAGGCGCAGATCACGTTCAGTTAGTCTTGGTGAACTATTACGTTAGCAAATTTTGATTCACTTTACCCACCCCACAAGTGAAAATATTCATTTTATTTTAAAATACATATTATGACGGCAATCCACTAATGTGGTAGGACAGAGTAAACGAAGATCAATAGCACTCAGATTTCCCATGAGTCACCCGTTATGGGTTTGCGAAATGCCTGGGGATCCCCATGGCCGCATTTTATTGACTTGTAATGACTATCGCCTGTTGTAGCCGCAACCGATAGCTGCACATGTCCATCCGAGCCACGAAAGAGTATCAGCATACAATACCAGATTGTATGCTGATACTGAGAGTTTTCTTAAAAAATACTTCTACTAATACTAATAGAAGTATTTTAAAACAATAGGGACAGTTAGAAAATATTAAATATCTCTCATATTTTTCACATTTCCAGCTCAATAAACACTATTCTTGATTATTAATCCTTACATCCTTAAATTGTAGACGCTTATACTCGGACACCATGGGTCCCACAACACAAATATTTATTTGCAGACAACACATGTAAGACAGTAGATGGCGTTGACGGTAGTTGCGTGGCAGTGGTCAACTGCACCCCGTACGTCAGGCTGCTGAAGGAAGCCAGGACTAACACTAATGCTGTCGCCACATTGAGGCAAGCGCACTGCGGCTTCGAAGGAAACGACCCTAAGGTAAGATAAACTATGCAACGGTATTTCCCCAGGTAGAGACCCAAGTTTATAACAAATTAATTACCTAAGGTATTGCTGTCGTCATAACATCTGTGCTTATCACTGTTCGTGTCCCAAATTGAAGAGTCATATAGCTTTGTGCATGTCGCTTTTAAAAACGTTCTCGCGCAAAATCACATTTTATCTTCTCTATATTTGGTGTTTAATAGGCGGCTGGCGTATGACTTACATCATCATGAGTGTCATCTGTTTACTTGTTTGTAAGTCTGTCCACAAGGAAGCAGGTCTAATCACCCACTCTGCTACACCCTGATTCTATTAATTAGATTCTTGGTACTTTCAAAATGAGATTCATAGATGTTAGTTCTTGGTTATTTGTCTTATCAGAGAATTCTCGTACACATTTTTCACCGTAACATTACTAGACACTGATTTGTTGGCTAAAGAGTGGTCTTTAGCGGTGCATTCTGTCAACTTTAATGACTTTTGTTTTTTCATTTGAGATAACTCCGATTGACACATTAATGTGCACTTCGGTTGTTTTAGTATCAACAAACTCCGAACTTCTTGTACCATTTTTGTAGATGAGTATTGAAAAACTCCCTAAGTTTTGCTCAGTCGAAAATTCGAATCTATTTCTAAATCAAATAAATGAAACAATAGAACAAGTAGATTATATAAAATTTCAACTATAAAAGAGTTTAGCATTTTTTTTTTCTAAATTAAACATGTTTTCCCCGTGTTGGTCCCGGGCTCCTTTGAAGAATAGACCAACTGCCGTTCTGCCCGGCAGGTCGTAAAAGGCGACCAAATGGCTATGCGAGTCACTACCATCGTGGCTACTAGGTGGTAGAGTTTTCTAGCCCGGGTCTGATACCACAGCCTTACCTATTCCTGCCGCAATAGCGTCAGTGCTTGTCACTGTCGTGTTCCGGTTTGGAGAGTAAGGTAGCCGGTAAACTTATGCACGTGGCATTAGACCTCGCCACAAGATAGCAACGCACCATTAACATCTTTGGTGTCTATAGGCGATGGTTTCTCTTTCCATCAGGAAAGCCATTTGCTTGTTGGCTATCTTATAATATAAAAAAAATGTAGGCCTCGAATATTCACAAATCAAAAAAATATTATCAGGTCAGGCCTATTCCCTTGCGGGGAAATCAGATAGAAGCAACCGTCTATAGACTTTCTATTTCACCACGATTCATCGATTTGTCGGTTGATAAGATTTTTAAACTAAACAAAAATATACTTCTAATATTTATGACTCAAAATCATTAAAAAAACGTATGACGGTGATGGCACTCGTGAAAGAATGACGGTAAGGTGATGTTATCTTCCAGGTGTGCTGTCCTCCGTCAGGAATCCCCGAGTCTCCACCTCCTGAGCTGCCGGCCACCCCTGCCCCGGCGACCAGCCCGCCTGCTCCCTCGGGGAAGAGCGTGGAGCCGGGCGACTTCATTAGCGCGCTGCCCGAGCCGCCCGTGTGCGGCCTCAGCAACGCCACCTTCACTAGAGTTGTTGGTGGTGTTGATGCTAAATTAGGTAAGTTTGGTACTTCCCAATTATTATTCATTATAAACAATGAAAATAAAAATAAAAGTATCTTAAGGCCTGAATCAACGAAGGAGAGACAGAGGTACATGAAGTGCACCCACGATTAACCGAAACACTTAGACCCACAACCTGATAGGTGGCACGCCTATCGCCAACCGAGCACTTAACTAATCACGGGCCTCCTTGTTTTTATCAGAAAACTGAAAAAAAACATTTTTTGAGTTTTCCCACCCAAGAATCGAACCTGGAACCTCATGTGGTCAACACCATCACCGGAATACTAGACCGCAGAGGTGAAGACGAAAAGTAACATTTTATGAATTTCAAAAAACATGACTTTATAAATAAGCTAATTAATTAATAAATTGATCTATTTGTCAAACGATGATGAATTGCCGAACGATGAATTTTTAATATTTTAACTTAAGATCAACAATCAGTAAAAAAAAATGATGTGGTGTCGCGGGACACCAGGTAGGAACAAACTTCCTTCGGCTAAACGGCACTACTCGCTTGTGTACGCGACTGTCGCGCCTGCGCACGTCTCATTTAACGCTTTTATTCCACGCATTTTTCTTACGGTTTAACTCACGGGGTGGAATGTTAGTACATTTGGAGCTTTTACAAAACTTAATGGTGGCTCCACCTGAGCCACATACACCAAACTTCGTACGAAACTAATCTCTAGTCAAAATTGAAATGTCTACTATCCTCTACTATCATCATTTCTGTCACATGTCAAATTCAAAATCGATTTGAATCGATACACTGTATCGATATGAGTCATAGTTCGATGTATGTAACGTTTCGTATCGACACAAAACGATATTTTTTATGAGGTAAAATATGAAAGGTATATTTCTGGAATAAAAAGATTTCAATGCTATTTCGGTATTTAATAATAATATTAAATGTCACTATTTTCATTCAACGGCATTTTGACTACACTTTTATGACTATAAACAATATCTTGTGGATGCGTTGCAAGTTAATACAATTGCAGATATCTGAAGGTGTAGATCCTGTCAAATAAAGTAAGCGTTCAGAGATCACTGAAGTCACAATCTGACATGTAACGTGGGGCTAATTTGTTTTATTTTATTTTGACCTTTCCGATGTAATAAGACAATGAACTAAGCATAAGCTTATTATATATTAAACTGCTGTAAAGATATTTGTTACATTCGTTTAACAATAGTATCTCGTAGTAATTATATTTACTTGTTCAAAAGAATTCGAACTTTGATTACTCCAACGTATATTTATGGTCTTTTTAAATGGTTCATCAAATTAATGAGATCGTTTTGCATCGTCTGAAGCCTGTCCCTATATAGAATACTAGCTGAGCTCGCGACTTCGTCCGCGTGGAAAAAATTCGAAAAAGTAGCCTAAGTTAATCCCTGTCACATCAGCTATCTGCCAGTGAAAGTCCTGTCAAAATCAGGCAGACAAAAATTGTAAAAAATGCTGTTATCGTATATGTATCGTATACACATCCACATGCATTTAGTAAAAAGCGGTTATTTTAATATTACAATCAGACAGTCTAATTTTATTAATTTGTATAGATATAATGCCACTTAAATGAATATTTGATATCATATTGGTGGCATTTATATTTTATAAACAAAAAACAATTAAATGAGACACTACGTATAGCTCACAAACACAACTATAATGCAATATATAACGCTAATGAAACTAATTTATGATAATTATTACTTTTTAAATTAGTATTATGTAATCTATGATCATTAATTATTCTTGTATATATAATCAACAATAAAAATATGCATCAACACAAAATGTTGATATATCGTATAATTCGTATAGCATGGTATCGATACAATACGATATCGATTCAGGTCGCCCATCTCTAACTAATTACTAAAACTAAAAAAACTTAAATTCTATTCTTAAATATGGCTGCCAGATTGTTTACATAGTTTTGTGCTAGTTTCATTTTGATTTATTTGCATTGTTTTCGTGATATTTACGGCAAGTTAACAACTATTTTCCGCGTCGACAAGTTATACAAATGAGTTTTAACTATTTTGGTTGTTTCTGTGTCTTTTAAACGTTGAATTAATAAGTACTCTGTGTTTAGTAGAGTCGAATCAGTTTTCAGTGATTAAACCTCATATTTTAGCTATTATTTGGTTTTAATTCGACAAAATAAATCTATTCTACGACGTAAAGTTTTTGTTTTATTTTCATAATATGTCAGAGATCTAGTAAAAAGTTTAGAAATAGATATGATAAGAGACTTCCGTTACATAGTTTATGCTTGATTTATAGATGGCGCTGACATCCTTTTAACGATGTTGAAGTTTCCGGTCTATAAAGCATAATATTATATACTAGTCTATGGTTTAACTATCACATTTTTTTCCGTTCGGTCGCGCAGCAAAATCGCTATCCCCTCCAAGCCTGCCGTACGGTTAATAACACGTAATGGAACATTTTTCTTATATTGATTTTATGAATTTAGTTGTAAGTAAATTGTTAAGATAATTTATGAGCTTAAATTTAAAAATTAAGATTAATTAGATTATAATATGTATTTGCACACCGGAATTGCCGGTAGATTATGGCGATCTGAAAAAATTGTAACACCTATTAACTGTAACCCATTTTTATGCAAATAAAATATATTCTATTCTATTATAACCACGAAGAAACTTTTATGAGCAGGCAATCAGGTCTAAACACCCACTTCTCGACACCCGTGACTACTAATGAGAATTTTAGCGCTATAAAAACAAGATTATTAGTTGTTGGTTCTTTGACTGCAACAATGGAAAATTCTCGTACGAATTCTTTTAACTCCAACTCCAGTCCAGTCCCCCCGTATTGGTCCGGGTGCCCTGTGAAGGATAAACCATCTGCCGTCCTGCCAGGCAGTTTGTGAGAGGCGAACGATTGGCTATGAGAGTCTCTACTATTGTGGCTACTGGGTGGTAAAGTTTTGCATTGTCTCGCCTGGGTCCAGACGACCGCCTTCCCTGTTCCTGTCGCAATAGAGTTAGTGCTTGTCACTATCGTGTTCCGGTAAATTAATGCATGCGGCATTAAGAACTCGCCACAAAGTCGCACTGCACCATTAACATCATTGGTGTCTATAGACGATGGCTCTTTCCAATTAGGAGAGTCAGTCAGATAGTTGTTGGCTGTCTTATAAAAAAATAAGCAAATTATTATTTGCTTATGATATGGGTGTTAGTCAACGATACTAACACGATTACATACACAAACACTGAAATATATTTAATAAACACCCAAAGCCAGAAATAAAAACATCTATGCTCAATACCCAATGCCTGCCGGTGTTGCTTCACATTCACTTCCAAACCAAGTTATGAGATTTTTGACGACACCTTATCAGTAGGATCATGTTCGTTGTTGTCAATATAACGTGGTCTGTTTTTTGCTAACAGTGTAACGTAGAATTAACAAACATTCATATTCATTTTTAAAAGCATGCGACAGCCATGATAGTATATTGGTAGCGAGTCGTGCAACTTGATCGACCGAATGGCTAGTCCCCTTCGCCTTTTCTCAACCTAGGCGGACGTTAAGTCTGAATGCGTGCGGTTGCATCGGCTAAATAGAGATCGAAATACGGCTAGGAGGCCTAGACTCAAGCAGCGCGTCTGCGGGTGGCGCGGCGACGGCGAATTTTGAGCGTTACTTCCGGCTTCCATGACAGAAGTCTACTAATTTCTTCTGCCCTCTGCTATACCTGAGCCACCAGGTAGATGGAAGTTCTCCTATACCTGAGGCACCAAGACGCAGACGGTCGATTCGTCTGACCACGAAGACACAGACCTGCTCCCAAAATTAAGGCCTCAGTCCGACAGTATTCTCGGCTCGTCCGCCGATATAAAAAGCTTAATACCCTGTTTTTTAATTATACAATTTATTTTTACAACAATATATTCATACAGGAGGTAATTCGTTCGTTTTTCTTCGTTTCATTTAACCAATACCTACACCCATCATGTTATCAGGCCCAGGGCAATAGAGGCTTTCAATTTAAATCTATAAAAATGTGTCTATCTCTAATGGCAGGTGACTTCCCATGGATGGCGCTGCTGGGCTACCGGGGCACCCGCGGCCAGCCCACGCGGTTCCTGTGCGGCGGCTCCCTCGTCAGCTCGCGCCACATCGTCACAGCGGCGCACTGCGTGCACAACCGGGAGAAGGACTTGTAAGTTCCATAATAACCATTGTCCTCCTTGCTGTCTCATGCATGCGGTCGGACCAAAACCCGGTGGAGACGCTCAGTATTCTACCACATAGATACTGTTTACGATGTTAGGAACCCGCATTAGCCTTTTCTCGTCTTTTTCGAGATTTCCGATTCCGATACGTCGGAACTTCCGATAGATTTTACACCTCCGATTCCGATTTCGGTTCCGATAAATTTGAATCGGAAGTTATAACGAATGTTCAAACGCAGAGTAACCGCTTATACTTAGCATATAACCTTAACTAACTACAAAAATATCTTGAAGAATGGCTGATTCTTATAAATCAAAACTATTTGATAAAATCACTAGGTTTTCCTTAGTAGCTTTGATGTTAGGATTTTTAAGAGGAAGGTCAACATAATTCTTAGAAGCCGGCATCGCATTGTCAACTAACTTTTGGCATTGGTTACTACTTACTGCTTTCCATCAGATGACCCACTCACTCGTATGCCTGCAGATACTATAAAAATATGTAAACAAGTTGACCCAGCAGGCCATCTCTGAAACTTCCCGCTAAATTGAGGTATTTTAAGCTCAAAGGAGTAAAAACAATACCTAAGCATAGATTTTAAGCTCAGGATTAAAAAAAGTTATGTCGAAAACAATTATTCAAAAATTTTTGTCAACCATAATTTCCCAACGGATAAACTAATTTTGATGCTATTTGCGGCATTGATTGCAGTTTTGTATGGTATTGAGCTGATTAAATTTTGTAATCAATCGGTTTAAAGTTAATAAAAAAACATTGCTTTGTCGACATTTTACTGAGGTTTTTTTTCTGAATTTTACTTACTACTACTACTACTACTTTGGTTAGTAGTAAAAGTGAATTTTCTTTACTACTAGCGGGAAGCGAAAAATATTTATGTATAGACTAGCTGACCCGGCAAACGTTGTTTTGCCATATAAATTATTTATTTAAAAAATAGGGGTTGATCGTAGAGGGTTGAAAATTAAGGGTTGTGTATATTTTTCAATGCTAAATCATAAAAAAATAAAAATAAAAATTTTTGTCCATAAAATAAAAAAAAAATTAGGGGTGGACAACCCTTAACATTTAGGGGGATGAAAAATAGATGTTGGCCGATTCTCAGACCCACTGAATATGCATACGAAATTTCATCAAAATCGGTCAAGCCATTTCGGAGGAGTACGGGAACGAACATTGTGACACGAGAATTTTATATATAAGACAAGATTATCCAAACATGTATCTCTTGTAAATATATAATTAAACGGAAGGTCCTTAAATTTTGAATTTAATTGTTCGATGGTATGTACATTTTATAGCAGTGTTAAATGTTTTATTTATGTTTGGATTACTTTTTTCCAATTAAAATGTGTGTGTTTTCCGGCATATATTAGTAGAAAAACCGATAAAATGTTAATATCACTATCACTAATGTTTTTGGTAACCTCTTAAAAAGGTTGATGAATGGATACAATTTTTGACTTTGTGATCAACGTGATCGTAAATAGATAAGGAAATTTTTTTTCACCAGATCTTCACGTTTTGAGGTCGTAGGAACCTTATCCGACTATTTTCACGGTGACGTCAGTATATCTATGGCATAATGGTATTCGATTGGATTCTGCTCAATTTAGACTTTCCGAAGATTTAACCAAACTCGGTCCTAGATATATTGAAAAATTTTTGAAAGCCCTAAAACAAATTTGGCAAATATTATTTAAAAAAAATAAAACACTGCGTTCAACACATAATTCGCTTCAAAATCAGTTCATCCGTTCGGGAGTTATCGTTGACGAAAAATTTCAAAAAAATTGTTTTTGGACATAAGTTCGAAATTTTTCAAACAATCATTTTTTGATCTTCTACAATATTTTAGTACTTAAAAAACTACGTCGAATATTGTTACCAAGAAATGAAAATGAAATCAATTTTTGTAAAAGTTACAGCTTTTGAAATATGAATATTACGCTGTTTACAGCAAATTTACTTCGTATTTTTAAAATAACTCTAAGGCTGACTAAAAATATGTTTCTTTTACTTAAAAAACTGCGTCTAATACTGTAAATCGGATTAAAATCGGTTGATTTATTCGGGATTTATCAATGGCAAAAAAAAAAAAAAATATTTTTTAACTTATCGATTTTGTAGCTACATGTTTGTGAATAAATGTTTGTCGATTCGAAATCTTTCTTTTTAAGTTTTATTTTTCAGCTAAGACTTCAACTGAGTCTACCGTACCCCTTGACCGAATTATTAATATAGATTTTAATTATAGGTACGAAATTGAGTAGCAATTGAGTCTCACCTTTTTCTCTCTACTCGGCCGCGGGCTTCTGTTCCGGTTCCGATTCCGATTCCGGTTCCGATTCCGATAAATCAAAATTAAAATCTCCGATTCCGACTCCGGTTCCGATAAACCCACTTCCGTTACATCCCTAATTCCTAGCATTAAAGGCAGTAGATCTATTCTTCGAAAGGGGCTTGGATCAGTACGGAGAGGTTTATAAGACTTGTGGTTTCTAATTTTTAAGACAAAATTAAACACGTATATATTTATTTACAAAATAATGAAATGTAAATACGACATAACCTTTTGATGTACATTAATATAATGTATTATTAAATAATAAACGCGGTGCAGGAATAGTAATAAAATTATATCACGATGCGTAGTCTTGTTCGTCTCTTCGTCTATTTCTAATATATAACCGCACCTAATTTTGTATCAGTAACGTGCCATCGAAAAGGTGACGTTTTTCCCATGTGTCAGTAAAACACGTAAAAAGAAAGTTCCGTCCGACAACTTTTACAACAAAATCTATATTATCCTATGCGTTAGGTGTGCGTATCCTATGCGCAGAAAAATTAATTGTAAAAAATCAGACAATTGTTCTCGTAGTTTCATCGAACTCCTAGCGTTTAATATCTTCTTCGTTAATATTCAATCTAGCTCATAAGATTCAAATATTATCTGAGCAACAGTTTTTCCCAATGACAATGCTATCACTAGATCAGATGAGACAATCCGGATGAACCCGTGCTACGTGCCGCGCATGCCGCCGAGCTGTTTCACCTTCATACAATATGCAGCTGACATCGACGAGTATGGCGCACGACTTTAAAATTTTTGACTCCACATTCAAATTTATTTAAAGTATAAGAAATGTTGTTAACATGTAGGCTATAGGCTCTGTATCGTTAGCATAATTGATATAATATCCAGCTGACAACTACGAGCACGATCTAATCCTACTTGAACGACTATATATTTATCACTCCGTATTCAAATTTATTTCAAATTAAAATTAAGTATATGGAATATCGTTGCTCGTATGATATAATTGTGTCGTATCCACCACATACGACGCGACAGTTTTATTTACAATATCATACAAGGAAGGAAGATAGAAGGAAATTGAGGTAGACGAAGGCCAAGAATAAGCTATATATCGCAAGTAAAGGAAAAATAAATGTCGTGTCGTATAGGGAGATTAAGGAGGCGGCATTGGACAGGGAGAATTAGAAGAAGTTACACAGCGAAATAGATGCTGCACTGATAAGAGCTTGCTCTTAAATTTGTTGATGGTAGAATATTGCTCACATATAGCCAATAGACTCTGTATCGTAAGCATAGTGTCGTTTGCCTTGTAAGATAGGTAGGCAGAATGTTGTTGAATTACATGTACATACACTAGTTTACTATACTTCCAAGGTTGTCAGCCCGCGAGTTGGCCTGTTATCCCCCATCCAAAGATTTACCAAATTTAATGAGTATCGTTTATTCATTACGATAGTCTGTACCGACTGGCGATCTGGTGGTGGTGACCTTACACCACCACCAGATTCCAAAACTTATTTACCGTATAATTAGCTAAAAACAAGTTCTATTTTTTTTAAATAAAATAAATAATTTAAAAAAATAAAAAACCCAATTGCTACAAAAGTGAAAAGCATAAAGAAACCTAGAATTTTGTTTACCAATTTTAAAAACACCATGCGAAGTAGTATCCCATTCGGTCTATAAACTTATAAAAATAATATATTATGCTAATGCTAACGACAGTTGACACCGACCGAAACCCGTGTCGGCAGCGGTGGCGCGGTGAGCGAGCCGATAATTCGCGTGACGCAGATTTACAGGCCATGGGGACTTGCGTTCACCGTCGCGACCAGTCCGAGACCGAAATGCCTTTTTCAACTTTATCTCGATATTCCTTGGAGAGGAGTGGTTTTGTACTTCAAAACTTACTACTTGGAAGAGAATGTGGTATACAACACTATTATCGATAGTATTCATGACCAAAGAAATAAACTTTTCCCCCGTGTTGGTTCCAGGCTCCTTTGAAGAATAGACCAACTGCCGTTCTGCCAGGCAGGTCGTAAAAGGCGAACAATTGGCTATGCGAGTCACTAATATCGTGGCTACGTTGTCTCTCCCGGGTCTGGTACCACCGCCTTACCTATTCCTGCCGCAATAGCGTCAATACTTGTCGCTGTCGTGTTCCCGTTTAGAGGGTAAGGTAGCCGGTAAACTTATGCATGTGACATTAGACCTCGTCACTAGATAGCAACGCACCATTAACATCTTTGGTGTCTATAGGCGATGGTTGACTCTTTCCATCAGGAGACCCATCTGCTTATTTACTATCTTATGATTTAAAAAAAAACTGTTAAAAGTATATATAATATCGATATAAAATAACAATTACTATTGATAGTATCGATACAATGAAAACTGTCGATAGTCGACTTTATTCTAATACTGTTTGATGCTATCGATTGTACAAACTCTCGATAGTATTGAATAGATTGATAGTATCGATAGATGATGCAGTATTTTTTAACAATACTATTGATAGAATCAATACTTTGTTTATTTTCAAAAATTAATGTACTTTTGACATAATCGATAGTTTATTTATTTTTAGCATTCAATACAATTGGTACTATCGACGTTACAATCGATATTATGGCATTTTAAGAATTAAACTATCAATTTTTCGGCGACACTACTTTAATTATATTCTGATGAATATTCAACATTTTAGGAAGAAATAAAAATTGTATCTCTTGACTTTGTTTACACTCAAGATGTGGTGACTAGATTTCCAAATTGCTGGCCTAGTGAGTAAGTATTTGAAAATTAAAATTACAATGTTCATAGTGTATTATTTCTCGGCAACTACAACTAAACCTTTATGATTTCTAGACTATTCGCCGCAGCCACGACCCGAGTTTGTGGCATACACTGCACAGTGTACTTGCAGAGTGTACTGATTCATACATTTGCTTCAATTCCCCGTCACCCGCGCGGTTAGTTCGGCAAAATTCGTCGGTCGCCCCGCCGGTCGCCGCGCCACGCGGCATGTTCAGTACTTTACCATACATTTTTTAGACGCTAGACGCTTCGCCGTTTTGCCGTGCAAAAAATCGAGTGAAATCGCATCTTAATATTTACATACACATGAGTAGATTACTTAACTAATTGAGAATAGTTTAATGTGTTATAATAGATGGTAACAAATACGTATAATATTTCACGTTCACTGTAATGCCGTGAACAAGTTGTCAGTTGCATCTATGACGCTGATTGCTGCCTATAACTCACATCAGACACCGTAATTACTACGTTATGTATGAACGAACAACCAAACTGACTTGGATAAGCTATATATCTTAGATAAGCTACAATTTAATTTAGCTAAGAAAATAAGTATAAATTATTCTAAACTAATAATAAATAAATGTATAAATTATTCTAAACTAAATAATAGTAAAAAATACATTAGTACTGCTAAAAATAAATGCCGTGCTGTATGGAACATAATTAAAGAAGAAACAAAACCTACTAAAGATTTTCACAACATAACTAAAATTAAAAGAAATGGCATAGAAGTATTAGATCCTTACAAATTAGCAAACCTGTTTAATGATTATTTTATAAATGTAGCTAATCAACCGCCTAGAGATAATAATAAATTCCAAAACTTTCAAATAAAAGAAATTAATAACAGTATATACCTCACACCTACCTCAGCGGAGGAGATAATTCAAATAATAAAATCATTAAATAAGACACGATCAGTAGGATATGATTCAATATCAACAGAAATTATTAGAAACGTTGCTAATATCATCTCCAATATATTGTCATGGTTGATAAATGAATCATTTTTGCAAGGAGTATTTCCAGATAGATTAAAAATATCTGTAGTAAAACCAATGTTTAAAAAAGGCAATCGAGATGATGTTAACAACTATAGACCAATTACTTTGGTCCCAGTAATTTCAAAAATATTTGAAAAAGCCATGCATAAACGATTAGTGAATTTTATAAACAAAAATGATATAATACATAAAGAACAATATGGTTTTCAAAAAAACAAATCCACTACATTGGCAGCTTTCTCACTCATGAAAACAAATGCAGAGAATATTAACAAGAAAAATGATGTTGTTGCTATTTTTTTTTGATATGAGTAAAGCTTTTGATTGTATTAATCATAATAAATTGATCAATAAATGTGAAAAGTATGGTATCAGAGGAGTTGCTCTTAAATGGATTGAGAGTTATCTGACTAACCGCCAACAATATGTCGAAATAACACGACTTAATAACAGACAAGAATTAGTAACATATAAATCTGATACTCTTCGCAGTCAGAGTGGAGTCCCACGGGGTAGTGTAATGGGTCCATTATTATTTCTCTTTGGTACAAACGATTTACCCAATATACTACATCATAAATGTATTCAATTCGCGGATGATATATCACTTGTAGTTGGTTGCAATCAAAATAATAAAAATATCCAAATAGAAGTTAATGAATCTATTAAAGCAGTATTTCAGTGGCTTACTGCAAACAATTTGAATGTAAATATAACTAAAACTAAGATGATACAATTTCTACATTATAATACATTTCCTAAAATTCTAAAAGTTGAATATGATGGACATTATATTTCTGAAACGCTTGAAACTAAATTCCTTGGTATTTATATTGATCGACATTGTAATTGGAAATCTCATACAAATAATCTATGCAACCAACTAAGTAAATATGTTTACGCACTACGTAAAATAAGACAAACCATCGGGAAAGATGCTGCTCTTACTGCCTATTATGCATATGTTACCTCTCTTCTAAGATATGGGCTGATACTATGGATGAACTCACCCAACTGTAACAGTGTATTTTTAACACAAAAAAAATGCATAAGAGCTATATTTAACGTGAGCCCGTTAGATAGCTGTAAGCCCTTATTTAAAAATAATAATATTCTTACATTAACATGTATATACATATTAGAAGTTGCTCGTTTTGTTAATAAGTATAATGAGCTGTTTAATGTGGCAAAGAATAAATCTAGGCTTGGGTATAGAGATCCTACGAGGCTGATGATGCCAAGCTGTAAAACGCAAATATTTGAAAAAAGTTGTTATGTAACTATTATAAGAGTTTATAATAATATACCTAAAGAGATAAGAGAGCTGCCAGGTAACCTACAATATAATAAATTAAAAAAATGGCTTCTGCAACATACATTTTACTCACTACAAGAATTCTTTTATTTAAAAAAATTTTAACTTATTATCAAACATATGACCTATATAATAATTATAGTGTTAATTGTAAATGGTTTTTAATTTTGTATTCATTAAAAAATATTAATTATATGATTCTTGTTATATGACATTTAAAATTATTTATTATGACATTTTAGTATTATTCACATGACATTCATTTTATGACATTTTAGTATTATTCACATGACATTCATTTTGTGACATTTTGGTATATGCATCTAATATTTATATTAAATTCTCAATAAACAATTTAAAAAAAAATTAAATATAATTATATTAGTATGTACTCTTGCATCAATTTTATAATTGTAGACATTAATAACTGTTTAATTTCAATTTGATATATAAATGACATGTGTTTTTTTTTTAAATTTATTATTACTCTGTAAATTCGAGAGGAAAAATTTATTGGTGGTAATGGCTTGATAGAACTATAAAAAAAAAAACAATAATAAAATTAAATAAAAATGTTATCGTATTTAAAAATTCTCCAGACTAGTAGCAAATGTTTTAATTGGACTTGGTATTACTCTAGTGGCTATCCAACATCATATACCTAGTATTTCTTCGATTTTAGTGAGGGTAACACATTGTAACATTTGCACGCCACAAAAAGGGCAAAATAGGAATAAAGAACATATTGTTAAATAAGATCTAATTATGTACCCTATTTATTGCAAATAAAGAAATTATTATTATTATTATTAAGAGGACAATGACTTTATAATGCAAAGGTGATCAGTTGGCGCGCTGGTCGCTCTCGTATGCTCAGAGATTACTTCAATCGCTTACAGTACTTTGGCGTTGATTATCTGCATACCAGTCGTGACAAATCTCTTTTAATGTGTCTTCATAAAATTATTCACTCTTATATTGACTCGCCATCCTTATTAGCGTCAATAGACTTCAACACCAGGCATGGAACTCGGTTTCCCAAAACATTTGTTCTTGGAATGTATAAAAACAACACATCATTCTACAATCCTCTTATCAGGATGTGTAGATTATATAACGACAAAAGCGCACTTTTTAAACCCCTAGACATTTTCAATGCTAATAAAAGTACTTTTTTTAAGGCAAGTGAAGAAATGTTTTGTTTCTAATGGCATATAATAATTAACCAAGTTTTGTTTTTGCTTACATTTTACATTTTTTTTTATTACTTCATCTACTTTTTCATTTTATTTTATCTCTTTAACTTCATAGTATAAAAATTAGTATAATTAAAGAGGAGCACTACTATCCTAAATTGTATGCCATACTTTGGTTAAGTGATTGGTTTGTATACACTGATGTAATTATAATATTTGTAATGTTTTGTCACTAACTGTTTGTGCATCATATTAAATAAATAAAAATAAAAAAAATGCAGTGGGCTGCACGCTGCAGCTAGTACTTAATAAATACCCAAATCCTGAAATACTCATCACACAAATGTTTGTCCCTGTCGGTAATTGAACCCGAACTCCATCGAATCGTAGTTAGGTTCGCTTACTAATTGATCAACGAGGCGGTCAAATGACAATATGTGTACAGATTAATGAGTAAATCAATGTTATTTTATGGTTTTCCTTTGAATAACAGAGGGAATTATTTTACAATTAAGTATATAAAGTGTACCCAACAACAATAAATCTGTTTTAATGTAGGTGATATTTATTTTGGATTTCAAGCGAAGCACAGAAACAAATAATTCTAGTCCGGTCTTGACCTCCACAGCTATCCGACCAGAATATTAAAGTTTAGACTCGCTCATTAATCTTGCAATAAATAAAATCAAATACACAGCAACCTCTTTCACATTTGTTCCATATTATCTTGCTGTAGCTGTGGCCATGAGCTGTAATGATTCCCTTCCCAAGTTATGAAAATGTAGAGTTCACGAAACATCACATTAAATATTAAATGAGAAATTCATATGTGAAACTTCGTCAGTGTTTTCCTTTTGGTGAGTCTAACAAACTTAACAGTGGCATGATATTAGTTTACAATACAGCGTATAAGTAGGTAAGTATGTGTAAGGTAAGGGACCGTCTGACGAAAAATTTTGAAACCATGCTAAGGTAAAAAAATCATCGAAAATTTCCCATTGGTGACCGATCCAGTTGGTGACTGCACCTTATACGCTGTATATATAGATTATTTGTTACCACGGTACATGCTGTAAACTATGTATAATTCGGTAGAAGCCGCGAGGTTCTGCTAGTTGTGTACGTGTTGCCGCCCCCAGGTACGTGGTACGGCTGGGCGAGCTGGACCTGTCCCGGGAGGACGATGGCGCCACCCCGGTGGACGTCCTCATCAAGAAAATTATCAAGCACGAGGAGTACAACCCCAAGTCCTTCGCCAATGACATCGCGGTGCTGCTACTGGAGGAAGACGTCGATTTTACCGGTGAGAAACACATCAGCCATACTTACATATTATACACAAATCAAATTCCTTAAGACAATAAATACCATAAATCGTGCCCCATGACCCAGGCAGAGTGTAGGTTTTGAAGTTATCAAGAACGACGGGGCCAGTTTCGTTGGCCAGATTTTTGTGGGTTTGGATTGTCTTTGTCCGGAATAGGCTAAAAAGTATTAAAATATAATATTCATCACTTAAAACAGTAAAATATATCAATCTAGCCGTTTATGAATATGTATGTATAAAATTCGTGTTAGTTATTTTATTACTTACTAGCTGTTGCCTGCGACTTCGTCCGCGCGGACTTCGTTTACTCCGCACTGTTCCTCCTCTGTAGGTGATAGCGTAATAATATGTAGCCTATATATTGACCCGACCTGTTAGTAATATTCATGCAAAATTTGAAGTAAATCGATGCAGTACTTTTTGAGTTTACCTCGGACATACATACAGAAAAACAGACAAACAGACAAAAATTCTACATACTATATTTTTGGCTTCGATATCGATTATAGATCACGCCCCAAGTATTCTTAAAAAAATATTCAATGTACAGTTTTGACTTTTCTTCGATTTTATTATATGTATAGATTTTAATACATGGTAACATAATCTGATGGGAATCTAAATAAAAAAAATTACCAATTAGAATGAAAATATTTTTTAAGTATTTGTTTGTTGCACACCTTACTTATCACTGATGAAGTTTTTGCAAAATACGGATCAATATGTCATCCTGACAGTCCTATTCTCAATTGGAACGCATAGTAGTAAGTTGATGTACCCGCGAGCAGACTCCGGCCACCTCCTACCACCACCATTTCAGTTATAAAAATGGTGACGGTATTTTGTGATTTTGTTTTGGTCACAATATATGCGTACCTATTTCCAGATCTGATCAAGCCGATCTGCATTCCGCTGGACAGCGAGCTGCGCTCGCGAAGCTTCGTGGACTACACGCCATTCATCGCTGGCTGGGGAGACACCGAGTTCCGTAAGTTGCCCAGTTTGCTATCGACCATTAAAATTAATGTGTTCCTGTGTATTTTTTCTTTTATTGATGATGGACTAATTCTAAATCTATTTTGTTTTAAAGAGCATAGATACTAAAGTTTCTTTTGATTAAATCACTATTATATAATGGAATTTATGGAATATGTCAGGGTTTATGAAGTGCCAATTAATGCCTTTAGAGTCGTGATTTGGAACTCATTGAAACAGAAATACGTCACGATAGAGAAACGTAAATATATATAGGATTAAGCCGGCAAAAGAATTAGATGACATACATTACTCATACAGATGAAATGGATACGCTTTTAAAGACAGTTTTTCAGTTTGTCAGTGTAGCTTTCAATCACACAGAAATACACAGTTATACTACTTATCGATGAAATAAAAACATTTGAAGTGTCATTTTTAAGCCTTGTCATCTCATTCAGTACGATAAAATAGTACCTTATGGTTTCTTTCTATTTTTTACGATATAATATTATCTACAAATGCTCCTATCACTTTTGACAGTGATAGGAACGTTTGCTCATATGCGCGGCGACATGTTTCCTTCTTAATGGCGTGTCTATTAGTATTCTTGTGATCTGTGATTAGTGATAACACAGTATTTTATATTTAAAGTATCATTTATTTAATGATTCTAAAACCAACCAGATTCAAACAGCACAACCAAAGAGATTTTACTGCAATTTTTACTTCTAAAATAGGAAAACCCTTCTTCCTCGACTCCTTCAATTTATCATTCTCCTCTCTTTCATTGTTTCCTACTTAAAGTTTTACTTTTACTGAATGTAAGCCTATATTCGATTTCTTTTGACTAAAAGAATACACCATTCGTCTTTTGTGACAAACAGATCGTAAAAAGCAAAAAATCGGCCACACGTAACGATAGTCAGTAGATGGTAGAGCCGTGCAACGTCACGTCCGTGTTCTACAACCTTACATTTCCGTACCGCAACAACATCAGTGCCACTTGCCAGTATTTATGTTCCACGTTTTTCCACAATTTTACGAGTAAAAACATAGAAATTATTTTGATTGGTACTAATTCGATCCGGATTAAAATGCGGAATATCCATTTATGTCTATCATGTTATATTTGTTGTCATCATTAAAAATATTTACTTTTTAAGGCTTTCAGTGGCCACTTGACCGACAAAATATACCCACAAATAAGCTAGAAAGATGAATAAAGCATCTTCCCAGTATGTAAATGACAAAAAAAAAAGAGAAAAACGCAATAGCTTTTTTTATATCATCAGATAGCTAATAAGCTATCTGATCATAAAATATAGATCTGTTGATATATATAAAGATGGCTCTCCTGATGGAAAGAGTCAATCATCGCCTATAGACACCAAAAATGTTAATGGTGCGTTGCTATCTTGTGGCGAGGTCTGATGCCACATGCATAAGATTACCGGCTACCTTACCCTCCAAGCCGAAATGCGACCTTGACAACCACTGACGCTATTGCGGCAGGAATAGGTAGATGGTTGTACCAGACGCAGTCGAGACAATGCAGAAATCTACCGCCTAGTAGTTACGGTGGTAGTGACTCACATAGTCAGTCGGTCGCCTTTTATAACCTGCCTGGCAGAACAGCAGTTAGTCTATAATTCTTCAAAGGAGCCCGGAACCAATACGGCGAAAATTCTCTTCCAGTAGTCCATTTTTCTATATTTATAAATATTTGTAGGAGGTCCATCGGCTGACCACCTGCAAGTGCTGCAGATCCCGGTGGTGACAAACGAGGCGTGCAGCCAGGCGTACCAGCCGTACGCGAAGCAGATCACTATCGACCAGCGCGTGCTGTGCGCCGGCTACAAGAGCGGCGGCAAGGACGCCTGCCAGGGCGACAGCGGCGGACCGCTCATGCAGCCCGTGGTGAGGGACATAGGATAGCTTCAGCCACGTACTGCGTCTTTTATGTCTCTTAGTACAGGCCCACCACCCACCCGTGGTGCAACTAATCTGCACATTGGTACGGGCTTAAGCGTGGGAGATGCACAGAGTCTGCTCTGAGGTTTTCTTCTCTGTGCATTTCTTGACTCCCTACAAGTTTTTATGTCATGATCTGAGTCTCCAAGGACACCTCCCATGAAGGAGCAGTTCAAAGTTATCCCAATTGGGGTAGGACGATACACGTTACGGCACTCATTCTCCAAAATCCATACAGAAATCTAACTGACCAATTTCTAGAGGGCGCCTCTTCTTATGTCGTGCTTGGCGCGTATTCCGTTATGCTGGAGCCGCACTTGCGTCTATTGTCCTGAAGTTATATGCGCGCTAAGGCACACGCAGTCCGGGATGTATGCGACAATAGCCGGTCACAGCTGCATTTATCGTGTCATTCCACGAAGCTTTGTGACCATACACGCAAGTCCGGCTCCAGCATAAAAGCCTAAAGTTCGCCTGAGACCTAACGAGCTCCTCAAAGTAAAAAGGCTTTGCCCTCGCCCTCTCCAGTTCTAATATCTAACATTTCGATTCTTTCGTTTTTATAAAGGACGCAGTCCCACAGGACACGGTCCCGGTACCCCTCTGACTCCCTACATTTGTTACTGTCTCTTGGTACAGTGTAAAGCTTGGAAGACGCCGGCTTAATTCTTAACTTGACTCAGGGAAGCCAGGTGCGGGAGCCCCGGGAGTAGCAAATATGTCAGTCGCCTGCAGCCTCTAACAACTGTTTGAGATGCGTTTGTGGAACCAACTCGAAATCAGAAATCAGAAGTACTTTATTCAATAAAACTTTTTACATGTTATTTTATTAATCTAGTTAAGAAAAACGTAGTTAGTAAACTTTAACATGGCGATTATAGATCGATTCGCAAGGATTTGCTTATAATCATCTGTGAGACTTCGGTTATCTTTTACCGTCTAAAAAGTCGTTTACTTTTTCTATCTTTACTTATGGACTACAAAAATCTACTTTAAAATCTACTTGATCTGGGAAAATAGAAACTTATTTACTTTTTAGTAAAACATATTTTGTGCCAAAGCCAATAATTATCAACCATTTATCCACTTGAGCGTAGATTAAATGTGAATTCAACGCGGGCTTTTGTCAAAGTGCAAAGGGTGCTGGCGCAGGTTACAAAAGGGTTTATATCATAAGATGGCAAACAAACAAATAACTTTCCTGACGGAAAGACGAAACCATCGCTTATAAACAACAGAGATGTTAGTGGTGCGGTGCTATTTGTGTGGCGGCATGATAACGGCATGCTAAATGCATAAGTTGACCGGCTAACCTCCTCCAGTCTCCAGTCCAGCACACGATAGTGCCTATCATCGACGCTATTATAGTAGGAATGGGTAAGGCGGTGTTACCAAGTACATTGGTGAGATTCAACCACTTAGCAGTCACGATGGTAGTAACATATATCGCCAGTCGTTTGCCTTTAACGAACTGCTGGTAGATTCACAAGGAACGGGACAAAGTTTTCAACTTATAATAATTTACGTTAAGTGAGTTTGGTGTTTTTTCGACTCCAACTCCTCTTCGGTGGAATTTCGTGTCATTTGACTCTACTTACCCCCTTCCACCTTAATAATATCTCGTGATTTATTAACGGTATACTGTTAAAATTCGCAAGGCAATGCCATGGTGTTTTATGTAAAAATCTGTTTCAGCTTAACCCGCAATCATACAAGACATATTTCTACCAAATCGGCGTGGTGTCGTTCGGCAAGAAGTGCGCGGAGCCCGGCTTCCCCGGCGTGTACACGCGCGTGTCGCAGTTCGTGCCCTGGCTGCAGAAGACGCTGCTGGGGGCTTAAGCGCTGCGGGATACCAACATGGGATTGTTCCGAGCCTTTCCCAACATTACCTTACGCTATGTCAATAACTAACTATCAAAGTTACCAGAATGTAACTAACATTTTTTTAAATTACTGTGACCCAAAGTCTTTACATCACCATATATGTGTTTTAGCATTTATCCAGTGCTTAGGAAAATTTTAAAAACAAAAAACAACACAAAAAATTTCGACACCCTAGGATTTGTGCCTGCGACCTCTCAACCCGGTCGCTCTCACCAACTGAGCAAGTGTCGACTAGTTCAAAGTGGCGTAATTCTTCTTTGCTTTGTGATCAATTCCGTTGATGTACATACATATATTATAGTAGTTAACGAGTTTTGAGTTAAGAGATTTTTTAAGTTTTTCAAGTCTTTACTTCATTTCGCTCAGCCAGGTAAACAAGTTACCTATGTTTCTTAAGTGTACCTTACTAATAATAAAATAATTTCGGTAAAAAATAGAAGAAGTTTGGTTCAGTAGTTTTTGAGTTTATTCATTTAACAAACATTCAAATGTTTTTTTAAAATATTAGAAATAGATAAAATTAAAACATAACAGATTTCCATGATACATTAGGTAATCACTGATTTAGCGAAATTGTTGTGGTTTTTATCTTTATCAAATTAAATATCAGTGGCAGTTAAGCCAGTGGTGGCGCGTTAACTGAAGAGAGCTACAGAGAACACTTCGTTAGCCCTGTCCACTTAGGATATGCAACGGGAGATATTTAATGAACGTAAAGCATAAGCCACAAAAACTATGTTTCTTCAATAAACAAAACGACCACTACCAAGTAAATGTTTCTAATGCCCCGACCTTTGACATATTAAGTCAAATCATATGACGTGCAACTATGTCATTACAGTGTACAAGTGGATATAGTAGTATCAATGACAAGAAAACGAATTGATAAATTTTCCTCACGTTGCCAATCCTAGGGCGGCTTTTTGAAATAACGACATTACAAGCTCACTTTTATTAGTATCAGCACTGAACATGTAACCCGGCTTATACCAATACGGAAGATATAATTGTCAACCCCGCAAAGTACATAACTCACGTGATTTATTTGTTATTATTTATTGTTTGTTATTTATTATTTATTGCTTATTATTTATTCCTTTCTGTTCAATAATGCTTTAATATTTACCAATGGCTCATGTCTGTGCCCAACCTATAAGTTTGGGGTGAGCCGAGCAGGCGCGGATCTACCGTTGTGGACACGATGGGCATGCCCACAACCCTAATGGCCTTACGGTCTATTGCGATTTCATATATGAAGATATCAATAATAACATGTCTCAATAATATAGATCTATAAGGCCCTAATAAGAAAAAAAAATGAATTGCGCGAGATTCGGAACGTGGCGAAGTAATAAATAGGTGCTTTGTGCGTTCCTTAAACCACTTATTTACTATTTAAATTTTTGCCAGCGAAAAAATTAACATTTTAAACGTTTATTAACTTACTAATTTTTGCCCCACAACTTTCGTTAAACAAGTTACAATTATTAATACAGTGTACAAAATCTTTGTTAGGGCGTCATATTATATTTAAGAACTAGTTAAGACGCCGTTTCGCACTAGGCCGATTTTCAGATGGCTGTAGCCACAACATTTTTTAAAAGCTAGATCCGCGCCTGGACCTGACACATATTTGTAAATTGTTAGTAAAACCAGTGTTAATAAAGACCTAGAAGTGAATTGTTTGCTATTCCCTTTCAAATTATTATTTATAGTTAATAAGTATTATAAAAATATATTATCCGGTTCTATGGCGTATAACGCTGCGGATTATATTGTTAAATGATTTTTTAGTCTAAAATAAGATAATTTACGTGGTAACGCTTCCAATACTACCAATCTAATTGGGTAATGAGATGTTACTGCCCGCAAAGATTAACATGGGCAGCGCTTGTCGCGTTAAACAAATGGACTACCACGAGAACAACCCCATCTGGTAACGAGGCTAGAAATTAGACTTCCTTTCAGAAAGAGCAACATTCACATGACACAATTGCTCTTTACAAAAAATGTAATGGTAGCAGCCTGGAGTCCAGAATATAGTATTGCATCAACACACCAAACCATAGAGAGCACGCAATGGTGTTGGTCACCATTGTTGATATATTAATTGCTACTAGCCGTTAAGGGTGGTAAATGCGGTGACGAGGACCAATTAAGATCCCGCACCAACCAGGCAGCTTAGACAAATTAACGTCGCTTCGCAGTGGAACGATATTTAATCTCGCCATCGTCTGTGCAGCTAGTAACACGTTTTCTTAAACCTACTCGGTTATTTAAAAAGTATTTTATGTCAATCCCAGACATTTTATTTTTTTCTACTTTTCGTTATCGTTTTTAGGGTTCCGTAGTAAACTAGGAATCCTTATAGTTTCACTATGTCCGTCCGTCCGTCCGTCCGCCATGTAGCTGAGAAATCCTATGTACTAAAAAGCTATTATTTGGTACCAATATACATATTAGTCACGGCAACAAAGTCGTAATATAAAATCTTGAAAAATATTTTTTTAGGATAGTTCCTCTACATGTAAAGTGGGGATGTTAATTTCTACCCCATAGTGTGAGGTATCGTAGGATAGGTTTTTAAAAAATATTGTAGGTTTGAGAAAAAAAATCGATTAAGGAACACGTTTGTGAAATATTAAGCTTTAAAGTACTAACTTTTGTTAAGAGTGTCCCCCCCCCCCCGCTGCCAGCCAAATGATTGGTTTTGGGGTTGTAAAGTTAAAAGGAAAACTATCACGGCGTAGAAGGCTTCACAAGTTTTTGAGTAATAGTCGATCAACTTAATATGTAGTTTAGAGAAGTGTTTACAGGCGAGGTGCGGATATATCACTCATTGACGTTAAATAGTTAAATGTCTACAGTATGTAACATTGAAAGCCCTCTTCTTAGTCCACATTATTGTAATGAGCAACTTTGGGACCCAACATTGCGCGTGGCCCGACACACACTTTAGCAATTTATTACGTTGTTACTTTGTCTAAGCCCCCTGTGTGTATATCGATGACAAACTGGTGATTTCTGGTGAATTGGAGGGGACGAACGACATGCAAATCGCTCAACCGACTCCGCGAGGGGACCAGCGTGATGATATTTATATTTTAATGTCCAAAGTTTTATTATTTTGTAGTTGTCAACTAGGTATAAATCCTTGAGGTAATGTTGATCACAAGAGATGTTAGTGCAAGGACCACAGGTAATGGCTACGTATAATTCAGCACTTGGTGCTATATTTGTCATGTTTGTCGTTAAAATATCGCTAGCTCTATCATGTAAGTACTAACCTCTCGACTCGAGTGCTCTAGTCTAGAGGTTAAGTCGTAGGTGTAAGAATAATATTAAAATGTTGTGTGTATTTATTTTACACTTTAATATACAAACATTTTGCAATGGATTAATTATTGTGTTTTACTTGACTGCAAGCCAAACTTGATGTTAGACTTCTAGCTTAACTCGATCATATTTTGTCATACGTGTCATTATTTTTTTGACATTGATAGATACATTTTCCCGATTAATTTAATTAATTTTACATACAATATTTAATCACTACATATGGGTAACTCAAAATTTAACTTATGTCTTATGTTAGAGCCACACTTACGTCTATCGTCACAAAGCTTCGCCCAGTGATGCGATACATGCAGATGTGTTCGGCTATTATCGGCTATCGTCGCAAACGTTCGGACTGCGGATGTCTTATCGCGCGGTTGGCGGTCAAAGGGATTTAGCGCGTTAATATCTTTGGGACGATACACGCAATGCAGCCGAACGGTTAGTAAAAACGATTCCGTAGAAGTCGTTACCACCTACGCCCACTAATCGCGTGCCGCACACCGCTAACGGGACTTGGTTTTGTCCAGTTTAAAAAATAAATTTTAGCGAAATTGAAGGTTTTTTACATCCTCTTAAAATAATCGTTTTTACGTGTATTTTAAGATCCTCCACAATTTTTATAAATAGCATTATTTCTTTATTTATTTTGATAATGTCATCGACCTATCTATATGTCCCTTTTGGGTAGGACAGGGTTTTAGTTACCCACAGTACATGTATATGGCGTAATGTCTAAGTTTTTTCAATAAGTTTCCCTTTTACTAGCAAAGTATCTTCTACTCTATCAATTTGTGTACACGGTTGTCACTAATAATGAAACCATTGTTTTGACTTAAAATAATACTCGTACGCCGTACACCCTTCGTGGACCAAGTAAGCAAGCTGCTTGAAGAGTAGTTGATTTAGGACTTCATGAGGTAGTCTAAGTCAAATAATCTAACCCTGGATCTAAAATAATAAACATATTGCTTTCATCATGGAATGAGGAAAACCATCGACTATAGACACCAAAGATATTAATGGTGGTTTGCTATTCGTGTGGCGGCCGGCAGAATGCTAATGTCACATCCATAAGTTAATCGCCTACCTTATCCTCTGAACCGGAACATGATAATAATAAGCATTGATGTGTTCGTAGCAGGAATAACTTTGGTATCAAATCTAGGTGAGACGTTACGAAACTATACCCCCAGTAGCGTAACTACGTAGCATTTGTTAAATGTGACACCCGAACGTCATATATATTTAAAGCATTTGCGAGAGTTTACCGGCCATCCTACCTGCAACCTTTACAGTGGCAGAAACAATCATTGGAAGAGTTGTCCCTACACTACTCCGGGGCCCCTTTGAAGAATAGATTCAGCCATTTTGCTAGGCAGTTTGTGAAAAGTAAACGATTGGCTATACATGTCACTACCAACCTGAGATCACGGCATGCCAGAACAAACAGCCCTCCTGATGGTACATATCCACCGCCAAATTTGTTCATGGAGCGTTGCTATCCACTCGGCTGAAAACCAGAGCGCCAGTTTAGCATCTACTCTTGTAATCAAAACGCAAGCTGCAGCAAGAATAGGCAAAGCCTGGCATCATATCATAACCTGCACACCTTTTACAGGTCGCCTAGCCAGTTCTTTATAGAATAAAAGCCGGATAGTCACCCCATTTTTCGAAAAAGCTCTATTATTAAAGTATTTGTACTTACTAAAAATAATTACACATATATATCGAAGTATAGGTCTTTTATCTTTTGTGGAGGCCTTTTTTGTAAGTAAAATTAATATTAGTTTTGGGTAAATCCTGTCTTATTTACCCTTTCAAGGAAGGAATAGTTGCCTAAGTAAATCGAGCTAGCCTGGAGCACAAGTATTGGTCTTTATTTCTTCTATCTTTATCTTTTGAAGAAAAGACAAATTATCTTAATCCTGGGCATCTTGTTTGTAAAAGGCGGGAGAAGGCTCATACATGTCAATATCATCATGACCTCTAACTAGGTGGTAGATTTCTGCAACATCTCAACCTGGTCTACTGAACCACCACTTTACTTATTCAGTCATATTTGGAAGGTAAGGTAAACGGTAAACTTATTTATGTGGTATTCCAAGACCGCCATACGAATAACATTTGGTATTATAGATATATACTATGCGTTCCAACTAAGAATAGGATCGCGCTTGTAATCAACTTCATACCACAAGTGTGAAATTAGTAATGTCAGCAAAAAAATATTTGTTAAAAAAATATTGCTGATTTATTTAACGTTTTAATAATATTATTTTCATCAATATAAAATTTGAAAAAAGCATCAGTCTAGCTGTTCACCTATAAATTATATAAAGATGTCGTGTCATTTACACCACTTACAAGTCAAAAACAACGAGGCCAATTTTGTTACGATTTTTGTGAGTTTGGATTATCTTTGTCCAAAATAGGCTAAAAAGTATTAAAATATAATATTCATCACTTAAAACAGTAAAATATATCAATCTAGCCGTTTATCTAAATATATGTATATATAAAAGTCGTGTTAGTTATTTTTCTCCTTATTTTAATACATGGTTACATAATCTGATGGGAATCTAAATAAAAAATATACCAATTAGAATGACATTTTTTTTAGTATTTCTTTGTTAGATTTTTTTGTACACCTTACTCATCACTTACGAAGTTTTTGCAAAATGCGGAGCAATATGTCATCCTGACAGTCCTATTCTTATATGAAACGCATAGTATAAGATAATATTTGGTGTCTATAGGCGATAATTATCTGTTTTCATCAGCAGAAACATCTGTTTGTACGCCATCCTATGTATAGTCACGGTAAAAATGGGTTCGTCACCTTAAGATCTAGTTTCGCTTACACTAGTATACAAATCAATCATGCCAACATACCAGTACAAAAAACAGTTCTACTAACATTAAATAAATGTGACGTTTTCTATCAAATAAAGTTTATCTAACAATAATTATTGCTGCTCGTTCTTCAATTCTTAAAGGTCTCGGAATTATTATGACATTACGAAAATAAAGGATATTATATTTATGGCAAATATATTTTGCAATAAAATATTGAATAAAACTAGAAATCTAAGGGCGGCTTGCACGAAAATGTTTAAATGCATTTAGTCACTTAAACATGTTTAGAAAATGTCAAAACGCCTTAAATGCTGTCATTTTAAACGTATTTAGGGCGGCTTGCACCAAAATGCTTAAATGCGTTTAGTCCCTTACACATGTTCAGAAATGTCAAAACGCCTTAAAAGCTGTCACTTTAAACGTATTTAGTGACTTAAAATGATTTAAGTATTTTCGTGCAAGCCGCCCTTAGATTTCTAGTGTTATTCAATATTTTATTGCAAAATATATTTGCCATAAATATAATATCCTTTATTTTCGTAATACCATAATAATTCCGAGACCTTTAAGAATTGAAGAACGAGCAGGAATAATAATTGTTAGATAAACTTTATTTGATAGAAAACGTCACATTTATTTAATGTTAGTAGAACTGTTTTTTGTACTGGTATGTTGGCATGATTGATTTGTATACTAGTGTAAGCGAGTAGTAGTGTCTTAAAATGATTTAATCATTTTGGTGCAAGCCGTCCTTAAATAACAACGGTAATATTAACCATGACAATAGTTTTATCATAAATATTAATGGCAGATCAAATCAATAAAAAGGTCTTAAAAAAAAAAAAAAACAAACGTTTGCTGGGATAATAGAAATGAAACATTCAGAAAAGGTTTTTCTTCGTCATATCGTAGGAGAAAAGAAAAACGAGCAGAAGATTCACCTACTGGTAAGTGATTACCACCGCCCATGGCTATCTGCCATATCAAAGGCTTTGTAGATATCGATATGGTAAGGGTGAAATTGAAACATTTTTTTTTCACAATTTCACAACGATATTTTCAATGATGAAATTCAACGGCAGGAATCAATCCGAAGACTTACCATGATACATATAGGTATGCGATAAAAGATGTAGAGAGAATCTAAATCTGAGACCAAATAATCTGTTCTTTGAATTCGGACCGCTCTACGCTGATTGCGATCAAGTAGAAGAAGCCGCTACTGAGAAGCTCCAGTCCAGAGATGAGAATAGTACTCTATCCTACGCAGACTTGCTGTGCCTTATAAATTTGCAAACAATGTATGCTTAACAATACGTGTGACTACTATGGTGCAGGCCTTGAAACCGGTTTCAAAATACTGGTACTTGACGGATTTTAATAAAAGGTTTCACTCGGAGCGTATCTGAGATAAGAGCGCATCATAGACCTAAATAAATCAGTTTAAGTCAAAACCGTGGAATTTTACATCACACACAGTGCAATCAAAAATTGAGAGCAGGAAACATCACAGAAATATTTCTAAAAAACCTCTATATACCAGTTTATTGCTTTACTTATAATTTTGCTCCATGAGAAAACCATTTTCAGGTTAAGGTAGAACCGAACAAAACGCTCCTTATGTACTTGCGGTGATTTAGGTTTGAAAGTTAACCGGTAAACCTTGCTATGGAGCCAATCATGCGAATAATTTTTTTCAGAACGGTTATTCAAAAATCATTTTTTATATCATAAGATAGTAAACAAGCAGATGAGCCTACTGATGGAAACAGTCAACCATCGTCAATAGACACCAAAAATGTTAATGGTGCGTTGCTATCTTGTGGCGAGGTCTAATGCCATATGCATAAGTTTACTGGCTACCTTACCCTCCAAACCGGAACACGACAGCGACAAGCACTGACGCTATTGCGGCAGGAATATAGGTAAGGCGGTGGTACCAGACCCGGGCGAGACAATGCAGAACTCTACCACCTAGTAGGCACAATGGTAGTAACTCGATAGCCAAT
The DNA here is from genome assembly GCA_036924255.1 of Apodemia mormo. Classification (NCBI taxonomy): domain Eukaryota; kingdom Metazoa; phylum Arthropoda; class Insecta; order Lepidoptera; family Riodinidae; genus Apodemia; species Apodemia mormo. The sequence continues at coordinate 2,631,559 of JAUPFN010000021.1, read as the reverse complement.
CGATCGTCTTTTAAGACCTGTCTGGCAGAACGATAGTTGGCCTATTCTTCAAAGGAGCCCGAAACCAACACGAGAAAATTTTAGTAATTTTGTGGTCAATACTGGTAATTAAAATCTGACTAACTACAATACTGATAATTAAAACAAGATATACAAATGGTACATACACCAGTTTATTTATACACGAGGCGCACACTGCGCGCCCTATTATATATTATATACATTTTATATACTTAGTTTACAACTAGTGTAGTAATTTACAACAGTTCGGTCTCACTGAGCCAATGACACAAAACATTGAGGTAACACTATGATTATATATCTTTAATTTGTGTTGTAATTGCTATTTAGCTAACCGAGGATGTTACATGTAGTGTAAAGTTTTCATGAAATAACAAAAGCAAAGTCTTCTTACAGCAAAATGAATGAGAATGCCTTTACTGTAATTATACTACATAACAATAAATGAGGCTTATAGTCTTTGTCTCTTTATTTATTTTAAAATTACTTTATTGATGTGTTTTATTTGACAACAAATATTAGACTACATTATTTGATTAACGTGTCTCAAAAATTTAAAAAGGCAGAATGATCTGCGGTACCAACATTTAACATACTTTTGAAATATAATGTGTGTTATCCTGAGATAAATATGATCGTATTAAGGCTATATTTCGCCGGGACGCCATGTGGCGGCGCAACCAATCGCCGCTACCAACAATATACGTATATATACAGCTCTATATAGAGTTACTCGCCTGGTGTCCGCGCCGCCAAGCGTGACCAGCTCGGACGCACGTAGGTACTAGAAGTTCATTGTGGTGTGGCGACTCTGGCGTCTGTGTGGCGTCCAGTTGAGTCCAGTTCAGTAGCTGACGGACACCACGGTGGCGCGACTGGTTGCGCCGCCATGCCATCCCGGTCAAATATAGCCCTTAACGTCAATGTCATAATAACCACCGATTAAATAATATGTCGGGGAAGAGAAAAGGAAAGGATTTTTTTTGTATTTTACAAGTAAATGTTGCATTGGTTTAAGTATCTGACTGATTTTGACTATAGATGACGATTTAAAAGTGAAAATCGGATCTTGACTACCCGTAAACGATGACATTTTTAAGCGAGAACTAGAGAAATAATGACCGGAATTAATCACAGAAGGGTGTATTTTTTTACACAGAACAATCACTACGTGTTTTTTTAAAGAATTCTTTTGGTAGTGTTAGATTGTCATCAAGAGATAACTATAAAAACTACAAGTTTAAATTACGGAGGACTGCACAAACTTAATATTTTATTAATAATATGCATTATAAATACATTAAATTAATAAATATAAACCTCATATAAACTACAACTCGTGCGAGGTAACATGGCAGCTGGCTACTCGATCCTCCCCCGCCGCCCCGCGCGGCGCCCCGCCGTCGCCATGCGAGGGCAGTAGCGATAGCATCTACATCACCATGTTACGTGTATTTGCGTTTTAAAATTGAAAATAAACATTTTTGCACATCATACTCTGTGAAATATAATTTGAGGTGACATGTTTATTCACGCGAGTTGTACATTTATGTGATATACATGATAATACACACGCACGAATAGATACTGTTTTCAGCTTAAGTCGGCTGTTTAACTTAAGAGATTTTAATGTTTAGTCTATGGTCGAATTCCGACCCCAGTGATCGCCATCACTAGTATAGATAAAATGTACAATAAGTTATTTTTGATTTATAAAGGTTTTATTTTAATCTACTATGTGTAATGTAAGCAACAATTTTTTTTAAATGACTTTTGTGGCGGTGGTGCCAACAACATCTTAAAGGTGTAGTTAGACTATAGCGGAATGCGAGAAATAGTATATAAAGCTCAAGTTGGGCTGTATCATTTTTCGAATGTCAAATATAACATAACTCGACTTATGTCGTTCCACAATTTCGGAAACAAATAGTTACGAGAAATATAAGATTTGTTAGTATTTACAGAAAGCTTAATTCTATGTATACAATATATCTAATTTTTACAGTGATTTTTACAATTGGAGACTTTAGTGAGAATTTAAGACATTCTCACAGAAGTGTTAAAAAACTTTATTTGTTTTAACTTTAAGTTATATTCTTCGGATATGACCAGTCATGAAAATTGTACACTTTAAGGATGTATTTGTAAGCTGTTATTTGTTATTATGCTATTAGCAAAAACGTCAGTGATGTTTTTATATCCTCATTGGGTACACTAATATGTTAAATAAAATGATTATTCTGATGGCTAAATTCGGGATATCAAGATCCCTGATGTTCTTTTAGAGGCGGATATAAAAAAAGATGTGTGGCACTCGGAGACTGCCGCGGTAAAGCTATTGCATAGCATTTTTTATCAACTTATGCGATTACAATTATATATTTATTTTATTTGTGCAGTATTTTTTTTCTTTGTTTTTATTCTTTGATATTAATTTAAGTTACACTTTGAGCGTGGTGACCGATAAAAAAACAAATTTTTTCTTTTATTAAATAAATGAGATGTTAATATTGTTCAAAATATTTTTATTATCTTTCAATACATGTCGGTTCTTCAGGAATATTTAATAAATGCACTTTGTTTATTCATATTTAAAACACTTTGTACACAAATTATACGAGTACAGATATTCACTGTTTTCCAATACAGCCAATGCCATCTAAAGGCGGGTTGCTGAACTAAAGAGACAAGCGTGATATTTCAAAAAGTCATTAAAAGCTCTGGTATTTATCGATAGATGGAAAAATTAAAAAGTATCACCGCTGTGCCGGTCGGAGTGGGGGGTGTTACGTTTTTTTCGTTACGGAATTTCTGGATTCGGTCTCCACGCTCAAGGCCGCGATAGAAGCTATGCAATAGCTTAAAAATATAAATACTTTCATTTTTTCATGTATATAAAAAATAAAAGTATTTACATTTTTTATATACATAAATATTTTAAGCATAAGGACTAAGGAGTGACCTCGTCAGTCCTATAACCAAAACGAAATAGATTAAGTACGTTAAAATGATGCAGTTGATTTTTTAAAAGTTCCATACTAATTGTCAATACATTTTGGTGGCAAGGAATCAACTATACGCTGAAACTAATATTTACATTACAAATTTAACTCTAGCTCAAATAATTATATACAATTGACACACAATATACAAAAACACCACATTCAAGCTCATTATCATTGGTAATTTTGCGCACAATCTAATACAACATCAGTACATATCTTAACAAATTTTATGGGAAAATATGTTTCACAATGAAATATAAAAATTCTGGAGGCAGTTATGTTTACATCGAGCAGATGAATACTTACATATATAGAAGGAATGACTTAAATACATAATTGTGTCCCATGTAGTTTATTCGCTTGCGTGACAAAGTTGTGTGCAGTTCATATTTTTGTAACGAATTTTTTAATTACCAGAAAAAAATCGGGTAATATAGAAAATAATAGTATAGGTAAGTAATATATAAAAAATCGGATAATGATGGAACGCATGTGAAAAGTATTTTCACGCCCGTATTCCCGAAGAGGTAGGCAGAAGTACAATAAGTGCACCCACGTTTAGCCGAAGATACTTAATTCCACAATGTGACAGGTGGCCAGCCTAACGCTAACTGGGCACTTTTTCCAATCCCGGGCAAATTTATTTTTGCCAGAAAACTAAAAAAACACATTTTTGAATTTCCCGACCCGGGAATCGAACCCGGGACCTCATGTTATCAACTCCAACAACGGATCACTAGACCACAGAGGCGACAAGAATGCATTTGAGATCGTAAATTTTTTTTACTCAACATGGCGAAGTTATAATATTAATGTTATCACAAATCCTCTATTAAATCATGAGAACAATAATTATTATTTTACAACAAAAATATTGCGTGTCAAAATGAAAAATCAATGAAAAGCAAGCGAGACGGAAGCCATTGCTCACCCTTTCGTACTTATTATACTAATATTTTTATTGCAATTTTGACAATTGGGATAGTGTGAAATATATTTTTTATAATTGTTTTCGTTTTTCTTATTTCTAAAATGTGATCAGTAATGACAACGGTACGGCTATATTTTTTGGTAATTAAGAAATAGCGGTGTATCTAGTTACGACAGTCAGTTCGTTACTACACTCCTATCAGTTTTAAGTAATATAAGAGTACATACATATTAAACCGAGTGGTATACATTACGATCATAGGAAAACTTTACTGTCTCCATATTCATACAAACCCGCAGATTTTGGACACTTAGAAATACAGTGAGCTCCATCCGACCAGTTTGGTCATGATATTTCGTTCTTTGTCTCCGTGGTGCCAACATCAGCTATCCACCTTCGAATAGTCAGTTTAATGTGTCTATCTTTCATCAGCCATTCCTTTTACATACTGAAACCAATATATATGCCTTCACACATTTCAACACTAACATTTTCTTGAATTTACCTTTCTTTTCTTTCTTAAATAAGCGATCGTATTAGAGAAGAGTTTTTCTTGGTAATCTCTTTTTAAATACTAAATGAACTACCGTAATAACTGAAAGTTATTAAAAACTTCAACTACACCATTAGAAAAGTGTTAACCTGCGATTGCTTGACGTACAGTTAACATATTAACGCAAATGATTTTATAATATCTAACCTAACTTATATATATGACTAAAAGGCATAAATGGCTCTTTTTATATATAATACATATACAATTGTGTATTTTTTTCAGTGGAATAGCTTTAAAGCTACGGATTTGTTAAACATATTGTTGTATATCATATGTATACCGCGAGTAACAAAAACCCTGTCCATTCGTCGACATTTATATGAAGAGAATAATGATTGCGGAGGAAGCAAGATAAACCTGAAAGGATTCTAACGTATGGCACTCGGTTCTCTCTGCCTACTCCGTAAATTATTTGACGTGAAGATGTGTATGTATGTTAATACGAGCACATATTTTTAATTTTGTCACAGATATTAATCGATATTCTTTTCTAAATCAAAATAAATACATAAAAATATAATTAGAAATAAATAAATGTTGCAGTTTATACCTAATATGCGCTTTGAATTTTTAATCTTTGTGGTCAGCGTTGCTCGATACGTGTAGGTCATATCACTAATCGGCTCTGAAGAGTCAGGACAATAATAACTTAAACATGGGGCTTGTTTGTGTTTAAGGTATTACACTCTTATGCTAGAATGCATGAGAAAGCCTGTGTGATGAAAAAAATTTTCTTTTTAACTGGCTTTAGTTAATCGCTAGTGGAAGCCTGGGCTCCAAATAATAAGCCACATTAAATACAAAATTACACCATTGTTATATCGTTAAATAGCAAACAAGCAGACTTTTCTCCCAGATGAAAGAGAAACCATCTTCTATAGACGTCAAAGATGTTAATGATACGTTGCTATGGCAATCACATCTAAAGTTTACCGGCTACTTTATCTTCCAAACTAGAAAACGATAATGACAAGCATTGACGCTATTGCGGTAGGAATATATAAGGCGGTGGTACCAAATACCTAGACAAGTTGTTGTGGAACTCTTATACCTAGTAAAATATACGCTGCTTATTTTACGACACATTATAAATGCTCATCGTAAAATTACGAACTATTTAGCAACACCATGTAGACTGTGTTTACTTCGAAAAGAAATAAACATAGATCTTACACATAAAGATCGATACAAAGTAATCGATTGAAAATAAATAATGGTACATCCTTATGCTTAAATAACAATTGACGGGATTAACGTCTTTGTGAAAATGCCGATATAGAAGTGTTTGAAATATCGGATAAAACAGAGCCTCCTCTAAGGTGATGTTCACGTTAAAATATATGCAAAATTTTATGGAAAGTACCTAAATTATTTTTTTGATATGTAAGACAATTTGTGTTTTACTTTTTTTAAATAAAACCATTTTTACTCGTATGATTGTTTTTCATCTATTTCAATGTTTTTAGGTCGGACGGAAATTTTGTTACTCACTGTATACAAATATGTTCTCAATTTCGTATATTATTTACAGGCAGTAGGAAGAAATTGAATGGTTCTTGGATATCCGCGTGAAGATGCGTAGGCCACGTTCACAAGTTTTTTCATAATTGATATCCAATGATAAATTTAGAATGTGATAGTCACACATACTGATGGCATGGCGATAGAAAATAGATGGTTGCGATCTGTGTCGAAGTGGCGTAGAGATGTGGATCAGCGATGTCACCTAGTGGAACATGTCTATTGTATTCAAGGTAGTAAAATTAAAAGGTATATTTTGTTGAATTACTATAATGGGTGTGACAGGTTTTCTGTATTTTAGGGAAATAACACCAGTGCATCTGTTCTAATATGTCTTAGCATCAGTTCAATTCCACTAGCATCAATTTAAAAACACGAAATGAGTTGAACACTTAACAATTTTGACTATTTTATAGTTACTGACTAAAGCTTAGGCCAAATCGACGTGTTTAGAAAACGTGCAATGTGTTTACGAAAACAGAAACGGCTGGTCACGGTTGTGCATTCCATGTATGTGATGCTAGCGGCTACGATTGGCATATTACTCTGCAATTTGAAGTTCGGTGAAACCTCGTGGCAGGGCGCAGTTCCGGCGCGGCAGTCAGTTGGAGTGGTTGCGCGCGGGGTGCGGCGGGGGTGGGGCGTGGGGCAGGGGCAGGGGGAGGGGGAGGAGCGCGGGGTTGGCGACGGCGATGATGCTGTCACCACGCGCTGCCACCACCTGCGGACGACCCTCCTCCGCCTCCTGACACACACACACACACACATTGACATACAGACATCATTTTAATGATACAAACGAGATTCCATGGCTTAAAACGTTAGCTTGTTCAATTTTTGGAACGAAGTTCCTTACGGCAGGCTTGGAGGGGATAGGGATTTTGCTGCGCGGCCGAACTGAAAAAAATGTGATAGTAAAACCGTAAGAAAAAATGCGTGAAATAAAAGCGTTAAATGAGACGTGCGCAGGTGCGACAGTCGCGTACACAAGTGAGTAGTGCCGTTTAGCCGAAGGAAGTTCGTTCCTACCTGGTGTCCCGCGACACCACATTTTTTTTAAATAACAGGAAATATCTATCTTTCCTTGTTTTTACTTAAATCATGAAATACCATTTTCTACATAAGAACCTACATAAGGACTTCACATTAATTAATGAGTGATTCTTCAAAAATGTGTTCTCCGTGTAATTTCCATGGTATTTTTGAAATCGCTAAATTATAGTAAATTAAAATTTACAATTTACTTTAATTAGCGATTTCAAACATCTCAAAATCTCTAAATCTTTAAATTTGCTTTTCGGAAACCGGCCGTAAGCCATGCAAATGAAAGTGTGCGAAAAACTTAGAATATTCATAAAAATCATTGTAATTGTAGTGACGACGCTATCATATCGGTACATTTACATAAATAAGTAGTCAAGTAACGAACAATTTCAGGATTAGTGAAAAATATGAAAGCAGGTACCTAGCCTGGCCTAACCTAGGCGGAGTACTACGCTTTACGTTGAATACTTTCCTTTACATCAAAACACAAATAATAGACTCATTGTCGGCACTTTGAACTTTATATTTAGACGCATTAAATGATAATAATAAAAACATGTATCATCACGCCCGGTTCCCTTACGAGGTAGGCAGATTCAGATACGGGCGACAGAAGTATATAAAACAGGGACGCATTGTTTAGAGAATAACTTAATTCGTAATAAGTATTGTAAGTGAATGCGATTGTATGTCAGTGTATGTATGTATCAAAGTGTCATATGTGTGTGTGTGTGTGTGTATGTGTGTGTGTGTGTGTGTGTGTGTGCGTGCGTGTTACCGGCGGTGGCGAGCTGGCGCTGGAGTAGGAGCACCGCGAGTCCGCGTCGTCACTCTCCGGCCTGCCCCACCAGCTGACACAAACAACCGACATTACACACATTGTTTATTTCGCAATGTATTCTTACGTCTAGTGTTTATATTTAAAAAGCTATAGCTTTTGAAAATTTGATTCGATTTTGATGCTTAAAAAACATTAGACCCCATTTTTCAAATTCTAAAATATTGTAAACTTCGAAATTTTTAGACCAATCATTTTTTGGTATTCTACGATATTTTAGTACTAAAAAAACTACGTCGAATTTCGTTTCTAAAATTAAAATCGAATCTTATTTTCAAAAGATACATCTTTTTAAATATTACATTTATACTTATTATTTTTAAAATAACTTTCTGGCTAATACATTGATTGACTTAAAAATCTTATCAGCATTTTTCCTTTAAAAACTGCGTCAAATACCGTTAATTGGGTCAAAATCGGTCAATTTATTTGGGATTTATCAATGACGAAAATTTAAAAAAAAAATGTTTTTTGACATTACTTCGAAATTTATCAACCTATCGATTATTTAGACAAATCAATATTTTAAATCTCAAAAATTGAGTTGAATGTCATTCGAAAGATAAAATTCAATCAGCGTTTCCAAAATTATACAGTTTTTTTTTTAATAATCATGATACTGCCATTTTAATAAAATATATATTTAAACTGAAAAAATTATGCTTATAGTTTTTAATCTTTTGAGCTTAAAACACCTTAATTTAGCGGGAAGTTTCAGGATCGCCTGAAACTCTAGGGCCTAGAATCAGATAGCCATCGTCTAAAAACACCAAAGTTGTTGATGTCCGACAGGGATGGAACGCCACATGCGTAATTTAACAGACTAGTTTGCCCTCTGTGGTCTAGTGGTCCAGTGTCGGAGTTAACCAAATGAGGTCCCGGGTTCGATTCCTGGGTCGGCCCATTCAAAAATGTGTTTTTTCAGTTTTCTGATAAAAACAACATTGCCCGGGATTGGAAACTGCCCGGTTGGCGGTAGGCTGACCACCTATCACATTGTGGGACCCAAGTATCTTCGGACTTCGGCTAATCGTGGGTGCACTTGTTGTACCTCTGTTTACCCTTTCGGAATACTGGCGTAAAGATACTTTTTTTAGTTTGCCCTCCAATATAGAACCCGAGAACGAATGCATCGGCGCTCCTGTTGTAGGAATAGGCGGTTCTGTAAACCAGTCAATACGTTACAAAACTTTACCGCCTAGCCAGTAGTCAGGTTGTTAGTGACACGTATTAGCCCTCTCTCGCCTTTTACGAAACGACTAGCTGTAAAGCAGTCGATCTCTTCTTCAAAATGAATATATAAAAGTGTGTGTAAACAATGAAACGTGAAGTGACCTGTGGTTGGCGGCGCGCGGCGCGTCGGGGCTGGCGCGCACGCCGTTGCCCTCCTCTCCCTCCTGCGCAGAACACAACACTCACGCTCTGCTATCATCATTACCTAACTGCTTGTTCAAAATTTTACAGCACTGAATATCGTCGGCACTTTGTTAAACTACACCTCGATGTGTATTTATGTTAGTTCATTCCAAAATAGATGATCATATATACACACAGCGTTCAGCCCCTCAATCATTCTCAAAACTAAAACCGTAGCGATTTGGTCGTTAAATCAGTTGTGGTATTCTCATCCGTCAGCCAAAAGTCAAAAACCCCGATTTTACAGTCGCTCAATCGAAATGTCTCTATTCTAATGTTTCAATCTTCGATCAAAAATAACTCTGATCGAAGTTTTCAATCAAAGAAATGTAGTACATAGAAGTCGTTGCTTTCAATCACCTTGCAATCCTTTTCTACTGTTTACGTAATGGTATTCTCATTTTTATTTGACATTTCTTTTAAACGGCTAAACTTCAAATTTCTCGATCCAAGTGCCGTGGAACGTTACATATTTATTCATTTTAAAGGTTGGGCCTTTATATATTTTTTATATTTGAAGTAACGTCGTATTGTTATTATAAAGTAAGATAAAAATTATATAAAAATGGCTTCTGGGCTACCGTATCTGTTACTCAATTTGTTTGAAAGAGAAGATTGGATAAGATAACGAATAAGGAGAGACATATTAAGACTAAAGAAATGGGATGCTTTTGATATGCCGGAGAGGGATTTTGTACATATTTCGGCTCACTAAAGTGTTAGTACAAAACATCATGCCACGCCACGAGATAGCAACGCACCATTAACACCTTTGGTGTCTATAGGCGATGGCTGACTCTTTCCATCAGGAGACCCATCTGCTTGTTTGCTATCTTATGATATAAATCCATCTATCAGTAGTAATAGAGAAGAAAAAAAGCGGAATGCCTTAACAGTAAAAGCAAAGGTATATGAACTTGACCAAAAGTAAAATTAAAATGATAGTTTGCGAATGTTATCATTCTGAAACAATTTGAATTAATATTTTAATTTTCAACCTAGGTATTGATCGCTTTGGCATTTTTTGCATCAGGGTCATACCAAACTTCAGTAGGCTAAAGCAATGTATAGTGCAGTTTCCCAGCCCACCGTGGCAAGAGCTGTGAAACAAGTTATAAGAGCTTTGAATTCCTTAATCGTTCACAAGTACTTAGTGTTTCCAATAAAAAAAGAAGCCAGTGATAGAATAAAACAAAGGTATATATTTTTTATTCATGCATAATGCATATACATTAGTGCATATGCATCATAAGATAGCAAGCAAGCAGATGGTTCTACGGATGGAAAGAAGCAACCACCGCCTATATACACCATAGATAGTAATATTGCGTTTCTATCATTGTAGCAGGATCTTCATGCCATTTACCGGCTACCTTACCCTCCAAAACCGGAATACAAAAGTGACGAGCACTGTGGACAGGAATAGGTAAAAATCTCTGGATGTTCATCATTTCTAACTCTGTATTAACAGCCTATTTTAAGTATTTAAACATTCGAATGAATTGGTAGAATACAGAATAAAATAACCGACAGCAAATCATTGTGTGAACGTTAAGTTCCGAGCCTATGAGTTGAAGCTATGTCAAACAAGAACTGCTGAGTAAAACAAGAACACCAATTTAAAATAGGGCTTCAATTGAACGATCTTTCAATATCATCAATATTTCGATTGTTACTTGTTTTGAGAATTGGGAGCAGTACGTCTAACTAAAGATACCTATCCAGCCAAAATAGAATGTGATTCAAGGGGCTAAAACTTTTTGATTTTTCCGAATAAAATAATTTTGTCTCATAACCCTTTACGCCTTTCTGCATAAATTCATTCATTTTTAACGTAAAGAGTGTAAATGTAAATAGTAATGTAAATAATCTTATGCCATGGATTAATTTACGCAAAAAAGCGTAAAACGTTTGAGACTAAATTATTACTGAACGCTGTGTTAAAATATGATCATTTATTTTGGAAGGACCTTATATAGTCTGTAACAAAAACTCTGTCCGTCCTGATAGGAGCATACCTATAAGTAGGTCGATGATATATAAAAAAAAATTACTTTATTTAAACAGGTTTTCTGGTAAAATACTGTACATATTTAAGGAAAGCACAGGTCACGATTCTGTTACCAACATGTAAAAAAATGGGTACCTAAATTTTAAAATTAATTATCTAATAAAAATATTTAACGCGGACACCCACGTACAGCATCGAAGTTAGTAGTACAAACAGCGATTTGCCGAGCTTGTAACTACACTTGTCAGCGAGCCGCTGTCATCCGCGCGTTGACTATATTTTTTGTATATCACTATATTAATTTACTATGTAACTGAGCAACAAACCTACTTATTTTGTTATATTATTGTTATTGATTACACATATACTAACACATCATGACTAGGAGTTCCTTCAATATGTACAATGTACAGCATTTTATAAGAACCCGTAAAAATTAAAAAATAATAAATAATATTTTAAAATATTAGTATTTATCCTTTATTTTCGCTAAAATTTAGGAATTATTTTAAACTGAACAATAGCACATCGAGCCAGCGCCGCGAACTACACTTGATATTGACTTTGTTTCTGTTGTACATTTTTGGCAGGCATTTTGTGGTGCCATAGAAATAAAATTTTGGAGTAATAATTTTAATCGCTGTAAATAAATATATCTATATTCTCAAAACAATAAAGGGGATTTCATTAAACACTAACCGAATTCGCGATTTAACACATCATCAGGACTACAAATCTTCACTGATCAATAGAAAATTAAACAAACAAGCTACTTTTTATTAATCAGTAGCGAGTTGTAGTCCTGATGATGTGAAAGATTGCAAAACCGGTTAGTGCTAATAATTAAAACGGAATAAAACAGTACTAGTGATTTTAACGTTATGCAAATACACATTAACACAGACGATACAAATTGTTCAGTATCTATTCACGACAGCTTGTAACAATAGGTACTGTTTTATTTCAATTATTAGTTAAAAACAATAAATATTTGTATAAACACTTGTAAAAACGAAAATGGTGGATTGATTTTGCATTGTGTCGGTATATGTGTAGTGAAATAAAAGTTCGAGTACACAATTTACTGTTTTAACTAACAATAATGGAATTTCACAAAGTGCCGACGATTGACAGTGATACATTTTTTTGAGGAAATTATTTAGGATGTTTCCTTGCGGAGTAGGCAAAATAATCAAAACCTCCAATGACGCTCTTGATTCACCACAGCTCACCAGTTAGCTAGCTGGATGGATAGGTGGTGATCCCCTTGCCGCATTTTACTAACTGTCACCGATTATAATTTAGTTCTTGCAATAACTAGGACCGAAAGCTTAACAGATTATCCAGATTCTAACTTGCTACTAAAATTATTCATTAAGAAACCCCTGATAAAACCTTTTTTCCATCATCGTCATATTTTTCACACGAAAAGTCTCTCTCTCTAGACTTTGTTGAAATTGTTTTAAGTTACGTTCTTTCGGGTAAAGGATGCTTCTGATTGCTTCTAGGCGCAATAAAAATAACTAACTTGACGTAATGTAGAGGACGTTAGATCGGTGTAAGGTACAGGCACCAGAAGTCGATCATTACAGTTGTTTAGTTATATGGTGGTGTATTAGCACCCACGTACCACGAGAAGCACGTAATGGATAAACAGATTCCGGTTGTCGCCAATAAAAAGTAATAGTTATTAAATTGACAAGGAAGCGGGAAAATCCCCACCCGTCTCACCAGACGATAAACTGACGCACCATGGCGTAGCGGAGCGTCATACGACGTTCGGTTCACTCTGCCTATTCTGGAAAATTATCAATATCATTTATACGGCACAAATATCAATTAATATCAATGAATATTAATTAAAATATTAATAATTACACGACAATGCTTACACATAGAAATGAAATTATATTTAATTGAAAATATTTATTATTTGCAACAAGTGAAACTAACGAAATAAATAAAAGGTAAATAAAAGATTTTATATGCTTGAAATAAATGAAAAGTAAAAATGCAAAGTAAATAATATAAGCCGATGTTAATAGGCAATCATTAACAAAATTCAAATAAAGTAAAAAAAATATAGTACTCACCGCTACAAAATAACCGAAACCGCACTACAGACAGCTCTAGGTTAAAGAAAGAATGCAAATGATATTGTATAAATCATGCTCACCTTTCCAAAATTAAATAAAAAGCATATCAAAATACGTTTTTGTTATTGATAATACTACGATTAAGATTGAGTTTTGTTTATTTACATATCACAATTATACATAGCTTTTGGGAGTGCTTCAGGTACGATTTTAGACATACTTCTATTCAATTATTACAAACGTATTTTTTCAATAAATATCAGCTTTAAAAAAGTGTTGATTAGGGCAACAGAAAATATTTTATATCTGTAGCTAAATCTAGATCTCTTTGGATTAAAATTCTTTCTTAATGGGATGTTTTTTTTCTTCTTTCCTATATAATCATAGACAAGTCAAGTAAAATACTTTGAAGTTATTTACCACCGTGATCAAATAAGTAACTTTAATTTAAAATTTTTGAAATTTTCTCATATTATTTAAATTTAGAAATCTATTCAAACGTTTAAATTTCAAGATGGATTTGACTAGAAGCTATACTTATAAGGATACTCTTTTTTATAGAAGAAGGAGCAAACGAGCAGAGGGTATACCTGATGGTAAGTGATCACCGCCGCTCATGGCTATCCACAATACCAGGGCTCTTGCAGTTGCGTTGCCGCCCTTTTAAGAATGAGTAAGGCCTTATCAAATACTCAAAAGGAAGAAAGAAATTCAAAGTAGTAGTCATACTTATTGGATTTTTGTTTGTCCAACTAAAATGTAGTAAGCCTAAATCGTTTAAGAAAATGTAGTATGTTCTGATTAGATTTTATAATTAAGTTGCTAAATTCCGTTCTCAATAACTAGACTTATTTTTAACAAGATTTGATCAAAATATATAATAATTTATTTATGAAAGTATTGTTGGGATAAATTTTATAGATTATCTGATGATATTTTTATATCCCCTCAATTAACTATGGTGTTTTTAAAAAGACTAGACTATTTAGGCGAACATATTTTAGGGGTTTTAGTATTAAAATAGCCATTAAACCCTAATAAATATTAGAAGGTATGTTAGAATGTTAGCCCAGCGTATGAACCCAGCCCCTACAACCGAGTCAAATGCGTCTACTCGTATCTCAGAGTGAGATCCGCATGTTAGAGTGTGAGCTGGTATTAGTTGGTGAGGTCAATGGGAGTGGCGACCTGTCGCGGTCTTTTACTCGGCGTCTCGTCATCTTCCCGCTCTCTGTCGTCACACGGTGCTGGCGGCAAACTGAAAACAACATTATTATATTTCAATAGCAATACAACAGGACACCAAATGGTAAATAGTTAAATATTTGAACAAAATATCAATTCTATTGTATGTATGGCGACAGTAATATGTATGTACTTTAAAAAATTAAGACAAGAACCTAAAAAAAATGTTACATATTATTTTTACATTTATACAGGCGTAGTAGAAGTACCGGTTTTGACTATCTTAGTATCTTCTGTACGACCGTACTATTAGGTATTCTGTGATAATAGTAAATATCTGCTCTGTGATGTCTAGTGTGAAGGCGGCCGAATTCAGTTTCAACAATAGAGTTGGCTTGATTCCCTTTATGTGTAAAATCCCATTAGAATCTCTAGCAGAAAGTTTTCCGTATTGGGATTTGCTCCCTGCTTACAAGTTTTTACGTCTTATAAAAGAATGTTGATAAATGACAACTTTATAAACAATAATTAAATATTTAGAATTTTATATTGGTTATATTATAATCCAGCAATTTTATATTGGTTATGTTTAAATGTTTTACGAACACCCGATTGGTTAGCGACCCTGACTACGCAATCGACGGGGCTCGGGTTCGATTCCCGACGGGGACAAGCATTTGTGTGATGAGCGTAAATGTTGGTATTTCCGGGTTTGGGTGTTTATTAAATTTATTCCAGTATTTATTTATGTATTTCTATATATTAGTATCGTTGATTAACACCCATAACACAAGCAAATAATTTGTTTACTTTGGGGTTAGATCAGTAAATGTACTTTGTCCCGTGAATATTAAATTATTATTATTAAGTATTATTATTTTTATGATTGATGGTTGAAATATTAGAATAATTTAAGAGTGTCTACTTCAACCAAGCTGCTATTTCGGCTCATTAACATAATTTTTCAGAAAATTTTATCACTTTTATGCTTTAGTTAAAGTCGTTTAACTAAAGAATAAAAGTTACTACTTAAGTTTAGTCGCTGTTGCCCGCGACTATGTTCGCGCGGACTTCGTTTACTCCGCACAGCTCCTCCCCCGTAGGTGATAGCGTGATAATATGTAGCCTATATTATGTTGACCCGACCTTTAAGTAATATTCATGCAAAATTTGAAGTAAATCCATGCAGTACTTCTTGAGTTTACCCCGGACATACATACAAACAAACAGACAAACAGACAAAAAGACAAACAGACATACAGACAAACGGACAAAAATTCTAAAATCTATATTTTTTGGCTTCGATATCGATTGTAGATCACGCCCCAAGTATTCTTTTAAAAAAATATTCAATGTACAGTTTTGACTTTTCTACGATTTTATTATATGCATAGATATCTATAATTACTATTCTAAATAAATGGACGGGATGGTAATTTTCACGACGTCAGTAATATTTGTAATGTAACGCACAGGTTTATTGTCCTACAAAACGTTAAATGTAAGTACAGTGTAGGTAGTGTATGTGGTGTGGTGTGGTGTGGTGCGGGGTGGTGTGTACCCGTGCTTGGAGTAGTGCAGTCCGGCGCGGCGCACGAGCTGCCTCGCGAGCGGGAACAGCTCGTCGCGCCGCGTCAGCAGCGCCGGCACGCAGCGGCTCAGCTGCGCCGCCGCCTCGTTCACCATCACCTGGCGCACACCGCACACTCTCACTCGCTACATCACCACAGGGGGCTCGGGGAGCTCCGAGCCCCCTTTGAAGAATACACCATCGCCGTACTGCCAGCCAATTTGTAAAACGCGCATGAGCTATACTGGACACTACCATCATGACTATTGAGTAGTTAATTTCTGCAACGTGCCACCAGAGTTTAGGTACCACCGCCCTTTGATAACTATAGACGATGGTTGTATCCTTCTATCAGAAGAGCCATCTGTTCGTTTACTATCTTATGATACATAAAACAGCACAAGTGTAGGGAACTCGACGCAGCACATCAATAGAGCCGACATGCCCACGTTAGTCCGGACCTGCTTTGAAGAACAGACCGTCTGCCCTTCTACCAGGCAACTCGTAAGAGGCGATCGATTGACTGTGCAAACCACTGTCGTCGTAGTTACCTAGGTGGTAGAGTTCTGCATTGTGTCAGTTCGGTTTCGGCAGGTCTGATGGCACTATTGAATAGCGTCAATGCTTATTACTGTTGTGTTCCGATTTACAAGGTAAGGTAGCCAGTAAACTAATGCATATAACATTAAGACCCCGCTACAATAATAGCAACGCACCTTTAACATCTCTGGTATCTGTTGGCGATGGTTGTCCCTTTCCATTAGGAAACTCACCTGTTTATATGCTATCTTATAATTTTAAAAACAAATGTACCGCAGTGTTGGAGCCGCTGGTAAAATTACTAATGCACGATTACTTCATCATTTATATTAACAATATACAAAAAATATATATTGCCTATTATCATAAACTCAATGAACTGTTAAAAATGGATATCTACTACTGAAACAGTTTTTAATTGTTTTTAATTTATAGAAAGCTTTATCAATAAATAATAAGAAAAGGATATTATAAGTAATGCTAACGTATATAGGTATCTTCTATATGCCATTTTTGTGAACGTTGATGTAATTTTAATATTAAATACTCATTTATTTTCTAAGCTCTGTTTCCCGCGCAGTTTCGTCTGCGACTCCAGTAACATGTCTGTCATCTATAATATAATCTTTTTTTATATCATAAGACAGCAAACAAGCAGATGGGTCCCCCGATGGAAAGAGTCAGCAATCGCCTATAGACACCAAAGATGCCGGACAAGTTCTTTTTGTGGTAAATGCGTGATCATCAATAGCGGTGACATAATCAGGACTAATCTGTCACGTAGCAACTGCAACCCGAGCGGCCAGCAAAACATGCTGCAAGTATTGTGTATACGACAGTTGCAGTTCACATGTGTGTGTGTTTGAGTGAGATAACCGAAGCTGTAAATGTTCTTATTTGTGGTTATTATTTTGGGAGAAAAATTACAGTCTTTTATGTCTTTTTTTATATTATAAGATAACAAACAAGCAGATGGGTCTCCTGATGGAAATAGTCAACCATCGCCTATAGACACCAAAGATGTTAATGGCGCGTTGCTATCTTGTGGCGAGGTCTAATGCCACATGCACAAGTTCACCGGCCACCCCACCCTCCAAACCGGAACACGGCAGTGACTAGCACTGACGCTATTGCGGCAGGAATAGGTAAGGCCGTGGTGCCATACCCAGTCGAGCCGATGCAGCACTTTACCACCCAGTAGTCACGATGGTAGCGATACGCACAGCCAAACGGTCGCCTGCTACGACCTGGCTGGCAGAACGACAGTCGGCCCATTCTTCAAAGAATCCCAACACAGGGAAATCTATCGCACAAACTTTCATCCCCTATACAAACATCTCGGGGATGGTATATTAAAAAAATATCTTATTTTAACCCTGGTTCTTCAACTATCTTGGTGCTTATTTTCATCAAAATCGTTCATACAGACAGACTACCTTTCTCATTTATAATATTAGTATAGATAATTTGTTTATTCGGGCATAGTCTATACATAAGTCTAACCAACAACTACATAATTTAATATATTGTTTTAAGATCCCTCTGAGAAATCAGAGGAGCACCCGGAACAGCCAAGCTAAGGTTATTAAAAATATATTCTAAAGCCAAACAAGCTGCAGGTGGGAGATAGAGTAGTACTAAATCTATATTAAAACTCAAAGCCCACCTCGTGTAATGTTAACGGCTTCTCTGGCTTCCTCTTGCAGTCGAACCTCCCGTATATCGCCGCGTACTTCCTGATCTCCTCCATCCTCCTCGGGTCCGACTCCGGCATCATCATCACCAACTCCAGCTCTTTACACATCTTTTTTTTCGTATTTTGAGGTTTAGGTTCTAGCTGTGGTAGGTGTTTACTGAGTTTTTCAGCGGCCGCTGCTAGCTTTTGAACGTGGATGTCTAGTAAAACTGGTGTTAATTGTACAGGAGAGGTAACTGAACTAGGACTAGAACCAGATGAAGCAGGCGGACATGCGCTTTGTGGGGAGAACGATCTAGCTGTTGATGTTATGGGAGTGGTGGGCGCTGGGGACGACGGCAAAACGATTTTAGTAAATGGGGTTGAATTGTGTATTGGGCTCGCGTTTGGTGCTGAAGTATTTGAACCGCAGCTGTTCTCCGGAGCACCAGGCGATGGACTGTACATTGGCCTATTACTGTCTGGAGACGCTACTGATCGTGGTAAACTAGGAATCGTTGGTGGGATACTAATTAGTCTTTGGTTACATTGAATAAAAGGATTTTCGGTGGGACATAGATTTGGTACGATTGGTATTTGAAACAAGGCTGGATTGTTGACCCATTCTTGTAACGCCTTCTGGAGGCGTCTGACGTGTAAAGGTTTTGATGCCATACCAACTAGTGCCATTATTTCTAGAAATTCTTCTTCTCCTGCGTCGCAGAGCTGTTGCACATCGTCGCCGCCTGGAACAGGAGACATGAAAATGTTGTATATATAAAATCTTGATGGAAATGTATCCTTGATCGTGACAAATGATACTCGGTTCCTGGCTCGGCACAGTGTATCGCGTGGAACATGCTAGGTGGACAATATTATTTTATGTTATATAACGATGCTCTTACTTATTTCAAATATGGGTAGTCATGTTTTTGTAATAAAAAACGAAAAAAATTATGATAGCAAAAAAATATTTTCAAAAATAATATATGAGCAACAATTAACTTAGCGAGTACTATGAATGCTGTAAATTGCATGCAGTTCAGATCGAATAAGTATCAAGAGGTATGTACAATATAAATCTAAATACATAAAATTACAAATAGTAACAAAACAATCATAGGTTTATTTACAATAAAAGAAAATATATGCATGAAAACTAAAACTAAGCAGCAAAGATAATATTTCATAACGTAACCTAATAATCATCATCAGAGTCTTCTGATGAATCGTTTACTGTGTAATCGTCATCATTTTGTGGAACTGTGCGATAATATGATGACGTTTCCAGTCTTGATTCTACTATACTAGGGCTTAAAATTAACTTTAAAACCTCTGAACATATTTTTTCCGGCTTTTTTTGGGGAATCTCTCGAAGGCTATTGATCAAGGGATCAGATGTTATAACCAACATTGACAGCAAGTCTCTGTTCGTGGCAACACGCGAGCACTTGCGGGTGTTGTACTCCCTAAATCTGCGGCAATCTTTATTACGTGCTTCCTGAGCCTCTTCGGAAAGCTGCCCAATTGGAAGCAATGCAGCTTTGATGACCTCTGTACTATGAATTAATATTTTATGTACAGTAGCAGGCATACAGTACCACGAATAGAGACTTAGATAATGTCTTCTGGTTTCAAGACAAAATTTATTAAATTCAACTAAGTTTATCTCGAATCCAGAAGACAAAGTCCTCAATATTACATCGAACTGTTTGATGATTTCAACATCCAATCCCGTGATCTGAGCACTCATCTCAGCATTCTTAAAAAACCGACGAGCCGTGTTTCCATCGTTTGAAGAACCAAATCCTGGCTTTGGTTTATCTACAATAAGTCCCATCTCGTTCTTAAATTTTAACTTAATTTCGTCGGAACGAACCTTGATATCTGCTTTGTCTTCGTTGCTTCTAGCCTGCCATTTCTTAATATTCAACTTGTAGCTGATATGTAAAAGGCATTCGAAGCAACGAATCCAAGCATGAAGTGTAGATAAACCAAAGCCAAAATGATCTTGGTTGCTGTTGAAGTTCGCGGGTTCATCATTCATCGTCTTGGGGGTGGCGCCACAGATGAAACACTTTTGAGTTGAACGAGTTTCCGTTAAAGCGTTGCATACCTTTCCGTCTGTCATTGTCAGCAAAAGTTCGTGTTTCACAGAGATTTGAGAATCACCAAAGTCGATACGTGTTGGAAGAAGAGCGTTAACTTCTTCCAACAATCTATTTGTCTCCGTTAACGTGAAGTCATTCGTTTCTTTAGCAAATATTAATTTGATTGGGCGACAATACAATGTTGATGAAGACCGAGGATTTTGCCAAACAATTTTGGCCCCATCATATAATCTAAGGGGAACTAAAGAAAATACGAAAAGAAATTCGTCCGTATCTTCAGTGTTCTCAAATCTCTGTTTGTATGTGCTGTGCCCAGAACTTCCATCACATCCCCATTTACTTACAAGTGTAAAAGACGAACTTGTTGCGAGGACACTTCTGATAACTTCATGCTGTGCTAATACTAAACGTTCCACTGTTTTGTTTAATAATGCTTGCAAATTTATTTCAGCACGTGTTTCTGTTACAGCAATGTGCTCCTGTGCAGGATAACAGGCCTGTTTAGATTTTGTCAAACTATAATATGATGGAAACACATTATGTCCTGCCTTCATAGACCACTTTCTTGTTTGTTTGTACGCATGTGTTGTTGACTTAGAATCTATATAGTAAGCTAACGCTTCGTCACTACTTAACTGCCTAGGATTAACATTACTGGTATCCTTAGACTTAACATTAATAACTGAGCTTTCACTAATGTCTCTAATTACGCTGGCAATTTTCCGTTGTCCTGCTGAACGCGCAGCAATTTCGGCAGCTGTCACCAATTCACTGACACTTCGCGATTCTACGAGATCCACGACTCGACGTTTTTTGGTTTTAAACGACGATTCTTCGAATTCTTTGCGAGGCCTTCCTGCTGAAATCACAGCCTCACTCGAAGTTGATGGTTGTGGCTCAAAAGAACTCACAGTAAACTGTATATCTTCTTCATCCAGCCAGGTCTTATTTTTAATTAAAAAACGCTCCTTCGATTTTCCTGAAGCCAACCATTTGACACCAATTTTATTGGAAAAGTTGGATATCTTCAACTTTATTTCTTTTTGGCTACATTCAGTAATGTTACCAAAGTGAAATTTTGAAGAAAGGTACTCATATATACCCGAGTTCTTTTCATTTTTTGTGGGTTTCAACCACTCTTCAAAAAATTCTACCCTAGAAATAGAGTATAAGCGTTCTGAAAAAAAAAAGAAAAGAATATGTTGTACTGAAGTGTGCTAAACAATTTGTGTATTTTTATGAAGAATAAAGTATTTCCTATGATATATCAAAGAACTAGCCCGGATAAAGGTGAATGTCTGCAAAATTAACTCTTTAAAACTATTCTTTCATTAAAAAAATACGTTAAAATATATAAGCTATGTTAAAATTATACCTAAAATTCATTTGAACAGATTCAGATTTTAAAAAAGGTTTTTTAAATAATAGGACTTACCCTCCGTGTTGATATCCATCACAAACACTCAAAATATTAACTATAAGCCACTATGGATGTGTACGAAAGTGTCACTAAACTGCAACTGATTGACTGTAACGATTTCATTAAACTCAATACCTGACTTCTAACCACTATTCCTTATCAGTTAAGCATTTGACAAACAACCGATTCTTGGAATCTGGAGATTAGGGGTGTTGTTTACGTTTTGCAATTAAGATTTCCTGGAAATGATAACATGAATTTTGTCCACCTAGCATGTTCTAGGCGAAATACTGTGCTCGGGTTCGATTCCCAACAGGGACAAATATTTGTATGATTCATTCTGGATTTGAAACACACTTCTGGATTTGAAAGTTTACTCAATATATTTAGATATTTATATATGTAATTATCCATATCACAAGCAAATAATTTGTTCAATTTGGGGTTATATCAATTCGAGTAATTTGTTCCGCGATATTTATTATTATTACTCTGTAAACATAAATAGTTACCTATTACAGTTCTAAAGATACTGCACCGTAATAGACAAACCGACAAGCCGACGGACTGACAGAAAAATGCACAAACAGATAGACGCAGAGACAGCGGAACGGAACCTTAGAAACAAGGTAATATTTTGCACTCCCACGATGTAAAAAATAAATACTGTTGTAAACGCATAAATGTGAAATAAATTAGGCACTTCATCATCAGTAAATATGTATAATGAAACATTTTTGTACAAAAATTAATGTCAAATTTAAAATAACTGCGTAAAAAGTTATAACTTCCGGCATACAGAGTTAAAAAAAGATGATTTAAGTCTTACTGTCTTGTTATTAAAAATATCCAAAATAGCTTCATAAAAACTTATTCTCTTCGATATAAAATCAACTTGGGAAACGCAACATGCAAATTATTTTTTTTTTTAGTAAAAATTCCCGCCGTCAAATTCTCAGCAAGGGTTTAAATCTTACAGCCTATTGTTTTTTTTCAAGCCCCTTCACAAAATGATTACGGTATTTGCATATGTGTTCATCTCCATCACAAGTGCGACCGAGTCTTTTTTATAAATCACACGTTTTTCTGATAAACAATGGTTGCTGAACGAACTGGTCGTACAAGAAATGGCTATTTTTGAATAAAGTTACGAAATTAAAAATGCTTGTCGCGTAATTCGCCGGTAACATATATTAACATATTTAAATTATAGCATCGCGTACCTTGTCGAAAAAACGACCCCTCCTTGTTCTGATTTGCATTTATATAAAATATTAATGTATTTGGAATCGGTATACTTTCAAATATTTACCTAAAACGAAGCTAAGTAAAAGAATACTATCTGAAAAATAGTAGTAGTAATTAATAGTAAAATAGTAATAGTATGTAATCTATTGCTGCCGCAATAGCGTAAGTGCTTGTCATTGGTGATCCAGTTCGGATAGTAAGGTAGTCGGTAAACTTATGCACGTAGCATTGCCATCCCGCTACACTAACAGCAAGGCACCATTTATATATCTTTGTTGATGTCACCTTTTATAAAATCTATATATATAAAAATTAATGCCTCTTTTCCTTGTAATTTTATAACTCAACGGGCTTACCTATTCAAACCTATTTAGTAGATGGTTTATGTGAAGTTTGCACAATATCGGTAGAGCGAACCGTTCTATTTCAGATCATGATCACATCAGAGATTCATGTATCAGATTTTTGTGAATTGAATGTTACATTTTTTTTTTAATATTTCACTTTATACGCAGCGAAGATCGTACCTGGCTGCTAGTTATGTATAAATAGCTCTCGCGACGAAATACGAAATCATCCCTGTAGACGCCAAAAATATTAGATACTTGAGCGTTGCTCTCGGTGTAGCGGGATAGCGAGGCCACATGTATAAGTCTATAAGTATGATACGATCCAGAGGTATATTTTAAAAATGTATAGGTATAATAGAGGCAGCGTTACGAACCCATTTCCAGCAGGGTGTCGTAGTAGGCGAGCAGGCTGGCGCGCTGCATCACGCGGTACAGCTGCAGCTCGGCCTCGTTGGCGGGCGCCGACGTCACCACCACTGCAACACAGATAGGACTTACATTACCACAAGTATCTTTTTTTATAAAAGAGGGGCAAATGGACACGGGGCTCCCTTACCATTACCGCCGGTAATAGACAACTGTACTACCAGGGGTCTTGTAATTGCGTTGCCGGCCTTTTAAGAATGAGTAGGCTCTTTTCTTGAAGGTCCCCAAGTCATATTGGAAAAATTTCTACCGATAGCTGGTTCCACATAGGAATAATGCGGGGCAAAAAATGCCTCGAGAATCGCACGGTTGTGGATTTCCAGATATCAAGATGGTGAAGATTAATCTTTGAATTTTGTCGCGATGTCCGATGGTGAAATTCGGCAGCAGTGGACGAAACATGGAGCGCCTTACCTATCTATATATATAAAAGAAAGTCGTGTTAGTTACTCCACTTATAACTCAAGAATGGCTGAACCGATTTAGCTGAAAATTGGCAGGGAGGTAGTTTAGAGCCAGGAGAAGGACATAGGATATTTTAGAATTTTTTCCACGCGAAAGAAGTCGCGGGCACAGCTAGTTTAATATATACATATAATAAAACAATAGAAGACGATGTATCTCTACATTATAGATAGGTAGGTTTGTATCAGAATTTAGCAAAAAGCACAATAACAAAAATAAGAAATATAATAAAACAATGCGTTTATGAATAATTAAATTAATAGGTAATAATAGAATTTAAATAAATGTTTAAATTACATAATAAATGTAAAAACTGGCTAAGTGCGAGTCGGACTCGCGCACGATGGGTTCCGTATCATCCCTATTTTAGTAAGATCGAGTAAACTATTGCTTAAAAATTACATTGGTTGTATGGGAACCCCCTTTAATATTTACTTTATTTTTATTTAATTATTAATTTTGTAAGGTAAATATTCAAGTTTTAAATATTAAGTTACAACTGAATATTCTGTGAAAATTTTAGACGTTTATTTGTTACCGTTATTAATATTGAACAAAAAATACGAAAAAAAACACGTTTGTTTCATTTTTTTAGTGTTTGCTGTTATAGCGGCAACGGAAATACATAAATTGTGAAAATTTCAGCTTTCTAGCTATCACGGCTTATGAGATATAGCTTGGTAACAGATAGACAGACAGACAGACAGCGGAGTCTTAGAAATAGGGTCCCGTTTTTACCTTTTAGATTCGGAAACCGAAAAATGAAACTTACAGAAAAAAACTTATTTTGTGAAACAATGTATTACATTAGTATTTTACATTTATATATAAATAATGCTATGTAACGTAATATACAGTTAATATTAAGAGCCATTTTAACATATTATTTAATAAGGGTTTGCAGATCCACAAAAAGGCAGAATAAAAAGTAACAAATATTACCTTCCTACTGTTATTAATAAAAAAGTTTTGTATTTAGACTTGGTTGATCGTCGATTGTCTTTGCTTTTGTTAGCTTCTTACGAAGTATCTTATATGAAAACAAGTGGCCAATTCTTCATTAAGAATCAGAAGTGGGCAAAACTAATATACTAAAACTATTACTTTGAGCTAAAACTATTAAAAAAATAAGGTACAGTGGCAGAAACTGCGCAGGCTGATGTAACAGAGACCGCTTACAGGCTGCACACATAAAAACCTCCTCAAAAATAAAATGAAACCGTTATAATCATCACGTAAATCGATAACAATTTGAGATAGTTACGATGAATTCATCTTAATATTACCAAGCATATTATAAAATCGATTTCGGGCCAGACGGTGCGTGTTCTTAATAATTTACCGCCTAAAATCGCGTGTGGACGCACAAAAAACACCACCCTTTTAATTACAACCCCTGCTATTATCAAAAGAATTGATTCAACCGTTAGCTCACGAAAAAATGAATAAGCTGTATATAAAGGGTTCCCTTTGTTTGAGAAACGAGTTATACGCCAATGCGAGGGAAAAATATCGACCTGGGTTGCGACGCCGAAAAAAATGTTGCCACCCCTAGCGTCTATTGGGTTTTTGTGATAGAAAAAAATGAGGGGTGGCAACGCTCCACCCCTAGACAGGTAAAAAATTTAGCAAAAAAAGTTTAACAAAAACTTTGCTTATTTACTGCCGAAGACTGTTA
This sequence comes from Apodemia mormo, assembly GCA_036924255.1. NCBI lineage: Eukaryota > Metazoa > Arthropoda > Insecta > Lepidoptera > Riodinidae > Apodemia > Apodemia mormo. The sequence goes on along the minus strand of JAUPFN010000021.1, from coordinate 2,605,452 downwards.
TGTAGTCGTCGTCACGTTAACAAATAAGTTGTTAACTTTGCACTACTGTAACGGGAGTTCTTTATATCAAAATATACGAACAGGCAGATGTATCTCCTGAGAGAAAGAGTTAACCACTGGATTTAGCTATCAAAGACCTCGCAACGGAACATGAAGGTGTCAAGTACCTAGTTATTGCTACAGGAACCAGTTAGGCATACAAGACGTTCCAAAACTACCAAGTAATTAGTCACGATGATGATGTATGTGATGATGACACGGTCGACCCTTTTGTTGCTTTTTACGAGATAGCTGGCAGTAAAGTAGTTCATACATATTCTTCAAAAAAAAAGCTGAATAAATCATGGGGAAAAGCTTGCAAGTATGTCTACAAACTTCTATATATTGTGTTTATCTCATATGTATTGTTAATAAAACTTTAACTTATCTAAGTCTATCACAAAATGCATATTATTAAGAGTATATTGTGAACAATATTTTTAGTATGTTTGTGTTTTCGTTCACGCAGAAAGTGAGTCTGGGTTTTACTTATGTAAACTAATGTAGGAGCAAATAATTTCAAGATTTTTTGTTATTTTTACATAATTTAGTTTGAACACTTACATTTTAAAAGTTTACTGCAAAAACTTAATTGCTGCTTAAAAATATTACCTACTTAACCATGTAGGGACGAGATACAGGTATAATATATTGGATCGTCGGCACTTGGTGAAAATGCATTTGGAAATAAGTGTTACAAATAAACTCACTTGCACTACCAATTAGTTCACTTCTACTTCATATCATTTTACACTCCTAACCGGTTTCGCTTGTTACAGCACCCTCAGAGATGTTTTGCACAGTTATAATGTCTTTGACAAATTGTAAATAATTACCTACTAGCTAGTATCTTCGGCTAATCGTGGGTGCACTTGTTGTATCTCTGCCTACCCCTTCGGGGATATGGGCGTGAAGATACTTTTATTAGCTATATTGTTTAAATACTGTTGTGGGTGGGTAGTATACCTACATATCTAACATGAGTGTTTTGTTTCTTTTTCAACTGACTTCTCAATAAGGAGATTCTCAATACTGCTGTGTATTTTTTGTTTGTTGCCTCAGAAATCGGTCATTTATTGACTGACTTAAAAATATTTTTTTATTTGGGAGAGTGTTATTTCCATTTGGCCCCATATATTGAATATCAAAATATTTTTTACAAACTTGCCTAGAACATCCAGAAATTAGCGTGTTCAAATAAATAAACAAACAAAAACACTTCACTTGTATTATCTTTATTCAGTATTAAATACCTAAGCAGTGACATAATCCTAGAAAATTGGAAGATATAAAACAGTCACGCAGACAATCGAAATCCGTACCGGAGTGGCATTCATTGTTTAATTCAATCAAGTCCATACAGCTTTTTTTCGAAATGAACTTAAGCAGTTGGTCCAAATAACTCTTACTGTGAAATCAGGCTCTCTTGCAAGCAGTTTGCTCAGCCAGAGTTTAAATTAAGTGGGCATAAAGCCCGCCGTTAGGGTGTCTCTTGTGACACCGGACCTTGGCTTAGGGCAGTATCTTGACGATAAGTGGGAGAGCTAGTGGCATCAGGATTTCGACTCGTTATTAACTCTTGACCCAGATCTCGAGTGTTAGCAGACCGAAACAGCGGGCCGAGTGGGCAGAGACATTGGCGTATGTGTAAATTGTGAAGTGTAAACTGCGGTGGAACCATCAGGATCAAATAAAAGTCCATACAGCCTAAAAAAACTCACATAAAGAATTTTTAAAAACATACCAAAAATGTAAGTAATGTGAATATACCTAACTACTGCTTAGCATACAGGTGCGTCTATTAAATTCGCGTTAATTAAAAATATTTCGTTGTAAACGACAATAGCTGTCTCATAAATTACTTAATAATTAACATGAACTATAACTTAAGCATCAAACCTTGGGTTTGTCGAAAAAAAAATCTACTCTTTTAACGCTTTGAAAATATAAATTCAGCCCATGCTATTTAAAAATGCAATTGAATGTTTTTTTTAAGATATTTTCCTTTAATTTTTAATACAAATATCAAACTCATCAAAATGTCTACAATGACACTAGTTCATCTATACATTACGTCGTGATAATAAAAATTGAACAGACACAGCAAACAGTAAAAAATAAAATAAAAGGTCTAAGCGTTACAAAAACTACTCAAAGTAAAAAATTAATTGTTCGTAATTTTTTATAATGAAATTCAGTCTTACAACACTTTCTCAGACAGAAAAAAGTTCTTTCTTCGCTTAGTGTCCAAAAAATGTATTTGCATAATCTGCTTCTGTATAAAAAATCGCCATCGCGCCGAGTATATGCAAATTGGCACAGATAAGAAGGGGTGTAGACCGACCACATGGCCTTTGCATTGTTTTTTTTTTCTTTTTTTAATTTGGTCACGTAACACGTTACCTCGGATTTATGATAATTCATACTATAATCACATGCATGTCTCACGGTCCTTTTGAGTTTTTTATAAAGTTTTTGTCTTGAGAACATATTCAGATTCCAGTTCTATCTATTCAAAGAACTATTAAAAATAGCGTTTGATAATATGTTTGTTGCATGTTTTTGAGGTTTTATAAAATATATACTTAAAAAGTATTTATTGTAATATAATTCCTTTTGTGTTATTAATATCCAAGGAAAACATAAAGATGATATGTTTAACATAAAATATTTTACTGTAAGATAACACTAGAGGTAAAAACGTGAAAAACCACTCTTATATTTTTTGCAAGACAGTAAACATTTAGGCAATAAAAAGTTAAGAGACTAAAACGAAATTTTGATACGACGGAATTACTCAGTGTAGAATAATTTTATGACTAACTAGCAGTTGCCCGCGACTTCGTTCGCGCGGACTTCGTTTACTCCGCACAGCTCCTCCCCCGTAGGTGATAGTATGATAATATGTAGCCTATGTGTTAATCCGACCTGTTAGTAATATTCATGCAAAATTTGAAGTAAATCCATGCTGTACTTTTTGAGTTTACCCCGGACATACATTGACTTTCCTACGATTTTATTATATGTATAGATTTCATTATTAACTAAGTTTTTAAAACAAGCCGATAGAAAGAAAAATAAAGATGTTAATGTTTTGTTGCTCTTTGTGTAACAGAAGGGCATTGCCACGTGCATAAATTTACCGGCTACCTTACCCTCCGAACAGGCACACGGCAATGACAAGCATTGACGCCATTACGGCAGGAATAGGCAAGGTGGTGTTACCATATACCCGGGAGACGTTGCGGAACTCTGCCACTTGGTGCTTATGCCACATAGGTACTTAGTAAATTTACCCCACCTCTCTAGCTAGTCCGCGACAGTGGCAAACTCTGACATTATAGCAGCAGTAGTACTACCGAGTGGTCACGACGGTAGTGATATGTTTGATTTCGTTCGCGTTTTCCGAAATGCCTGAAACGAAAGTAGACAGCAATGTCAAAATTTAAAGATCCACTATCCTTATGATCATTGTCACAAAATTTACTCGCCATCCTCGAACCACTTTTCCCCACTCTGCGCCGCTTTGAAATTAATCCCGCAAAAATACTTCTGAACAAACACGAAATAGTAATCCCCGTGTTGGTCCGGTCTCCTTTGAAGAATAGACCAACTGCCATTTTGACAGACAAGTCGGTATAGATGTCCGATTGGCTGTGCGTGTCACTGCCATCGTAACTACTGGGTGGTAGAGTTCTGCAACGTCTCGCCCGGATATTTGGTACCGCCGCCTTACCTATTTCTGTCGCAACGACGTCAATACTTGTCATTGTCGTGTTCCGGTTTGGAGGCTGAGGTAGCCGATAGACTTATGCACGTGGCAATTTCACTTCGCCACACGGAGAGACGCCACACCACACTCTTATAATCAGGAAAGTCATCTGCTTATTTGCTATCATATGATAAAAAAATTATATATTCACGAAAATATCTTATGCATTAATAAAATGCAGGCAATGCAACTCTTGTGTTGTATAAATTGTACAAATCTTAAAAATTTTGTAAAACAATAATATATTTGCATTTAGTTCGGCTACCCCCGAACCACTACTAGATGATAGAGTCCCGCTATGTCTCGCGTTTTGGTATCACCACTATACCTGTTCCTGCCACATTAGCGTCAATGCTTGTTACTGTCGTGTTGGGGTTTGAAGTCGGTAAACTTATACTTGTGGCAATATCACCCCGCCTCGGACAGTAACGCACCATTAACATCTTTGGAGTGTATAGACGATGGTTGTCTTTTTCCCCCAGGAAAGCCATCTGCTTCTTTGTTGTCCTGTGGTATAAAAATGTAACTGATAATACAGGTACTTGTTGTGACGGGATGACATTGTCCTGATCATACAAGGCAGTCATAAAAAGTATCTCATCCAGACTTGGAGGTTCTCTCACTGCCCTGGTTGTATTGGTATTATGTGTAATTGAAATCCTATATCCTATAAACTAACTAGCTGCAGTCCGCTGCATTATAAAAGTTTGTGACAACAACAACTTATTTTTCCTTGATAAAAAGTATTTTTTCATTCCAGATCATCAGGTGCTACTTGTGTGCCAAATTTAATCCAAATTATTCCAGCTGTTTTTGCAACCATCCAAACTTTCACATATTGTCCTTTAAATGACAGTATCACAATAAATATTCCTGGCTCCAGATTCAAACTCCGACCAGAAGCAGACAAGAATCTAAACTCTAGATATGTCAACATTCTCACACCTCAACATGAATGATATCGTATACCCTGGTTCTTGCAAGTAATAAATTATATATAGAATGATAATGATAATATTAATAGTAGACAAACGCGGCGATCACCTACCTAGACAGCTACGGTGACTCGTAGTGACGTGGAATGTCTAATTAGATACCTATATTCGGTTAAATCTTCTCACTTGGCAAGCCACATTTTGTTTTATTTACACAAAGAGCAAAATAGATATGGGAAACCATGTCATAATCTATAATTAGCCATCTACCACAATGAATAAACACGTGCATTATTCTAATCGTGCGAAAAATACGCCTAATTCACAACTCAAAATACGATAGTAATTAGGATGAACGGGATAGATACCAAAGCCGTCTTCCTAAAAAGAAAAAACTTCCCTACCTGCAGTCTATGGTAATTTGATCCCTCAGATAATAAAATAATTCTGACAAAACAAAAACACGCCATTGTCGCGTTCGAAATTTGAATAACCGTTCCCAGTGCTAATGACACTCATAGATAACAAAGATAGCGGGATGTGCGCGCGCATCCGATTAGGTATTTTTTAGCACTTGCATCGTGATTGATATGCGTAATACCGTCTTAGAGTATGAATATTAATGTTGAGAATGCTGCTAACGACATTTTTTATTTTTTAATCTCAACTTCCGTGCGAAACTTGTGTCTTGAAGTTTTTTCTGGAAGTGGGTCACGAGATTAAAGCAAAAATGTAGTAGGTATTTACATTTATCTAGCTTTGGCACGCAATCCCATGCTAGTAACAAGTAAACATATGCGATTGTGCGATAAAACAAACTTTTAGATATTATTTCATATGTGCGCAAACAAACTTAGCTGTGAGATTTTACTTATTTCACTTTTTATTTCTCATTGATAAAATTAAAGCTAATAAAATAATTACATATTATTAGCTACTCCAAGTTGTGCTAAAATATATTTTCCAAAATGCCCATATTCTGATTTTAAATTTACGTTTCGTAAATTTGATGGTACCTTGCTTATTCTGATCGCCATAGCATCAATGCTTGAGACGGGAAACAGACACATGTGGCACCACTAATACATGTGGCATGTGGCAAACGCCACACTGCAGTACTAGCAATTATTGCTACTGTGGTATTAAAAATATAAACTTCATAAGTTTAGCAGAGGCCTTTCTTTTTTTGACTCGTAAAATCAAATTGGGACAAACTTAAAAAAATATTTAAAAATCTCATACTCAGATTCAGAGGTGGCGTAAGTCGTGGGCGACGTGGGCCACAGTCCATGGCCTCGCAGTTCCAGGGGCCTCGCGTCACGAAGATTTATGTATTACTCAAAAGCCATGAACGCGACGAAAAGTGCTTGCGTCGCTGTCGCCCGCGAGGAATCCTCGCTGCGCGTCGCCGCCGCGCCTGGCTAAAATAGCGTATTCCCCGAACTTGCATTGCGAGTAGAGGGCCTCGCCAAATGTACCTTGCCCACATAATTTTATGATCTTGCGCCGCCACTGCTCGGATGTATTGTAGAATGTATTGGTAACTGCCTACATTAATTACATTAACTCACCCATAACCTATATAAAGTAATAAAGCTTTTCTTCTTTCTCCTTAATTTTTTCATCCCTCCCTTTTCATGCATACTCTTTTTTCATTCATATACTTATGTCATACATGGTAGATAGAGGGATTCAGGGGCTGACGAAACGGCTGGTTACCGCCATATCCGCATTTGCCGTTTCCACCAAATAACACTTTCTCCTATCGATAAAGGGTCAATCCACAAAGGTTCAAAGGCTCACACAAAGGGTTTTGCTTTAACCTAGGATTCGAAATAGGGCCTCATGATCATCTATAACCAAACAGCCTAATATCCAAGTAACGAAATAGTTAAAACAAATTCTAAAACCTGACAAATAACTTAACTGCTATAATTAGGGAAATGACCATTTCGTAAGAGCATGAAACAGAACACATGTCTATCAAATATTCTAATTTCTTTATTATATTTGATGAACCCCTAAAATACGATCAGAATGTAATTACTGGACAGATGCAGCACTGTTTAATTACGAGAAAAAGTGTTCACAGCCACCTGCTCGAATCTCACTTTCGTATGAGAAAAAACCTTTGAAAATGGCCCGTCGTTTTTTCGACCAATCACGTATGTAAAACACGAGTCATTGTCTTATGGGAAAAAAACGGAAGTTGAATCGGGGTAGCTCGCGGAGATCGGTGAGCTAAGAGGCGAAACTTGTAAATTAGACGCCAAGCTCACCTACTTCAGTACTGCTAATAAAATTGTCACATATGTCGAGAACCTTTGAAAAATATACCATTTGTCGAATGACAGATGGTATACTTTTCAAAGACGGCCTGGTAGAACTGCCAGGCCGTTTGTAAAAGGAGAATGATTAGATGTCCTACCTCTGTGGCTACTAGGCGGTAGAGTTCTACAATGTCTCGCTGGGGTCTGGTACCATTGCCGTTCCTATTCCTGCCGCATTATCATAGGTGCTTGTCATTGTCGTGTTCTAGTTTGGAGGTTAAAGTAGTCAGTAAACTTATGTGCCACTGTGTGTGACTGCCTCATGGTCTAGGAGTAGCCTATTTGGCTCAGACCATGAGGTTCCGGGTTCAATCTCAGGGTCGGGCAAAAGTGTTATTGAGGTTTTTTCGAGGTTTTCTCGAAAATCGAATCCTCAGTAGCAGCGCGGAGTCTGGCGGAGTGGTTGATGTATTACCGCTCCTATGCCTCGGATGAGCACGTTAAACTGTCGGTCCTTGTTATCGTTAGAAATAGTCGATAATGGTTAACATGTCGGTAAATGCGACGATGAGGATCACCACTTATCTCGCCAACCGACAAACCTGCCTACCCCGCAAGGGAGCCGGGCGTGCTGATACTAAGTAAACTTATGTAAGTGGCATCAACATCTCACTATACGGATAACAAATGCAACATTAACATCTTTGGTGTCTATAGGCGGTGGTTATGTCTTTCCATCAAGAGAGCCATCTGCTCGTTTGCTATCTAATTATATAAAAAAACCGGTCAAGTGTGAGGCAAGTTCCGTACCCATCATGAAAAACGCACAAATTGCGTTTATTAAATATTTATTTTATTTTAACTTAATTATTTAAAGGGAATATATAACTAAATAGTTATATATTCCCTTTAAATTTACAATTTTATGGTGTGTCTAAACATCGCTCATTCTGTTTCATTCACTGCCGCGTATAGCTACGTCGTAGTCGATGCGACACAACGAACGATGTACTACACGTATGCTCAAATAGCTTTATTAAAGACACCAAAACTATTTATGCAAGTTTGCTATACAATAATTCTAATAACTCTTCAAAATTTTTACGGCACATCGTTGTATAATAATACTAGCTGACGCGCGCAGCATCGCCCGCCAGTATATTAATAAGTTATCGAGATAGCTTTTTATAAAAATTTCATCCCCTATTTCAGCCCTCCAGGGACTGATTTTTGAAAAAAAAAATCAGTCCCTGTTAGCCTATATTTGACCCAGGATCTTCAACTATATCCATGCCCAATTTTATGAAAATCGGTCCAGCGGTTTAGTCGTGAAAGCGTAACAAAGAGACAGACAGACAGACAAAAAGTGCACGCTACTATTTACTAAAATATTATTGTGTACATTAATACTGCAATATTATTGTTTTTATTATTGTACTGAATTGGATAATCATTTCCAATAGAAAACAATCCCGTGACATGCTGAAAATGGTAGGTCCTGATACGTTAAGTAGGTATTAGGGCGTAATCGTGACACATCACACATCCGTAAATACAGACATCTGGACATCCACGAAAGACTTTCTTAAATCTTTTTTTTTTTCTATATTACATACCACAAATATTATATTTGACATATATTACTGATTTATATTTCAAATATTGTGAAATACGAATAAAATAGATACAGTTTATGCCCAAAAAAATGCTTAAACTTGACATATTGTGAGTAGAGCTACATAATAAAGAACAAAATAGTGCACCTCAGAAATAGCCAATGTATTACATTGTGTACTGCCTGATGTTCACGATTATGTACCTCTGTTTAAGCTATAAGGTATTTTTCGGTTCATCAAATTGTTATTCTGTGATAAAAGGTATACTAGCATCTCGTGTAATATTGAGACAAACACGAGATGCTAGTAACACCAGTTTGTATACGAAACCCAAAACGTATTTCTTACTCGTCCCTAGCCGAGACGTTTTTTCCCGCGAAGCCATTTTTTATCCCTTATCTGTAGTGATTTAAAGAAACGTGTATCTGTCCATCGTTTTAGATTGGTGTTATTAATTGAAGCCACCTTTGGGGAAGCGATCTTACAAACAAATTGTATCCAAAACTGGGAGAAATGTGTCGGAAAAATACCTATAACAGGGAATTGGAGAGGGACAAATTAAATGTGAACACCTTGCGGTTTCGTACGTCAGGAATAGGTACTTTTATTACCAGTATGCCCGTCCTTTAATATCTCGGACCGCCCCGTCGCATTGGTTAGCGAATCTAACTACGAATCGATAGGGCTCGGGTTCTATTCCCAACAGGAACAAACATTTGTGTAACTGGGTTTGGATGTTTATTATGTATGTTACAATATTTATATTATAGGTATTTCTATGTATCATTGTATTAGTATCGTTGACTAGCATCCATACCAAAAGCAAATAATTTGCTTATATTTGGGGTTAAACTGATTCGTGTTATTTGTTCAGCGATATTTTTATTATTGTTATTATTATAAAAATATCTCTCTTATCACTCCGGCTATGAATATTTATTATGGAATGGACTTTTATTACCGTACGCGTCCTCTGACATCTCTCCTGTTACTTCGACTATGAATTTTAATAGCATAAGACACGCAGATGGCATTCCTGGTGGTAACGACAACTGTCCCCTCTGTACACTGAAGATAGTGAGTTGTATTCAGGTAAATGTAATGCCACATACATCAGTTAACCATACAAACCAGAACACGATGGCGATAAGCACCAACGCTATTGCGATAGGATTAAGCAGTGGTACCGCCGGTCGAAGATGTTGCACAACTCTACCACCTAGTTAGTAGCCTTCATCTTAGTGACACGTAATTAGCCTTATTTCGTCTTTTACGAAATGCCTAGTAGTGAGACAGTTGATCTATTGTTCGAAAGGGGCCCGATTGAACATGGGGAAAGGAAACAATACAGCAGACACGTAAAACTCAATTAGTACCGATAACTTGAATTTTATGGCAATGTTTCTACTTGCTGAAAGAATGGCAGTTGAACGAATATAAAACAGATATGGGAATGTAGTTGGATGTAAATACCGGGGGTAACCAAGGCTGACGTACCACGATTAGATTGGACGAGTGCTGTCCGGAGGTAGAGTCGACAAACCGGCGTGTTTGTATGATCATGAGAGCTATGAATGTGCAGGAACAAGGCAAGTCTCTCTGGACCGTGACAAATGGCGTGACATTTTTTCTGCCTGCCCTGTAACGGATTTTTCGTGAAGATATGTATGTATATCTTTCTACTTTTCAAAAAATAGAACGTTCAAAGCCCTTATTTATCACTTACTTCAAAGTGTTACCGTAGTTAAATGTTAAAATTCGAGGCCGACAACTTTGGCTCCACAATGGAATGAAGCGCTATAATATGATAAAATAAGCTGTCAGGGTTCCTGGGTCAGATCATCTAAGCGCAAATTAATTCTATAGACTTCAAATTAAAGGAAAGAAAAAGATCTGTACCCGTTTTTTGTCGACGGTCGTTAGGGTTGTCACTGGCTGTGATTTATACAACAGCAAGAGGCACACTTCTAAAAGTTATTCAGTCACCAGCTTTTTCAAATTAAAGAAGTTAAAATGCAGTTAGTTTATGAAGGGTTTAAGGCCTTAAGCGCATATCAGCCGGTTAAATTTACGTAGTTTTTCATATCTATGCATATGTTGTGACTTTTGATAGGTCTGGTTGACCAAATTTCTTGCGAACATTGTATACGCCGAGTTCTAGCATTAGAACGAATGTCAACGCCAAAATGGCACAATAAGATGTTGGTTGTTGGTAACTTGGTGTGGATTGTTGTGATCTAGGTTTAACATTTGACTAGTGTAAAAGTGAATAAAACGATCAAAAGTGCAGTGCAGGAGGTATAATTTCCAAATACAAAGAAAACCAAGATTGTTTACGTTTGGTGTTAGGCCTAGGCTAGTATGATGCTGTTATTTTGATATTTTGGATCCGTTATTTTTATTTCTCTTTCTTAAAGTCAACTATTTCTATATTTTCATCTACTACGTTAAACATCACAATTTAATGCATCTTTCAAATATTTGATTATTTTATAATTGTTGGTGAATGATGCCGTGTTGATATTTTTTAAATTTGCCGCGGTTTTTTTTCAATCTCTCCTTTCACTAGCCAGACTGTAACAGCACTGTACCACTAACTCTACCGGTTGCGAACAAATTACAAATTGTTTAAGTAAGTATGCAGGGTAAGATTAAACAATCGGGATGTTTAAAAACTTAACAACATTTTTTTGATCCAATTGGATATGTACTAGCGACCTTGCCTAAAGTCGGGCAACTATTTCATTAATTTCACCTTTTGATTATGGATGGACACAAAGTAACGTCTCAATCAATAAAATAAGATTTGAAGTTGGAAGACCACTTTTAAGACTTTAAGACGATACGCGCATTTTAAAGCACACAAGATATCAAACTGTAATCACACCCATTTGATCAATCGTTCACTGCCCCGTACGAAATTAGGCGGTATGTTATTTTTTTAAATTTTATTGCTTAGAATACAGTTATTGGAATATGCACTTTCATATATATGCGTATCGTCTGAATTAATTTTAAGTTATTGCTCTGAACAAAATGAATTGAAGAGAAAGAAACATTTGTAATTCTGTTAAATTAGTTCACACGTAATATTTTTATAGACATTTAGTGGATTTTAGTCATCATTATACGAAAACTAAATCTTTGCAAGAAAGGGCAAACTTACTTATTAGTCAACATTGTATACTCTAGTTATTTCCACAGCATTATGTCATATGGGATCCTTCTCTGGGGGAAATTCTGCTGACATAAATACTATATCTATGTTGCAGAAAAGAACTATTAGGGCAATTTACAATCTTAGCCCGAGGCTTTCCCTGAGAGAAAAATTCTTAAAAGTCACTAACTGTAATATCCCAATATATATTTGAGAGCTTAATGTACGTTCATAAAAAAATTTGCTTGTTTAAAAAAAATTGTGACGTACACACGCTAAATAAAAGGAACAAAAACAATCTTCACATGCATCTCGTCTCCACAAAATAAGTAACTCTGTTAAAATAAGAGGCAATGTACGGGGCAATGTAATGCTTTTACATAAACTTCCAATAATAACCAGGCAATAAATTGAAAAAATGTGTTAAAACAAAACTGTATAAAAAAGTATTATAAAATCTCCGATTATTTAGAAGGCAAAAAAGCCTAGATAAATTGCTTGTAATATTGTAAAAAAATATATGAAAAAAGACAATCCCGCTTAATTTCTTTCGCAGATCTTCTCAGTGTGTAACCGCGTTTCAGATCCAGTAGTAGTTTTAAAAAAAAATTGACGCGTCATAATAACTTGTTGTTTTAGTTAGTTAGTTTTACTTCTGATTTCTGATTTTTGATATTTGCCAGGATTTAATATTCCTTGTATAATTCTTTAAATTTCTTTATGATAAAGATAGTAATAATCTGAATTTACCAGACGACGCACGCCAAAATTGATACTATTGTCAATAATCCTGGATCAGTAGAATTTAAAATACTTAGTATAAAATGCGAAACAATGTTAGTCGCGATGTGAGTGTCAGCCCTACACCGAAACGGCGGGATCATCTCGAAGCCCTCGATAAAAAATCCTTTTTTGTTGAAGCCGCCCCCGGGCTCCGCGCCGAATTTAATCGTATCTCGATTGAGATAATCCACAAAATACATGCAGAATTTGATTCATAGTGGAATATTTTGAGGTTAATGTCAATAGCCACATGAATATGAATACATATAAATAATAATAATGATATCGGTGGACAAATTACACACAACGATCTAACCTCAAAGTAAGCAAATTATTTGCTTGTGTTATTGTGTTAATCAACGATACACACTCATATATATAAACATTAAACTTGTGGATGTGACATTATACCTCGCCACAAGATAGTAAAGCACCATTAACATCTTTGGTGAAAACTGGATTTTTGGAAATCGGGGCAAAATCAGTAACTTCCCTATCTACTATCTACTATCTACATACGTAGTGGGAAGTAAAAATAGTGTAGATATATTAACGCCGAGCGAAGATGCCGGGTGTTAGCTAGTGAACTTATAATTTGCTGCAAAAATAGAAAAATCAAAAGTCATTCAAGATTTTCGTGAATTCCATGAGAACTATGTATTTTTCCGAAATAAAAAGTATCCCCTGTTATAATTCCGGTTGTAATCTCTATGTGCATCAAATTTCATCCAATTTCGTTTAGTCAGTTTTGGGTTAGTGAGTAACAAACATCCAACGCCTAGCGTGTTGTTTGATAATCCGCATGGTTACAACTATTTTAACAGTCATGACCATGTCGTGACCATGCCCATAACATGTAAAAAATTGCTTTCCATATCCGGGATGACAACATTACGTGTTTATCCCAAGCGAGAAAGTGCGAACACACTATTATCATACTGCTGCTGTTAAGAATTTAGGTTTTGAAGTTACTCCCAAATAAAGTTCCATAGCACTTTTGCCACCTGGACCTGGACATTGAAACCGTCTCTGAGTCGAATAGGTTAACCACATGTAGACGAGGCTGACAGCATTCAAGAAATAACACTGGTTCCGAAACTCTAAATGGTAAACGTATCTAAACCGTATGAATTCGACTTTTACAGAAATATAAAAACATATAATACAATTTACACAGAACAGGGAATCGAGTTCATAATGTCAGTGTGTCGATGTCGCGGCAGAGTAAACAAACGGAACGGGACGGGACGACCCAACCCTTCCGCTGACAGATGGCCGAGCGGGATAGGGCTGCCTCTGTCGATGTCATGGCAACGATACTATTAAAATATGTATAGTTTATTTTCATTTAATTAAAGCAAGCAAATGTTTATACCTAAGCTCTATTCCTGTGCTACGAATAACTTATTAAATAGATTTTTCAAAACTGTGTTGAGCATTTTTTGTATAAAATATTTTCAGGTAATACCTATCCTATTCATTCAAATATATTGATGGTAATAGTTGTAAAGTATGATGTGACTAATGTATATTTGCGGAAAAAATCCCGGAATCATAAAATGGATAAAGAAAAAAGTAGGTAATTGCGCTCGCTAGGCTTCTTGTAGATGAACTTCAAATAGCCTAGGACTAAATTAATATAATGCTTGCCTATAGCGCAACCATGGATCGATGACAAGGTAAGGTAAGCTAGCCTGTAGACTTAAGCATATGGTATTACCATTCCGCTACACAGATAGCAACGTACCATTAACATATTTGGTGTCTATAGGCAATCGCTGTCTCTATCGAATCTGTTTCGGCTCTCACAAGAGCCATCTGTTTGTTTGCTATCTTATGATATAGTAAAAATATCAAAATAACCACTTTGTACTAGATACATATGGATACATATGGATACCTACCAAAAAAACATATTTTACAATTGTTGACTGGCTGTCTGTTTGTTCCGGTTAATCTCTTAAATAGCCTAAAATAGTCTTTAGTCTGACTATAATAAGCAATGGCTTCTCTTTCCATCAGGAGAGCCATCTACTTGCTTACTATCTCGTGATATAAAACAAAAAACAAAAAAGTTTTGGCGTCCTATGTATATTTTGGGACGAAGTTCCTTATGGGGCGTTGTGGAGCCCTTACCTTACCCGGCAAAAAACGTTCTGTTACACCCCTTATAGTCTTAGTATATTGCTGATTTGCAATCATAACTGCAAATCATCAATAAAGTAGTATATAAATAGATGTTTTTCCAAATTTCAGTTTGTTAGATATTCTCTAGTCTAACCGCTGTCCAGCGACGGACCCGGTTTCTGCCTGCCGGCTGGCCTTCAGCAAAAAGACTAGTGCTATATCCCGACTCCGGGTCGTTATAACCCTACACAAGGGAATCGCGAGTGAATAGTAATCCAAGTTGTTCAAGTTCCAATAAAAGTGTAAAATATTAGTAGTAAATAATAAATTTCTGTTCACAAAAGCGCCCTTTTTTTATAAGTGCCTGAGTGACAGACCTAACAGTTCCTAACATAAAAAAGCGTATGATTTTTTATAATAATGAGCTTCATTCCTATCTAGTGTCCCAAGACGCTACTCGATTTTTTTATGTGAAAAACTTTAAACATACATCTAATAACAAATAACAGACAGTATAAAGCTAGTACCAAACCATTCATTCTAGAATTCTACCTACAACTTTGTACAAAACATGATATACAAAGAACACTTTTCCATGTCCGTAATCGAACATGAACCAATTCGCTTTTTACTTGGGCTTACTTATTATAATTCAGTCGCTAATTACTTGGGCGTCGGTATATTTGTTGTAGATTGTCGATGACATTTTAAGGGTACTTGCTTTAAATTTGTCACTCGTTTTAATACACCGCGATGTGCCAGCCCTGAAAAATTCTATACAATTCATCAACGGTAAGGGGTGGTCAGACCGCATAAATAATTTCGATTTACATTTTTTTCTTAAAATAGTGAGGCGAGGTGCTAACTACGATCCAAGGCTGGTATCAATTAGACCGACTTTTGGGAACATGTGTTAAGTGTGTAAGTGGCGCCTCGGGGGTAAGGGTTTTGTGGCTTTCTGTAGGCAACACCTTTTAAAAATAAATTGAATTCTTAAATAATTTTACCATCATTTAGTGGTTGCTGACTAGTTGTATTTTCAACCGACATCCTAAAAGAAGAATGTTTTCTATTTAGCTGTACTATTGTTTATGTTTTGGTACCTCTGATCTCGATTATTGCAAGATCGACTTAGAAACTTCTTTTTTTCAGTGTATTTTTAGGCCCTATATAAATTTGATAAAGATTTAGGATTCCAGAAATATCAGAGAGTAGAATTTTAATGTCGCCGTTTTATTGCGATTAAACTATATCTATATTCAAGTACAACGAACAGACCGCAATACAAACACACAACCAGCGTGTTTGCATGAAGAGAGTAATAAATGTGGTAGAAGAAAGACAACTAAGATTATGATATATGGCAGTCAGTTCCGTCTATCTACCCCGTAAGGGAACTGGCATGAAGATATGTAGGTATAATTAGCAAATAGATTACTCGTCCAATGGTCAGAGATGTAATGCCATATCCTTAAGTTGTACGACTAATGTAGCCCAACTCTACTCAGTAGCGCCACAATCACCTGGTGACTTTTTTATATTATAAGATAGCAAACAAGCAGATGGAAAGAGTACACCATCGCCTATAGACACCAAAGATATTAATGGTGCGTTGCTATCTTGTGGCGAGGTGTAATTACCACATGCATAAGTTTAGTAAGACCATATTTTCTGAATAACTAATTTCGTTCAGATTTACTTTGTACAAACATATCTCCACGCCAGATCCCTTACGGAGTAGGCAGAGAGAGAACCAAGTGTCATACATCACGATCCTTGCAGGCTTGTCCTCCCTCCTCTCTTCATACAAACATTCCGGTTGCGAAGACTCTTGACACCACCTTCGGACAGCACTTGATCAATCAGTAGTTTAAAAAATAGGTTGACGTTACAAAATAACTTGTAAAAAGTTTTATTGAATGAAGTACTTCTGATTTCAATCTGATCACGGTACGTCAGTCTTGTTATTCCCCGGCACCTACATCCTTCCACATTCGCTTTGTATATCTGTTTTGTTAACCTTTCGTCTACCATTCTTTCTACATGTCCGAACCAACAGAGCATGATAAGTGAAGATGAGTGAAGACACTCATCTCATCTTTATATCGACACTTTCTTTCAAGCCTAACCTATCTATCACTTCCACGTTACGAACCCGGTCCGCGAGTGTTACGCTATATAGTTTTCGTAGCGATGTCATCTCTTGATTTTAATTTAATTTTTCCTTTCTGACATACCCAATCCTCACTCCCATACAACAGCGTTGGGATAAGCATATGATTATGCGGAGCAAGACGGGCACCCTGACTTAAAATTGTGCTTTTAATTAATCTTCCTAACACTCCATTCACACTGTTCCCTGCAAACGCTCTTCTTTCGACAACAGCGGTGTAACTTTATTATGTAGTCAAACAATATTCTCTTTTTATGATATTTTTATTGGTTAAAGACAACCAGTACCTGTCGTGGTCTTCAATAATATGCACGGTGTTTACCAATTAATCTGTAAATATATGGCGCAGTGCCTGATTTAAAGATTGACAGAAGAAGACACTTAGATAAAATATGTATGTTCACGCCCGTTCCCTTGAAGTAGTTATAGATAGGTTATTTATTTATTTATTTAATACTTTATTGTACACTTATATAATGACAAAAAATTAAACGATACTTAAAATAATGCACAAAAGGTGAGCTTATCCCTAACGACAGAGATTTCTTCCAGCTAACCCAAAAAGTGAAGCTGGGAAAGGAAAGTGGAAGGCATCGTGCACAAGCATAAAGACAAACACAAATATATAAATTACATTGAAATTCTAATTATTCATACATTGCAAGGATAAGATTACACATAGATAAGAAAAGGCTAAAACGCAAATTGATGACAATAGTAAAGAGAAGTTAACACAGTAATAAAATAAATAGGACAGAAAAAAAAAAACTACGACAATGACAGGTAATGCTCCTTAACCCGCTTCTTAAAAACTAGCAACGAGGGGCTACTGCGGATCTCAGTGGGTAGAGAATTCCACAACTTCACTGCGTGGACAGTGAATGACCATGAATACGTTTGAGAATGTGACACAGGAAAACGAAGAAGAGAGCCAATATGAGAACGACATGGGGAATCGGAGGAATGCAAAAACGAGAAACGCTCACGAAGGTACTTGGGAGCAGCAGGATTGAACAATATATTAAACAGAAGGCAAAGAATATGCGTGTTCCTACGAAAACGGATAGGCAACCACCTGAGCTGGACTCTGAAAGTAGAGATGTGGTCGTACTTACGAAGACCAAAAATAAATCTTATACATGAGTTTTGAAGCCTCTCGAGTTTATTTAAAAGCACTTCAGTAGCGTCAAGGAAACAAGAATCTGCATAATCCAGAATAGGAAGGACAAGAGTTTGCACAAGAGAAATTTTTGTCTTAATAGGCAGGAAATTTTTCAATAACTGTAAGGAGTGAAAAGTGAAATACATTTTTTTGCTAATGCTACTGATGTGATCATCCCACGATAGATCAGAGCTAAAAATAACACCCAAATTAGTTACACTAGATGAAAAAGGGATCCGAGTCCCATTATAAAGTAATGGTGGTAAATTTGAATGATCAATGGATTTTATCATCTGACGACTACCCACAATGATTGCTTTAGATTTAGATGGATTAACCATAAGACCGAAAGCTTCAGCCCAAGAATAAATTGCGCTAAGATCCTTGTTCAGCAAACCTAAAGTTTCCGTTATATCCCCGTAACTACAATGACGATATATCTGCAAATCATCGGCATACAGATGAAAGTTAGAAGAGATAAACTTGGTAACAGTGTTAATAAATATAGAAAAAACTAAAGGAGATAATATGCAGCCTTGCGGAACCCCCGAAATAATGTCACACCAGTTAGAGCAAACTTCATTCAGAGAAACATATTGTGTTCGACCCCGCAAATATGAATCAAACCAACCTAAAGCCGAAGGTGAGAAATTAAGAGTGCGCAGGACTCCAATCAATAAGTCAAAATCAACGGAGTTGAAGGCGCTACTAAAGTCCAAAAGCACTAAGATGGTAAGGTGTTTTGAGTCCATGGCCAACCGAATATCATCAGATACCTTGACAAGTGCTGTCACAGTACTGTGACCCGGCCGGAAACCTGACTGGAACTGACTCAAAAGGTCATTAGAGCGAAGGTAATTTGATAATTGAGAATGTACTATGTGCTCTAAGACCTTTGAGAGAAAAGGTAGTATGTAAGTAAAAGTATTAAGGTAGTTATTACTATAAGTTTTTATCCCGTGTTGATCCAGGCTCCTTTGAACAATAGACCAACTGCCGTTCTGCCAGACAGGTCGTAAGAGCCGGCCCATTGGCTATGCGAGTCACTATCATCGTGGCTACTAAGTGGTAGAGTTCTGCATGTCTCACCCGGGTCTGCCTGCCGCAATAGCGTCAGTGCTTGTCACTGTCGTGTTTTGGTTTGGAAGGTAAGGTAGCCGGTTAACTTATGCATATAATATATCAACGCACCATTATTATCATAAAAAAGGTAGTTGATCTTCATCATCGCATTTTACCATCTGTTAACAATCGTTAAACTGTCAGTCACGTTAAGCTGTCAGTCCAGAAACTGGTGGTAATCACCACCAGTTTCTGGACTGACAGCTTAACGTGATCATCCAAACCATGGGAGTGTTAACATAACGTCACCACTCATCAGACTAAAAGTGTTATTTAAATTTGGAATTACTGGAAAAGCCGAGACAAATGTAAACACTTTTGCCTGACCTGGGGCTCGAATTGAACAGGCTAACCACTAGACCACGACATTAAAACTAATATTTTTAATCCGTAAAAAAACTAATGTTTAAGGTGTTTGGAGAGACGACGTCATCTTCATTAATCGTTAAGCTTCTTCAGCAGTTACTTTTGAAATAAATAATTACCCCTGACATGATGATTTTACATACAAGTTGAGTCGTAAAAACATATATTTATGTACAGTTTTTTTATGGTAATAAACAATGTCATTTCAACACCTACGCGTGTATTCAACGAGTAAGTAATTTGTTTTAATTAAAATGCAACCTTGTTGCCAAAATAATTTCCCTGATAATGAGAATGAAATTTTTTATTGACAGTTCTTGCCATTTAATCACCAGATAAATCAGCACTTGACAGAAAGTCGGGAAGAGATCAAAGTTATGAAGGTAGATATCGCTTTGAAAATTTGTATCATCGTATCATCTCCATCTACGGATCCATCAAGGATACAGAAAACATCTCCTCTGGTATTGAATTCAGTAAGATTTGTTTGTTTGTAATGGTTAAATTAAAAACCACTGGACCGATTGTAAAATGTTTACACCAATATAAAGCTACATTATCACTGAGGAACATAGGCTATTTTTTACCCAACTCCGTGACAGGAAGTAATGTACACACACAAGAAAATAGCATACTTCTTTTTATAAAGCCGGCAACGGAGCTACAAGACCTTTGGTGATGTGGCTATTCATGGGCGGTGGTAATCACTTACCATCAGGTGAGCCTCCTGCTCGTTTGCCCCTTTTTTCTATAAAAACACACACACACACACACACACACACACACACACACACAGGCCAGGCGAATGAATTCGCGGCGAACAAAATAAAGCAGATCTCATAGCTCATGTGCATAGAATATCTATAGTGGAAATAATATCTAGTCAGCAAATTTACCATCTGCCTTATCCTCCAAATCGAAACACGACGGCGATAAGCAGTGATGCCATTGTGGCAAAAATAGGTAGGGTGGTGGTCTCAAATTCCAAGCGAGATGTCGCAGAAATCTGCCTCCTAGTTTGTAGATACGATGTTAGTGATAGACGCTTATTACCTTTTTCTTGCCTTTTACGAGACGTCTAATAGTAGTAAGTAGTAGACAGTTGATCAATTCTTAGAAAATGGCCCGGACTCGTGTTGGCCTGATGCAGTAAATATGTTGAGTAAGTAGCCAATATGTTATAATCTTCCCAAAATATTATGTAAAAGCAAAACCAATTAATGTAAAGCTATTATTGTAAATTTAAACATAAAAAATTATACTATATCAAAAGCTTTCTTTTAGTTTAATTAAATTGCAGGTGTTTAAATTAAAAACCACCGCGGGAACTTCCCAAAAGGCACCCGAGTACACAAGTCCATCTCTCATTAACCCATTCATCCCGGAAGTTAAAAAATCATAAAGAGGGGTCACTTATTCCCACAGATTGCACCTTACAGATAAAACTAATAATTTTAATACTGGCAACCCTTCCGTGTTTTTTCTTCTGACCATCGGCAAGCATCCGTGAGAACGTCAAATACAGCCATAGAGAAAAAGTTTGTATGGTCTAATAAAAAGCTATGGATAAAAAGCATTAGAACGAGGGCGCGCTGGACATTTGTCTTCACAAAAACGATTGCTTGAAGATGAATAATAAATGAACTATAAAGGGGATTATCTGTTTGAATCAAAAGGTGGGTGATTTGTTTTGTTTTAGGTATTTTAACGAGCGCCTTTTACGAGCCGTGGTTCTAGCAGTACCTACAGCTGGTAATTACATGTTTCAGGTGTCTTTAGAGAAATATTTAGGTTTGTTTGCTCAAGTTGTAAAGTAGCTCCTAAGCTTTTAAATCGATTTCAAGGAACAAAAGGTTTTTAACAGCCAGAATCTTTTTTATGCATGTTCAGTGTTTACCGACATTTTTTTCAAAAAATCATTTCTTTAGTTAGCGTGGTTGATGGTAATCATTTTATTTGCCATCTACACGACGATCGCTCAATGAAGCTAGTAGGATCGCTACTAAAATGATTAACGGTCTCATAGAGTAAAATGCTATTCGACTCGAAACGTGAATCAACGAAAAACTAAGAATATCAAGCAAAATATAGGAGGTTTATAGATCTGTTAACGCACTATGAGAGGAAAGCTTTCTTTCAGTACAAGTAAGGGCTCTATAGACCTCTAATAACGTGATAGGTTTCTCCGCCTCCTACTCAAACATTTATATTATATAGTTTTATTCGTGGAATAGAATATTATTTAAAATTAACGTAAAGAAACGCTTAATCATAATGATTTTGAGCCCGGTGTCGCTGTTGCAGCTCTTCAGGCTTTCAGCGGTTATTTTTTTGAAAAAAAAAAAACAATTTAATCGATGTCTTGGCTTGTGCGTTAAAATCTGCATGTATAATTTAGTGATGTAAGGGGCCCATGAGCCCTACAAACATTTTCCTATTATTGGATATTATCCAATGCTTGCGAACAAATATTTATTTATAAAATTATTAAATGAGTCGTATCCATCAAGATAACCATAATTTAATTACCTATTTCCTAATTTTCACCAAAAAATGGGATTTAAAGAAATCGATTCGTAAGGTGTGGATATACATTAATAAAATAAATTTAATAATTTAATTTAATAATATTCACGGGATAAATTACACTTATTGATCTAACCCCAAAGTAAGCAAATTATTTGCTTGTGTTATGGGTGTTAGTCAACGATACTAATACATAGAAATACATATATAAATACTTTTACATATATAATAAACACCCAAACCCGGAAATACAAACATTTATGCTCATCACACAAATGCTTGTCCCCGTCGGGGATCGAACCCGAGCCCCGTTGATTGCGTAGTCAGGGTCACTAACCACTCGACCAACGGGGCGGTCAGTAATAAATAAAAAAGTTACGCCCAAGGCCTAACAACCTCCAATTGCATTACATGACAGTACGAGCCTTATTATTCTACTGTAGTACGAGTATGCATAAATTCTCCCCGCATTGGGCCTGTTAGGTAAACCCTAAACTCCATAATCTACAGTCAGACTAATTCAGAGACGGCGCCAAGACGGCAGATAATATAGCTTAATCAAAACGACAGATTTTTTTAAAGCCAATGATTACCTTTTACTTTAATCTCGGAAAGGAAGTCGAAAATAAAAATAAACAAATTCCTTGGTTCAATAAAAATTATTTTAAATAGGGTTGATTTAACTCGAAGGACACATGCTGTTTCCGATTCGTTGGCCACTAAAATCAGTTAGGCATTAAAAAACATACATCCTTACCCACGATAGACAATTAAAAAGAAATAAAACAAATCTCTGTGGCCGTCACTGTCAGAAGGCGGGAACAACTGACGTTTATTTTTTTCGCTAACAGGTGGCAAAGGGTTACAGAGGTAAAATAACTAATGTTTCTAATGCCCTTTACCTTGCGCTTTTGACCTGGAGAAAGCGTGTCAAATCAATGATATAAACATGTGTGTTGAACGTTAATTAATTAAGAAATTGAAAGTTAGCCCTTTCTTTCCTCAAGTTTTAGGGTTCCCGAAGTCGACAAGGAACCAACATGGGGAGGTGTCAATAATGTAGTACGTAGTTGGACAAATTTGTTAGCGAATGAATGGGCGAGTGCTTTTATATTAACATCTAGTATATATTACTCGCGATTTAGTCCGTGTAACACAATAACAATACTTACATTTACTCAGTTTAGTAATAAAATATAGCCTTTCTCATGATATAATTCATATATACATACCATTTTTCTTCCCTGTGCATAGGCCAACTGCCGTTCTACCAGACAGGTCGTAAAAGGCGACAGATTGGCTATGCGTGTCACTACCATCGTGATTAAAAGATGGTAGAGTTCTGCATTATCTCGCCCGGTTTAAGTACCACCGCCTTACCTATTCCTGTCGCAATAGCGTTAGTGCTTGTCACTGTTGTGTTTCGGTTTGAAGGGTGAGGTAGCCGGTAAACTTATGCATGTGCCATTAAACCTCGCCACAAGATAGCAACGCACCATTAACATCTTTGGAGACTATAGGCGATGGTTGATTCTTTCCATCAGGAGACCCATCTGCTTGTTTGCTATATGATGATATAAAAAAAAACAAAGATTCGCGCGTTCAAACAGACAACTCTTCATAATCACGTAATTGCATTTGTACCGTTTTACAAAACATTTTTTTAATCACAATTGTACTGTTTTATGACTATCATTACGTATATTGATCTAGAAAAAATAGGTCAACCTTAAATGAACTTTATATGTAAGATGTACGGCTGATTTTAGCTTGACTTTCTATTATATCATTAGATATTATATTAAATTAGTAATTTTATTAAAATAAAATGAAAATTGTACTTTCGTATGATATGAAATATCTCTATTTTAATGATCTGTATTCTATTATCTATATTTCTGCATTCAAGTATTGCACAATACGGCATAATTCAGTGTTTAATAGATTTTCGCACGACGACTATCTCCTAAAGATATGTTAAATATTACTGAGGCAATTTAGAGCAACATCGCATAATAGTGGTGAACGCGGCACGCCCACTTTTCACATGTGTGAACAGTCAAGTGTATTTACATAATTACAAATAGTGTTTCACCAAGTGCCGACGACTAAAGTATAAAATATAAAACACTGTTCATCTTTATTATATTAATGCAGACACTAATGTATGATTTTTTTGCAATTTTTTTTCTCGATATTACTATCGGCAACTGGTAGACGCTTGAAATATTCACAGAATATTAAGTTGTATATTCTCTTTAAAACAAATAATTAAATTTAAATAACAATAAATATTTAAGGGGGGCTCCCATACAACTAACGTGATTTTTATAGATTGTGGTACGGAACCCTTCGTGCGCGATTCTGACTCGCACTTGGTCGGTTTTTTATTTTTTACTTTGCAGTGACTTCGCAAATTAACTGATTTTCTTCGTTGAAAGTCTAAAACTTTCAAACTTTATATCTTTGTGATATTTTATTGATTTGACCGCCCCGTTGGTCGAGTGGTTAGCGACCCTGACTACACAATCGACGGGGCTTGGGTTCGATTCTCGACGGGGGCAAGCATTTCTGTGATCAGTGATGAGCATAAATGATTGTATTTCCGGGTTTGGGTGTTTATTAAACATATTCCAGTATTTATCTATGTATTTCTATATATTAGTATCGTTGACTAACACCCATAACATAAGCACATACTTTGCTTACTTTGGGGTTAGATCAGTAAGTATAATTTGTCCCGTGAATATTTATTTGTACAGATTAGGTTTAGCGAAAAAAATATAATCAGATACGATGATCCGCTGCCATAGGCATATAGAGAAGGGGGCTGAGCAGGCCGTACCCACCCCAGAATGGTCTAGTGTCCACTGCCCACCCCAAGATGTTTGAGTACCAATCAGAAATTCTAGGCTGGACACCTAAATTCATACAAAAACCATTGCAATTATTTTTTTTTTTGTAGTAGAGTGTAGTAACTATTTAGTAATCTGTGGTAGAGGGCCTCTACCTAGAGGCTCTAGAGGCTCAGGTGTTTAATTCACGTAATTACTAATTAAACGGTAATCGCCTTGAAGCTTTACAGACTCTTACACATTTTCTTACATATTATGCAGCGTCGTAGCACGTCTCGACGTCCTATCGTGTTTATGTGTGAGAGTCGTAAGCACCTAGGTCTCCCTGAAAAATAGCTCTAGATTCGCTAATGTCCGTTGCGGTTCGGTGGCGTTACCCATACTATGTTTCCATACTAACATTGTAAATGTGAAAGTCTGTCTGTCTGTCGGGCTGTCTGTTTGTCTGTCTGTTACGCTTTCACGGCTAAACCTCTGGCCCAATTTTCATGAAATTTAGCCTGGAAATAGTTGAAGATCTGGGGTCAAATATAGGCTAATTTTTTTCAATATCAACCCCTAAAGGGCTTAAATAGGTGATAAAGTTTGTATGAAAAACTATATTGACGGCATGTTAATCTACTCACAGGCGAGCTGCGCGGGTCAGCTAGTATTTTTAATATAAAACGATATTTTTTGCGGGTTCTAAACTCTGGTAATTTAGTGTTTCCGTGTTTAAGTAAATCTGGTTGTATGCATAATGCAGTTGGGGCTGAGATAAAAACATATTCATCGACTTTTTGTCTTGTAACTAGTTTTTTAACATTTGTAATTGTTTTCAAATGTATTTGGCGAATATCATAGTTGTAATAAGACTTAAGTCTCAACACTAGGTTGTCTATAGGATTGATAAATCGGTGAAACCTTGTCGTATGTAACAAATGATTAATGCTTTCTGTTTGTCAGTACAGTTATATTTTTTCTTTTATCAATTTGGTCTTACACCTTACTTTTACCAACTAACTTACGAATAAATTTACAATAAATTATACGATAGATAATTTGAGAATAACTTATCTTTACAAATAACTAAAATTGGAGTGTCTGTTTGTAATATTAAAATAACCTCTTTTTACTAGGTAAACGCATATGGATGTATACATGGTACATATACTAAATCAACATTTTTTTACAATTTTTGCCTGTCTATCTGTTTGTCACGGCTAATTTCTAAAACGACTGAACCGATTTTGAAGGGACTTTCACTGGCAGATAGCTAATGTATAAGAAGTAACTACTTTTATTTTAGAAATAGCTAGTTAAGAAGTAGCTACTTTTATTTTAGAAATTTTCCACGCGGACGAAGTCACGGGCA
This sequence comes from Apodemia mormo, assembly GCA_036924255.1. Classification (NCBI taxonomy): domain Eukaryota; kingdom Metazoa; phylum Arthropoda; class Insecta; order Lepidoptera; family Riodinidae; genus Apodemia; species Apodemia mormo. The sequence goes on along the minus strand of JAUPFN010000021.1, from coordinate 2,579,195 downwards.
CAGCTAGTACAAAATAAGCTAACAAATAATTTAAATGCAGTAAAGCTGCAACAGCCGACTTGTTGTCCCTCTGTATCTCTAGAACTCCATTTATTAGTCTATTTGGCTCAGATCACGAGGTTCAATCCCCGGTTCAAGCAAAAATGTTATGGAGGTTTTTACTGGGATAACCTAAAAACGTTGAAATCTCAGTACAGCTTGGAGGCTGATGACGGCATTTTATCCTTCTGCCTCAGTTAACGCGGAAAGTGCACTAAGATGACAAGAAACAGACGGCAGTCGGTAAAATGCGTCGATAGATGTCGTCACCTGTCGGACCAACGTACAAATCGATGAATCCTGATGAACTGGAATGTCTAATGACGTTTCTCTTATCCTGTCTAACCTGCAAGGGAATTAGTGTGACCAACTATATTTTTATCATATCCCGTTTTAGGTGAATTTCTCATACCATTAAGAGAACAGCCAGCTTATTTACAATCCTATTTTATAACTCGTTAAGTTCTACAATGACTAGCCAAAATACGATACACGATATTACGATGCTTACACCAGCTTGTTCTGAGTGCTAAGTGTGAGTTTTTCTTTTCGCATTCGATCGTGAGCGCGTTTGGAGTTTACTTGGAATTTGTATGTGATTTGTACAGCGCCACCTAGTGGTAAACGTGAGAAACCAGTTTACCACTAGATGGCGCTGTACAAATCACATACAAATTCCTAGTAAACTCGAAACGTGCTCACGATCGAATGCGAAAATAAAAACTCACACTTAGCACTCTGAAATACGAAGCGGGCGTTCTAGGTGAGAGGATACGGCAAGTGTTCAAATAATGTGCGTGTTTTACAACCCCGCGGCCTGCCACATTGATAACCCAATAATAACATCTCTAACGTCTCTAAGCTACCTTATCACTTACCTTCAGGAGAACATTCTAATCCTTCCAATTATCTAATTCCATATGTCTAAAAAATATTTTATAAAGTTTTTCAGACCCAACCACTTGCACTCATATAATTTAGTAAAAATTTCGATCACTTTATTGATATCTGGATAGAACTAAGGACAGCCAGACTGATGAACTATGTTGGAATAACCAAGACGATAACCAACGAAAGTGAATTGGTTAATTAAAACAAAATAATATTTAAATATTCAATCTCCCGCTGGGAGAAGTCGTAAAATGCGATATATGATAGTTATGGAATTCCTAAGGATTATGACCATAAAGTATTCAATAATTATAATATATGGTGTTGGGCTGCAAGTCTGATTATTTTATTGGCCACGTATTTTCATAGACTCAGCTGGCTAGCAAGTGGCTGTTCCTGGCATCCACACAATGTGTCTTCAACTTAAGGCGAGGCATCGGGACCAACGGGCAAAAACGGGTTTTCTAAATCACGTTTTTTTGTATTGATTGTTAAATACCAATTTTACAAAAATTACACGATATACCTGAAGATATTATCTAAAGAAAGTGCTAACTCATTACATGATAGAATGTACTTTACTCGATCATATAAAATTCTGAAAACAGGCTAAAAAAATCTCTAAAACAAATAATTTGTTAATAATATTTCTAATCTTCCACATGATTTTTATATGGTGATATTTAGTTTTAAATACAAAAAAGACTGTACTAAATTTTGGTTTTCAGCTGAAGTCCTATATTAATTTATCCGAAAATTAACACGGCGCCGCCCATTTCCTATAGAATTGACGCGCGTCAAAATACCTCGCCTTAATAATGACTGGCGATCGCTCATTGTATAAAAGTGACGTGCCCCCCAATTCACGTAATTGGGTCGATACGCTTAGGGCCCTCACACACATAAATACGGTAGAACGTTGAGACATGTTATGACGCGGTATAATGAGTAAGAAAATGTGTAAGAGTCCTAATCGCTTCGACTCGATTGACGTTTTGTTACGTTAATGGCCCCAGTTGATATTGTTTTGATGCATATTTTTGTCTCTTCAGTGTAGTCGGACACATACCTAACTGCAGACCGCTTGGATGGTATATTCTACTAAATGTGAATTAACATTGAAACTGACCAGTTTAATGGTAACATTTAAAGCAGAACTGCGGCCCTACCATGAACTCTTATAGCAGGTCAATTTTAGCCGATAATTAAACTGTCCTGCTATTTCGTACCATGAAAGCGTTATCTAACAGGCCAGTCAGTGACCACGTGACGTATGCCGGCGAGCGATCGTTTTACTATTCAAACCAACTTCTGCCCTGCGTTAGCGTACCATGAAGTGTTTTTGCCAGACCGAAATCGATATTTGAACTGCTAAAGTGTCATAATATTGCCGGTCACTTGCAGGTGGAAAAAAGTAACTTTTATTGGATTGCTTTGTCTTAAATATACTGTAAACGTAGGTATTTTTTATTATTACTGCTATTCCTAGCCCTAGTCCTATTAGGAATTTATACTGTATATTTTTTGACATTAACCGCGTTTTAGAAAAATATTGATATTAGTATAAAATATAGTTCCTAATTCATTACTTCTATTTAAAGTTATTTATTTATTATTTAATATTTACTTACTTTTAAAGCATTTTTTATTTATTTTTAATTTTAGATAAAAAAAGTATCTTCACGCCCGTATCCCCAAAGAGGTAGGCAGAGGTACAAGTGTACCCACGATTAGCCAAAGCCTATCGCCACCCGGGCACTTTTTCCAATCCCGGGCAACATTGCTTTTGTCTCTCAAAATATCTCATAAAACTTCCAATTGTTCATTGAATATATTGATATCATACGATCGTTTTGCTTCCGACATCAATCACGTTCATGAAATCAATGCGTAATTTTAAGCTTTAAAATAGTCACAAACTATTCAAAACTCTAATCTCAAAAAATCAAGACGTACTCAAGAAATTTAAAAACCGCGCTCATTCAAGGTCATGTGTAATATTCCAGAGTTGCGTTCTTTAATAGATGCCGCTTAACAAATATTAATTGGTTTACTTTATGTTCCATATTTTTTACATAGACTTTAAATAACTTAAAACTCGATCTTTTTTGCCAATTTGTATTCTTAAATTCAAGATTTCTAATTAAAATGCATTAATAATAATAACTTTATACTAAAATTTAAAAATCGGGAATTTATGTGTTTCTCAACGTTAATTTGATATGTCCTGCCAGAGATAATGTAACCGGCCAGAAGACGACTCATTGCAGGTCAACAAAAATTAGTTCATGGTACGATCGTAAAACCTGACAGGTTAATACTCATTGTTGAACTGCCTGGAACTTGACAAGTATTATAAGAGTTCATGGTAGGCCCTCTGTATTATTACCGCGAACCTTTCAGCAAGTGATATTACAGTCATTCACTCGTATTTTGGAACAACTGAAGGCGATTACACCTGCGAACGACCTTGAGTTAGTGACAGGCGCAGCGTAAATACTATTCCGCACGCCGATATCTCCAAAAGCCAAAAGGTATATATAGTGGGTGCAGATACGTTTTAACATTTTTGTATACCTATATGAACTTTTATCATCATGAATCAAATGAATGTTAGCAAACTCAAAACCCATAACCGATAATCGGTCATTTATCGATTCATTTTATAAAAACGATAAATATCGAAAGAGAAAACAGTAAATATCGAAAATCGACAAAAGAATTATTATATGACAATTTTACACAATCATGACTGTTACGTATCCTATTATCTTATAATATACAATACATCTCGTGTAGCACTTTATTTTAATACATACAATTAACAATTTTAACAAAACCTTTAAAATGTGATTTTGTAAAAAGTGATCTCTTAAATAACCTTTAAAAATTTAAGTTTTTGTTTAGAAATCTCATAAGAGAAAGTAGAGATTTAATTTAATTGAAACCATATCTGTATGCTTTCAATTAAATTAAAAGGAAAGTTTTAAACAGGTTAATAAATTTAGACTATTTGTATGTATAATATATTTAATTTATATTTATTTCATTTCTTATGATAGCAAACAAATAAACAGTTTTCTTGATAGAAACATATAAACATCGCCTATAGACACTAAAAATGTTAATGGTGCATTGCTATTCTTGTAGCAGGGTTAGAATGTTACATGCATATGCTTACCTTGCTCTCAAAACCGAATCACGACAGTTAAAAACACCGACGCTATTGCGGCAGGAATATGTAACGCGGTAGTTCCAAAACCGGGTTGATGTGTTGCAAAAAACCAAGGTCGAAAAAAATAACTAATGATTATAATAACTGCCTCGTAGTCAAGGGGATAACCTAAAGTTTGGTTTAAGGTATTTTTCGAAAATTCAAAAATCTCAGTAGCAGCTTGGAGTCTGGCGGTTGGTGTGTTACCACTTCCATGCCTCGGATGAGCACATAAAGCAGTCGGTCCTGGTTATTGCTAAAACAACAACAACGACGATATATATTCACGCCAGTCCCTTTACGAGGTATGCAAAGAGAACCGAGTGCAATAGTGCTTTCAGCCCCTTAATACCCTCTTTTACCTCTTTAGGAGATAAAACTCAAAGTTTCCTTACATGCACGTTTATGTAATTGAAGTAAAGAGCATAACTAATAAATTTGAAAAGATTTTGATGAAACAAATTTTATTTGTTACACAAACTTAACCACATTTTTGATCCTTTTAAGGGATGAAATTTAAAAAAACACTAAACTCGTATTCATTTAATTGTGTTAAAAAACATAAATACTAAGTTTTAAATAATTTTTACAATATTCTACAATAAACAATCTATTTTTTTAATACAAACAAAAACGCTTTTTTTAACCCTTTTAAGGAATAAATGTATGAAATCCCTAAATATATAATTTTTAAATTGTGTTGAAGAACATAAGTACCAAATTTCAAGTTATGTTGACCATAAGCGTTTAATTTTTCATATAAATTGTAACACCCATTTTTACTCCTTTAAGGGATGAAACTCCGAACTTCATTACGTGCATGTTTCTTTAATTTGGATTGAACTGAATAAGCAGGTACTACATTTTATGAGAGTTTAGATAATATAAACTTTTTATTTTAATACAAACTTATACACTTACCCTTTTAATGGATGAAATTAAAAAAAAATCTAAAATATAAATTTTTTTAATTGTATTAAAAAGCATAAATACTAAATTTTTAGTAATTTCTACGACAAACAATTCATTTTTCATACAAAAATTAACTCTCCTTTTACCCCTTTATGGGATGAAATTCAAAAATGCGTATTTATTTAATCGTATTAAAAAGCATTAATACTAAATTTTAAGTAATATACATTTTTTTTAAAACAATCATTAACGCCCCTTTTACCTCTTTAAGGGATTAAATTACATCATAAGAACAACCTCTGTAAAAAATCAGCCTTCCCGCTCCAAACTTATTATCTACTATAAAAAACGTTCAAGCGTAAACGAAATGTCCAATTTTTAAACAGCACAACCTTATTACTGTGCCAAACGCACTATCTGTATTATTACTCTTTGACTCTAATGTGGAGAGCGGTATACGCTGACGTGCGACACAGCCTTCTCGTACAAACGCTATCGGGAGACTGACTTTCGTAGCGAGCGCTGTCCGCGAATGAAATAATAAGGTTTTTATTGATTTAATGGCACACTATAATGATTTTGTAAAATGTTGAACTTAAATTTTATAAAGCAATAAATTGTCTGTAACAAAGTGAAAAAATCACCAAAATCGTTTCAGTAGTTTAGAAGTTATAAGAAAATTCTTGCGTAAAAATAAGAGAGATATTCGATTTTTTTTCGTCAAAAATAACAATGAAATTTGAAAAAACGAACTTAAAATTTAAAGGTAATTATATTTTACGTACAATGTATTTTTTTTTTATTGGATTAACGGTTTAGGAGAAGTAGGCTTTCAAAGAGAAGTATATTTCGTAGTTTGGCGTATGTTATCGCCTGAATGAAGATCGAAAGTGCTCATTTTTATACTTGGACACTTACATACAACTCCTGGTGTTTAAGTGTGGATGATAAGATATAGGTCTCGGTTTAAGAGACAATAACGTTTTTATTCTTAACTAGCTGTTGCCTGCGACTTCGTCCGCGCGGACTTCGTTTAGTCCGCACTGCTCCTCCTCTGTAGGTGACAGCGTGATAATATGTAGCCTATATGTTGACCCGACCTGTTAGTAATATTCATGCAAAATTTGAAGTAAATCCATGCAGTACTTTTTGAGATTACCCCGGACATACAAACAGACAAACAGACAAACAGACAAACAGACAAACAGACAAACAGACAAACAGACAAACAGACAAACAGACAAACAGACAAACAGACAAACAGACAAACAGACAAACAGACAAACAGACAAACAGACAAACAGACAAACAGACAAACAGACAAACAGACAAACAGACAAACAGACAAACAGACAAACAGACAAACAGACAAACAGACAAACAGACAAACAGACAAACAGACAAACAGACAAACAGACAAACAGACAAACAGACAAACAGACAAACAGACAAACAGACAAACAGACAAACAGACAAACAGACAAACAGACAAACAGACAAACAGACAAACAGACAAACAGACAAACAGACAAACAGACAAACAGACAAACAGACAAACAGACAAACAGACAAACAGACAAACAGACAAACAGACAAACAGACAAACAGACAAACAGACAAACAGACAAACAGACAAACAGACAAACAGACAAACAGACAAACAGACAAACAGACAAACAGACAAACAGACAAACAGACAAACAGACAAACAGACAAACAGACAAAAATTCTAAAAACTATATTTTTGGCTTCGATATCGATTGTAGATCACTTTTAAAAAAATATTCAATGTACAGTTTTGACTTTCCTACGATTTTATTATATGTATAGATGAATAATATGTAATTTCTACTAAAAACTTGAAAGGCAGGTCACTCGATTTTTTTTATTGATTCAGGCGCTACTTTGTGGGAATCCATAAATTTGCTATTTTCCGCGAACTAAAAATAGCAAATTGAATTAGTTTTACCTTTTAAGTAAATCTTTTGACCGCTTTAATGCTAATCAAAATATAATAAAAATAAAAATTGTCACGTCAATAAAGGAATGCCAAAACTACTGTTAATTCGTCACAAATCCAATCCAAATGATCACGCATCTAAAGTTTAGTCGCCTCTGTGGTCTAGTGGTCCGGTATCGGTGTTGACCACATAAGGTCCCAGGTTCGATTCCCGGGTCGGGCAATTCAAATGTGTTTTTTCAGTTTTCTGATAAAAGCAACGTTGCCCGGGATTGAATAAGTGCCCAGTTGGCGATAGGTTTGCCACCTATCACATTGTGGGACTAAGTATCTTTAGCTAATCGTGGGTGAACTTGTTGTACCTCTGCCTACCTCTTCGGGGGTACGGGCGTGAAGATACTTTATTTAAAAAAAAAAGGATCTTCACGCCCGTACGCCCGAAGATATATTTTTATTTAATTTGCGGGCATACGAACGAGTGGGCTATATGTTGGAAAGCAATCACCTCTGCCCATGGACATGTACAACACAGGGGGCTAGTTGCCAGGGCGATGCCGGCTTTTAAGGAATTTATTGCTCCTGCTTTTAAAAAGTCCCGATACCAAAGATACTCGAAAAAACCGCGTGAAGTAATCTGTTCTAAGGTTTGACCGTTCGGATAAAGAAGGTACGTGGAAATCGAACAGTCGTAGATGACCAGTCGTCAAGATGGTGTGCAGTGTATGTGGAATCCCTCACTACGGCGTGTAGTGTGATGGCGGAATGTGGATGCCATGCCGGCAGGTACTAAATCGAAAAGTTCATCAAAACACTCTTATTATACAGACGGTAGAACACACATAGAGATTTAATGTGTCTAATGGTTTAAGACCGCTGGTAAGAATAGGGTTGTCGACAAGGCGTTCCAGTCTGCCTTGGATTTTGTCAAATTGGAGGGTTTGATACACGGGTACACCAGCCCAAAGGTACGCACTCCGTGTGCAAACGAACTTGCGCTTAAAAGAGCACTAGTACATGGCCAGGCGTGAAGTAACGTCTAGCACGATTCAATGCCCCTAATTTCTTGGAAGCCAACTTAGCTTTACCCTCCAAATGATAATGAAACTGGATGTTGATTGCATTAGGCAGATGTACAAGTGCACCTTCGATTAGCCGAAGATTTCCGATGTATTCGGAAGGTCAAAGACCCATAAATACAATAATATTGTCGCCTGGCGTATGACAAATGTTAAATTTGACATTTGGTACATGTGCTGTTTTTTGTCGTCTAAATGACCCACTTACAAATATTAACTTGTTATGTAGTAATTTTATTTAATGCTTAAACTGTCTTAGGGCGGCTGGCATCAAAATGCATAAATCATTTTAAGTCACTAAATCCGTTTAAAGTGACAGCATTTAAGGCGTTTTGACATTTGCTAAACATGTTTAAGGGACTAAATGCATTTAAGCATTTTGGTGCAAACCGCCTTTAATTTTAACCTTCTAAAAACTGACTGTCGACCTGCAAATGCACTGCTCAGGGTAGGTCACCAAACAGATATCTATTACAAGACGTTACTCGTGAACAAATGCCTTAAGGCGAGATAGTATGATTTTTTCGTAGAGTTTACCTAACGTATTGATTAGGCTAATAGGACGGTAACTACTGACGTAATTTCAGGGTTATTCCGGTTTGTGTATTCCTATGACGGTGGCTTCTTTCCACTCGTCCGGAAACACGCAAGCGGCTAAGAGTGCATTCAAGATGCACACACACTATTAGGTATATGAGGGAGGGAGGTGTTTAACTTAGTAGGCGTAGGCTTTGAATATTCAAGGCAGAGAAAAGTATCTTCACGCCAGTATCCCCGAAGAGGTAGGCAGAGGCACAACCAGTGCACCCACGATTAACTGATGATGGCAAGCGTATTATCAACCGGGCACTTATCCAATCCCGGGAACCGTTGTTTTTGTCTGACATCTGAAAAACACATTATGAATTGCCCGACCCGGAAATCGAACTTGTGACCTCATGAGGTCAACACCGACACCGGATCACTAGACCACAGAGGTGACTAAATTTATACTAGGTACCTACTACCTCTACTTTATCTGAAAATATTTTTTTAATATTATTTAATTTTTGATAAATACTACCTAATTCGGTGAATCATTGTCCTAAGTAGGTACCTCTTATAAATAAAAACACGCCTTAGTCTAAATCTGCACATTATTTTGCTAACAGGCAAAATTATGTGCAGATTTTGCTTAAAGTTTGTATTTTGTCTAAATGAATACTGAATGTAACAGGTGTCGATAACTTACTAAAATTGTTTTATTATTCAAAACCTATTCTGAAGTAAGAATTCCAAAACTAAAACAAGTCTTAGTTCACCTGCACAGATTATATTGATTTGACTTTCATGTTGAAACACGCCCGCTTAAAACCGAACCGTGTGATAAAAACAATTAACCCTTCCGTAACCCTGATTGAAGGAACTGACAACTCTGATCTAATCTCGACTCGGCAGCTGTCTGGCAGATGTTCTGTCCGACTGACACATCTACACGCTAAAATACACTTTAACACGTTTCCTGTACGATTCATTTTCTTATAATACCATTTAAATAAAAAGTTTTGTTATCTTTGACAATTTAACTATGCATTACACAAAAATATATCTTATTTTTTCGAATTAGAGTTGAAATTTCCGATATATAATATTTTTAAGGTCAAAGACCTTTAAATACAATAATATTGGCGCCCGACGTATGACAGGTGTCAAATTTGACATTTGGTAGACGCGCCGATTTGCGATTTTTTTTTGTCGTGTAAATGACCCACTTACAAATGTTATCTTGTTATGTAGTAATTTTATTTAATGCATAACTTTTGTCAATTTTAACCTCTCAAAAACTGACTATCTGACCTGCCAACGCAAGGCGCAGACACGGCATAGATCACCAAACATTTAGCTCAACATTACGGTTATGACGTAGACTTGCTCTGAGTTAAAGGTTTTGAATATTGAAGGCAAAAAATTGTTCTAAGGTTAGCGAAAGAGAAACTACAGTCAAAAAGTCTCTAGAAAGAGTTTTTCCCTAGATAAACTAATATCTTAGAGGTACTGGCAAAAATAAAAATTAAGACTTTTTTCATATAGAGGTTATTCGGATGTTGCCACCCATGCCATGAGTTTCTTCCCCCTCTCTACACTGAGCGGCAAGTTACTTATTTCACACCTTCTCCACTATCAGTGGGTACCAGCGGAACGCCACATTGAGCCGAGGTATGGTTTTGATTAGAAAGTCCCTTACGGCACCTTCAATTGACCAATCACAAAATTATAATATCAATAATATCTAGCCTGCACCCCACCTATTCCTTTTTAATGCGCCTGCCGCTTTCTGTCATACTCGATTATGACAGGTAGACTAGGTACATCACCGAACGACGTATTTACACTTTGCAGTTCACAAGGTTATCAACACAGGAACTCGCATTAACTATTGTAATAACTCTAAATCACAAATTTAGTAAACCCCCTACACATTTCTTCATCACTAGACCACCTTACTGTTTCAAGAACATATTTTGCAGAAAAAAAACATGAAAAAATGTATATTTTTCGAAAGAAGATACTGCAGCGTAAGGGCAAGATTACCATGTTATTGCAATATAAAAGAAGTAAGAGAATACCAAATTTCATATCCATCAGGCCTGTATAAGTTGCTTAATTCCTGTCATCAAGTTGAAAAGAGCTGATGATCTTAAAACGGCTAACCCGATTTTGATGAGGCATATCTTAAAACTGCCGATATAAACCAGCTTTCCAATTTAAAAAAAAACGCACAGTGCTACATACACATACGCACACATATATTTTACATCATTAAGACCTAACAAGCAGATGGCTCCCCTGATGGAAAGAAACCATCGTCTATAGGTACCAAAGATGTTAATGGTGCGTTGATATCTGTGTGGCGGGATGGCAATGCCACATGCACAAGTCTACCGGCTACATCACTCTCCAAACCGGAACACGACAATAAACACTAACGCTACTGCGGCAGCTATAGGTAGAAAGGTAATATTATACAAATACCCGAGCGAGACTTTTTTGAATTCCACAACCTAGTAGCCACAATGGTAATGACATGTATAGCCAATCGGTCGTCTTTTACGACCTGCCTGACAGAATGGCAGTTCTTCTATTCTTCAAAGGAGGACCGGTCTAATTAATATAGAGGTAAATAAAATACCCTGTAAGCGATTTAGCGTGACAAAATCAAAGCCGAAATCTTTGTCCATATCTAATTAATTATACATATCCAAAATAATTTCACTTTACAATAAAAACGACAGGCGATCTCTTTACAGTGTATACGTAACGAGCGTAGTACTAAAATTATATCGTTTCAATTTATTGCCAGTTAAAAAAAGTAATTGCGAAAGCAGTAATGTTAATTTATTGTTGCCAGCCTAAAACACACTTTAATTTTATACACAAATGAATAAAAAACTGAATTCAGTAAAGGCGGTTTCCAATTACGTATGTGCGGAGACAAAAACTTGCGTGCTGAGGAGCGAGTCTGTCTGTTTGCCCCACTTACAGGACACTAGCTGGGGCCGCGACTTCGTGTCAACTTCGATATGTGTAAAACTTCACATCGATAACCTTATGATGGACTGGCTCTAACAAACTTCACGATTCACGCAAGTTTTCCTTCTTTCCCTGCATTACCTAAACTAAAATTATAAAGAGATTTGATTTTTTGCTTGTTTTTTAATAGTATAAAGAGGAAAGATTTGATTGTTAGCTTGTTTGTCTGTTATGATTTAACTAGAAAACCACCCGGACGATTTTAAGACATCTTTCACCTTGAGGGAGCTATATTATCTAGGAACAAGCATGGCATATTTCACAAATCACTGATTATATGACGTATAACGTGTGTTTAGCTTATAGTCTCCGTGTTGATCCGGGCCCGCTTTGACCATCTACCGTTCTATCAGACAATTAGTAAAAGGCGACCGATTGGCTATACGAGTCACTGCCATCGTGACTACTAGGTGGAAGAGTTCCGCACCGTCTAGCTCGGGTCTGGTACTTACCTATTCCTGCCGCAATAGCGTCAGTGCCTTTCCGTCAGGAAAGCCACCTGCTTGTTTCCTTTCTTACGATATTAAGAAAAGCAGCCTTGCATATTCCTGGCGCAATAGCGTCGATGCTTGACACTGTCGTATTCCGGCTTGGCGGGTAAGACAGCCGGTAAACTTGTGCTAGTTGCAATTTCGCTTCTTTCTCTCACTCCATCGTTATAGCAGCGCTCCATTACAACTTTGATGTCTATAGACGATGTATTTTTCCAGCAGGAGAGCCAAAACCCTAGCCGATCCGCGCAGCTCCGCCTGCGAACTTTTGTTTGTTTTAAAAAAAAATGATTAAAAACCAATAAAATTTATAAAGACAGAATTAAGAAATAAAAAAGTTATTAACCTCAAGAAGTCACGGGTCTATTCCGACCGCTGGTCGACTAATGATCGGGCAAAAATTGTTTTCTCGATGTTCCCATCTAGTATTCAAAATAACAGCAGTATTTGAAAAATAACATAGTATAAATATCTTTACCTCCCACAGGGAGTACGTATAGCTGTCTGGTTTTCGTAAACAAAAATAAGATAAATAGTCATAGATATGTTTGTCAATGTGTCGAGGAATCACCAATCTCCACGCCCGAGAAATCAGTGAATTGTATCAGGGCCGGGAGTCTAACGACGGTTCATTGTGCAAGGGAGTCGGTGGGATCGTTTAATTTTATATTTATTTATAGTAATAATCACCAAAGATTCACAAAACAAGTGCAAATAACAGATTGCATTCATCCTTGAAATAGGTCCTACGCGACCTACTTTTAAGGCAATCCACAGTAGATGGTGACAAAAACGAACATTCCAGACGACACAAAAATTGCCAGAGTAATAACGTTAAAGTTACCACACGAATATTATCTGCGAACACCTTTGATTTGTAAACAGTTGACATTTAGCCTAGCCGCACCGTCCCAAGTTATCACCATGTTTTTGATCGTTTTTTGATATACCTATCTATTTTAGCTATATGCGAGGAGCGAGGTCTAATGCCACATGCATAAGTTTACCAGCTACCTTACCCTCCAAATCGGAACACGACAGCAACAAACACTGACGCTATTGCGGCAGGAATAGGTAAGGCGGTGGTACCAGACCCGGACGAAACAATGCAGAGCTCTACCAACTAGTAGCCACAACGGTAGTGACTCGATAGCCAATCGGTCGCCTTTTACGACCTGCCTGGCAGAACGGCAGTACGACTTATTATGTCAAACGTAGACATACTCGTAATAGTAATTTTACGTACCTATCAGTTGTTTTGTCTGCGGTGACTACCACAGACCACGCATGATTTGCACTTATGTAAACAATATCATCATTATTAGAAATATCTCATAAATGATTTCTTTATGCTTACAAAAGTAATTTAATTATTCACGAAGTATTTTATTTTTAAACCATATACATATTATACTCATCACAAAGCTTTAAAATTACACATATTTTACTAATCATTGAATAGTAAATAGTAAAATACCGGCAATACCTGTTACATAAAATTTATGACACATGTCATGGAAAATAACCGGATAAGTGCAAGTGGGACTCGCCCATCGGGAGTTCCGTACTTTGTAGGTGCATATTATAAATGATTCAGGGATAAAGTATCGAAGTTTTTCCGAAATTTTCCCGAAATTCAGTTAATAAAACCTATGCACTTTAAATAAAAACTATATAAGATAGCAAACAAGCAAATGGGTCTCCTGATGGAAAGAGTCAACCATGGCCTATAGACACCAAAGTTGTTAATGGTGCGTTGCTATCTTGTGGCGAGGTCTAATACCACATATATAAGTTTACCGGCTACCTTACAAAGCAAAACGGAACACGACAGCGACAAGCACTGACGCTATTGCGGCAGGAATAGGTAAGGCGGTGGTACCAGACCCGGGCGAGACAATGCAGAACTCTACCACCTAGTAGCCACGATGTTAGTGACCCGATAGCCAATCGGTCGCCTTTTACGACCGCTCGTATTTTTCGTTCCGTTGGTCGAGTGGTTAGCAACCTCCACTACGCAATCGACGGGGCTCGGGTTCGATTCCTGACAGGAAAAAGCATTTGTGTGATGAGCATAAATAGATAAGAAGATAAGAAGAAAACCAATCCCTCACATGTGAATAAAAACCAGCAAGCTTCAGTATCGCAAGTATGATCCCATAGTCAACAGCATTAAAAGCATTAGAAAAATTTGTATTTCTGGGTTTGGGTGTTTATTAAATATATTCCAATATATTATTTTTCTATGTATAGGTATCGTTGACTAACTCCCATAACATAAGCAAATAATTTGCTTACTTTGGGGTTAGATCAGTAAGTGTACATAATTTATCCCGGGAATATTTAATTTAATGTGAATATTTATTTTCTATTAGGATGGCTTTACATAAAACATTTTTTATCGTTCTTGTGAAACCAGCATCTATGTACTAGTTCGCAAGGCTGCGTACTATCGCCTACACTGTTTATTCTGCACATCAATGACAGGTTGCGAATTAGTGACATTGATTGCTATGCAGATGACAGTACTGGTGATGCTTTGTACTCCGGTCATAGCAGTATTTCTCGGGACCACGTCAATGAGAATCGGGACAAGCTAGTGTCTGAAATCGAGACTCAGCTCGAAAAAATCTCGGAATGGGGTCGACTCAACTTAGTCCAATTCAACCCCGGAAAGACACAGCTGTATACGTTTACCGCTAAAAAGTCGTCCTTTGTCGTATCACCTCGCTTTGAGAACACTCTCCTGACAGCCTCAGCCAATATTGGAATTCTTGGCGTTGATATATCGAACAACGTTCAGTTCTGTGATCATTTGGAAGGAAAGGCTAAACTGGCCTCAAAAAAGCTCGGTGTGCTCAGTAGAGCGAGACAGTACCTTCTACCGGCTCATCGCTTGCAACTTTATAAAGCGCAAATTCGCCCTCACATGGAGTACTGTTCTCATCTCCGGGCGGGAGCTCCGCAGTATCAGCTTCTTCTACTTGATCGCATTCAGCGTAGAGCGGTTCGAATCGTTTACGACCAAGCTGTCTCCGATCGGTTTTACTCCTTGGCTTTACGCAGAGATGTATGTTCGCTTAGCATCTTTTACCGCATCTATCGTGGAGAGTGTTCCGACGAACTGTTTGGATTGATCCCTGCTCTTGAATTTCATCATCGGACATCGCGGCAAAACTCAAAGTTCCATCCTCATCACCTCGATGTCTGGAAATCCACAACCGTGCGATTCTCTAGGCACTTCTTACCACACACTACTCCTCTGCGGAATCAATTACCGGCAGGAGTGTTTCCGAACAGATACGACTTAGGCACCTTCAATAAAAGAGCATACTCCTTCTTAAAAAGCCGGCAATGCAGATGCAAGACCTCTGGTGATGTGGCTATCCATGGACGGCGGTAATCACTTACCATCAGGTGAGCCTCTTGCTCGTTTGCCCCTTTTTTCTAGAAAGAAAAAAAGGTACGTAGAGGCATGACGAACTAAGAAGTCCAATTAGACTGTGTAAATCGATTTGTTGATTTGTTAATTAGACTGTTCCAGAAATTTGGATCGCCCGAATCTTTTATCAATTTTGCCTTAATGCCAGTAACTGATATACTCACGTTAAGACAGTATTGATAAAGGAGAGAAGATTCTGTAGTTCCTATATTTTTCTACCGGAGTGTTTATAAATAGCGTGTTTATTTTTAATTGTATTTAACAGTATTTTGAGTAACCTAAAAGTAAATCTAGAAAATGTCCGTCTGTTTCGTCACCGATCCCCGCCTAATCCACGCGATCCTCGCCATAAAGTTTTTCCTTTCACGTAACTGAATACACAACCTCAATATTTATAGCGAGGATGCAATTATGTCGGTTTTGTGCCTTTCCCATATGCACATGGCAAAAACTGTCGCCGCCGCACAAATATACCTTTATCGAATTGGCATTTTTTACCGTTGTTAATTCTGCAGATAATGGCCGGAGTCAAATGACCGGGCGGCAATAAGAAATAGCGAGAATTTCAGCGATGCCCGCGCAGTCTTTTAACAGTGTTTTTTATTCGGACGGGTTCGGGCGACGGCGGTTTGCGATGTTTTTTGCAAATCTCCAATGAAAACCGTAATGGCATTTTATCGTGCATAAGAGTTGGGGAAATCATTAATTATTTATAATAGACGCTGAATCGCGGACGCCATGTTGGTACCGTCAAAATAGTTGTACTGACAACAAATCAAAGGTTCCCTGCGAGATCTCATCATTAGTACAATTTACTGCTTATTGCTTCAGCTTCCTATGGAGAAAGGCCTCCTGACTTTCTGTACAACGAGGCATTAGTGGCAACGAGGCAACGAGGCATAGAGCGGAACGAGTCACTACCATCGTAACTACGGGCTGGTAGAGGTCTGCTTGCTCCTCTTGATGCCGTAGCAACGCATCATTAACATATTTTGTATTTATAAACGACGCGACGCTTATCTCTTATCAAGAGAACCGCCCGCTTATTTTTGTTTCACTGAAAACGAAAAATATGTAAGTACACATATTGCAAAAATATTAAATGTTTTTGGTACACAGTATAGTTAGCGACATTTTTGTAGTTTGTGGAGCAGTATTTTATTAAATATCTTATCATGTTTATAAATTTATTTATTTGCGATTTTACTGTAACCTTAACTCATGCATAATTCTGCCAGCTACGGCTACCTTACCCTCGAAACTGGAATACGACAATGACAAGCATTAACGTCGATACGGCAGAAAATGGTAAGACATAAGGTACCATTAACCTGGGCGAGACGTTGCGGAACTCTACCACCTAGTAGTCACGATGGTAATGATATATTTAGCCACTCGTTCGTCTATTACAAATTGCCGGGCAGAATGGCAGATGCTCTATTCTTCAAAGGGACCTCGAATCTATACGAGGACACCGGTGCCTGTTTTCAATATCATAAACTTCGTTAGTAAAATTAAATAATGATTATTTTTTTAAATGCCATATACACGATAAGAGGAAACAAAAAATAAAACAGCCTCTAACGTTTGCTCTACAAAAACAATATTCCGTTCTCAATGCGACAAACATTGCGTTATAATATTTAAAATGACAGATGCATCATTCGTTTCTTGTGGATGATGATGCGTAAAAAAAGTAAAGAAGCCGTATAAAAAGATGTACCGCGAAGCAAATACAATTTGCGTAGTCACGGCATTGTAATAAGCATAAGAATAGTAGTTAAGGGGTTATAAAGGGCTTTTAAAATTCTTTTTAAATTTGGAATGAAAGCATTGTCCGGTTATATTTAATCTGTAATCAGTGCGTTCTTTTTTGTTTTTTTCGAATATTTGTTTAGGAGTATGTGAGTACGTGGTTTATTTTTTTAAATTTAACCCTTAAAAATTACAGCGTATGATGGCTAACAAAGAAACGATTTTCGTAATTTTTTATATATTTAGATAGCAAACAAGAAAATGGTTCTCCTGATGGAAAAGAGGTTACCATCGCCTATAGACACTTACTTTTAATAGTTTTTCAAAATTTACAATAGTGACGTTTTTAACTAACCTTCAAATTTACATTTTGAGCTCAAAAATCTATGCTTAGGTTACGCATAGCTTGTGTAGCTCAAATAGGACAAAAATTGGGACGCGGCCCGGTGATGAGTGACATTTGTTAAAAGACCCTGTTATAAGACCTAATTTCAAGGGATCCCAACTAGCGACATGTGTTTTAGCACTTATACAGTGCTAGGAAAAATATGAAAAACTTACAAACACGAAAGAAAAAAAATTCGATACGCTAAGATATAAACCTACGACTTTCCCTCGGCTATCGTTGGATTGTACTACCAGATAGATACCTACTGACTGTAATAATGTCGGTAGAGGCGGCAAAACTTGAATAGCCTACTATTGGCGAATGTGTAAATTCACCACAGCCCAGTCATTTAACCCGGGACGTTATGATGAACGAGGTAACAGCTAGCCAGAATAATATCCAGGTAACGACATTGTATGTGAACATAAAAACATTTAGACAGAAGTCTTTCAAAAGCATTCCCTATTAAATGTTTTGTAGATTTGTGTGTCGCTAAAAGAATTCCGAACCCTATAATATTTTTATGGCGTCTTAAATGTCGAAATCGTCAGGTGCTTATTTTTATGGCGACCAAATATTTACACAAAAAAAAAATCTTATTCATATTCATTACATTTTTAAACTCTGTAATATACGTCTTGAATACTATTTTAGATAGCTCGATAAAGAATTGACTATCTTGTGTCTTGTGTTGGCAACTTCTAAGCGGACAAACACCTATTTGTATGTTTGTGTAAGTAGTTTGTATTATGTAACTATAATTGAAAAAAAAACACAAGCCCTCTGAGTTTCTTCCGCCGGATCTTCTCAATGTGTGGCTGCGTTCCGATCCGGTAGTAATTATAAAAAAATCGACTTACAGCATTTTTTAATTTAATAATAAATAATTATAATTTTAAAAAATTTGCACACCATATCATGGTAGAATATGTTGGTAATCTAATTTAATAACTTGTAACTCCCATATTCTGGAAAATAAATAATTTCTTTCTTTCTTTCTATTTAAATATTTGTTGAATGTTTTGTTCATGCACTGGCCTTGGACAGGCTAACTTAAATGCTTCTACAGTCTTGGCTCCAGGGTGGCAGAGCTCTGTGGTTTTTACGGCATTCGCTTGGATACATTGTTTCTGCTGCCGCAACTTTAAAGTCAAGTGGGTTCAAGAAATTACAATCAACAAATACAAGGATTTTTTTACACTCTACCTGCTTATAGAAATTTTAATTGATATCATGTTATAAACTCTCGTACTGTTTGACTTCAACACCAGCCGGTTTCGCGTTTTAACGCATCACCAGAGCAACATGTCAATACCGTTTATTAAAGTGTTCTTTAATAAGCAGTACTTTAATAAACAGTAGGTACCATGGGCGTACCCAGGTTCAGGGCTAGGGGGGGGGCAACCGTAACATTTTAAGACTATATTTTTATTTACGATGGTAGAGATGTTAACAAATTCCAGGGGGGGGGGGGAAGGCAGATGGCCCTCCCTGCCCCCTCCCCCCCCCCCTCCCTCGGTACGCCCATGGTAGGAACTGATATGTTGCTCTGATGATACGTTAAAATGGCAACCGATTGGTGTTAATAAAAAAAACTAAGTGAAATAGTACTAGTGTTTATGTATAATATCAATACAAATTTAAAAGGGGTTTTGCCAAGTGACGACGATATTCAGAGTTCAAATGCTTATAAAAAGATACAAGCAACAATTTTTAGATATTTTGTTGTTAAAAATGGAATATCTCACCAAGATACCATGATGCAGAAAAGCATTTTAGCTGAACAAAGCTTCTAAGACTAATATTATACATTTGAAATAAGGAGTCAGTTGCTGTGGTTTCATTACGTTAAAAATATTTTGAACTTTGAATTCGTTATTTTTATTTCTCTTTCTTAAAACCAACTGTTTCTCTATGTTCAGTATCGAACTAGTGTTCTTTAATAAGCAGTACTTTAATAAACAGTAGGTACCATGGGCGTACCCAGGTTCAGGGCTAGGGGGGGGGCAACCGTAACATTTTAAGACTATATTTTTATTTACGATGGTAGAGATGTTAACAAATTCCAGGGGGGGGGGGGAAGGCAGATGGCCCTCCCTGCCCCCTCCCCCCCCCCCTCCCTCGGTACGCCCATGGTAGGAACTGATATGTTGCTCTGATGATACGTTAAAATGGCAACCGATTGGTGTTAATAAAAAAAACTAAGTGAAATAGTACTAGTGTTTATGTATAATATCAATACAAATTTAAAAGGGGTTTTGCCAAGTGACGACGATATTCAGAGTTCAAATGCTTATAAAAAGATACAAGCAACAATTTTTAGATATTTTGTTGTTAAAAATGGAATATCTCACCAAGATACCATGATGCAGAAAAGCATTTTAGCTGAACAAAGCTTCTAAGACTAATATTATACATTTGAAATAAGGAGTCAGTTGCTGTGGTTTCATTACGTTAAAAATATTTTGAACTTTGAATTCGTTATTTTTATTTCTCTTTCTTAAAACCAACTGTTTCTCTATGTTCAGTATCGAACTATGTGAGTCCGATATTTCGTACTATCTTCGAGGTTGCCGTGGTATTTTTTAAATTTGCCAAGGTTTTCAGTCTCTTTTTTCATTAATCAGACTCTATGAAATACTGCGTGCATTCCAGTTTGGAGAAATCGTTTAGCCTATCAGTGTGACATGGCCCTTGTTCTGCTTTAGTATAAAAATAGGAAGAGATTAGCATAATATGCAGATTGCAGTGCGTCCGGAGCCGCGCCGGCTCCCGGCCGCGCCGCCATCAAATATGGAAGAAACGCAAGAAAAGCATATTTATGGATATTTCGTTAGCCGGCACTTTTGGCGATTGTTCTGCTTTGTTGGCATTCACATACAAACAATACTATATTACATATCTTAATATGCACAACAAACAAAAAACAAATGAAATTTTAATGTATGGTTGCAAAATCCCATGTCACCCTCGTCATAATAGAAATCCGAAATCAAAAGTACTTTTTTATTCAATAAAACTTTACAAGTTATTTTGACGCGTCAACATTTTTTTAAACTACTACCGGATCGAAAAAGCGGCTACGAGAAGATCCGACGGAAGAAATTCAGCGGGCTTGTCTTGCTTTAAATAGAAAATAAGAATAATCATCACATATATACTCTAAAACCATGAGATAGAAATGTATGACGTATGCAAATGTAGAGAACCAAGACAGGACGGTGACAAGTATTGACTCTATTGCGGCCGGAAAAGGTAAGGCGGTGGGCCAACTGAGAGCTCTACCTTCTAGTATCACTCGCATTTTACAAAATACTTGCTAAAAAGGCTCGGTCAGTATAATAATAAATATAAGTATAAAATTCACTGGACAAATTACCCTTACTGATCTAACCCCAAAGTAAGCAAATTATTTTCTCGTGTTATGGGTGTCAGTCAACGATACTAATACATAGAAATATATATATATATATATATATATATATATATATATATATATATATATATATATATATATATATATATATATATATATATATATATATATATATATATATATATATATATATATATATATATATATATATATATATATATATATATATATATATATATATATATATAAATACTAGAATATATTTAATAAACACCCAAACATAGAAATACAAACATTTATGCTCATCGCACAAATGCTTCTCCCCATCGGGCAATCGAACCCGAGCCCCGTCGATCGCGTAGTCAGGGTCGCTAACCACTCGACCAACGGGGTGGTGTCGGTCAATGCTTATAAAGAAGCAGGTCACCGAGACAAACCGATAGATCTTCTGGTTCTTATCTTGCAAAGGGAAATGAAATTATAAAGAAATTTTACATACGAGTACCTGCTCGTTCCGTCACTTTTATTCTCCTGACATGCATTTAAATGATGAATTAAATATATTCTTGTTACTGTTATATAACTAACAGAAACATAAATATATTTCGTTTCTAGTATTTTCTGTAGTCGTTAAACCGCCACAGATACTATTTTTATTAATATAATCTATTATTCATCCGGACGTTTTATGAAGATCATCTGTCTACTTCAGGGGTAACCCGTAAGAACTTCTTACGGTTTACCTGAGAAGTAGGCACTAGCACTAGCCGTCGCTCGGCTAGATCTGTGACGGTTTGCTCTCGTACTATATTATACTTGACTAGATGAAAACCCGGCTTCGCTCGGAAGTCTCATAATACGCAATCTTATATAGGTACTAACTCAAATAGTAGACATTAAAAAGTAGCGACACTGTAGTGACGTCTTCTTTCAAGGCTGTCTTAAGTTAGCGGGAAGAAAGTGATTTTTAAATACTGTTTTTGCTATTTCTATTGTTTGTTAACTGTTCTTAATTGTCCGATCAAAATTTTTTTTGTACGTTGTTTTAGTTTAGTTTTTTTTTAATTTTCAAAAATTGTCTCTTAAGTTGGCGGAGGAAAGTTGATTTTTTTATTATTTTCTTTTACTATTTCAATTGTTCGTTAGCTGTTCTTAGCTGTGCGTTATTGTTTTTTATCTTAAGATCACTTTGTCTCGCTAGCGTTAACAGCTGATATATTAGACATTATTACTATAAGTAATTACCATTAAATCTATATCTGGTATTCAATATAATATATTACTAACAAGTGCTATTGTGGTCGTTAAATAGATAATAACAAAAATCATGAGGTGAAAAAATTATTCGATCGTATTCAACGTGTGTGTCGCGTATTAAAGTATTGTATGTATGTCGCGTAAATGGTCGCGTATTAATATATTTTCTAAATATGTTTTCAAGTTAGCCACGAATTGTACGCCACAATGAATGTGTTGAAACCATGACGCGGTACGGACTACGGCGGGATGTTGCGGGTCGCCTACTTTTGTTATTGGTGTGCCGTGAAACTTTTGATAAAATGAAAAGTGTGCGGGGACATCAAAATGTTGTAAACGCCTGATCTAATTCTTCGCATTATGAGTCGTGCAATAATAATACTAAAAGTATTAAAACAATACACAATATTTTTATAGCGCCAGCGTCCATTAAAGAGTTATAAATTTCCAGAAATTATAAACCGGGGAATCGAATGAGACTGGGATATCTAAGCTAACAAAAATCTGCAAAAGTTGTAAACATAACTCTATAATATGTACGCACAATCACTTCTGATCTCATCCGATCGCTAGAATTTAACCTTTTTATCCATCTGATATTACCTCCTAAAAAATGTTAGCAATCTTTTAAAACGATCGCGGGAGGTTCCCCTCCGCGCACCCGAGGACTGGCTCCGTCCCGTCTGCCTCCGTAAAAACCACGCATAAAATAAAGTATTGCACGCCGCCACTAGCGGGGTTCCTTTGAACGCTCAACTATTTTAAAATATTCTTTGTTTTTAGCTTCAATTTCGGGTAACTTGTAAAATAACGCAATGAAATAAATATACGTATTATACACGAATATAAAGTCCTTTATTTAAACTGAAATCATTTTATTTATCCGTTTATACCTATATTTATTTATAAATTATATATTTATCAAATTCGCCTGAATGTCCTTATTGATGACATACTTCTCGTATAATAAAACAAATAGTAAAAATTATAATTCTCACCAAATTGTTCTAATTGCTGTATGTGTTTAGGTCAGGTCTAATATTGTTAGATGACAATTTGTACGTGATGTTTTGTGGCATTTATAATTTTAGGACTTTTTCAAATATTTTTCATAAAGGCTAATTAGATATAAAGTTAAAAACTATCATGATTTGAAATGATATGTATAAAATAGACGTTTTGAAATTTTTAAATTGAAAATTAAGATTTTGTTGAATTCATAACAGTATTTTGACAAAATTTATGGTCGATAGAATTTATTGCTGAAGTGCTATTTAATTCTTTGCCGAACCGTACTGTTTAAAAATATTTTATTATTTATTAATAGTATATAGTATTTCCAACAGCTTCCATGTTTAATTCAGACGATGTTCTTAAATCCATTCAATGTAGTGTAGATTTTGTTAAGCTCTACGTTTTAAAAACTAAGCTTGTAGATGACATAAAATCTTAGATGCCTACTTTATAAATTTAACTAAACGTTAAACAAAAGCAATGAAGTGAATATTTAAGCTTTACATTTTGTACATAATTGAACAAAATATTTATGAATAAAAAAACTTTCATTATTCATAAAAATTCGACCTAAACTGTTATCCGTAAAACAAGTGTAATTTTAAACATAGATTACTTGGCAAACTATTAACAAATATAAAAATCGTCATGTCACCCTGTTTCTCTTGCAATACTTTGCGAGGCTAAATATCTGTTAAAATGAGATCACTAACTTATTCCGGTCGAATTGTTTCTTTGTTCCACTACAGAACCCGCGGTCGCAGTCCCGCCGCGCTTGGCATATTTTTTAATCAACCACCATTTTGTTTCATTTCGCCGAGTTTTTTCGCCGACATAGTTATAGTTTATCATTATACCGCTCGCTACATCGCTTTTTCTTTGCATTTATATACATAAATTTACATAGCTTCTTTTTGTGCCCGGGCACTTTGTTAAATCGCGTTTCTGATATTTTTAACTGTTTTAATTTTTTACGCCATATTTTTAACGATCACTTGTATTCAGTAATGACCGCACCTTCGACCGCTTGGCTACTTTTTTTGTTATAATTGTCCTAACATTGGCAAACTACAGCAAACAGACACGTTATTACACATACATATTATTTTGTCCTTTTGTCTAGCCCGTTGCTGAAAACGCTTGGGCCGTCCTAAACGGACTTATCACCGCTAAGCGTCATCAGTATCAGTCCTATTAGCATTGTACATGAAGTGCGCGTGTTTGTTATTTCTTTGCGCAAAAACGCCTGGACAGTTTTGAATGTTTGTTTACAGCCAGTCTATGCCCGCCCACCACCACGATCGGTACGTCTAGAAATCCACAACCGTGTATTTCTCCCGTCTTTTTTACTTCGCACTGCACTTTTGTGAAATCAATTATCCGCGAGGATATTCCCGAATAAATATACAACTTGAAGACCTTCAAGAAATGCGCTTTATTTTCTTAAAATCCGGCAACGCAACTGCAAGACCTCTGGTATTGCGGTCCATGGGCGGCGGTAATCACTTACCATCAGGTGCACCTGCTACTCCTTTGTCCCCGCTTCTATAAAAGAAATGCTCAGACAGCACATTCCCGTTACACTGATAACTTTAATCACGTAACGAGCTGAGGGGCGCGACGCCACTAGAGGAATATTTATAAATAGCTTTATTAGGCGAAATTTAACTTGTGCTAAATTGCGAATCCCTATTATGTTAATTAAAAGTTGAATTTTCAGAACCTCTGTGTTAGCAAACATACCTATATGTCGTAATAGCTATGTGTAATATTATATCTGTCGACCAAAGCAATCATAAAATTTTACAGCCTACTTCACTTTTTTTTCTACTATATTATGTATTATACACAATAGGATCCATATTGTAACCCTAATAACATTTCAACAATCGAACCCTGAATCATGCTGTCTACTACTGAACAAGCTAATCGATAAACCACCGTGTGTGGCCGCGTTTCCGATCCGGTAGTAACTCAAAAAATGTTGACTCGTCAAAAGTGCCTGTAAAGGATAATTTGAATAAAAATGTTTTGACTTTGACTTGACTTTGACCGAGCCAATCAGTAAGACCACTACAATTGTTTACTTTAGTTACTTCTACAGCATCATGCTTTGTGGGACTCTACTCTATAAAAATTCCTTTAAAAATAAATATTATAAAACATAGCTGTTTTAAAGCAATCCATACTAATATTATAAATGCGAAAGTAACTCTGTCTGTCTGTCTGTCTGTCTGTCTGTCTGTCTGTTACGCTTTCACGGCCAAACCACTGAACCGATTTGGATAAAATTTGGTACAAATATAGTTTGAGACCCAAGAAAGGACATCGAATAGTTCTTATCCCGGAAATCTCACGGGAACGTGAACTATACGGGTTTTTATTTTAGAATTTTTTCCACACAAACGAAGTCGTGGGCATAGCTAGTTTATTATAAAGTCTTAGCTCAAAAGTTATCTGGATAAAAAGTGAAAGCAATCAATGTTCTTTTATAATAATTATATATTTAAAAACTTGACGCATTTCCCGAGTTGGGGCCTCTTTTAAGGGATAGACCATCAGATTTTCTGCCAAGCAGGTCATAAAAATCGAACGATTAAATTTATACGCTTTGCGTAGATAGACGGTGAATTATAAAGCTAAATTATTCTCGTTCAAATTAGTTCCTTCTCCATTTTGCGAATGTTCCACCATAAACTGTAAATATGAACAAACTGCACATCATATTCTTTGGGAGTGTAATCTCTGGCAAAATGAACTTAGTCAAATGCGATAGAATACGACGTATATCCAGGGTAACCTACTATTCCGACCTTATAGCAACACGTGGGAATTTCCGTGCCTTCAAGCGATTTTGTCATACATACTACTGGAAGCAGAATTAAGTAGGCCATTTTCGTAGGTCCTCAAATACCTAAATTACCGTGGTACAATAGCAATCACGCTTAACCTGATTGTAAAGGTCTCATTTCTTAGCAGTTTTTTGATATCTATCTCCTGCTGTAAATGGAGGGAAACTGGATGTATTTTCCTACTCCTCCTATACTCTTCTGATTAAATTCGATGCAGGTTCCAAGACAGCTTAGCTTTTCCCCCAGGGCACCCTGAGCTCGCAACTCAGAGGTTATCAGGAAGGTTGCCGCTGTTGATTCTGGTTTACCGAAGTTACAATGGTGGGAACAAGAGGTGGGCCCATTGCCCTAAAAAAAAGATAGACGGCACCAAACTAACATCATGATTACCGTCTAAGTGTTAGAGTCCTGCAATCCTTTCAGCAGCTATACCGTCTTACATATTCCTGCCGCCACAGCGATAGAGCCTGTCGCTATCGTGGTCCCGTTTGAAAAATAAGGTAGCCGGTAAACTTATATTATAAGATAGCAAACAAGCAAATGGGCTTCCTGGTGGAAAGAGTCAACCATCGTCTATAGACATCAAAAAATGTTAATGGTGCGTTGCTATCTTCTGGCGAGGTCTAATGTCACATGCATAAGTTTACCGGGTACTTTACCCACCGAATCGAAACACGACAGTGACAAGCACTGACGATATTGCGGCATACCTATATGGCGATGGTACGAAATACCCGAGCGAGACGGTGCAGAACTCTACCACTTATTAGTCACGATGATAGTGACTAGCATACCTAATCGGTCGCCTTTTACTACCTGCCTGGCAGAACGTCAGTTGTTCTATTCTTCGAAGGAGCTCAGACTAACGCGGAGGAAAGGCATATGGCATAAGGCAAAAGGGGCCTCAGACCTTAACACGGAGAACTTTCTTAATTGGTCTGAAAAATTCTTGTTACATAATATGTTACGTGATATCGACATTAATGTAAACTGAGCCTATTAATATTATTTGTTAAATAAGCATTTTACAAGAAAACCTTTTTTCACGTAAGATGAATATCGTAACATAGGTCAGTGCCACTTAAAACTGACCTGACCTGACTGTAGGAGTCATATATTATCTTATTTTACTTTTATTTTCTTTGTTTTACTTTGCCATTTATTTAACACCTAAATTTACTTTCTTTAATCAGACAACCTACAAGTAATGTTTATTTTTTCCATGGCATTTTCTTGAAATATCACTGGGAAATGGGTACCATTCTTGTAGGATTATAGTGCCATACAATGAACACTCTCTATGTTTCTTCGGCGACATCTTCATACTGTAAGGTTTCCACAGGTTCTCGTCAGTGTGGCCCGCGCAGTTCGGCGCCCAGCGCGGCAAACAGTGCAGTTTTCCGCGCCGCGTGTGATTGCCGTTTTTCCGATATTTCCACAGTTTTTCCGCTTCTACACTTTTTGTATCGTTCGTACATGGCACAACTAGTTTTGATACTATTGTTATTTTATCAATACATCGCATCGATATCCGGATTAACCAGTTTGACTATAATTGTAATTTATTGTATTTGCTTATATGACTATTCTGATGAAAAGAAACAATCATCGTGTCTACACACTAAATATGATAAAGACGCATTAGATTTTGTTTAGCCGGGCATATAACCTAATACAGATATAATTTATCGGCTACGGCCGGATCATGACAGAGCAACAGGCCTTTGACACTATGAGCCCTGGTTTTCTTCCACCGGTTTACTCTTTCCTTATGTGCTTATCACTGTCGTGACCTGGTACTGGGCATAAAATAGAGTGGAATAGCACCTCCAACTGTTATTGCTCCAATTCTAGTTGAGTAAAGTATAATTCGATTTTCTAGAGGATGATTCGGTAAGAAAGTGGAACATGGGTTGAGTGCGTATATACTACACCATGTTTTTGTGTTTTATTTTATGTATTGGAAAGTATCATGTGGGAGGTATGTTGCGTTACTGAGATCTTCTAGTATTTTAGACCTTCAAAAAGTTTCTTCAATTTATCACGCCAATTTTCTTGTTTGGTGGCATTGCAAAAGTTATATAATAAAGTTCGTGAACAGTTGTAAATAGAAATACGTTCATGTATTCTTTATGATATAGGTTCCCGCAAAGTAGGTAATACCTGAATCCGTAAAATATATTTTCATCTCAGGTTCTGAACGATTTCACTTATTAGATTAACAACAAAGCAACATGTAATCCCCTCTGTGGTCTAGTGGCCCGGTGTCGGTGTTGACCACATGAGGTCCCGGGTTTGATTCCGGGTCGGGCAATTCCAAAATGTGTTTTTACAGTTTTCTGATAAAAACAACGTTACCAGGGATTGGAACATGTCCGGTTGGTGATAGATTTGCCCCCTATCACATTGTAGGACCAAGTATGTTCGGCTAATCATGGGTGCACTTATTGTACCTCTGCCTACATCTTCAAGGATACTGGCATGAAGATATTTATATATCATATATTATTGACATTATTATAAAAT
Organism: Apodemia mormo; assembly: GCA_036924255.1. Lineage (NCBI taxonomy): Eukaryota > Metazoa > Arthropoda > Insecta > Lepidoptera > Riodinidae > Apodemia > Apodemia mormo. The sequence goes on along the minus strand of JAUPFN010000021.1, from coordinate 2,550,432 downwards.
AAATAACGTATTAAAAAAAAACATAATTTAAACGATTTAAATCGGTAGAATTATGCCTACCACGGATCAAGACTCGCTAGGCAAGTACGGGAGCATTAAGAAACGCACACAAAAACCGTCCGGCGAGATAAAGCGAGGCCCCGGTGGCAGCGGCGGCAGAAAAACACAAATGACTTCGCGGTAACGGATTCGAGCTCGGTGTGTGCAGGGAAGCCATTGCTGTATTGTTTATCTTAATTGATTACATGACTAACTCTCAACAAATTCAAATGAATGAATGATTTATATTTATAGATAGATTCATTCTAAATAATCTTTACAGATTTTATAGGTTCTAATTTTTAATCCAATCAATATTTATCAGTTAACATTTTAAAAACTGTTGACAACCCATAGCTATCTCGCAAGAGATTTGGATTGAATTTTAGGTAGTTTTGACATAACGTTGCAGACAAGAGTAAAGCGATGAATATTTTTGTTTATTCTGATTGTTTATTATAACTGATTTATTATAACGTGATCATAACCATGAATTATTAGCAAAAGGTGGAGCAAGCACTCGGATTAATCACTTGAAACACAAACCTACTTGATATCTTTGTCTATGAGGTCTCCCCATCTCTTTTTATACAGCTGTGTTAAAAAGAAAGGGTAAGACCTCAGAAGGTGACAGCAGTATTCAAAGTTATGTTTCAAGTAGATATTAGAAGTGTTGCCTCCAGCTATTATATGATCATGATCATATTATAGCTGGAAGCAACACTTCTAATCTAACTTCAGCTTCATGATTATAACTGATATGGAATACTCACAGACGGTATGATTTATCTACGTGTAGTGGCGCCCCTTTAACATTGGACGTAACGTCCAGGAGCAACAGTTTATTTAAAATCACTTGTTTAAAATAAAATATTATCCTAGTCATTTTTGATTTTGTCTGTTTGTTTGTCTCTTCTTTACGCCTAAGCCATTAAACAAATTTAGATGAAATTTGGTACAAAGATAGTTTGAGATCCGAGGAAAGACATAGGATAGTTTATCCCGGAAATCCCATGGGAACGGGAACTATGCGGGTAAAACCTCGGGACTGTCTATATTTTAAACCACGGTAATAAGGAATAACTCGGACTACCTTTTACTTTAGAATTTTTCACGCAGACGTAGTCGCGGGTACAGCTAGTGTAAAATATTTGTCAACATTTTTCTAGTAATACAAGAATGTATGCATGAAAACAAACGAATAAAGATTTTCTCTATATAACATTAGTATTGACTAACAATTAAGTCGCTTAGTCCAAGAAAATCGTGAGCATGGCAACCCTGAGAATGTATGGGAATTTTCTTTGTAACCACTATCGTGATGTTTTTGTCCCATTCGGAATTATGTGGGGGAAAAAACATGATTGTGTAGGAAACACAATGTGGGTAAAAACAGTCGTTCTGATGCGAGCCAGCGTTTTACGCGCACTGCGCGGCTCCTGTCGGGGAACAATGTACTATGATCACTTTAATACACGAACGAACACTGACAGCAAGTTAATATAAAATCAACTTTACTACTAATCTAGCGTTAGTCGAATACAGCCAAAATATTTTTTTTATCCTTAACTATATATTCTATTTTTACACTTAATTATCCTATCCTATAATATATATATATATATATATATATATATATATATATATATATATATATATATATATATATATATATATATATATATATATATATATATATATATATATATATATATATATATATATATATATATATATATATATATATATATATATATATATATAGGTAATTTTGGTTTTGAATTAATTGTTAAAGTCCAGGGAAGGTTTAAAAGGTGAGAAAATATAGAAAAAAAAGTAAAAGTAGTTAAAAGTAAGAGTAATTAAAAAGGCAGAACAACGTTTGCCGGGTCAGCTAGTTTGTACTTACGGCTAACGGCTTTAATGATTTTGATGAAATTTTGTATTTATATAGTCTTTTACTGTTGAAATTATTCTAGAATTATCTACCTAGAAGGAGTAAGTGCTATCTCCGTGATATTATGCGATTTTACCTACATGAAATAAGATCATCCAAGCGAATCCCGGTTGCCCAGCTAATAACTATTATAATACAACTAGCGACCGCCTGTGGCTGAAATTCGATCATAGACTAAGACTTTAGCCATAAAGAAAACCATATACATGTGTGTATATTATTATGTAATATATATGTCACGTAAATGTAGTGTGTGTAATGTTTATATGTAGTAATATAATGCATTTTTTATCTATTTTAATCAAATATTAGGTTTCTGCAATTTTCTGCAATGTAAACTTTTTCTGCAACGCAATTGTCTTAAAAAGGGGTCCAAAGTTTTTCCTTCCCGTGTTAATAAATATATAGATTATAAAAGATATAAGTGGGGCGATATAACTGTCCAGCCAAATGATACACCAGCGCATTGTGGGTGAAAACAACACAATGACACATTAGATATAATATGAATCTGTTCCATCTCAACTTTCTAACTCTACTGCGACTCTACTATTCATTATTCATTCCTTTGTATTTATGTAAAGGTTGACTGGGAGAGAATGCAACTAGCATTAAGTCCGCTTTTTGTACAATTTTACTTATGTAAGTGTACAATAAAGTATAAATAAATAAATAATTAAATATGTCAATGGATTGCAAACAAGCAAATTATAATTCTGATGGAAAGAAGCAAAAAGAAACCAATCTCTTGTCTTAGACACGTTATGTTTGCCAAAAAAACTTAAAAACTTCTTTATAACCAATGGCTTGCGACTAGGTCTAGGTTTCAAACCAAAGACCCAATGCATCTACATACATCACAATTGGCACCGCTACACCATAGCAGCGAGTAGGAATCATAAGCGGTAAGCGATAGTCGTTACAATTGGTTAATGCGTCGATGGGGATCGCCACCAACGTCCTGACTCTCAACTTGTCAGGCAATCAGCCAGTGAATCTGGGTTAACTGCAGTACACCAAAATACATGCCAAAGCCATAAGAGTTCTCAGGCCTCTCTCATATTTTTTCTTTGTTTTCACTATGTTCTTAATGAGATATGTTTATGCTATATGTTAGATATCACGTATATGGTACGTCGCGTCAGGCTCCTTTTGAAGAATATATCATTTGCTGTTCTGCCAGTCGTAAGAGGCGAAGGATTAACTATATGAGTCACTACCATCGTGACCTCTAAGTGGTAGAGTTCAGCAACGTCTCATCCGAGATCAGACCCAGCGCCGGTCCGCCGGCCGGCGGCTGTTGTACCAGTATCCACCAAAGCCTTACTTTAATGCTTTTCTTTGTCGTGTAATATGGTTTGGAGAGCAAGGTAACTGGCAAACTTATACATGTGGCGATTCAGGTAAATTGCATTGATATAAAAAACCCAAGATGCTCAGGCCCGAACAAAACTGACACTCAAAAGTGTCCCTAATTTCATTTAAGTAGTTAGATATGGCAAAAACATGTGTCTTTGCATAGCCAACCTTAAGTGCAAGACTTATAGTTGTTTTTACAAAGCAATGTACGAAAAGAAATAAAATGGACAGTGTCGCGACCGACGCGATTCTATTTGAAATGAGCGCATAATTTAAAATTGTGCGCTCATTTTTGAAGGACGTTTTTGATACACTGATTGTGTATCTTGGGTTTTTTATATCAATGGTAAATTGATTAAAAAGTGTTTTGTGAAGCACTACAAGTGAAGTGTATTCAAGTGTACACTTATACATGTGACTGAGACCCCGCCACATCATTTATGTCTTTGATTATATCTTTCCATCAGAACAACAATTTGCTTGTTTGCTATTTTATGATATAAAAAAACATAGAGTGCTCTCCATATAGAACAAGATAACCATCGCCTCTAGACACATGTTAACAGTGCGTTGCTATCCACTACTAAAGTCACACGCATAATATGTTGCCGGATAATTTATCCTCCAAAACAAATCACTACGACAAGATCCGAAGCACAGACCACATCAATACTAATAGACACGCCATTGGGAAGGAAAAGTGGCGCTGCACATATGAGCAAACGCTCCTATCACTGTCAAAAATGTCATACATTTGTAGATATATTGTATCGTATAAAATGGAAATAAACCATGTTGTAGTGTTATATCGTACCGAATGAGATGACGAGGTTAAAAATTACTCTTGAAGTGATTTTATTTCATCGATAAGTAGTAGTAGAGCCAAAGAAGGGATTTTGGTGTTTACTCGAGCACGTCAGATTAACATTGGAGGGTACCTCGCATACTGTTAAGTCTCTCCACCAAATATAAGCCCTTTCTATAGAGGGGAGTCACTACGGCAGAAAAAAAACAAAATTAAGATAACTTCGGCTTGTGGAAATTGTCATATTATAATTCTTTTCGTAATTCTTACATAATTTACTCCAAAATAAAAGTAAATTCAGACGCTAATCATGGGTCTGTCTAATCGAGAATGTCAAGACAACATTTTCTTTGCAATTTTGTGACCCTCCCACTCCCTTACGCCACACTTGAACCGTCAGATTTTCTAAATTTTAGCTGGCAATTAACCCACCATACCCTAATCTAATGCGCCTCAGTGTTTCCATGTCACTGATTTTTATTTTGCAATTTTTTTATCTGTGAATTTTTTCCCACCATTAAAATGAAAAACATTATATAACCTTTTATTTTTCCTATAATTTAGTCTATAATATATAACTCTGCATTTCTGTGTGTAATTGCAAGCTACACTGACAAACTAAGAAATTGTCTTGAAAGGCGTATCCATTTATTCCGTTTAGCCTGCGCTAGCTTTTTACAAGCTGCCTGACAGTGAAATGTCGTTACGTTAATTACCAAACTATCTAAACTTGTCACTAATAATATTCTTAAGTTAATATTCTTCAGATCCAAAATGTCCACTCGGAGTCCATCATACAATATTCCAAACGCGTATAGATATCTAGATAGACTAAGACCGGATACAGCTGAGACACAGATGAAGGAAATTTTTTCACTCAACTAAATAGGTGTATACTAACGTACAAAATGCTTTAAAAACTATTCATAAAGTGCATTCGAGAGTTATCAATACATAAATTAATTTGTTTGTTTAATATTCATCAATAAAATGTCGTCTCTTGAATAATTTCGCGCCAAATTAGGATACGCCCGCTATATCGTATTTTAATTTTTATCGTAGTTTTTTTCCAGCAAAGGGCTGTGTTGTGAGGTCTAAAAACATTATGACTGACAAAAAGTGTATCATTTCTGTCATAACACCTTGTTATTATGATACTGAACTTTTAAATTGCGGCATCTTATCTTATTAAATTCCTTGCAAGTTTAAGAAGTCATCCAATACTGCGTTGTAACGTGGTATTAAATTCCATAAATATGTAGACATTAATTGTGAAATAGAAAAAAAATATATTTACACTATTCATATTTTCAGAATAGGAAGAAATTCACAATTTCAGGAAACCTAAAATAAATATATGTTTTAAATAAAGTGTAAGATTTTCTATAGTCAAAATTTCATTTAAGCTTTACAGTACTTTACGTACTTACAACTAAGACAAAACTGTTAATATTATTTAACTTTATTTAAACTTCACATTACAATATTGCAACATACAATACTCTTAACTGTACAATGTCCAAAACCTGTCAAAATATTTTGAGGTAGTTTTGACTGAAAACTAACGAGCCTCCGTCCATCACTCACACTTCATCATTAATATAAATTACTTCGCTGTTTTGTAGTTTCAAGTGTTATTTTACGCCAACCAACAATTCCAAGACTAACAAACTGCTGTAATGACACTGATACAAAAAGTAGTATAGAACGAACTCACCGAAAGTCTGGGAATTAAAGAAGCTCCCAGCGGTACAACAGTCCACCCACGTCCACCACTTTCACATCAGTGTAAAAACAGACACATACAGTTTATGCACTCAAAGCTGATGTACCTAGACATATAAACTGTGGGTGGACCATTTGTGCTGCTGAGGTCTCCTGTAATTCCCAAAGCCATAAGTTTGTTCCATTCCTCACACTACTGTTTGCTTCAGTAGCGTTGCAAAACTCAAGTCACACATAAGATTTCGCGGAACTTTAATACCTTGTTTCCGTCTTACTTCGCTATTAATACTGTGTAATTACGGTAGCAATACCGATCGCCACAGTTTGTAATGTCACGAATGTCACGACGTACTTGCGATAGTCGAGACTAGAATAGAAAACAATCTATATATATAAAAATCAATCCCTATTTTCCTTGGTCACGACATCACGCCTGAATGGCTGGACAAATTTCGGTAATTTTTTTTGTTGTGTTTGTTATTGTAAGGAGAAGGTTCTTATAAAAGAAAATATTAAGAAAATTGCGCGGAAAATTAAAAAATTTAAGAACACTTAACCACCATATAAGGTTAATCCCGTAGAATTATATAAATTAAGTGTCACGTTGTTTGTCCGCTATGGATTCCTAATATGTAAGGCAAAACAACGTTTGCTTATTTGCTTGCGTTATGGGTGTTATTCAACGATAAGTACTATAATATATTTAATAAACACCAAAACCCGGAAATATAAATATTTATGCTCACCACAGAAATGCTTGACCCCGTCGGAGACAGAATAAATAGATAGAATATATTTATATTAGGATATATTTTTATTTGCACTGACGTTACGTTCTCTCCGCTACACTGGAGTGACGAATTTCATTTTTCGAACTGCTGCTAGGTTTTTCTAGATAGAAAATAAAATGATAATGTTTTGTAACTGACCTGGATTTTTTCTATTCATAGTATAAGTCGAACCAAACACCTAGACCGACAAGGCAATATAAAAAAGTATCTTCACGCCCATATCCCCGAAGGGGTAGGCAGAGGTACAACAAGTGCACCCACGATTAGCCGAAGATACTTGGTCCCACAAATGTGATAGGTGGCAAGCCTATCGCCAACCGGGCACTTTCCAATCCCGGGCAACTTTTGTGTTTCTCAGAAAACTGAAAAAACACTTTTTTTTAAAGTGCCCGACCCAGGAATCGAACCCGGGACCTCATGTGGTCAACTCCAACGCTGGACCACTAGACCACAGAGGCGATAATTTATTAAATTATTGTTAAGTTACTGCCTAGCAATTGTTTTATGAAGTTTTAAATTATGTGTCGTATATATATATATATATATATATATATATATATATATATATATATATATATATATATATATATATATATATATATATATATATATATATATATATATATATATATATATATAGGCCTATCGCCAACCGGGCACTTTCCAATCCCGGGCAACTTTGTGTTTCTCAGAAAACTGAAAAAACACGTTTTGGAATTACCCGACCCGGGAATCGAACCCGGGACCTCATCTGGTCAACGCCAACACTATTAGGAGCTATGTGCATTTTCTGCGCTATGTGCGAGCCCAGTTCTTCCCGATTATAACTTAAACTCAATTGCATATAAAAAACGTAACATTGTCTATTATAAAATAGATACACACTATAAATGTGTGACAGAAAAAAGTCGTATGCGAATATTAATCGCGTCAGTGTTCAAGGTGTAAAATTCCTGAATTATCACTTAATCCGTGTTTTTGCCTCGCCAGCTATAAATGGCCGCGCCTTGCGTAGCTTCCAGTGAAGTCGGCCTACGTAAACTACTACGAGCGGCAATATTTTTACAAAACATCCTTTAGTACTCCTACCGACGGTCACAATGACAGTCTCTCATGTTGGTCCCGGGCTCCTTTGAAGAATGGGCCAACTGCCATTCTGCCAGGCAGGTCGTAAACAGCGACCAATCGTCTATTCGAGCTACTACCATCATGGCTACTAGGTGGTAGAGTTATGCATTGTCTTGCCCGGATCTGGTACCACCGCCTTACCTATTCCTACCGCAATAGCGTCAGTGCTGTCGCGTTCCGGTTTGGAAATTAAGGTAGCCAGCAAACTTTAAAAGTTTCATTGACCGTAGTCAAGAGCGGACTGGAGTCCGCTCGTCACCACGGTTAATGAAACTCGGCCGAAACGTCGAGCTTTACAAGTAAGTTCTATATATGTACGCGTTTATGACCTATTTATATATTTTTAAAGACAATAGTAGAACGCGTTAGTTTAAAAGCCGGTAAACTTATGCGTGTGGCGTTTGTTACTATATTAACATCTTTGGTGTCTATATGCGATAGTTCACTCTTACCATGAGGAGACCCATCTGTTTGTGTGCTATCTTATTATATAAAAAAGGTTATTCCGGCGTCACCACTATGATTTTTTATGGCGCACGCAGGAACAGAAAGGGGGGAAATTTTCAATCAGGCAAGGTTGACTAAATATCAGCTGAAAAGCGCTCCGACGTAAACCATAATTTACAAGGCTAGAATAACCTAGCCCTAGTGATGCAAAAAAATGTAAGAGTGTTTGGGTATTACATTATAACAAAATAGCTGTACCAACGACTTCAATAGGGTAGAAATAATTCTTAAATACCCGTACCGTGGCACCCGTTACCAGCTTTAGCCGCATAGTTCCCGTTTCCGTGTGATTTCCGAGATAAAAACTATCCTATGTCCTTTCTCGGGTCTCAAGCTATCTATGTACCATCCAAATCAGTTCAGTGTTTTAGCCGTGAAGAAGAGACAGACAGACAGAGTTACTTTCGCATTTAGAAAGTAACTCTGTCTGTCTGTCTCTCCTTAGTATAAGTATGGATGTATTGTGAATTGTGAAACAGTACACATGTTTCAATTTAAAATAATCATTATGATAGGGTTTACCAAGTGCCGACAATGAAGAAAACGTAGCATCTCAATTTAGGTTTTTCTTATATGTCTATTTTTGTTATAATATAGCGTTTTTCCGCCTATGTTGGTCCGGGCTCTCTTTGAAAAATAAACCATCTGCCATTCTGCCAGGCAGTTCGTAAGAGGCGACCGTTTGGCTATTCGATCTCTACCATCGTGGCTACTACGCGCTAGAGTTCTGAATTGTCACGCTGGAGTCTGGTACCACCGCCTTACCTATTTATGGCGCAATAACATCACGGTCGTTTTAATTTAGAGGGTAAGGTAGCCGGTAAAGAACACGGGTCAAGACTTCATACATCGTTTTTTTTTAGTTAATACCTTATTTAATATATTCCTTAAGATTCTATATCAACTCCTTAACTTATCCGCATTTAATAAATATATTTTTTTTAACTTGGGGAATAGTAGCTAAAATAAAGTTGGAGTTTAGGCAAGGTTAACGTAAACAATCAGTTCTCTCCTTAGTAGTCTGTGGTTAGGTATTTATCTTGTCATTGGGTGTCTTCAGTACAACTGCTAATCTTAGAAATCTACGTTAGATTGACAGAATCTGAGCTAAGATTTTGCAAAAACACTTTATAGTTAGGTACTTAAAAGAAGAAAAAATAATTTAGCACCAATTATTCTTTAAAACACGGAGAATTTTTATTTGATACTTAAAATGAAAATTATGATATTATAAACTTATTACTGTTTTAATGAAGATGTAATTGAAGTTTTACAAAATAGTAACACTTAAATATGATGATAGAATTCAATCAAATTATAGTCTCAATTATTTTTAAATGATTGTTCCTAGCGACATATTTTACTTAATTGATTTAAAAATCGTAGAAAATAATTCTAGTTTATCTAATATTCGTCACTAAAAAAGACACACAAGAGTGGTACAAATTAAAATGGCCTGTGTTCTTTATGCATGTGACATTAAAAAGACACCACGGATAGCAATGCTCCATTAACATCTTTTGTGTCTACGCCTGTAAACACCAAAGAAGGTTATCTCTTTCCATCACGAGAATGATCTGCTTGTTTGTTATCTTATGATATAAAAAAAAAAACAATTCTTTGAACGCTTTAGATGTAAACAGCTTTCCAAGTATGCTGAAGGCGCTGACACAAAGGCGTGTCAAATATCACCAATCCTGACCCGGATAACTTCCTTCGGGAAAGGAAGAAATTTTATCATATAGTAAATGTAGGTATGTCATATACCTTGGTATATGATATACATTTGCTAGATGAAAATGGCGATAATGTTTAAAAATTGACTGATTAAAATTATAACTTATTTATTATTGATGTGTCGTGTTGGTCCCGGCCTCCTTTGTAAAATAGGCCAACTGCCGTTCTGCCAGGCAGGTCGTAAAAGGCCACCGATTGGCTATTGAGTCACTACCATCGTGGCTACTAGGTGGTAGAGTTCTGCATTGTCTCGCCCGGGTCTGGTACCACCGCCTTACCTATTCCTGCCGCAACAGCGTCAGTGCTTGTCGCTGTCGTGTTCCGGTTTGGAGGGTAAGGTAGCCGGTAAACTTATGCATGTGGCATTAGACCTCGCCACAAGATAGCAACGCACCATTAACATCTTTGGTGTATATAGGCGATGGTTGACTCTTTCCATCAGGAGACCCATCTGCTTGTTTGCTATCTTATGATATAAAAAAAAACACAGTAGTGCTATTGAAAAGAAACCATTAAAATAAATGTGAAAACGGATGGTAATAAATGTACATTTCATGCTACTAAACTACAAGTATGTAGGTATGTATGTGGGTATTTAAATATACACTATGTATACTAAGTGTTTTCATCTAATCGTGGGTGCACTTGTTGCACCTCTGCCTATTTTTTCGAAGATGCGGGTGTGGAGATACTAAATATATACTAATATTATGAAATCTTACCTGATTTATTTGTTTGTATTGAATAAACTCCAAAACTACCGGACTGATTTTAAAAATTCTTTCTCTACTATAAAGCTATATTATTACTGCGTATCATAATCATTTTTACCCAACTAAGTAATAAAAAAAGAATGTGCGCGGGCCACGCATACGAAGTCGCGGGGAACTGCTACTAATAATTCCAGTATATTAACACAATGTATACTATTCCACGTCCGCGATTCTATAGATAGAGCATAGAATCAAATCAATTATTAACTAGAATATGCCTCTCACACAAAATACATACTTGTGTTAACTGTACTGAAAATATTATTATTTCACAGATTATATAAGCAGGTGTTAAACTATAAATATATTTCTACTCACTACTGTGCACGTTATTAACTGAAATGATGGCTTTTATTAAATTGAAAGGAACTATATACAAATAAGTCACCTAATAATCAACAGCCATCAACGTATGTGGACAACTGCATTACCATGAGGTCATGAGAGATGGGATCCCAAAGCGATATCGATATTTTAATAACAACTGTTGAAATGTTTCTCTTGGACATGGAATGTACACGCAACAGCTGTCCTCGTTTCAACTTAAAGTAGTGGATGAAATTTCTGACTTCTGAAATTACAAACGAAAGAACCAAAGACTCTACATAGATTTAGGGGCTGTATGTCGCTGGTGAGCAGGAATATCTATAAGTTTATTGGCTTTGCAGATTATGCCAAACAAAAGGATTTGACAAGGATTGGACAAGGCTCCCTAGACCTAGAGATGTGGGAAATATCACATATGAAGCCAAATTTGTGCCTTAGAAATTTTTAGAACATGAATTGAAATACCTAAATTTTCTGATGCTAGTTTTAGCGTTAGAGAAAGATAGAGAAAGAAGTATGTTGAGGGAATTACATTCAAAAATAGGATAATAGTTTCGTGTTGGCGTAACCTGTGTACAGTATATATATATATATATATATATATATATATATATATATATATATATATATATATATATATATATATATATATATATTTAAATGTACAGTACTGAAGGTACTGTACATTTAAAGATCAAAGAAAGTAAACCCAACATAAAGTGAGCCTCTACCGTCATGGTCAATATATAGAAAGTAAGTTTCTGGCGTATTGCAGGTAAACTGCTTAGCTGATTGAAATAAAATTTCATGTGCAAATAGCTTAGAATGACAGCTGGTAGAAAAAAATCGTGAGTAATGCGTCATTTATAGTATTTTCTAAACTTATACTATCTATTTTTACCTGAGTTTTACTAAAATCAAATGAAAGTTAAATAACTATTATCGCGCAGATTTTCTTGTGAGGTAAGCGGAGCCAACTGAAAGTCAATAAACAATCAATTTCACCAAGACCCGAGACTTACCAGTTTATCGGATTTCAGGATAAGAATGGTGTTTGTCACTGTTGTGTTCGGAATCGAAGGTTAGAGCAGCCGGTAAACAAACATGGCTTTAGATCCCTTCGATACAGATAGCAATATACCTATGTCTAGAGGCGACGCTTGCATACTATCATCAGAACTATCCATAAAAATATAGATTTTTAAATATATCGACAGTGATTAGCAGTCATCTCGTCAGTAGATAAATTCGTGAATCATAGTGATCCGGCAAACTGAATAACATGCGGCTTATTTTGCGTACCCAGCAAGGGATTCAACTTGATAATATTTTTATATAGGCATAATTATATTTATTGCAAACATCATTTTTTCAAAATATTTAGGTAACTCTACAATAACCAAACAATTGAAAATTTTCAATTGAAGTGTCAGTAAATTGTAAATAAGTGCCTTAGGACTTAAGAACCTAATGTAGTTTTTCTTTTTGTTTTTAACTTTGCCATTATTTTTTAATTATTGAAAAGAGTATTTGCAACTGTATTGTCAGTTTTACGTCCATTTGATTTGAATCAAAGAAAGTTTTTCCACAGAAACTTAAGACATAAAAATACTTTAAATTATAAACACAGTAATTATAACTCATTTAGCAAGAGCTGTACAATTTTGGCGGTAATTACGACCATAAGTGTCGCATTTCGACTTTCGCAAAACGTAAAAAAACTCTTATTAAAATAATTGCTGTGACTTACTCGTCCCATTCACATTTCGTCCGATGATCTTATTGGATCCGTTTGGCGGCTGAACGGATGGGGTATGCGGGGGTGCGTTCCGTCCCGTTTCCTCGCTCGGACTCTCCATATCTCCCTTCTCACTCGCACACATTAACCCGCCAATTCAAAATACACTACTATAATAATCTCATTACAATCACTATTAAATAAATAACAATATAAATAAATACTTAAATAAAATTAAAATAATTGTTTATTTGTCGCGTTCGTTCTGTTGAGAATTCCCGCGTTTTTGTGTGTGGTAGAGTCGCGTTGACAGTTCGCCGTGAGAAGCGCGCGCCGCGACTGAGTGGAGTCGCGTTGGGTTATTGCAGCTGCAACGCTCCGCCCATGACCCCACCAATTTGCCCCACAATTTCCTACGCGTATATAAAAAAGGATATAAAAGACCCACGAATTTTGACTAATGTATGGGCATATGGGGTCATCGGTTCTTTATGTGAAGGGAGCGAAAGGGTTAGCGAAGTTAAGGTCGGCTTGTGGGACATAAAATAAAATTTAAAAACTTGAGCGCAACTTACGGAGTTATAAAGTTGTATCTATTAGTTAAAAAAGCTGGTTTTGTAAATTTCTGCCTACCATACAACAAAAACTTGTAGTTATGTTGTAGACACAAATACTGTTACTGCTGGGTTTAGTCAGTGTAGAAGATTTTAATTAGTGATTGAGCTTCGACCTCATAAACTGAAACTCTCCAAAAATGTACTTTTCCTGTTTAAACGAGTGCCTCAAAAACTGTGCAGATATCTAAGGATAAGCTATTAGTACATGTAAAAATTCTAGATTTAGTTCCCAAACACGTATAGTATTCCAATTTTCTGAAAGCCTAGCTAAGCCAGACTGGATGTTATGCCCTAAAGTAGTCAATAGGGTAACCACCTCATTATGAGAACTAAGGACTTTTAACTGATCCAAGACACGTTAATTGATCTTTTGTCTAACTTCTACGGAATAACGCAGGTGACAGTCATACAAGGGACAACGAATTGCTAATTCTAGAATAAGAACTGTTTTCTTGTATTTTTCTCTATCATACATAAGATAAGAAGTTTTTACGGAAGCATTTGCTAACACTGTCAATAGCCGAGCATACGGGGCGACTCGTAAAATATTGTACATATTAAAGGACAAGATACACAATGATCATAAGTCAACAATGAAAGTATAATAAAGAGATAGTATTGTTTAGCTACATAGTAAATCTCAACGTAGTTAGTATAATTCATAAAGTATGGACAACACCGATGTACTAATGATTCTAGTCATGGTACAACAGCGACTTACCGAACTCACGACTAGATTCATCAAGGAAATCTATGCGTCGTGCGCGGGTGTGTGTATATAATAAAACACGCGCGGTGACAGCCGTTAGACTAACATTATTGTATAAAAAATATTAATTACATGTAGGTAGGAACACACTAATTAACATCAAACATCAGTATCCTAAAATCTTCATAGATGGCACTACTAGTAAGTATTTTTGATATATTTTGATATTATTTCTAACAGTATACACAAAAAATAAGCTGGTCCTAGAATTTACTCTAGAATCAGAGACAAACTGTACCTACATCAGCTTATCAAATAAGAAGATATGTACATATTTGCTTTAGTAGCGTTGCAAAACAATCTACTAACTTTTTACATTATTGAATAAGAATGTGGTTCTCCCGATGGAAAAAAACAACCCCCTGACCCGAAGGCTGGATCTGTCCTTGGCCTATAGACACCAACGTAAATGGCGTGTTGCATCTGAGAGACGGGTTGAAATACCGCCTGAATAGCTTTACTGGATACCTTACTAAGGTGGTACTATCTTTCAAATGAGTTATAACTTTTCAAACGAGAATACAATAATAACAAGAACAAACTCTATAATGCGGGAGAGATGTTACAGAACTCTACCACCTAGGAGTAGTGACCATGAATTCAATATCTAAGTTATAATTTATGTGTGAATCGCCTTTATGGTGTATTAGTCCGGTTTCGGTATTGACCTCATGTCGAGATCCTGGGTTCGATTTAAAAGTCGGGCTATTCAAATATGTATGTGTTTTTTCAGTTTTCTAATAAAAACAATGTTGTTGAGAATGGGATAAGCTTTGCCACCTATCACATTGTGGGAATAGTACCTTCGGCTAAATCGTGGGGGCACTGGTTACACCTCTGCCTACCGCTACGGGAATTCGGGCGTGAAGATACGTAATTCTGATATTTAAGCTAAAATAGTATATTCCTGTTCATGTTCTTTAAAATCATGGTATTTTTTGTAAGAACCATCATCTATCGCAATTTAAGCAGACCGATACATGCAGCCATGATCGAGGATTACCACCCACCAGACAACTAGCGCAACTAGCCAGCCGGCCTCATGAATGAATACAACATTTAACGACACGTTAAATTTAATACGAATTGTTTTGGTCTCAGTTTTATTACTCGACAGCAACTCTACCATATTTTTATGGAAACCTATTAATCTATACATATAAATAAAATTGGAGTATCTGTTTGTAATATTAAAATAACCGCTTTTAATTAAATGTATACACTGTACATATACCAAAATAATTTTGTTTAAAAGTTGTAATTTTTACGGCTACAATATCCTTTTTTACCTCATTTTATTAGTTATCTAATTCGACATTTTTCATCAAAACAAAGCTGTTCACAACACTATATTATATAGATGCTACTTTAAATAAATATTGATGCTACTTACTCTACTACTTATAGTCAATATACTACCTAAGGCAAAAGGTAAGGTAGCCGGTAAACTGCGCGTGGAATTAAGATCCCGCCAGGAGAATAGCAACCCACCATTAACATCATCGGTGTCTATAGTCGATGGTTATATCTTTATATCAGGAGAACCATCAACTTAATGATATAAAAAACCGGTCTAATGCGAGTTTAACTCACTTACCCAGGATTCCAATAAACGGTTATATTTTCCGAGCGCGTTTTTTATGATGTAACTAAAAATTACCGGTTTGCAGATTTATCCCTTTACATGTGCTGTGAGACATTGCTTCTTGCCTAATTTCATAATTCTAATTGATTTCTGATTATTATATATATAAAAGGCAAAAGTGACTGACTGAGGTATCAACGCACAGGCCAAACCCTTAGAGCTAGAAACTTGAAATTTCACACACGTATTTCTCTTATGATGTAGGCATTCACTAACGAAGAATTTTTCAAAATTCAAACCCGAAGAGTCACCCTCTTCGGGTTTGAATTGAATAGGGGATAATAGTGTGTATGAAAATTTTTATTCATTGGACATATTTGCATGAATTTTCATATGAATTGAGTACAAAAAAATAATTAATCACGTGTTTAAGCATTTTTCAAAATTCGATACCTAAGGGGGTAAAATAAGAGAAGTAGCTTTAACATGTAGGTTAATTATAAATATATTATAATTATAAATATATTATAAATATATTAAGTTTGAGTATTTGATAAGTATGCTATTTATTCATAATCAAATATTGAAGAATTATCATTAAAGGTTGAGGAGTAATGTATTTAACGGAGCTTCTAAGCAGAATATTTTATAACATATCTTAATCTAAAAATAATTTTAAATGACACTAATAACCCTTTGATTTTATGAATATAATTTGTTACAATTACATATACCTAATACCATAATATTTTGGTTAAAATTTAGCATGTCAATACTTTGACTAAATGTGTAGAACGTTATACTTTTTAACGCCTATTATTGTACGCACATATTTTAAGGCAAATAAATATTATTATTATTATTATATAAGTCAACGGGAAGTACCGTATAGGTTTTGATTCCCTTTTGAAATCACAAAATCAATTACTTTTTGTACATTGCTTCGTAAAAACAACTATAAATCTTGCGCTTAAGGTTGAATATGCAATGATATATGTTTTTGTCATATCTATAACTATTTAAATGAAATTAGGGACACTTTTGAGTGTCAGTTTTGTTCGGGACTTGTTTTTTGGGATCTTGGGTTTTTTATAACAATGATATTAATATGTGAAGGAAAAACTTTTACCCCTTTTTAAGACAAACGCTTGAACGGTGAAGCGTGAAAATTGGCAGAGTTAAAGTTTACATTGTGGGGGACTGAAGAAACCTAATATTTTTAAATAATATGCACAAGAAACACAAGATATTAATAAAAATAAACGTTACACACACTAAATAGTAAATTCATGCGACATACCTACATGATATTATACACACGTCAAAGAGTATACAATCACTACGACACGCACGTCTAACATTTTCTTAAGGTGCCCAAAGACCAAAAAAATTTTGCCTTAAACTTTTATTGTGCAATAATATTGAACACTCCTTTGTTTCCAGACGT
This sequence comes from Apodemia mormo, assembly GCA_036924255.1. Lineage (NCBI taxonomy): Eukaryota > Metazoa > Arthropoda > Insecta > Lepidoptera > Riodinidae > Apodemia > Apodemia mormo. The sequence goes on along the minus strand of JAUPFN010000021.1, from coordinate 2,533,128 downwards.
TCAATAAATTCACTCAATAAAATTAACAAACCAGTCTGATCAATATTTTCGTGCGAGTAACATGTCTGACGACGAAGTTTTGACGGCAACCATGCTGGTGATTTTGTTAAATAAATCTATACAATTCTATACACTCAAGTAAAAACTCCCGTTCTTCATCTTTTATTGATTGGTTTTGTTTCGATCAATACTTATACTGATTAGTGAATTGGCCTGAATGTCGAATTTCGGCCGAATGTTAAGTTTCGGCCGATAATTGAATTTCGATTGGATGTCGAAATTCGGCGGAATGACGTATTTCGGCCACATGTTCAATTTCGACCGAGTGTCGTATTTCGGCCAGTGGTCGAAATTTTTGCCCATTCTAGTAATGAACTATTAAATTAAGAAGATGAATAAAATTACCGCGAAATGACGAAAATTTCTTGCTCGCAATTTTGCTTAAATTTACGACAGAATACTTACTTACATTATACACCGCGACTGACCGACCGCGACTGCTCCAAGCTCTTAAGTGAAAAATATTGTGCAATAAAACCTACACAGTGCAAGAAAAAAATATTGTACAATAAAAATTAAACCCGCTCAAACTTTCGTTCAATCATTGTGCAATCTTTAATATTGACTCTAAACGGTCAATAATATTGTACAATACGTAATATTGCGCAATATTATTGTAGGTCTAGGAGCCGCCTTACAGTAAAGTCAGTTGTCAAATTTAAAAGACATTTTATTGTATAGTCTATGGTCGAATTTCGGCCACAGATATTCGTTAGTATATGACATAAATAGTCTCGAGTATTTGATACAAATTGCAACGTCTTGATACGTAGTATTGTATCTTACGTAGTATTGTATACTCTTTGGTATTGTATACTCTTTGGTCTTGATAAACGGATAGACGGACAACGAAGTGATCCTATAAGGATCCGCTTTTTCCTTTTCAAGGACGGAACCGTAAGAAAAGCCGAGGTTTGACCTTACAGGAAGATGGAGAAGACAGGAAAACGGAGTCCCTTAAGACGGACTTTAAGTCCATAAAATTTAAACTCTGGCTGAGCACTATACTCACTCAAGCCCGGATGCGCTATACACGGTAACACAGACTGACTGCCCAAAGTTCATTTCAAAAAATTAAGTGACATTAAATTAAAGTATTTTATTGGATGTCATAAAAATAATGTATATTGTATTAATTCTGTACCTGGTTTGTCCATTACTAGAATCTTCGTAGTATTCCACCGCGTTGGTCCAGGTCCCCTTTGAAGTGTAGACAAACTGCCGTTCTGCCAGGCAGTTCGTAAAAAGTGAATGAATGGCTATATGAGCCACTATCACCGTGACTACTAGATGGTAGAGTTCCGCAACGTCTCGCCCAGGTATTGTACCACCGCCTGACCTATTCCTGTTGCAATATCGACAATGCTTGTAACTATCGTGTTCTAGTTTGGAGAACTCGTGAATTTATGTATGTGGTATAACATCCCTATAACAGGGACAGCAATACACCATTAACATCGTTGGTGTCTGTAAGCGATGATTGTCTCTTTCTATCTGCTTGTTTGCTATCTTATGACATAAAAATTAAATAGTTAGTCAACTATACCCACATCTTAAAACAACTGAACCGATGTTAATAAAACTTAGACTGTTCCCTAAGTTGGAATAAATCTGATTAAAATCATTATTATCATTATCAATTAAAATCTTCAAAAAAAAGGTTTATGTCTTTTAGTTTCCGCGAAATTTGATAAAATACGATAACAAATATACAAACACACATACAATTACGAAATTTAGCTCACGTGCTAGGAAGCCTAAATATGTAGACCATCCAATTCCAATAATATTACATACCTACAGATCAAACTGATAATCTCATTTCTTTGAAGTCGGTTAACAATAAAAGTAATTTAAAAAGTACTAATGAGTTTTTAGATTAATTAGGCAAATGGCTTCGACTGCTTCACGTATTCTCTGAAACACAGGAATGTTAATATATCTACCACCAGTAAAATTCTAGATGCTACTGAGACATTAAAAACTAGATAACATTTTTTTGGCCCTTAATATCCACAGCTTTACAGAGTAACCACTGGACCAAGTACCAACATGGCCAAATTTTATGACTTGAGTTATGTAGCACTCAAGTTATGAAAATTATGTGAATCAAGACTCTCTCAACTAATCTCTCACTGTTAGGCAAGCTTCCTCTCAAGTCATTGTTCAACTCACTCGTGTAATAAGGTACACATCCCACATATCCCAGGGCCCACATCTCGACTCCGTGCATTTCGAGACTATTCTAAAAACTCGAGCTCGCAAAAACATTTCACACGGTTTTCTTTTCACACGCTTCGGGAAAAGCGTTTTTCCTTTCTACAAAAAGCTGCCCTCGAATATTTTCCACCGAGCAGGTGCCGTTACTCTATCATCATATCGACATATTTCCAGCGAGCCAGCGCTACTACAACCTTTCACCGGCTCAAGGAAAAACCGACTCTACCTTAATCGTCCGTTCGATATTATTTACAGAAAAACTGAGGCCGCGGAACACGCGGCGTCATTATTGTCAGCGCTGACATAGCGTCGAGCGTAGCGTTAAATATTTTAAATTTAGTTCGGGTTAATGTATGTAGGTACCTACCTACTATAATTTGCATAAACTATATTTTTGTATGTTAATGAGATTTTTTTAGTAAGCTAAGACTCTTTTGACGGTTCAACAATTTCTATCGCTATTAGCATATGAAAAAAACCACGATATTCTACGAAGATATGGCGGAAAAACGTCACATCCTGCTGCTAATATAATAATTTCCAATTTTAATTTAACACAAAGTGTGTTTTTTGCCTTTGTGCACTACAGCCGGGGGAGCCAGCGGACTGTAGATCTGGTTCTTCTCTCTTCGATGCCCCACCAGCCGTAGTGCTTTTGCCGCAAGCCGGATACCGGGGAAATAATTGAGACCACAACTTCCTTGCAAAGGCGCTTTATTGTAACGAAATAGCAATAAAGCTAGCACCGTTGCAAATATTTGACCTATTCTATGGAGAGCCACTACTTGCCCTAACACTGCCCTACTCTAAAGCCGGTACCCTATGGATATATACTAAAGCCCAGGAACTTGTCTGGGAAACTTATTGAGTCGTAACGAAACTATTACTTTACTGGAACGGAACTAAATGTATGGCCGCGTTCTCCGATATTTATAGTGCGCGGCCAGACGGTCGGCGGAAATCTACAAAGACAATCGGCGCCGGGTGTGGCGCCACAATGTCTGGATTTGTTAAAATCCTACTTTTTGCAATCTAATCTTAATAATTTTATCTTAGGTAGCTTCTTCTACCTTTAATCAACTAGTGTGGCCCTCTAGCGAGTGCAACGGTACTACCTTTTTATAGATATATACAAAACAAAGTACGTAATGCCCTAAGACCTACCGAAAACTAATTACAATGTATTATTTCTTATATATACACAAGGATCTAACACAAATACACTTATACAATAACAAATAAGAGTGTTATATACATTATTTGTTCTTACAGGACCTCGGAAACTCTTAAAATTACAGAGTTGTACGCCTTTTCAGGTCGTACTATCCTGTAAACTATCTTTATGGTACCGAAAAGTGTTTAAACATATGCCTAAGGCTTATACTTACATTATACATACTATTTACATTCATAAAACATTTGTTTTAACAAAGAATCTTGCACTTTTCGGATTTTCGTAGATAGCGAGTTCCCGCATATAAATACCATCTCGCAAGAGTCGACTCGTAATGTCGTCGACTGCGTGGAACTCGCTATATTCGTAATATGCCTAATAGGCAAAGATCATACTACATAAAGCCTTATTATTTCTATACAACAAAGCTGTATGTAGGTCTTAGGGCGAATAAAAGGCGAAAACGAACATTATTTATTACAAAAAACTTATGAACTAAACTAAATACACATTCTATCCTGCCTTACTATCTATTTACATTAATATTTACAATAAAAACATGTCTGTGCTGCACATCCTCCCGCCTATAACACGCAGTGTTATACTAAATATGGTGCAGCCAGACTAATTTCTTAACCGGTCTTCGCATGACTCCCGCAGCCGTACGTACGTCAGCCACTCGTACCACGCCGTCTGCTCCAGGGTGTACTGCCTCGATGATCCCCGTTGGCCACGTATTTCTTGGCAGCGCGCCGTCAGCGATGAGCACGATGTCGCCGACGCGCAGCTCTGCTCCTCTTCCGTGAGGCTCCCGCCGCTTTTGGAGTAGCGGAAGCGCTTCTCGTACCCAGCGTGACCAGAAGTGGTTGGCCAGCTGTTGTGAGTGCCGCCAGTGGCGGCGGCCGATGGTATCGCCTTCGGAGAACGCGCCCGGGACAGGCACGCGTGATGGTCCGCCCAGCAGGAAGTGATTGGGCGTCAGTGGTGCCGGGTCTTCAGGTGAAACCGACACGTGTGTGAGAGGTCGGCTGTTGAGCGTGTGTTCGACCTCTACCAGCAGTGTGTGCAGTACCTCTTCTGGTGGGTGCCGCTGTTGCAGCACGGCGAACAGTGCAGCCTTGACAGAGCGCACCATGCGCTCCCATGCGCCTCCCATGAATGGCGCGCTCGGCGGGATGAACTTCCATTTTATTGCGTAGTTGGCTGCTGCTTCCTTAGTGGCGTCTAGTGCGGCGCGCCTCAGCTCTGCATCAGCGCCGCGCAGGTTGGTGCCGTTGTCGCTCCAAACCTCGGTGGGGCACCCGCGGCGCGACATCATGCGCCGCAGTGCCATTACTGCGGAGTCCGTAGTCAAGTTGGCGGCTATCTCCAGATGAACCGCTCTTGAAGTAAGGCAGGTGAAAAGCGCCACGTATCTCTTCTCGTGGCGCCGCCCGATGGTCACGCTGTATGGCCCAAGAAAGTCCAGGCCTACGTAGGTGAAGGCTCGCTGATGGTGCGCGACCCGGGACTTCGGCAGGTCGCCTGTAGGCGGCTGTGGCGGGATAGCGCTTCTCCTTCTGCAAAGCGCGCAGCTCTTTATTATGCCGCGCACGGTGGGGCGAAGCCGTAAAACCCAAAATTTCTGTAATATCTCGCTCGTAGTTGCTTCCACCCCGCTATGGTGAAGACGCCGGTGTTCATGTTCTATATAGAGGCGGGTGTATGGGTGACGGCCATCTAGCACGGCCGGTTCTCGTAAATCTTCACTAATATCTTCCGCCGCCGCTATTCGTGACTTTATTTTCAAAATGCCTTCTTGATCGATGAACAATGATAACTGCTTCAACCGGCTGTCTCTTGCTATCGCGCTCCCGCCCGTAATAGCTTCTATTTCGCTAGCAAAACTTTCTTGCTGTGACGATTTTATTAACAATTTCTCGGCGCTAATGATATCAGCGCCATCTAGCGGCAGGTAATGTCGTTTTTCTTCCGTGCTTCGTGGCTTCTTAATTTTCTCTATTTTCTTCGAGCTTTTCGTATACTTTTTTCCCCAATCTTCATCATTGGAGGCACTCGGAGCTGTGCGCTTACGCACACCGGCGACACGTTGCTTGTTTGGTCTGCAGAGCTCAATGAACTGCAGTACGCGTGCTGTTGCACGCACCAGTCGAAGCCACGACGAAAATCTTGTCACATCCGGAAGTGCTTCTGTAATACATATAATTTTTCTAATGTTATTTACAATATTTACATTATTTACAGCTGCCGACGGTTTTTCTTCGCCTGTTAACTCGCTACTGGTAGCGACATCTTGCGGCCACTTGTCCTCTTCTAAGTATAGGAAGGCCGGACCAACGAACCATCTATGTCGGTCTCCAAATTCTTCCGGGATATGGCGAGTAGCATCATCAGCTACATTGTCGCGAGACGGCACCCATCGCCACTCTGCGACCTTCGTAATATCTTCAATCTCTGCTACTCGATGGGCAACAAACGGCTTGAATGCTCGCGAGCCTGTGCGTAGCCACGATAAAACTGTGCGGCTGTCTGTCCAGTACACCCTGCGGCTTGGCTGATAATCGTACTCCTCCATGACGTGCTGAGCTAGGCGGGCACCTAGTAAAGCTGCTTGAATTTCTAACCTTGGTATGGAGGTAAACTTGAGCGGGCTGACTCTTCCTTTGGCTGCTGCTAGGCTGACGCTGACTTCGCCGTCCTCGTTGACTATGCGCCAGTAGACCGCCGCTGCATAGGCAGACTCACTGGCATCCGTAAAGATGTGCAGCTGCCGATCTCGCGCTCGCGCCAGGTTAGAGTGTGCGCGAGGTATTTCCAGGTTTTCCATTCTTCTCACATCTTGAAGCCAGCTTCTCCATGTCTTCTCCAAGTTCGCAGGTAAAGGCTCGTCCCATGGTAGTCCGATTCGCCACGTTTCTTGAAGTAGATGTTTCGCGTGAATAGTTACAGGTGTAATTAAACCTAAAGGATCGAAAATAGACATAGCTACCCGTAACGCGTGTCTCTTCGTAGGTGTTTTATTTTCATCGTACACCGCTTTAACATTGAAACCCAGCTTATCGTTATGAGGTTTCCATTTTAATCCCAAAACCTTCTCGCTTTCTGTGCTTAGTTCCCAATCGCCGCCCAGAGATGGCGCTACTAGTAGCGTTTTAGCTACGGCCGAGTTGTTCGTTTTCCATCCGCGCAGCTGGAAATGCGCCTGTTGATGAATGAGGCTAACCTGCGAGGCTATTCTAATGGCATCTTCCTCACTATCGAAGCTCTGCAGGTAATCGTCCATGTAATGGTTTCTTACCACGGCTGTAGCGGCGTCGGGATAGATTTGGGCGTATTCTTGTGCGTTCTTATTTTTTACGAAGATAGCGGTGCTTGGTGATGACGCAGCTCCAAATACGACGCTGGTCATCCTATACTCACGTGGCGAACCTTTTCTATCGCTTCCTCGCCATAGGAAACGTAATGCGTCCCGGTCTTGTTGTCGTATACGTATTTGCAGAAACATTTCTTTTATGTCTGCTGTCACGGCGATAGGCAGCTGTCGAAATCTCATTAGCACTCCGGGTAGGTTCTGCAGAAGGTCTGGACCAGCTAATAACATGTCGTTGAGACTTACTCCATTGACTCGCGCAGCTGCGTCGTACACTATTCGCGGCTTAGGTTTTGCAGGATTCACTACTGCAAAGTGAGGCAGGTACCAGCTGCTTTGGCTAGGTGACTCGTAGGCAGGTTCAGCGTAACCACTATCTAATAAATGTTGTACCTGTTTCTCGTATGCCTCCTTTAGCGCGGGGTCCTTGTCCAGACGTCTCTCTGTATTGTATAATCTTTTCATAGCCAGGCCGCGGCTATCAGGAAACTCGCGGCTATCCTCTTTCCATAATAGCCCTGCCTCGTAGCGCCCGTCAGGTAAGCGCTTACACGTACTTTCTAAAATCTGCAGGGCTCGCTGCTCGTTCTGGTTGATGGGCTGGCGCGGAGTGATGCCGACACTGTCCAAATCGAAATAATTTCTTATTACCTTTTCTATATCTTCATCTTGTTCGGCATAGGCAGCTCTCTGCACTAGGTGGACTCGCTGCTTGTGGCGGTAGTCCACACCATGTAGCACCCAGCCAAGGTGCGTGAGCGATGCTACTGGTTGTCCACGTCTTCCGCTCTTCACAGCCCTCGTCACGATCAGATGCCAGTTGTCCTGGCCGATGAGCACGGTTGGCACGGCGCGCTCCATGATGACATCTTCTTCTATATCTTCCAGATGTCTGCAGTTGTTGACGATGGATCTATTAACAGACTGTGGCGATAGGTTAAGGTTACCTATAGTTCTTCCTATTATTCGATGTCGCTGATGGTGATGAAGGCCCTTGATGGTGACTGCGATGCGGCGCGACCTCTCTGCGTTGAGTCGCGTGCCGCCAACTGTTTCTATGCGGAACGGCTCTACCGGCCCGCGAGCTCCTATCCGTGCAGCCACCTTTTCTTCTATCAGCGTGACTGTGGACCCTTCATCCAATAGTGCGTATGTATTCACGCTGCCTCTGGAACCTGTCAGGACAATCGGTACTACTTTAAGGTAGGCGCGTGGCGCGCTTGACTGCGTTGACGTCACCACGGCGTCGCTGTCTTCTACTTCATCTTCAGGTGTCTTCTTCGTATAACTGTTGCGGCTATTGTGTAGCCGCCGATGGTGCGAACTCTTACACCCGTCGATGCCGCACTGCCGAAACTTGCACTCGTGTTTTGGCTTTCTTTTTTGTAGACACCTGAAACATAAATTATTACGTTTTGCCATAGCCCACCTATCGTCAACACTAGCTTTCGTAAACTGTTCACATATAGAGCTAGTATGTGCATCTTGACATATCGCACATTTATCTCTCTTCACTTGTTGTTCATATTTCTGTGTGTGTGTTCGCTGTGTTTTCTTAAAAACTTGCTGATTTTCTTTCGTAGGTTCATGTGGCACCAACGCAGCACACATCTCGGCTTCTTTCATTAAAAATTCACTAATCATTTGTAGATCGGGTTTTCTATCTTCCCGTCTTGCGTACTGGAACCAACTGTGCTGCAACGTATAATTAAACTTCGCTAATAAACTATTCACTGCCACCGTATCGTGTAGATAGCTCTCTCTGTTGAGAGCTCGAATCGTAGCGACGATATTGTTCACTTTACTGGCGAACACACACGTTTCCCGCGCACTTTCTTTCACTCGCGGCAATGACTTGATTTTTTCTAGTTCGGCGTTCACTAGTGCGTCGGGCCGACCAAACTGTATTTCCAAATGGTCGACGATCTCACTTGGGTCGGTTTCCCCGTAAAACATGCAGGCGACGGCTTCTTTGGCGTTTCCACGTAAACATCTTCGAATTCTTGCCCGATTTTCCGCCTTGCTAAAATATTTCTCCGTATCTCGATATGCCGCTTTAAACTGCAACCATTCTTCACCAGCGCCATCGAAACTTGGTAACTCCATACTATAGCGCGGCGCCCCTCGTGATGCTTCTGCCAGGGCGGACGCGAGCGCGGTGATATCTGCGGCCTTCAATGCACCAGACTCTTGTTTTGGTGCCGTATTTTCAATAGGCGTCGAAATCTTCGCCTTCTCTACGACGGACACATCATCTTCCGCCGGACGTACAGCGCGCGCTGAAATGCCCGCCGATTGCGCGGGCGACGTAGCTTGTGGCGCCTGGGCCACCTCTCGTAGTGCGGGCGACTCATGGCCCGCCGAATCTTCTTGGTGCGGCGCGTGCGCCGCCTCTTCGTATTGCGGCCTTGGTGCCGCCTCTCGTATGGGGTGTGGCATAAGTGCCACCGAACTGGTGATTGCCAGCGGCTCTGGTGCCGGCTGGCGATCCGTATGGGTTGGCCGAGCGGAGTCCATCCAATCTTCGACCCTCGTAATGGCAGTTGCTTGCCCTTCTTCGTAAACAGCGCGCGCGAGTTCCGTCCGTAAGCGCGCCTCTTCTGCTCGTAAGCGCGCTTCCTCTAATTTGGCGCGTAGGTAAACTATACGCGGCGACTCGACTGCGGATGGTACCGGCTTTTCGCTATTTGCAACGGTGCTCGTTGTGGTCTCGGTCGCCTCGGTGTTTTCCGTCGTTGTTGTGCCGCTAGTCTCCGTAGCGGACGTGGTGGTACCGCTCGTTTCCTCCTCGCGACTAGCGGCCTCTTCTTCTCGGCGACTCGACGTACTCCTCGTCTCGATCGGCATGGTTCAGTGATCCGGCTCGAATGCGACCAGAAAATGTGCACTACAGCCGGGGGAGCCAGCGGACTGTATATCTGGTTCTTCTCTCTTCGATGCCCCACCAGCCGTAGTGCTTTTCTGCAAGCCGGATGTGTCGGAGAAATAAAACGAGACCACAACTGTTCGTTGCAAAGGCGCTTTATTGTAACGAAATAGCAATAAAGCTAGCACCGTTGCAAATATTTGACCTATTCTATGGAGAGCCACTACTTGCCCTAACACTGCCCTACTCTAAAGCCGGTACCCTATGGATATATACTAAAGCCCAGGAACTTGTCTGGGAAACTTATTGAGTCGTAACGAAACTATTACTTTACTGGAACGGAACTAAATGTATGGCCGCGTTCTCCGATATTTATAGTGCGCGGCCAGACGGTCGGCGAAAATCTACAAAGACAATCGGCGCCGGGTGTGGCGCCACAATGTCTGGATTTGTTAAAATCCTACTTTTTGCAATCTAATCTTAATAATTTTATCTTAGGTAGCTTCTTCTACCTTTAATCAACTAGTGTGGCCCTCTAGCGAGTGCAACGGTACTACCTTTTTATAGATATATACAAAACAAAGTACGTAATGCCCTAAGACCTACCGAAAACTAATTACAATGTATTATTTCTTATATATACACAAGGATCTAACACAAATACACTTATACAATAACAAATAAGAGTGTTATATACATTATTTGTTCTTACAGGACCTCGGAAACTCTTAAAATTACAGAGTTGTACGCCTTTTCAGGTCGTACTATCCTGTAAACTATCTTTATGGTACCGAAAAGTGTTTAAACATATGCCTAAGGCTTATACTTACATTATACATACTATTTACATTCATAAAACATTTGTTTTAACAAAGAATCTTGCACTTTTCGGATTTTCGTAGATAGCGAGTTCCCGCATATAAATACCATCTCGCAAGAGTCGACTCGTAATGTCGTCGACTGCGTGGAACTCGCTATATTCGTAATATGCCTAATAGGCAAAGATCATACTACATAAAGCCTTATTATTTCTATACAACAAAGCTGTATGTAGGTCTTAGGGCGAATAAAAGGCGAAAACGAACATTATTTATTACAAAAAACTTATGAACTAAACTAAATACACATTCTATCCTGCCTTACTATCTATTTACATTAATATTTACAATAAAAACATGTCTGTGCTGCACAGCCTTATTGGTCTACGACAATGACACGCATTAAATGGCCTTAAAAAACATTTTGAAAAATTCCAGAAACTGCGAAGAGTACGGAAAATAGTTGTATATTAAAACGAAACAATTAAACTTTCAGTCACTGTAATCCCAGGTAATAAGCAAAGTCACTTACGTTAGGACCTACCTGGCGAATCATGTTCAACGATTGTGAAACTGTATCTTCAAAAATAGTGTATAATGTTTGAGTTACTCTGTTTACCCCGCGATATTTACAATTCATTATGACTGCTTCGTGGTCTAGGGGTTAGCCTATACAGGTCAGATCATTAGGTCCCGGGTTAATCCCCGAGTCGGGAAATAATGTTATAGAGGTTTTTACGAGGTTTTCCCCGAAAATTCAAAGTATCCGTAGCAGCCCAGAATCAGGTAGATGGTGTGTAAACATTCCATTGCCTAAGATGAGCACGTAAAGCCGTCGGTCCTGGTTATCGCTAGAAATAGTCGATAATCGTTGACAGATCGGTAAAATGTGATGATGGGGATCACCACTTATCCCGCCAACCGCTAAACCGAGTTCGATTCACTCTGCCTACTCCGCAACGGAACCGAGCGTGATGATACTTTTTACAATATATTTTATTATGTATGAAAACTTCACTAAGCACGTGTTTAATAATAATAATAATAATAATAATTTATAATTTATTTGAGTTGTTCATTTCCATCTGAGCCCGCAGTTCTCGTGGCCTCACACACAACAACATATCGTAGTATTTTCTCACGATCAGGCCTCGCCTCGGTAACTCAGACAATCTAACACATCGCATTTTCATTACTAATTTCTCGCTCGAACTTGTTAGGCCGGGCCCCGTGTCGAGGGGGGGCTTTCACCTATTAAAAAAGATAACACATTTTCAATCATACGCTATCAAGTAGCTCGGGAGACATTTCCAATACTAGATTCCGGTAAATTATTATAGGAAAAGAGTAAACTGCTCTTCTGAAGAAAAGAGATTTTAACACTAGCCTTTAAACATTAAAGATTTTAATGACTCGTCGTTACCCGTATTTGTATAAACAGATTACATCTAAGTGTGAAGGTAAGTAGCAAGGGAAGTTGGTCCGGACTGTGATATGTGGCACTCAGGTCTCACTGGTTGTCCCGTAAGGTAACTGGCTTGAAGTTACGTATATATGTGTACGTAATTTATATTTTTATGTCATGGTACTTATATTAAAAATTAGCTGACCCGGCAAACGCAAAGCAAAGAGTAGTTAAAAAGCTGTTCTGCTTTTGTAAATACTCTTATTTTTTTCTATATTTTCTCACCTCTTAAACCTTCCCTGGACTTCAACAATTAATTCAAAACCAAAATTAGCCAAATCAGTTCAGCCGGTCTCGAGTTTTAGCGAGACTAACGAACAGCAATTGATTTTTATACATATAGATATCATTTATTGTTTAATAGCTGCAGCGTGAAGCCCGCTGTAATTTAAAAGTTTTGGCGAATCCCGCGGGATACAGTAGCCTATGTCCAGATTCCATGTTCGAGGTCATCATCTTCTGTCTGCCTAATTTCATTTAAATCCGTTCAGTACCTAGTTTTTGCGTGATTGAGTAACAACCATCCATTCATCCAAACATCCATCCATCCAAACAACCAAACTTTCTCTTTTTTATAATAGTAATATAGATTTAAAAAATATGTTAGGCAAAGAGTTTCGAATGTCAATGGTATTTAGCTCGTTTAGTATTTACTGTGGCGCCGCTGGTTCGTACCGCTGAAGGATCATAGTGATGAGGCCCGCTGGTTTCAGCTGGCTTCTTGTCAGATGACGTCACAACTGTGGAAGTTCATCACGTCACACAAGGACGAGGAAGGGGAAAAGGAAGATTTTCACAGCCAGGCAAGGTGTACTGCCTGGGGAAGCGTTGAATTATATATAGTGTGTACAAGTTATGATTGTGATATCGTGATTCAGGATATAATTTTTAAATTTCATTTTTTTTCTATTTTTTGTTATTTTTTTGGTAGCGTTTGTAGATTGCTTGAACCGCTATATTACCAATTTCAATATCTATAAATATACTGTTTGTTGATTTGTTTGCTTGTTTATATCACTAGATAACAAACAAGTAAAGGGCTTTCGTGATGGAAAGAGATAACCGTCACCTGTGGACACCAAAAATGTCAATTATGAGATGCTAACCTTATTGCAAGGTGTAAATGCCACGTACATAGGTTTATCAGCTACCTAACCCTCCAAACCGGAACATGACAATGACAAGCACTGACACAATTGCGACAGGAATAAGTAAGGCGGTGGTACCAGACTCGGGCGAGACGTTGCGGAACTCTACCACCTAGTAGTCATGATAATAGTGACACGTATAGACAATCGGTCGTCTTTTACGACTTCCCAGGCAGAATGTCATTTGGTCTATTCTTCAAAGGAGCCTGGACCAAGACGGGGAAAATGATTTAAGTAATACCAGTCTAAATGTTATAAGAAAAGGACGTTTTATCCCAACTGTTCCCGCCAACGTGCTACTCCCCGCAGTGGAGGATTATACCCACATCATCTAAACATTTACCTTTACCTGATTTACAATGACCAGGTAACGTAACGACGCATGGTTGTTAACAACTGCTCGCTTTTTGTGTACTATTCTTGTACGCACGGCAAAATTCCGGAATGAGCACACAATGTTTCTGAGGAGCTGATTTTTAGAAGAAGGTGTAACAGTTTTATCAGAGGATGGCATCCCGTTAGTAACCACATCCCAATGTAGTTTATGTCGATGGCCAAGATGAAGATACGTGTTCCCAATCTTCAACTGTTTTTTTATTTATAACATATATATAAATTTTTTGAAAAATAAGGGATCAACCTACATTTTTTCTTAATGGTTCTTTAAAAGAACCAACCTACACTTTTTCTTAAATGGTGTCTGTTCTCTTATCCAATTTTAACATAGAATATTTGTATTTACAAATAATGCGGTGTTTTCTATCTTGAAAATTATTACATTTCAAGTAACGAGTCTCATTATCATTTCTTCTCATTCTCATTAAAATTTGTAACCATAGACTAATATGTGTATTATAGTTTGTAACGGATTAAAAATGTACTTGATTTCGTTATTTCCAAACTTAGGTTCTTTTTACTGAACGCCACTTATTTATTCTGTTTAATACGAGAAGATTTATAGGCCAAGAAACAAACGACCAGGAAGCGCGCTTTATAGGAAGCGATTACTACTGAATCCAAAAAAGTAGTTCAAAGGATATGAAAATAAATCGGAATTTGACAGTGGGAACTGCTCGTGACCATCATAAGTGATGACGCCAGATTTCCTGAATGTCCGAGAAGTTAATGGTCAAGATTTTATAATTATGAATAATATCGACAATTGAATCCAACTAAGTCCTCAAACATAAAAAAGGTCATCAAGCGAGTTACTTTTGCGCCAAGCTACAAAGGCTTCTATAAATTCCCTACAAAACATTTAATTACAAAAAAGTTATTCGGAATAGACATCCAAATGGCGTTTTGATGCAGATCAGCTGGCGGCTAAAAACTATATCCAACATTATTCTATTTCTTCAGCGTCGCCTGTTATTGTAGTGCGCTGGTGTTTTTGTGCAGATTCCCGCGTTTGCGGCACGATGGCTTTTTGCCTGGGGCTCGGAGTCTGGGAAACGCGACGCCACAACTCTCAAGCGCGGCAAAAACCGCGCCGCCATAACGCCGGCTGCGACAAAAACATTGCGACATACGTGTAGAATTAATGCGGCAACTCTTTAATTTTCTTCAAGAAAGCGCGGGAGGAAATCGTGTAATGAGTGTTGCCAGACACAAAAACTATCAGTATAATGACGTCTCTCATTTATCTACTTTTGTTGTTTATAAAAAGCGGACTGCGATTTAAACGAGCATACTGCCACGTAGAGTAATTAGCATATAAGAATGTAGTACATACAGTAACTTTAATTACCTTTTTTACTGCGCATGAAGTAAGAATGTACTGCGCAAAAACGTAGAATTTTTTATATACTACAGGACAGCAACCAAGGAGATGACTCTCCTAATGGAAAGGAAAATCTCCTCTTTAAAACTGGCCGATATCATTATGGACAGTAGGTACTTTACTCAAAAAGAAGGTCTATTCATTATAACCTGTTTATAGAATCTAACGACGTTTCAAATATTTTTCTCGCTTCATCTATGGTGTAAGAAAATATGACTTCGTTTTTAATATGCAAGCTGAACTTCAGCGACTTCCTATTAGACAGCAGAGAAAACTTATATCCTTTGCTTGCTTTACAAGATTCTTTTCAATCCCCTTGCTCTTAAATACCCGTGACTTTTTAGTTTTTGCACTCTCCGTGATTCCCCGTGTCGCTTTAATGTTAGAACCCCGTTGCGTTATCCTTTAATTAACTCTGCTGCCTCATAGTTCTTTTCGGTACATGTAGTAACTTTGTGGTGCTCTCTGTCTAGCGAGATTCGCCTCAGCCAAACTTTCGATTGCAATAAAAAACACGTCAAAGAACATTTTCTAGCTAAATTGTAAATTTTCCTTGTTTCGTATGTTTTTTTTTATTATCATTAATTTGCCATAAATATTACTACAAAGAAAAAAACATTTTTTCTATTGCACGTAACATTTTGTGTTAGTTTAAAATATTAATATAAAACTATTAAAATATATATAGCGCATTCAAAGTCGTCTCCCTTGGCTGCAACACAGTCCTTTAAACGTTGAGGTCAGTTATCAGTAGAAGCACGCACTCTTTCCATGCGAATATTCTTCAGTGCCAGTCATATGAACTGTTTTAGGGACTATACCAAATTAACATGACATTTAGAACAAGCCATACTCTCTAAAACTGACTATAGATCATATTCCAGCGGATTAAGATCGGAACTATATGATGGCCAGTCTTCAGCTTTGATGAAGTCCGGAACATTAGTTTCTGACCACGATTGGGTGGATCGAGCTTTATGACCCGGCGCCGAGTTTTGCTGAAAGGACCATTCTTGGTTATTGAACATGGTGTTGTTAACGGGCTTAACTACCATTCTCAAAAATGGTATCTTGGAACACTTGTACCGATGTTTGATACCTTTTTCACAAAAATTTGGCTCAGTCGACTATTCCTTTCATAGCTAACACCCCACCAAACCATTACTGAGATTGGATAATGCCCACGTGGAACTCTGTTAACTAATTGAGAAACTTCCTTAGAACGGTTTTTTATACGGTTGGCTGAAATAAATATATAAGTAGAGATACGCTCGCCCATTGTACTTATGTTACGTGTATATTCTCCTAAATTGTGATGTTTTATTTTATTATGTAACAAGTAAATATTTTAATGCCAGATCGTTTACTGGTAGACAGAGAGAATCGAGAGTCAGTGGTCGCATCTCTAAATACTAAAATTTACCATAACTTTGATGACGAATACTAATTAACCATAATTTTTAGTGACTCGTCAATATTATTGTTTTGCTAAATTAACTTAATGTTAGTTTTATATTGTGATCTCACAACCCAATTTCTAATTTGTTGTATTTTGTAAAATCAAATCTTAACAAAATTAAACCTACACTGATTAGTCGTCATAGAAACAAGTAAATAAAATCGGTCCACGTTGTAATAAGTTATCTCTAAACATACATAGGTTAATTTTTAAGCGATTTTTGGTAAAAGATAAATTAAAAAAGGAAAGTTTAGAGCGGTAAATATACATGATGATTCCGGATCCCTTGCAGCTCTCTCGACTACAACTCACTAATTTGTCGGTTGACGAAATGGGCGGTGATCCCCGCCTTTTATCGGCCTAATAAAAGGCGGCGATAACCGAAAGTGACAGTTGCACGTGCTCATCCGAGATACGAAGGTGTCAACACACTAGATTGTAACGAAAGATTTGTAACAAACAAATGGAGACATTAATAAAACTGTCGACAACAAAGGAATTAATGCAAGAAAAATTAAGGCAAAAAAGTAAAAATCTTACGACTAAAAACTTATCTGCTGATAACTGCTCAAAAACACTAATGATCATTATAAAAATCAATAAAAACTGCGCATTGTTTTTTGTATTTTTTTATATTGTGAGATAGCAAACATGCAGATGGTTTTCTTAATAGAAAGAAACAAGCATCGCTTATAGACACCAAAGATGTTAATGGTAGTAAACGGCTAGCAAGCCGTATGGCAGCATGTTAATGCTATATACATCAGCCTATCGGCTACCTTACTTTCTAAACTGGAACACGACAGTGACAAGCATTGATGACATTGCAGCAGGAACAAGTGAGTGGTGGCACCAGGCACGGGCGAGACGTTTCTTAACTCTACCACGTAGTAGTTCGCCATTTTTGAACTGCCGGAAGAATTGCAGATGGTCTTGTGGCGCCGCTGGTCCGTACCGCTGAAGGGTCATATAGATGGAACCAGCGGGCCAACTTATTGTCAGGTGACGTCATAACTGTGGAGGTTGATGTCGTCACACAAGGACAATGAAGGGGAAAAGCAAGATCTTCCCAGCCAGGCAAGGTGTTCTGCCTGGAGACCGAAGTCTATTTGAGAAGCGTTGAAACTTGTATATAGTGTGTACAAGATAAACAATTGTGATATCGCGATTCAGGATTTTATATTTGAATTTCATTTTTTTTTCATGTTTTATTACATATTTTTTCTGGTAGCGTTTGTAGATTGCTTAAACCGCTAGTCTATTCTTCAAAAGAGACCCGGGCCAATAAGGAAAATGTAAGAAGAAGAGGCCTTCAAAAGAGGCCAGGGAGGGGGTCTACTGAAAAATTAAGAAATTAGGTACCTATGTCATTTTTACGCGGTAGTCATGATGGCAAAATTGCCATTTTTGTGGAATTGACATTAGCAATTTGGCATTCCTTTTTTTGTGTGAAATGCTAAAGTTGCATTTCATGATTTTTTTCTTATTTTCACGGCTCGCAATCTAAAGCGCACATTGCTTGGACTTATCGCGCCCACGCAACTCTCGAACCAGCCCTTTATTTTGCGCGGCATGCAGCGCCTAATACATTGCTTATTTTGTGTATTCCCTTAAATGTTGCTATTTTTTTTTAGAAAAAGCACTGTATAGTATTACAATAAATCAAATTATACAAAATTAAAGTAAAAAAATGTGTAAACGGTTGACCCTAGAGGCCATCCCTAAAACTTCCCGCTAAATTAAAGTATTTCAAGCTCAAAAGAGTAAAAACTATAAGCATAGATTTTTTCAGTTCAAACATCTATTTTGTTAAAATGGCAGTACCTACATTGATTTTTGAAAAGCTGTATATTTCGGAAACTATGATCGAATTTGATCTTATGAACGGCATTCAACTCAATTATTGAGATCTAAAATATTGCTTTAACTAAATAATCAATAGGTTGAAAAATTTCGAAGCAATGTCAAAAAACATTTTTTCAAATTTTTTTGTAATAGATAAATTTGATCCAATTAACGGTATTTGATGCAGTTTTTAAAGAAAAAAGCTGATAAGATTTTTAAATCAATCGGTGTTTGAAAGTTGTTTCAAAAATATTAGGTATGTTTGCTAAAAACAACGTAATTTTAATATTTGAAAAGCTGTAACTTTTGAAAATTAAATTCTATTTTTATTTCAGTAACGACATTCGACGTAGTTTTTGTTTTTGTACTCAATCGGTACATTAATCTGGAAGTTATATAAAAAAAAATACTGTTTTTGCTAAAAAAATTTGAGATTTTTTTCAAAATTTCTCAAAATCTCCTGTGCTGATTTGGTTCAAATTTTTAGAAAGTCTAAGTTGAGTGGAATCCAATCGAATGCCATCAACCGCGTTTCGATCGGTCCAAACGTTCAAAAGTTATGAGATGTTTACATACACACACATACACACACACACATACACACACACATACACACACACATACATACATACATACAGACATACTGACGTCATCGTGAAAATAATCGGTTAAGGTTCCTATGACCTCAAACGTGGAGGTCTGGTAAAAACACGATTTTCGCAAATCAGGGCAAAATCGATAACTTTCTTATATACATACGTAGCGGGAAGTTAAAAATCGTTAAAAATATCAATAATTCCCCACACAAATTTCAAACGTTTTATCTCAGGATCATAGTCCAAAGCTATGGTTTCCATTATCGTTAGACCGTCCGTTACAAGGCTACATAGTTAATTGTGTAATGCACAGTTTGTTAAGTTTAGACATATACTGCCACATTTCATTTAAACTATGAGCACACGTGCAAATGTGAATCAGTCATTTTTTAATTCAGTTTATTCTTTACAGACACATTTGACGAATCAATAATTACTTAAGGCAACACGACCACGCACTGAAAATATGCGGCGAAAACGGCAAACTCAGCGGACATCACTTTTAACCGACTACACAAAAGAGGAGGACATTTTCAATTCTGTTGTATTTTTTATGTTTGCTGACTCGAGACTTATCAACTGATTAGGAAAATTCTTATCCGATTATGGACGGTATACTTCCTGTTTATAGGTTTTCGAAGTCAACAAGGAACCCTTATAGTTTCGTGCGTCCGCAGTCTGGCTCAGAGACCTTCACTACTATAAAAGCGTAATTTGGTTTGACTATACATATTAGTCACTCCAACGAAAAGCTTAAATAAAAAAAATAAAAGTATCATCACGTCCAGTTCCCTTAATCGCCGTATTTACCGACATGTTAACTATTATCGACTACCTATTTCTAGCGATTTATGTGCTCATGCTCGAGACACGGGAGTGATACACCACTCCGCCAGGCTCAGAGCTGCTACTGAGATTATTTAGATTTAAAAAAAAAATCTAAATCCTCAATAACATCTTTGTCCGACCCGGGGATCGAACCCTGGACCTCATGGTCTAAACTGAATAGGCTACCCCTAAACCACGCGGCAGTAAAAAAAATGATAAACTAAAATCTTGAAAAGTATTTTTAGGGTATACCTCCTATACCATTAAAGTGGGGATACTTATTTTCTTCTCTTCTTTCTCGCTTTTTTTTCTTTCTCGCATATCCCAAAGTGTGGGATATCGTTAGATAGGTATTTAAAAAATATTGTGGCTATGTCAGAACAATTTTCGATTAAATTATCTGTTTGTGAAATATTAAGCTTTAAAATTCTAATTGTTGTTTAACTCAAATTTAAATAAGTTTACCAGCTACTTTACCCTTCAAACTGGAACACGACAGCGACAAGCACTGACGCTATTGCGGCAGGAATAGGTAAAGCATTGGCAAACCCGAGCAAGACAATGCAAAACTCTATCACTTAGTAGTCATAAATCATAATGGTAGTGACTCGTATAGCCAATCGTTCGTCTCTTACAATCTGCCTGGCAGGACGTCAAATGGTCTATTCTTGAAAGGGATCCCGGATCAACACAAGGTATTTTATTAAAAGTCTATTTTTAGCCATCACGTAGTCGCAGCTTATTAGAAATGGATATCAGGTAGTAATTATTAATATCCTATAATATCCCCATAAGTTAATTCCTAATTCTAATAAGATATTTCTATAAGCTCCCTGGATATCTAATAAGGATTTAGAAATGATTTACATTTTTTACGTTGCTGTGTACTTATAGTCTCACTGTATACCTAATATTTGCAATTGCTTTTCTACACTCGTATTATAAACGTTTATAATACGAGTTTTCGTTAGCGTGGTCCAAAATCATTACTTCGTTTTGCTAACTCGGTTAAAAAGTAGCCTATATCCTGCCCTATAAACTCTTCTATCTTTCAGTGAAAGTTCTATCAAAATCGGTCCAGCCGTTCCAGAGATTACCCTGGCAAATAAGATGACAGACAGATAGACAATTTCAAAAATGGTTATTTAGGTATTAATACTGTATAAATAACACTCTGCACTTGAAAAAGTCACAGACAGTTCAGTTGTATTTACATGTATAAATAGAAAATATTTGTGTGTATATTTGTAATAGATGCCCGGTAAAACTCGCAAGAGTATGTGGTATCTTTAATATTATTTCTAATGTATTGTTACGTACTCGGGTTCGTAATTGTAGGAAAACACCACTTATATTAAATCCGTGTATTTACGATACACACAATACACAAGACAACACAATGTTATACTGAAATACACTTTACACACTACTCACTCACTGTACTATCACTGAACTACACAATAAAACACTTCTCGCTTCGCACTGATCACTTGAAGTATCGCTCTCGATCGCTTGATAAAAACTGCCTTGTTTTGTTAACATCTCTCTATTTATAGCCAGGGTAAAGTCCTAGTTGGATCCAGAAAAAGCTAAATGTATCGGGAAACAATGAATCACTTCTTATCGTAAACATGTTATGAGTCATAAATCCTAGTACACGCTACTTTCAACCTTATGCCTTATCCCACAAAGTCCATTATGGCATAGCCCCGTGTTGGTTCCGGGCTGCTTTGAAGAATAGACCAACTGCCGTTCTACCAGGCATGTCGTAAAAGGCGACTAATGGGCTATGCAAGTCACTAACATCGTGGCTACTAGGTGGTAGAGTTCTGCATTGTCTCGCCCGGGTCTGGTACCACCGCCTTACCTATTCCTGCCGCAATAACGTTAGTGCTTGTCACTGTCGTGTTCCGGTTTGGAGGGTAAGGTAGCCGGTAGACTTATGCATGTGGCATTAGACCTCGCCATAAGATAGCAACGCACCATTAACACCTTTGGTGTCTATAGGCGATGATTGACTCTTTCCACCAGGAGACCCATCTGCTTGTTTGTTATCTTATGATATATATTTAAAAAAAACCCAGGTCAACTATTTGTTTGTCACTAGGAATAGCTATCTCTTTCTTTTATTTCTAGATCTCTCCAGCGCTTCAACTCTACACGTTTCGAGATTATTCGTAACAGTATTATATTGTTTTGAAATAAACAAAATAAAAACTCCTGGGCCCATCTTAAAATGTTTAGCTAAGCTAAGCTTCACTATTCATGAGTGTCATACGCTACTTCTTACTCGATCGACAAAAGTAAGTAATGATTTTAGTCAATAATAGTTCTAGTAAATAATAGTTTGCTGTCGCTGTCACAACGTCTGTGCTTGTTATTGTGTCTTAGCTTGGAAGGTAGCCTGTCAATTTGCACTGGCCGTACATCCCTGCTATGAAAATACTAAGAAGGTATATATAATTATAAAACGAACTAAAACTGTAAGTTGTAAAATGCAAATTCATTCACCATTGTGACGAAAAGACCTACTGTAAAATACGACCGATTGGCTATACGTGTCACTACCATCGTGACTACTAGGTGGTAGAGTTCCGTAATGTCTCGCTAGATTATATATAAAAGCAGGAATAGCGTCAATGCTTATCTTTGTCATATTCCGGGTTGGAGGGTAAGATAGCCGGTAGATTTATGCATGTGTCATTGCCAACCGCCACTTATTAGATTAGAAAAATTTAGATTAGGCGAAGGTACGAGACCCGTCGGAGACGTCGCGGAACTCTACCATTACACTAGTTATTAGGCACGATGTTATTGACATGTATTAGCATTGTCTCGCTTTTTACGAAATGCCCAGCAGTCCTTACTGCTGAATATATTATTCAAGTTTTGAAGTCCCGTGTTGTGATAAGTAGCTAGCCGGTCAACAAATCGGCCACACGCCTATCTCGGACAAGTTATAGTTTTCAGTTAAATTCAATTCAAAAAAAGTGCCTTGCAATATTTAGAAAATCTGTTAGTTACATACATACTAAAATTGCCAATTACATAAATGCTGATGATATTCGAATGAGGATCTTAAAGTATCAGTTCAAGATTACCATGTAATTGCAATATCAATAAAATAACAGAACAGAATACATTTAGTATTGATAAACTCTTTACAAGTTGCTAGAATCCTTTCATCAATTTGAAAAGAGCTGGTGATCTTGAAACGGCTGAACAGATTCTATTCAATCATAGCTAAGAACCATCTCACAAAACAGGGCTTTTAATTATTAAAAAAACCGCAACCAAATCGGACATTCCACCAAGACGCTACGATGCCACGGTGATGCCACGGACAGACACATAGATGCACACGTACACAGGTACACATATACACACCAGATACACACCTGAAACTTATAACACCCCTCGTTTTTCGTCTATTTTAAAATAAGTCACATAAACTCTTGTGGCGCTACCTAGTCGCAAAATTTAGCAACCACATTTCCTTTTACGAAGCTTTAAAGATAGTGTTTCAAAAGATGTCAAAAGATGTCATATTTATAAATTACAGGTACACAAAAAATGAGCAAAATCTTCAGTTACATAATAAAATGTTATTCAAAAAACTGCGTGATTTTCATATTTTATATTTACATTACTTTAAAAAAACACCGATTGAATTTCGCTCACGAGCCTTTGAGTTTTGAATTAAATAATTTTAGTGTAGCAACATCAAGTAATGTCAAATCATTCAACAGCAAAATTTGAATTTGTTTGATGCGTCAATTTGTAACGACTGAGCCGGATTCGTATTTTGTATGTAACGAATATTATAGTGAGATTATTATTTAATGGACTTTTTCGTGTAATACAAGTTAAATATTGGAGAAAAACTTTTGTTTGTGTTGTGTTCTTTAATGCGTAATTCATGATGAGCTCGGAAAAGGGAATCCGGAAGGATAAAAACCAGAACATTCAAGTCTTTGTAAGGCTAAGGTGAGTCTTAAAAAGTTTATTTTTCATATATAAAACACACCTAATTACTATTACGATGTATTGAATAACTTCATTTTTGTTAAATTTTTTTGCTGCCCTATTTAAAATACCACACCATTTGATCTTGTTCACATAGATGAGAGTATCATTGGGCCAAAGAAAATTTAATTCTAATAGCTAGAACATTACTCATGTATCGCCACTAAATTCTGTATTTCATATGATTCAAATGAGTCTGCCAACGAGAGCATGCAAATCTAGCAAAATATGAGACATAACTATAAATAATGTTAATTTTGTTGACATTTATAGAATGGCATGACTGATGACCATATCTTTCTTTATTTATTTTATTTTATTTGGAAAGCATACAGTGTTCATAATGTGAATAAAATTATATTAGGTAATTAAAATTTAAACATCGCATGGCATACCTGATTGTTGTCGAATTACTTGGTAATAGGTCTGTTCACATAATTTTATTATGGCAATTCAAATATTATTTTACATTACAAATTGAATTGAATTCCTTTTTTAACCTAAGCCCCATTCATTCATACTCCCGGTCACTGACCACTCAACCAAGGGGTTGTCAAATATTTATAGATCATTTGGCAGTAGGGATGGGCCAAAATTCGTTTTACATTGGGTTTATCCGAATTTCGGCAGCTTGAGCCGAACTTCAACATTCGGCCGAAATTCGGTATAAATGCCGAACATTCAGCAATAGGAAAAAGTACCTACTTTCACTATTTTGACTGGAATCTACACTGATATTATAAAAAAGAAAGATTTGTATTTTTGTAATTTTATATGTATCAAATAAACAAAAACTACTGGACCGATTTGAAAAATTATCTCACCATTAGAAATATATTTAATCATCCCCGAGCAACATAGACATTATACTTTCGAAAAAAATAGTGATCCCTACCTAAATTGGAACAATGTAACGCAAATAAATAAATATTCATGGGACAAATTACATTTATTGATCTAACCACAAAGTAAGCAAATTATTTGCTTGTGTTATGGGTGTTAGTCAACGATACTAATACATAGAAATACATACATAACAAACACCTAAACCCGGAAATACAAACATCTATGCTCATAAAAAAAATGCTTGTCCCCGTTGGGGATTGAACCCGAGCCCCGTTGATTGCGTAATCAGGGTCGCTAAACACTCAACCACTGGGGCGGTCAAACTATCAACGCAAAGGTATCAAAATTTTGCCGATAAGTCATTATTTCGCGTGCATCTCAAAACAATTAACAATACTTATATAAAAAAATTTAAGTAAATTCGTAAACAAATCACGACGTGTCGCTCTTGAGAAAGCAAGCCAAAATAAAACCGAAGTTCTGATGACATTTGGCCCAATTTTATATTTTCACCGAATGTTCGGCTAAAGTTCGAATTCAGTTTAAACTACATTCGGCTCATCTCTTTTTGGTACACATTTCATCAAATTTGACACACAAATCTTATTCTACAAAATCATATCATTGATTTACATTTTATTTAACTTATTGGTATGATTTTAAAGTACTTCATTTGTAACATTCTTGCCTATGTTGGTTTTTCCTGTTTTTTGAAGAAGAATTATTGACTATCTGCCATTCTACCAGGCAGTTCGTAAAAGGCAAACAATTGGCTAAATATGTCACTACAATCATGACATATAGTAGAGTTCTGCAAAGTCTTGCCTGGGTATATGGTATCAACACTTTTCTCATTCCTGCTGTAATAGTGTCGATGCTGGTAATTGTTGTGTTCCAGTTTGGAGGATAAAGTAGCCAGTAGACTTTTGCATGTGACATTGCCAACTTGCCTCTCTGATAGCAATGCACCTAAAAAGTTTTATTGTTTATAGGCAATGATTTCTTTTTCTATCAGGAGTGCCATCTGCTTGTTTGCTATCTTATAATATGAAAGAAGCATCTCTTAAATACTGCTTTAACGGGTATTTATCTTTTATTAAATACTATCTGAACCGCGACTTCGTCCTTGTAGAAAAATTTTAAAGAACTGCCCTGGGGTTTTACCCACATAGTTCCCGTTCTCGTGGCATTTCCAGGATAAAAACTACCCTATGTCCTTTCTTGGGTCTCAAACTATCTTTGTTCAAAATTTCATCCAAATTGGTTCAGTGGTTTATGCACGAAGAAGAGACAGACAGACAGACAGAGTTACTTTCACATTTATAATATTAGTATGGATTTTGTTTTCTTGTAAAAGATAATTTATTTTATACATCTTGAATTTCATCCAAATTACAGAATACAAGTTTCAAAACGAAATATTTGTTTCATTTTTTGGTGTTAATTTGTGGTAAGTCTAAAATTGAATGTTAGAATTGTAACTTTGTAAATATTATTTTTGGTTTTAACAAAAATGTAAATATTGCTATGTGTTCCAACTATGTGTCGCGCTTGTTGTCAACTTCATATCATAAGTCTGAAATTAAACTCGATGTCAACAAACAAAGTAACTATTTGTTTAAAAAAATTGGGCTGATTTATTGAAGAACAAATAACATTCAAATAATTCTATAATAATGATAGTGTTCCTCTTCTTCTAAATACATACTAGTTACATCTACCTACATAAGTTAAAATATTATTATTAAATTTGGCAAAAGCAAATTTATTATAAGAGGATTTAAAATCCGATACACATGTATTTTGTTTATAAAAATAAATCTATTTGTATATTTATATTTTATTTACTACACCTTCCTTTACATAAACTAGAATAGGCGAATGGGATCCTGAATAGAAAATATACCAATTAGAATGCAAATAAAATAATAATTCAAAAACAATACACTTCTCTGCTTCAGAACATTTATCTATCATTTTCATTTTTTTGACATTATTTCTTTTTCTTTTCCACATATAATAATTATTGTTAATTATTAGTATAACAACAAAATGAAGAATAAATGCTATTTGTTTTGTTCATTGAATAATAATAATAGACTATTGACTCATATACGTGCAGGAAAACAGCCATTAGACAAGCAGCAAATCTCACTAGTACTATTATTCTATTCCAGGCCATTAAACCAGAGAGAAAAAGATATTAAGTCTTTGGGAGTGATTGAAGTAGCAAATGGACGGGAAGTGTTTGTACGTCCATCACAAAACAGCCTCCATACCAAAAAGTTTACATTTGACAGGGCCTTCCCACCACATTCCAAACAGGTTTGTCACTTTATATAATTTTTATCATGGGTATGACTTGGGGAAAATATATGATTAAGGAAATGTGAATTGAGGAAATAACATCATATACATTTTTATTAATATTGCAGGATCACGGGTAACCCAATGATTCTTTTAATGGTAAGAAAGAATTATTGCCTATGGACATCAGTATATAGCCATCCGTGTGGTGATGACAAAATGCTTTTTGATATATAAGTTTCCCAGCTAATTTATCCTTCAAAATGAAACATGGTAGGGACAAGCACTGAAGCTTGCCACAGATAGCAGTGGTATTGAACTTGGCTAAAATGTTACAGGACTTTACCGCCTGATAAGATTGTGAATGGTAGATCTGACTGCAGATCAGAAGATTCAAGGATCAAATCCTGGCAGGGCCACCACGCAAAAGCTAGATATCATAAGGGGATAAAAGTGAAACGATTTAATGCTTGAATTTATTTATTTATTTAATACATCTTATTAAAAAGATTAATATTAAATATAATAATATAACTCATTTATTTTAAATTAATAAATTTATGAACACTTTCTTGTTACATGATAAGTATATATGTATAATGTGGTTACTACCTTACAGGATACACATACATATCTTCACCCCAGAATAATATGTTAAAAGGCCAAAGTAAGATTAATGAATGTTGACATTATAGTGGTTAAACAAAAGATACAATATAAAGTTTGGGTGAATCCTAATTTATACAATTTTATAATTTATTCTGCCTACAAATATTTTATCATTTCAAAGATTCTCAGACAGATTTCTGTTTCTGTATAGTATAGTTATCGCATATAACAGTGATAGTGGTTGAACCCTAAGCTAATGTGTTGAAATGAACCAACTAGTTATGTAAGCTAACATAACAGTGAAATGTAGTGACCTAAAAGCCTTTTTGGACTGATAGTCCATTATGCCTGTCTAATATAGTTTTCTACAAGGAAACTAGATTATCTCCTCTCTTCTCTCAAAATGGGATATCTCCATTTTTCATAATGATATTGCTTCCTGCTAAATACTGAAAGGACTTTAATCTAAACGTGCACAAGCTACATAGGTTGTCCTGACTGGGTTTTGGTAATACAGTCTTTATTATGAGTTGAATTTCAAAATGCTTTTACTAAGTATCATTATAAATAACTGTATAACAAATTTAAGCCCAATTTGTTTAGTGGCTTAAATTATGTGTCAATAGATCAGTCATCAGTTAGGTAGTAGGCAAATCAGTCACGGAATCATGTTTATATTTATTTACACATAAACTATAACACAACGTTTGGTTTCTCTGAATAGGTGGAGGTTTACCAAGAGGTAGTGAGTCCATTAATTGAAGAAGTACTGGCTGGATACAACTGTACTGTGTTTGCGTATGGACAGACTGGCACGGGTAAAACTCACACCATGGTGGGAGAAGCTGCCCCTGATGAGACCACTTGGCAAAGTGTAAGTTTATCATCATACTAGTTATCACATAATTGGATACAATGTATTTTTTTTCTGTTAGCAATAATTTGACTTTAAATAATAATTCAAATTTCAGAGAAAATTTTAGATTTACTTACATATATATCTTCACGCCAGATCCCTTATGGGGTAAGCTGAGAGAACTCTGTAGGACGAAGAAGAAGCTGTGTAGGACAGCTCCTATTTTAATACTCCCATCATAACATTTTCTTTGTCTGCAGGATCCATTAGCTGGAATAATACCCAGAGCCCTAAGCCAATTGTTTGACGAGCTGCGTATATCTAACACAGAGTACACAGTGAGAGTCTCCTACCTGGAGTTGTATAATGAAGAGCTATTTGACTTGTTATCATCATCTGATGACAACTCCAAGCTGAGGATATATGAGGATGTGACGAGGAAGGGGTCTAATATTGTCAATGGATTAGAAGAAATAACTGTAAGTATACACCTAAAATAAAAGTCATAATTCTAGCCAATGCGTGAGAGTTGTAGACTTTCCACTCACATGTTTGATACTGCAGATACGAACCACAATAAGATAATCTCAATACTAGAAATAGGAACACCATAATTTTTTCTGTCACTCTTTTATTTTACTTGCTAAATCATCAATATTACAGTTTTTTCACATGATCATTTTGTTGACAGGTATATAATAAGAATGAGGTTTACAGAATAATGGCACAGGGACAAGAGAGGAAACGAGTGGCTTCTACGTTAATGAATGCCCAATCGAGGTGAGTGAAACTGTAGTAGAGATTTTAATATAAAACTATAATTAGGTGGTAGAGTTCTGCATTGTCTCACCCGGCTCTAGTACGACCGCCTTATATATATTCCTGCTGGAATAGCGTCAGTGCTTGTCACTGTCGTGTTCTGGTTTGGAGGGTAAGGTAAACTTATGCATGTGGCATTATGCAAGATAACAACTCTCCATTAACATCTTTGGTGTCTATAGGCGATGGTTAACTCTTCTTATCAGAAGACCAATCTGCTTGTTTGCTATCTTATAATATAAAAAAGAATTTAGTAAATGCTCAGGCAACAATTTTAATTATTGTATGCAAACCGATAAAGAATAAGCAATGTCGAATTTAGCTAGATCTTTTTTTAAACTACTGGATAGCAAGCAAATGGCCATTGTTAGAAAGAGTCTTACTACTATTATTCTACACTTTTCATCGTCGGCACTTGGTGAAACTCCATTTTAATGTAATATTTTATCACTTATACACTTGTACCGTTTCACAATAAAGCTATTATCATTTATTACCAACCGGCTTTGTTTTACAGTTTTAGAAACTATTATGAGTTTTACAAACTATTATGAGTTTGTAACTATAAATTGCCCTGTTATGCTTGTGTAAGCAAAACCGGTTGGTAATAAATGATAATAGCTTTATTTTGAAACAGTACAAGTGCATAAGTGATAAAATATTACGTTACTACTATTATACTATTATTACTATCTATAGCCACCAAAGATGATTAAATGGTAGATCATCCATGTGGCGGAATGATAATGCCACTTGCATAGGTTTTCTAACCCTCCGAACCAGAACACAATAGGCACAAGCATTGACACTGCGGTAGAAATAGGTAAGGACTGGTAATAGGCAGTGGTACCAAATCTGTGAGATATTGCAGACTCTACTGCCTTAGAGAAATATTTTAAATAATAAATAACCCTGTATTAATGTTTATATTCATAAGTGAAACCTAAATCATTTTCACAATAATAATTACACCTGTTGCTTTTTTGTCTATGTTTTTTTTTTGATAATTTCATAAAAGTCTTCTTTATAGAATACCACAGCCTTAAAATACCCTGTCTCTGAATTACTTATTATATATTATATATTTTTCTATGGCAGCCGATCCCACACAGTTTTCACAATCGTGGTCCACATGAAAGAGAACAGCCCCGAGGGCGAGGAGCTGGTGAAAATCGGGAAGTTGAACCTGGTGGACCTGGCGGGGTCCGAGAACATCAGCAAGGCGGGGTCCGACAACCCGGCCAAGCGCGAGCGCGCGCGCGAGTGCGTCAACATCAACCAGTCGCTGCTCACGCTGGGCCGCGTCATCACCGCGCTCGTCGAGAGACACCCGCACATACCCTACCGGTGAGCCCGCACACACACACACACACACACACCCTACCGGTGAGCCCGCAAACACACCCGCACACTCCCTACCGGTGAACCCGCAGATACCCTACCGATGAGCCCGCACACACACACCCCCACATACCCTACCGGTGAGCCCGCACACACACACCCGCACATACCCTACCGATGAGCCCGCACACACACACCCGCACATACCCTACCGGTGAGCCCGCACACACACACTCGCACATACCCTACCGGTGAGCCCGCACACACACCCGCACATACCCTACCGATGAGCCCGCACACACACCCGCACATACCCTACCGGTGAGCCCGCACACACACACCCGCACATACCCTACCGGTGAGCCCGCACACACACACTCGCACATACCCTACCGGTGAGCCCGCACACACACCCGCACATACCCTACCGATGAGCCCGCACACACACCCGCACATACCCTACCGGTGAGTCCGCACACACACACCCGCACATACCCTACCGGTGAGCCCGCACACACACACTCGCACATACCCTACCGGTGAGCCCGCACACACACCCGCACATACCCTACCGATGAGCCCGCACACACACACCCGCACATACCCTACCGGTGAGCCCGCACACACACACTCGCACATACCCTACCGGTGAGCCCGCACACACACCCGCACATACCCTACCGATGAGCCCGCACACACACCCGCACATACCCTACCGATGAGCCCGCACACACACCCGCACATACCCTACCGGTGAGTCCGCACACACACACCCGCACATACCCTACCGGTGAGCCCGCACACACACACTCGCACATACCCTACCGGTGAGCCCGCACACACACCCGCACATACCCTACCGATGAGCCCGCACACACACACCCGCACATACCCTACCGGTGAGCCCGCACACACACACTCGCACATACCCTACCGGTGAGCCCGCACACACACCCGCACATACCCTACCGATGAGCCCGCACACACACACCCGCACATACCCTACCGGTGAGTCCGCACACACACACCCGCACATACCCTACCGGTGAGCCCGCACACACACACTCGCACATACCCTACCGGTGAGCCCGCACACACACCCGCACATACCCTACCGATGAGCCCGCACACACACACCCGCACATACCCTACCGGTGAGCCCGCACACACACACTCGCACATACCCTACCGGTGAGCCCGCACACACACCCGCACATACCCTACCGATGAGCCCGCACACACACCCGCACATACCCTACCGGTGAGTCCGCACACACACACCCGCACAAACACACGCATACACACAAACACACGCATACACACAAACACACGCACAAACACACACGCATACACACAAACACGCACACACATACACACACGCAAACACGCACACACACGCGCGCGCGTAATCACAAACCCCCATATAACGCGCAATCTCGCACACACATGCATATGCATAGATAGACGCACACATACGCGTATACACAAACACGCGCACACACACACACACACGCTCAAACACATACACATACGCACATATACACACACGGACACACATGCACGCACGCACACGCACGCACGCGCACACACGCACGCACGCGCACACACACACACACACGCACACGCACGCACGCGCACACGCACACGCACGCACACGCACACGCACGCACGCGCACACACACATACACACACACACACACACACACACACACGTTAGTGACACATAGTAAAACACACAAATAGTTACCGTTCCGGTGGAATTTCCGGGATAAAAACTATTCTATGTCCTTTCTCTGGTCTCAAACTATCTTTGCACCAAATTTCATCCAAATCGGTTCAGTGGCTTAAGCGTGAAGAAGAGACAGACAGACAGAATTACTTTCGCATTGATGATATTAGTATGGATGAACTGATTTGGTACAATAACATGAATGTAAAATAAAACAAAATTCGCCATCTCAAGGTTTAAAATGAACTGCCTGGGTCTATTTTTTCTGACAAATATTGTTCAAAAAAATATTGTTCTGAAACCTTGGACACTTTTCATAAGGTAAGATGGAAGACACATGCCTATTCCAATTTAAATTTTAAAAACATGTATACATATTTTACAGCTACCACACAAATCATATTTTTAGATTAAAAAGGCAATTTCACTAATTTTTTTTTCTTTTTTTTTATATCATAAGATAACAAACAAGCAGATGGGTCTCATGATGGAAAGAGTCAACCATCGCCTATAGACACCAAAGATGTTAATGGTGCGTTGCTTTCTTGTGGCGAGGTCTAATGCCACATGCTTAAGTTTACCGGCTACCTTACCCTCCAAACCGGAACACGACAGCGACAAGCACTGACGCTATTGCGGCAGGAATAGGTAAGGCGGTGGTACCAGACCCGGGCGAGACAATGCAGAACTCTACCACCTAGTAGCCACGATAGTAGTGACTCGATAGCCAATCGGTCGCCTTTTACTTGCCTGGCAGAACGGTAGTTGGCCTATTCTTCAAAGGAGGCCGGGACCAACACGGCGTAAAGGTAAACACTAGTTAAGGTTTGGATTATATTTTATCAGAAAAGAGTGTGAAATGATCCAACTCTTCTCGAAATATCTATTTAGTCTCATGTTGTTGTCCAGGGCCCCTTTGAAGAATAAACAACGGCCATTCGGACAGGCAATTCGTAAAAGGCGAACATCTATTTAGATCTAAGCGAATATGTAGATAGATTGGCCACATAGAACCTAATCGTGGTTGTACTAGTTACAACTATCAGAGATATCGGCATGAAGGTAATTATTAATTTTCAGAGAATCAAAACTGACGCGAATCTTACAAGAGTCCCTGGGCGGACGGACCAAAACGTCAATAATAGCCACCATATCACCGGGCCACAAGGATCTAGAAGAAACAATGAGTACACTGGAGTATGCTAACCGTGCTAAGAATATACAGAACAAGCCTGAGATAAACCAGAAGATGACAAAGAAGGCTATACTCAAGGAGTATGCCGAAGAAATTGACAAGCTCAAGAGAGATCTGCAGGCAGCCAGAGATAAGAATGGTAAGTGGTATTCTTTAAGAATTGTCTGGTATAGTAGAGATATATTCCGAAATAAGCGCCATTATCTTAATGAGTCAATTTCCCATGTTGGTTCTGGGCTCCTTTGAAGAATAGACCAACTGCCATTCTGCCACGCAGGTCGTAAAAGGCGACCGATTGGCTATGCGAGTCACTACCATCGTGACTATTAGGTGGTAGAGTTCTGCATTCTCGCCCGGGTCTGGTACCACCGCCTTACCTATTCCTGCCGCAATAGCGTCAGTGCTTGTCGCTGTCGTGTTCCGGTTTGAAGGGTAAGGTAGCCGGTAAACTTATGCATGTGGCATTAGACCTCGCCACCAGATAGCAATGCACCATTAACATCTTTGGTATCTATAGACGATGGTTGACCCTTTTCCATCAGGAGACCCATCTGCTTGTTTGCTATCTTATGATATATAAAAAAGTCTTTTTACACATATTTTTATTGCAGGTTACAAACAAACTCTTTCTGTTTAAATATAACAGAAAATTTCCACTTTTGCATTACTGTAGCAGGTCGAGCAGGAGAGCACAAATTAGAGTTGTTGAGCATGGTATCGCCACCTTACATATTTCTGTTATAGGCAAGATATTTGTTGACATAGGTCCATCTGCTTTTTGTTATCTTCTAAATGTCTACAGCTAATTAAAATTATTCATTGTAATTGTTACTGTTTTATGAATACTGTGAGGTTCTAAAATTTATATTTTAGGTGTGTACCTGGCGAATGAAACATTTAGCGAGATGACTTTCAAACAAGAAGAACAACGCAAGGAAATACAAGAGCTATTGCTCAAAAAGAGAGCCATGGAAGAAGAAAGGGACAGAATGGAATCTATCTTCAGAGAGTTGAGTGAAAAATTGCAAGGCACTGAGAAAAAACTAGACACAACACTCTCTAAGCTATCTTCTACAAAGAATCAACTGGCTAATACTACCAATGTGAGTCAAAAACAAATATTAACTTTGTGTTAGATATATTACATAAAATATGACTACACTTATTTTTTAATAAAATTATTGACACTCGTTCTTAGTATACATATCGTCGTTGATACTGCAATACCGCGTAACTTAGATGTGGCAAATTTTACAGGAGAACGAAAAAACTGTAAATCTTCTCCAATACTAATCAAATATGTGTCTTAACTTTTAGCTATTTAGAAAAGTGTATTAGTGAGCTTATATAATGTATTATTATAGTATATGCTTAGATGTATTTTTTAGCTTAATAATAATTGAATCTAATCAATATTAAGCTAAAAAATACATCATCATACAAATACAAATGTAACAACTAAAATTTTATAATTTTGTACTTCCGCGGTATTATCCACTGTTCGTTACGCGGTATTGCAGTATCAACAACGGTATAATAAAACTGTAAGAAGTCGAATTTTGTATATCGAGGATATTTAAAAAAATTTTTTTGGAAGGCACTCTTTAATCGATACTGAAGCGAAAGCTGTATTTTTTATGTCTGTCTGTCTGTATCAAGGCCGCGCACACGCCGAACCTACTGAATGGCTTCAAATGAAATGATTTAGCATGATTAAAGTTCATACTCTGAAGAAGGTGATAGGATACTTTTTATCCCAAAATTCAGTCCGGAAAGTCAAAGCTTTAATTCAGTAACCTGAAATCCGAAACTCTTTTAATTTTTTTGGAATTTTTCAAAATCAGTTTTGTAATTCAAAAGTTAGACATTACAAGTTTTAAAGGATCCTGGATGGCAAATCCAGTTAAATGTGATACCTGCAACCTATAGAAACCTTTGAACGTACGGCTCATGATACGATAGTGATGCATTTTATAGTGTTAGGTTAATGAATATGACCCTGGAGTGTCAGTTCTAGATTTTTTTTTTAATTTTTAGCGAATGTTATGAGTGATGACTGCAATTTTACTAGCTTAAAATGTGTACAACCTAAGTCTAAAATCTTACCTATTAGGAGGCCAAGAACATTTTATTTATAAGAAAATAAAACAGGTAATTTTTCAGTTTTTAGGGTTCTGTACCTAAAAAGTAAATTGGAACCCTATTACTAAGATTTTGCCGTCCAATGGTCTGTTGGACTATATTTGTCTGTCACCAGGCTGTATCCCATGAACCGTGATATTTAGGTAGTAGAAATTTTCACAGAAGATATATATTGGTTGCCGCTACAACAACAAATACTAAAAATTTTCCCTGTGTTGGTCCCGGGCTCCTTTGAAGAATAGGCCAACTGCCATTCTGCCAGGCAGGGTGTAAAAGGCGACCGAGTGGCAATGCGCGTCACTACCATCGTGACTACTAGGGATCGAAATAGTAATACCTCTAGACTTGTAACTTCAAACAAAATGTCTTTCATAAACGGCCCCACGACGTTTGTTTTCTTTAAACAGCTAGTTTGTTTTTTATTACCATCAAGTAATAATTATTGGCGGTATGATCAATGCTCGTCCCTGATTGGGTAAACATCGCATTGTTATATTTAAATCGGTGGTGCGTGAAATTTAAAATAAGAACAACAATTTGACGGCCTGAAAAAGTAGTTAGGGAGGGTGCTATATGAAAGGTAGCAATGAAAGATTTGACTTAATTTTTTAACCAGTCTGTTTTTAATATTTTACATTTTTTTAATATGTACTTAAAACTACTAAAAATCGAATTAAGTTTTGTAACAAACAGCTTTTTAATTATAAAAGTTTTGCCATTTACAACAAATTTTATGTATTTAAAATATTTATTACACAAAATGTACAAAAGGTGAACTTAACGTTTGAAAACATTTTCTACCAGTTAACCTTAAAGTTGTAATTATTTATTCTAGGTTGAAATATATTTATTAATGAAACCTCTTGAATATAATTTGGGAGATAATTCCAGAGACGTATTGCTGTAAGTGTAAAAGATTCCAAATAACTTTCTGTGTTGTGGACTGGAACCAAAAGGGCATTACTGTATAAAGAGCGCTGAATACGACCTTGGGTATAAAAGTAATAAAACCGTTCACATAAATATGATGGAGAGAAAGGATCATGCAGTATTTTAAAAAGCAATATAATAACATGATCATTCCGACGGTTATGCAAGTCCAACCATTTTAATTGAGATCGAAACTGACTTACGTGACCAAAACTTAACAAATCTTCTTCATATTTTTAAAATAACGCTAAGACTTCACGTTTTTCAAACCTGATTTTAAGAAACTGGTCAAATAACATAAATTTAATAAATTGAATCTTTTGGTTTGCTTGATTCGTTCGGGATTTATTTACATTATTTTTTTTGAAAAAAAAAAAAATCGATTTTGAAGCTAAGACAAAATTTAAGAGCTCAAATATTGAGTTGAGTGCCATAGAAAGGATCAAAATCGATCATCGTTTTGAAAATACACAACGGTTCAAAAAAAAGAAGAAAAAGTTCCTTCACACCCGTATCTTCGAAGAGGTCGGTTGAGGTACAAGTACACCCACGATTTGCTGAAGATAATTAGCGGTTGGCTTGCCACCTGTCACAATTTAATGTGACTTTTCATCAGAAAGTTGAAAAAACACATTTTTCGAATTGCTCGACACGAGAATTAAACCTAGTACCTCATGCGGTCAACATCGACACCGGACTACTAGACCACAGAGGTGACAACTGTTCAAAAACGAAAATAGTTATATTTTCAATAAATTCTAGAGTTATGAAATCTTTAAGTTTCAAAAATCTATTTTTTAGTATACTTTTAGCTCCTTTGAGCTTTAAACACCCAGGCTAGCTAGTATTTTGTCGGAATCTATTTAAAAGACCAATTCGTTTTTAATGTAGCAAAGAGAACACACAAACATCTTGTACTTCAAACTGGAAAAAATCCACAATAATTAACTTATTTCATCGAGCATAATAGCATTCCTTTAGAGGCACAATCAAAGAGTACTACAATTGTATTAACGCAGCATAATCAAAAATTTAGTCAATTTTGAGCGTTAGGAATATTTCTATATATTGATTTCACTGTTACTAGGTGGTAGAGTTCTGCAACGGCTCGACCATGTCTGTTACCGCCGCCTTACCTATTCCTGCCGCAAAAGCGTCAGTGCGAGTCACTGTCGTGTTCCGGTTTGGAGGGTAAGGTAGCCGGTAAACTTACGCATGTGGCATTAGACCTCGCCACAAGATAGCAACGCACCATTAACATTTTTGGTGTCTATAGGCGATGTTTGACTCTTTCCATAAGGAGACCCATCTGCTTGTTTGCTATCTTATGATATAAAAAAAACAGGAAAATTTAAATACAACAAACATGAATTTTTTTGCAATTTTTTTCTCGGTCTTAATAACAATAACAGCTAGTAGACATTTGAAATAATTACAGAATATTAAGTTATATATTCACTTTAAAAATGAATAATTAAATTAAAATAAAATTAATAGAGCTCTTAAGAAACATGATTTTTTTTGTCGTTTTTATAGATAATGGTACGGACCCTTCATGCGCAACTCTAACTTGACTGACTGGTTTACTACCAATATCTCAGAAAATATGCGTCTAAGCGACATTGAGTATACTAATAGTTAATATCAAACTGCAGTCATGTGTTATTTTTTTTTTTCACTAAATAAACCTTTTGATTGCTTTTATCGAATATTAGATAATTTGAAGGTGTACATAATTTTAAAAAGTTTACATTTTTTTAAAAACTTTACCTTTTTATGTCGAACGCTAAGCTTCGACAGAGAAAAGGTTAACTTTTTTGCGACATAAAAATAAAATTGCGAATTTTTACAATAGCCTCCCGTTAAGTGAAATTTTATAGGTAAAATTTATTAATATACATGTCGATATCACTCATATTTTCCATTGAATTGAACAACTTCCCTTTAAATCAAGAAAATATTTTGATAGATTATACAACTTGTTAACATAGATCAAAAGTAGCGTGGGCCCTAAGACACTATCTTGAGAAATGCCATATTTTTTTTTGCTATTAATATCGTCAACTGAGGCTATATGGATTCTCTCTGTAAGATAACTGCAAAACAAATTATGAACAATGTCTCTGATCGTAACACATATGTGCTTGGAAAGTAAAATAGGAATAGAGAGTGTCAAATGCTTTCTAAAGATTGATGATGGTATCAATAAGTTTTAAAACAGCATTTACTGTTGACGTACTGTATCTAAACCATTCATATAAAAAACCTAAGATGCGCATTCAGCGTCTCAAAACTGTTCTCTAAAAATAAGCGCACAATTTTAAATTGTGCGCTAATTTCAAATAGATTCGCGTCAGTCGAGATACTGTCAATTTTATTGCTTTTTGTACATTGCTTTGTAAAAACAACTAAATATGCCGTGTCGTAGCACGTCTTGACGTTTTATCGTGTTAATGTGTATTTATCCATTTTGGCGCGTACCGAGCACACACAAACGTCTCCACTCATCGCCATCAACCGATATAATTCGGCTCGCTACGCGGCCGCCTCGTTTGAATCGAGTCGCGGTAAGCTTCGACTCGCGGAACGTCTCCACTACCTCGGGCCGAGGCTGGCTCAAATGTATACCGTAGTAGTAAGTAGGTAGGTAAATGGTGTGGTGGTGTGAGGAGTGCGAGTGTCCCCCCCGTTGCAGTTGCTGAGTCGCGCGCGCGTGCAGTGCTCGGAGCAGCGCGCGCTGGTGGCGGCGCTGGAGCGCACCGAGCGCTGCCTGGCGGCGCAGGCCGCCGACCTGCTGCGCGCCGCCGACGCCGCCAGCGCCGACGCCGACAAGCTGCACGCCGCCGTCGACAAGCGCAAGTCAGTCGACACACTGCACTGTTCACAAGGCACTCCGACAGTGCCCACAGAACTGAAAACTAACATTTTAATACCATTTTTGTAGTGCTAGTTTATTATATGAATAAAAGCACTTCAATTTAAAAATATTTCCTATGCAATAAAATATTTCAAAAAATACACACGTAATTGTTCAAGTTTTCACTTTTGTTGGTACTTACTACTGGAATGCCACTCATTTTTTTTTTTTCGCATGAGCTGAAAGGTGTGGCTATAAAGCCACGTAAACTCAATTTGTACCAAGATAAAGAGTTCAAAATTTAAATAACACCCCAGTGCGACTTATAAGTTATAAATAGAACATTGCCGACCTCATTTTTGTCCCAAATTCAACACGCACCGGCAATAACTTTTTTTGTGTACATAAATGCGCTTCGTGTGCTTAAAAGCACTAGAATAAAGATTAAAAAAAATACAACTTTTTCGCGCATGTTTGAGAAAAATACTTTCCCGCTACCTTCCTACTATATTCACGCTACCTTCCTCCTACCTTCCCTTGACCTTCCTGATACCTTTCCTCACCTTCCCCTAAAATCCACATACCTTTCCATTACCTTGCACTACCTTCTAGCTACCTTTTGATACCTTCCCGCTACCTCCTGCCTTCCCCCTACCTAGTCTTTCCGCTCCTACCATCTACCTTATCTCTACCTTCCCCCTGCCTTCCTTTTATGTTCCCGCTACCTTCCTACTATATTCACGCTACCTTCCTTCTACCTTCCCTTGACCTTCCTGATACCTTTCCTCACCTTCCCCTAAAATCCACATACCTTTCCATTACCTTGCACTACCTTCTAGCTACCTTTTGATACCTTCCCGCTACCTCCTGCCTTCCCCCTACCTAGTCTTTCCGCTCCTACCATCTACCTTATCTCTACCTTCCCCCTGCCTTCCTTTTATGTTCCCACTACCTTCCTTTTACCTTTTCCTACCTTGTCTCCACCTTCTCCCTGACATTTTTTTTTTATTTTTTATAGAAGAGGGGGCAAACGAGCAGGAGGTGCACCTGATGGTAAGTGATCACCGCCGCCCATGGACATCCACAATACCAGAGGTCTTGCAGTTGCGTTGCCGGCCTTTTAAGAGTGAGTAAGCTCTTTTCTTGAAGGCCCCCAAGTCGTAACCATTTGGAAACACCCCTGCCGGTAATTGGTTCCACAACAAAGTAGTGCGAGGCAAAAAGTGTCGAGAGAAACGCACAGTTGTGGATTTCCAGACATCGAGATGGTGAGGATGGAATTTCAAATTTTGACACGATGTCCGATGATGGAATTCGGCGGCAGGAATTAATCCAAATAACTCGTCGGAACACTCTCCATGAAATATACGATAGAAGACACAGAGTGAGCCAACATCTCTGCGCAATGCCAAAGAGTCGAGCCGTTTCGAAATAGCCAGGTCGTCAACGATTCGAACCGCTCTACGCTGAATGCGATCAAGAGGAAGGAGCTGGTACTGAGGAGCTCCGGCCCAGAGATGAGAACAGTACTCCATGTGGGGCCGAATTTGAGCCTTATAAAGTTGAAGGCGATGGGCTGGCAAGAAGTACTGCCTCGCTCTGCTGAGCACACCGAGCTTTTTGGAGGCTAGTTTAGCCTTACCCTCCAAATGACCGCGAAACTGAACGTAATTCGATATGTCGACTCCCAGAATCCCGATCTAGCTGAGGCTGTCAGGAGAGTATCCCCAAATCGAGGTGACACGACAAAGGGTGTCTTTTTAGCGGAAAACACGCAAAGCTGTGTCTTTTTGGGGTTAAAAGTGACCAGGTTTTGACGACCCCATTCCGAGACATCGGTTAGTCGATTCTCAACTTCGGACACAAGCTTGTTTCGGCTCTCTTCGACGTGTTCCCGAGAAATACCGCTTCGGCCGGAGTATGTAGCATCACCAGTACTGTCATCTGCATAGCAATGTATGTTGCGAATTCGCATCATGTCATTGATATGCAGAAGGAACAGTGTCGGTGATAGCACGCAGCCTTGTGGAACACCAGCATTGATAGATTTAAGGTCAGAGCACGCACCGTCAACTACGACCTTGATGCTCCGATCAGCCAAGAAACTGGTGATCCACTTGCATAATTTCTCGGGAAGCCCATAAGAAGGCAGCTTCGCCAGAAGCGCTTTGTGCCATACCCTATCAAAGGCCTTCGCTATGTCCAAACTAACTGCCAATGCCTCCCCCTTGGACTCAACTGCTTCCGCCCACCGATGTGTTAAGTATACAAGAAGATCACCAGCTGAGCGGCCGCGACGGAAACCGTAATGGCGGTCGCTAATCAGCTGGTGCTCTTCTAAATACTTGAGGAGCTGCGAGTTGATGATTGTCTCCATAATTTTGGAGAACAAGGAGGTTATGGCTATCGGCCGATAGTTAGACGGATTAGAGCGATCTCCTTTTTTAGGGATGGGATGCACTAAAGCTGTCTTCAATGAAATCGGTACTACGCCGAGTGAGTAGGAGAGCCGGAATAGGCGTGTTAGTACCGGCGCCAGCTCTGGAGCACATGATTTAAATACAATCGGAGGGATGCCATCCGGTCCACTCGACTTATGGACGTCCAAGGCAAAAAGTGCTTTACGTACGGAAGACTGCAAGAATTTTAATTCCGTCATAGAACTATAGCACTGCGGGACGGTAGGCGGTGCATTTCCTTGGTCGTCCAGAGTCGAGTTGGCCGCAAAGAACGAGCCCAAAAGATCGACCTTCTCCCTTGTGGTATGGGCCAGAGAGTCATCATCTCCGTGTAAGGGTGGAAGAAAGGGCTGTGAGAAATTCCCCAAGACAGCCTTGGCGAGAGACCAGAACGCACGAGTTCCCGAAGGAAGGCGAACTAATTTCTCACCAATTCTGCCAATGTGTTCAGATTTTCTTCTTTCCCCTTCTTCCTTTTTACGTTCCCTTTCCTTCCCTTTGTTCTACGGGGAAAAGTAGCGAGAAGATAGTCTTCCCGCTACCTTTACCCTACCGCCTCTTACCTTCCCACTACCTTTCCCCACCTTCCTGTTACCTTTCCCCACTTTCCCGTTACTTTTCCACTACCTTCCTCCTACCTTCTCCTACTACCCCTTACCTTTCCTCTATCTTTCACCTGCCCTTTTTATCTTCCCCCCTATATTACCGATATCTTCCAATACCTTTCCCTGTCTTCCCGCTACCTTCAGAGTTTAAGTCAAAATATTTTTATTCAAATTCTCTCACTCTTGATAAGTAGCCATTTTTTGAGCCACTGCCGGATCGAAAACACAACCACCCACTGTAGTAGGGGAGCCCAAGAGGGAATTTTTGCATGTACTCGAGCGCGTCAAATTAACGCAGATCTTTAATAGCATTATTGGAAGTTTATTGCAAAAGCGTCTAGACTGCCCCATAAAAGAGTTATTTATTCTGTGGAGACGTAATACACGCAGAGCAAGATTCTTTTTGTTCCTTGTATCCAAATTATGTAAATCACAATTTTTTAAATAAAGAAATATTTTTACCAATTTACATCAGGTTTTCAATAACTACGATGGTACGTTTCAAATATTATTTCTTTGAATTTTTGTCTTAGAACTAGAAATATATAACTTATATATATAACTTGTCTTAGAAATATTATTTCTTTGAATTTTTGTCTTGAAACTTATGGACTGAGATTGCAAATGCCGTTACAGGTCTTTTTTGTAAGATAAAAACTGGGTTTATATCAGTGAAATTTTCCCAGAGAAGATTCCTATATGACATAATGGTATGAAAATAACTTATAACTTTTCTGTAGTGATCAGATTCCTAGATAAACTATAAATGTTAAGACATTGAGAATTAAGTATTTAATATAGTTTTAAATATATATTTTTTCTTGTAAATTTACCTTACTGTGTTATATAGACTGTGTGTAGACTATATAAGTCTGTTAGAAATATGAAAATGGCTTTATAGCACCCGACTGTGGCGTTGTATTCATATGATTTTGTTTTTTTTTTCTCTTTAGTATTATTGATAATAATCTAAACGTTGTTTATTGTCCACCAAATGTTAATTATTTTTCTGACTTCGAATCTCTTTTAGCCTTGTACAGTAATGAGTATTCCCATCATGTTATAATGGAGGATTTTAACACCTATGTATTAAGGGATACCCAAAGAGTACAAGAACATCACTCAATTTTAAATTCTTATTGTCTAACTAACGCTCTTGCCCCTTAATCCCACTCATCACAATATAAATGCTGAAGACTCATTAATTGATTTAATAATGGTATCTTCACCAACACACGCGGTTGATTACGGTCAGTTTTCAGCCCTCGGTTTCCGCCATCATGATTTGATACACTTCTTCTTCTTCTTATAAATTGAGACCTAAGCCTCGATTGAAAATCTTGAAATTGCGTAATTTTGCAAGAATTAATCAAGCAGATTTAGAACTGGATGCTTCTTCGATTGATTGGTCAGATGTCTTTGGTAGCTTAACTATAGATGCCAATGTCAATTGTTTTACCAAGAAAATTATTGACAGACACGCACCCATTCATCGTGTGAAAATAAGCGCCTACCTGCTCCTTGGATTACACCTGAAATATGACAGATGAAGAAAAGACGGGATCGAGCATTTAGTCATTTCAAGAGGGACAGATGTTCAGAGAACTGGTGTTACTTTAAAAAAATTAGAAATCGCTGCAATCACTCACCATCTGTGAGGTCAGCTAAACGTCGATATATCCATGAAAATATATCCAATTCGTCTCCACCACATGTTTAGAAATTCTTAAATTCTCTTGGTGTTTCCACTTCTTTAAATAACTGCTCTCTAAATATATCTGCTAATAAATTTAACATATTTTTCTCAGCCACACACATCATGGATGACACAATCAAATCTCGTACAATATCTTATATACGCTCAATGAACCCCTTTCACAATAATCTATTTACTTTTTCACCTGTCACTAATGAAGACACGATAAAGGCAATGCTTGCTATTAAATCAAAAGCTGTTGGCTGTGATCAGGTGAGTAGAGACATGATATTTAGATTCAAAGAATTGATTGTGCTTATTATAACACATTTAATTAATTTTTCCCTGTCCACTAGTGAATTTCCCACTCTCTGGCGTAAAGCACTCATTCTGCCGATTCCCAAAATCTCAAATCCTAGTGCTACTAACCACTTCAGACCTATATATATACTTCCTTTTCTCTCCAAAATTCTCGAGGCAGTTGCTCATAATCAGATCACTAAGTTTCTGGATGAGATAAACTGAGTCCCTATCAATCGGGCTTCCGTATGGGGCATAGCACGACTACTGCTCTCCTGAAATTTACTGAAGATATAAGGAATATGGAATGGAAGAGTCAATTTTGTCAGTCCTAGTTTTAATCGATTTTTCCAATGCTTTCAATACAGTCAACCATGACATTTTAATAGCGGTCCTTGCACACCTTGGCCTATCCCCGTCTGCCTTAAATTGGTTCTCATCATACG
This sequence comes from Apodemia mormo, assembly GCA_036924255.1. Lineage (NCBI taxonomy): Eukaryota > Metazoa > Arthropoda > Insecta > Lepidoptera > Riodinidae > Apodemia > Apodemia mormo. Next base: position 2,488,336 of record JAUPFN010000021.1, on the reverse strand, counting down.
TTAGAGGCCGTCAGCAAGCAGTTCATGTTAATGATAATTTATCTGAAGGGTGTGACGTATTGACGGGCGTTCCTCAGGGTGGGGTCCTATCTCCCCTCCTTTTTTCCGTAGTTATAAACCTAATTACTAACCGTTTAGCTGTTCTCACCATTTGTATGCAGATGATTTGCAAATTTATGCCCAATCTGGCTTAGGAGGTATCAACGAAGCTGTAAGTCGTATCAATCAGGATTTACACAATGTTCTTGACTGGATGAAAAAGTTTGGTATAACAGTCAATCCTAATAAATGATAGGCTATCATTGTTGGCAGCTCGCATTGGGTTCAAAGTTTAGATTGGAACTCCATTTCAGCGATAGTTTGATAACATTACTGTCCCCTTTCTCCCTTACGTCATAGATCTAGGACTTATAATAGACCAAATTCTATCCTGATCACCACATACTACTGAGCTTTGTCGTAAGGTAATTATGGCTTTACGATCCCTTTATCGTTACAAAAACTTTTTGTCAGTCAAATCAAAACTCCCACTTGTGTAGACCCTTGTTATACCAATACTTGATTATGCCGATGTGTGTTTCATAGATTTAAGTCCAGCCCTTTTAGATAGATTAGAACGCATGCTCAACAATTGTATACGGTTCATATTTGGTTTGCGTAAGTTTGATCACGTCTCATTATATCGCTCAAAACTGAAGTGGCTTCCGATCCGCCAACGAACATACAGTCTATTTCTTTTTCCGCGTCTTTTTAGGTAAACAAAGTCCACTTGTTGTAAAAACACCAAAGTTTCACATCAATCATATACATTGAATTAAATATGATTAGATTATCGTATTCATTCATTGTAAACGGTTTGTTTGGCACTAAAAACTGTTTCTAATATATTATTTTGTCATATTTAATTTACGAAAACTTATTAGAATACAAAATTTATTTCCACAGTTGAAAAATACCATGTGAACTTGACATGTCGAATATCCGATTGTCTATGAAATTGATAGACACGTGCATTAATGAACGAATTTGAATGACTAATTGAATGATTCTTATCAAAGATAAATATTCCTAAACTACGACAAATAGGTTATAAAAATATATAGAAAAATATACAAACTGTCTAAATGTTAAATACTGACTTGTAGAATTTAAAATATCCCCTTTATAGAATCATTATTTTTCAAAGATTAACACTTTTATAATCTAGTTTTTTATAATTACTTTAATAATATAGTTTTTTAATCTCTTAAACAAGGATTTAAATATATAATCCTTGTTTAAGAGATTAATAATATAGGTATTTTGTGGTAACGTTATTGCTTGTAGCATGACAAAACGTTATTTTCAAGTATAAAATTAACCAAAAATAATACAGAATTTGTTACTGTTTAATAACGTTATTCATTACACTCTGTTTATACACTACGAATTAACATTATGTTATATGGTATTATGACGTTGCCTTCTAGAGCTAGTTAGTTGCCTTCTAGTTCTAGAGCTAGACGCACCAATCACGAAACAGCATGAAACGCGGTGAACCAATCACAAAACAGTATCGGTATCATAACATTATTTAGCGTTAACAATTTCGTTCTATTATATGAGTAGCGATACATATTATAGTGTTTAAAAATGATTTTGTAACTGAGGTATCGCTATAGTAATAACGTTAAGTATCGTTAAATAAGTTCTGTTATCTGATAATGTTTTAAATCCTTGCTCTTAAATCTAAACAATTTTGTAATAGTAAAGTAACCTGCTGTTAATAAAATAAAATCTTATTTTAATAAAAATAAGATTTAATAAAAGGCAGGTTATTTAATCATTGTATACTACAATAATTCGATGATCTTTTAACGCAAAAAAACGTAAATATTGTTTTTTGTTAATAGTTATATTTAAATTCACTTGTCCCATAATATTATAAAATTAATTAAATTATTTAGGATGTATGTATCTAATGATACTCCTCCTATCCTGCGAAGATTCCTAGTTTTTATACTTATTTTTCTAAACAATTTTAGTAATAAATGAAAACCGATTATTGATTACGTGTCTTTATTTTCTAGAAAAAAGTGATTTAGTCTATTGTTTTATTAAATTGTTCTTCTATTTAAATTCATCTGTCTTATAATATTAAATAAATAATTTAATTATTTAGAATTATATACAAATCCACCATTTTGCTAGCAGTAACAATGACACTTACGATAACAGTAAAAATGACGCAACATTAACGAAGTTTGCACAATTTAAAATTTTGATGACACTTTGAATTAAGGTCTAAAAAGTGAAAGTAAAATTTACTCATTCCGTTTCCTTCTTTGTTGCGAGAATGTGGTTTCTGTGTTTTCGGCTGTTTTTCGTGGTTTTTTCATGACTTTGGACTGTTTTAAGATTTCGATCTCATTCTCAACTATTTTACTTGGCTTGGGTTTAGTGGATTTCGATTTCTCTTCAGTGTACTGACGTCGGCACAAAAATTTGAAATCGCAGAAAGTTCGAGGCCTTTAGTGACAAGGAAAAATTCTGTGGTATCTACCAGCAGAAGTATTTTAGTTTTTTTACAGCATGGAAACAAGTTTAACTTAACTAAAAGAAAGACAAACAAACAAACACACTTTCGCATAACATACTAACTGCAGCCCGCAGCTCTCTGCGTTATAAAAAAATTTGATGAATCACGTAGGAACTCGGTTTACCGGGATAAAAAAAGCTTAATGCTATTCCAGATCATCATCTACCTGTGTGCCGAATTTCATTTAAATCCGATCAGAAATTATTTCGTGATTGAGTAATAAACATCCATCCAAACTTTCGTATTAATAACTAGCTGCAAAGTGCAGCTGCTGCATTATAATAGTTTTTGGTGAATCCCCCAGAGCAACCAATTTTTCCGGATTAAAAAGTGCTAATTCAGGTTATCATCTATGTGTGTGCCATATTTCATTCAAATCCGTTCAGTAGTTTTTGCGTGATTGAGTAACAAACGTCCATTCAAACTTCCGCATGTGTAATATTATAAATTATAATATGGAATATGGATAACATTAATATAGGTAGATTAAAGATTATAAAAATTATAATACTTTGTAATAATATAACAAAATGGATGGATAGTTGTTACAATAAATATCATTCATTCAATTTAGTTCGTCATATTTGTTCAATAGATCTTTTGATTTTTCACAACCATATTAACTGTCTATGACTAATTTAAGTCACTGGTCCGCCATTATTGTTTACTAAAATAGACACGTAAAAAGAAATAGACTGTAGTTGAGATTGCTTTGTACATTATTCACTATTCTTTATAATCCTAATGCACCTCAATATCTTAAGACAAAATTCATATTTTAGCATGCCACACATTTACGTCAACTTCGTTCAGAAAATATCTCGACTCTTCAAGTACCTTTTTGTCGTACCGATTTCTTATCCAAATCTTTTTCTTCTGAAGCTGTGTCTTTGGAATACTCTTCCCATTGACATTACGAATAGTCCCTCCAAATTGTCTTTTAAACGTTCTCGCTTTAAGCATTTAGCAGAATAATCGTGTAATGCGCTATGGCAGTATAATATGCATGTATTTACATATGTATGTATTGTATTTATATAACAATATATAAATATGTACTTGTACATATCTAGTTATTTATGAAGGTATATGCATAATGTATCTATATCTATCTATACATATAATAAAGTGGTAGGAAAGTCATGTATGTCCGGGGTAAACTCAAAAAGTACTGCATGGATTTACTTCAAATTTTGCATGAATATTACTAACAGGTCGGGTCAACATATAGGTTACATATTATCACGCTATCACCTATGGGGGAGTTGCTGTGCGGAGTAAATAATGTCTGCGCGGACGAAGTCGCGGGCAACAGCTAGTATATGTAATATATTACTTGTATCTAAGTATATTATAATATCGTATTATCTTATTGTTTTGTTTAGTTTTATTTAAGAAGGTATGTCAATAGTAAACGATTCCCCTTGCTTGTCACTTTAAGTGGTCAGACTAAGTCCTACCGAAGTCCATATAAGGTTTTCCGGAAATTTTGCAAATGAAATACCATAATTAGTTTAGTATTTACATTTGTCGGTCCGTTAGTTGATATCGATGATGTGTACTGTGGTCAGGGCGGTGGAGTGCGCGAACCTGGAGATAACGCGCACGTACCGCAGCGTGTCGGCGGCGCACCGCGACCGCGTGGCCGCCGCCGCCGCCGCCGCGCGCGCCGCGCTCGCCGCCGCCGCCGCCGACCTGCGCGCGCACGCCGGTAACTGCTAGCTACTGATCCTTTCTCACTCCAACAACACTACAATATATTTTTAAGTTTACAGAAAACTCGTGACTGACCGCCTCGCACAGTGTATTAAAAACCTCGATTTTGTTTCACTTTATTTTTATTCAAAAATACTAAGTCAATTTCAATACAAACATCTGAGTAAAACTCTCAATACGATACAGCTTTTAGTTTGTTTTAAAAACCGTTTCAAAATTTGCCTGTATCCAGATCTAAAATTTACAAAATCATTTTTTGCAGAAAATAGGATATTAATCAATTTCTATAATAGCATCAAAAAAGCATTTTACACTACCATTTTCTAGTGCGGTTCTTTTTTTATAGTAAAGGGGGCAAACGAGCAGGTGGTGCACCTGATGGTAAGTGATCACCGCCACCCATGGACCTCCGCAATACCGGGGATCTTGAGCTGCGTTGCCAGTCATTTAAAAATGAATAAGCTCGTTTCTTGAAGATCCCTAAGTCGTATCCGTTCGGAAAAACCCCCCAGGGTAATTGATTCCACCATCCATTGTGGAACCAATTACCCTCGTATTACCATAATTACCACTACCTCTGTAGTGCGAGGCAAAAACTGCCGACAAAAGCGCATGGTTATGGATTTCCAGACATCGAGGTGATGAGGTGAGGAGGAACTTTAAATTTTGACGCGATGTCCGATGATGAAATTTAGCGGAAGGAATTAATCTTAACAAATCGTCGGAACACTCCCCATGATACATACGGTAAAAGATGCAAAGCGAACCTACCTGCGTAACGCCAAAGAGTCAAACCGATTAGAAATAACCTGGTGGTTGACGATTCGAACCGCACTACGTTAAATGCGATCAAGAGGTAGAAGTTGGTACTGAGGAGCTCCAGCCCAAAGGTGAGAACAGTACTCCATGTGAGGTCGAATTTGGAGGCGACGGGCTGACATGAAGTACTGCTTTGCTCTACTGAGTACACCAAGCTTTTTGGAGGCTAGTTTAGCCTTTCCTTTCAAATGATCGTAGAACTGAACGTTATTCGATATGTTGACTCCCCGAATGCCATTACTGGCTGAGGTTGTCAGGTGAGTGTTCTCAAATCGAGGTGATACGACAAAGGGTGTTTTTTAGCGGTGAACGCACAAAGCTGCGTCTTTTTAGGATTAAATGTAAAAAGGTTTTAACGATCCCATTCTGAGATATCGGTAAGTCGATTCTCGAATTCAGACACGAGCTTGTTCCGGCCCTCTTCAACGTGTTCCCGAGGAATACCGCTACGGCCGGTGTATGTAGCATCACCAGTACTGTCGTGCGCATAGCAATGTATGTTACTAATTCGCAACATATCATTGATATGCAGAAGAAAAAGTGTCGGTGGTAGTACGCAGCCTTCGGGAACACCAACATTGATAGGTTAGAGGTCGGAGCATGCACCGTCAACTACGACCTTGATGCTCCGATCAGCTAAAAAAACTGGTGATCCACTTGCATAACTTTATCGGGAAGCCCATAGGAAGGCAGCTTTGAAGGAAGCGCTTTATGCCATACCCGATCGAAGGCCTTCGCTATGTCTAAACTAACTGCCAATGCCTCCCCCTTGGACTCAACTGCCTCCGCCCATCGATACGTCATGTATACTAGAAGATCACCAGCTGAGCAGCCACGACTGAAACTCTAATCAGCTGGTGTTCTTCTAAATACTTCAGGAGCTGACAGTTTATAAGTGTCTCCGTGACTTTGGAGAACAAGGAGGTTATGGCTATTGACCGATATAATTTGACTGATTAGCTACAGCTGTTTTCCATGAATTCGGTACCACGCCGAGTGATAGGAGAGCCGGAATAAGTGCGTCAATACTGGCGCCAACTCAAGAACACATATTTTAAGCACAATCGGAGGGATGTCATTAGGCCCACTAGACTTGTGGATGTCTAAGGAAAATAGTGCTGAAACTGTGGTTCTGGCATAGAACTATCACACTGCGGGATGGTAGGCGATGCGTTCCCTTCGTCATCCAGAGTCGAGTTGGCCGCAAAGAACGAGCCCAGAAGATCGGCTTTCTTCTTTGCGGTATGGGCCAGTAAGTCATCGTCTCTGCAAGGATGGAAATAAAGGCTGGGAGAAATTCTCTAAGACAGCCTTGGCAAGAGACCAGAACGAACGAGTACCCGAAGGAAGCCGAACTAATTTTTCACCAATTCTGCCAATGTGTTCCGCTTTTCGAGAACCTCGAAGAAGAGTTGTACTTCTTTCGTAATGCGCTAGTTTTTACATCACGAGATGCCGACGCAGCAGCCCAAGCTCGGTAGCATTTCTGCTTTCGATGTAAATATGGACAAAATGGCACCATATCCTTTGGGAGTGTAATTTTGGCAAAATGAACGTAGCCAAATGCTAGATAGTATCCAGTGTACATGTGGTGTGATTTATTACTCCGATCTTCTGGAAACACGTGGAAAGTTCCGTGCTTTCAAACGATTTTGTCATACATGAAGCAAAATTAAGTAGGCCATTTTGGTAGGTCCCTAATTTCCAAACTTCTGTGGTGCAATAGCAATCAGGCTCAACCTGAATGTAAAAGTCTCATTTCGTAGCATTTTTATGCTTTTAATATTTTGCTGTCTCCTGCTTAAAAGGGAGGGAAACAAGATGTATTTTCCTACTCCTCTTATATACTTCATATTAATTTCGCTGCGGGTTCCAAGACAGCTTAACTTTTCCGCAGGGCACCCTGAGCTCGCAACTCAGAGGTTATCAGGAAGGTTGCCGCTGTTGATTCTGGTTTACAGAAGTTACAGTGGTGGGAACGAGAGGTGGGCCAATTGCCCTTTAAAAAAAAGACGTTCGATTTGCTCTGCCTACCTCGCAAAGGAATCGAGCATAATGATACTTTACAGAAAACCTAAAAACTAACCGTAATACATTAAAATATTATAATATCTCGACCATGGTGCGCTTACGACACGGAATATATATTTGACCGCCCCGTTGGTCGAGTGGTTAGAAACCCTGACTACGCAATCAACGAGGCTCGGGTTCGATCCCCGACGGGGACAAGCATTTGTGTGATGAGCATAAATGTTTGTATTTCCGGGTTTGGGTGTTTATTATATATATTCTAGTATTTATATATGTATTTCTATGTATTAGTATCGTTGACTAACATCCATAACACAAGCAAATAATTTGCTTACTTTGGGGTTAGATCAGTAAGTGTAATTTGTCCCGTGAATTATTATTATATTATTAAAAATATATATATATATTGTTCACGACGCATGCCTTAATCATTGTTTAAAGTGTCTAATTTTAATATTTCGATTTTTTTAACAGAAAGCTACACAATGGAGAATGCAACAATATGCAATGGAAACAAAGAAAAGATTGATGAATTAGTACAATGGGAACATACAAATATTAATACGGTAAGTTTTTGAACCAACACTAATTTAGGAAAGAGAGCGTTTATTTGCAAGAATGTTTGCGTTACAATTATTATACTAACGGCACGAATTGACGTTTGTCGGCTCATGAAGTTACGTATAAATTGATAACTACGATTGGCGGAGCAAATTTTTGTTCTTTAACGTCAATATTGACATGCATTTTAAATTATAAATATTATTCATTATGCAATATGGTCCCGCGAATAAATCTTCTCACTTTTTTACGCCATTTTGACATGAACGAAGTCAAGTAATTTTATAAATTAATAACACGTATTATAACATATGGGTAAAGAATTATATTTTATTAAACATGCAAGTTATACGATTATAATGATTATTATACTTGATAACCACACAACTCGAAATTGTTTTTTCAAAATTCCAAAAAACGAAAGTTATTACGTGCAATCGTCACATATAATTATAGTCAGTGCTCAATGCTAAACAAAGCAGTTTCGGCTTGACGTTGCCCGTGACTGTGAGTATGCTGTGATTATGAAATGGTTTTGACCTGGTCTTTAAATTTCATAGCAAGATATATATAACTTGTAAATTAGGCTCGCATTTGGTCATATTATTTTTGATTATAAGTTGACAATCACTATAATAGTGATGTGTAGAAATCGGATTACAATTATTGTACTATTGTAATGTGTCAAACCGGCCTTCATATCGTGCCGCTACATCAGCCATTATAAACAATATTACATACTAAAATATGGCGTGTAATAAAAAAAAGTGTCCCAAAGATTCTTTTGCATAACTCTATGAAATGCTTTCTCTAAATACACAAAACCGCAGAAAACTTGAGAGTTACAAAACTTGGTCTGTAAATCCTATTGCAGATCTAGAACCCCCCGGGGGTCCAACTACATTTCTTTAGACTTCTATTGCAGTAGTAGTGATGAGTCTCAGAGAGCAGAATCACCATATTTGATCATCTCGACATATATTAGTTCACGCGGACTTTTTTTCTGACTTCTCATCTCCCACCCAACCTCTTGCAAAGTAATATCATTGAATGCCATCTTTATTGCTGAGTTATCTGCCAACTCAGACGCAGTTGCAGCATCTTGGACGTACCTATATATATCACCAAAATATTCAGTCCACCTACGCATTTTTTGTGCTTGTTAGAATGTCGCCCACCATTTTTATTCTTGATCCTATCTATTCTGGAAACTGACATTGTATGGTATGGTACGTCTGAATGCTTGAAAAGAGCATAGCAAATAATTCTGATCAATAAGTTCTCAACGCAGAGGAACAATAAAGTGTTTACATCGTTCATTGTGTGTCCTCTCAACTGAAATTAACTTTTACGACTTCTTACTACGAATACTTGCGTCTGACATGACTGACGTCGGATGATTTACATACTCGAAAGTTGAAAATATCACATATTATCAAGTGTTGTTTTCATGAATAAAAATAATTATTTACAAAAAAAGTGTAACTTATAGGAATGTGTCCATCATGACAATAAATTTCCATTGTGACTGCGCATTTATCAAAAATGATGGACGTATATTACAGCATTTGACCGTCACTTTGCAACCCTAGACACCATACGAGTAACTTCAGGTAATATCATTTGGTGGTACGGAATCTTACGGTTTGTGTTTACAAAAAAGAGAACGGTTGTATTTCCAGTTTCATGTGTATATTTTATTACAAAAATGATAATTGTAGATTATAAAATAACATTCCTAAAGTATTATGTAGGTTCGATTGAAGTGCGTTTTGGATGTTGATACAAGGAGAGTGTAAATATGTGCAGGTGAGTCAAATCCAGTCCCAGTTGTGTGAGGAAGTGGAGAGCGCGACGGGTCGGGAGCGCGCGGCGCTGGGCGCGCGGGTGCGGGGCGCCGCGGGCGAGGCGGCGGGGGCGCTGGCCGCCGCCGGCGAGCGCGTGCGTGAGCGGCTGCGGCGCCTGCGGGACCACGACCTGCCCGCGCTGCTGGGACACGTGCTGGCCCGCCGGGTGAGTGGACACGCTTTGCCAGACACACTGACGCATCTTTTAATAGCTTCACATCGTATATAATGTGCTTCCAAAATAGATAATCATATTTCAACACTAAACAAAGATATCCAACCAAAAAAGAATGTCATCAAAGGGATTAAAACTTTTTGATTTTTACGAATAAAACAATTTTGTCTCATATAAATATAAATATGACGCACACCCATAAAATATGAACGAAACGTTGAATGAAATTATCACTCCACGGCTATGGCGCAAGGTTATTGACCTTGGTACTCACTATATGTTATACTATATGTTAAAAAATATTATTTTATGGAGAAAAACTGAAAGCGGTATGTGACAAAAATACTTTATTCGTAACAATCAAAATATTTCAGTCCCTTGAATCACATTATTTTTGCTGGATATCTATGGTTAGACGTACTGAACACTGTTAAAATATGACCACCTATTTTGGAAGGACCTTATACACAGGGGTTTTTTCTGAGGGACGGAATCAAATCCGTAAAAATTCATGCTTAAATACATATCAAATAAAAATATTAAAAAATTAAAAAAATGTATTTAACTAATGTGATACGTGTTCTCTCCATATTTTATTCCTGGCTTAGTTGGAAGAACAGACAAAAATACTCACGCACTAAAAGATAATATATTTTAATCATGTTATAAAAACAAACTTTTTTCAAATTTATTTTTTAAATAATTAAAAAAATATTTGTTATACGATTAAAAGTGTAAGATATAGATGATATTTTACCTTAGTATTTCTTTCGTATTTAAAAAATTGCATTATTGACTGAACTTTATTAATTAACTATTAATACAATTTTGCTCTAATCACAATTTTTCCTCTGAATTTGGTGATTTCGGAAATTTCGCTGTAGCACCTGAGAGCACGTCGCGCATTATATATAGGCACGTGCCATATTAGTAAAGTAATATTATTAGTATTTGTATTGCATATTATCTAAAAATATTAGTTTTCTGCAGTCCTCCATAATGTGAACTTTAACTCTGCTTTTTTAACTTTTAATGGTCTTAAATAGGGGTCCAAAGCTTTTCCTTAACATATTAATATTATTGATTAATTGTTTAGGTATTTATTGTTTTTTTTTTAGTATTTATTTCTTTTGCATGTTCTATATTAACAATAATTTTAAAATATTTTCATATAGAGTGCTCCACATTAACGCTACTCATTATTCATGAAACCCATGGAAAAAACAATTATTTTCATGAGCTTCATGAAAATTTAAATAAGCAAATCTCAAGATCAGAATGCTTGTATTTATATATAATTTTCTTTTGCCCGCGGCTTCGCTCGCGCTAATTTCATTTTAGGGAAGTGGGAGGTTAGAAATAGACAAAAAGCCTATGACACTCTCCATCCCTTCAACTATCACCATTAAAAAAGTCACGTCAATTCGTCGCTCCGTTTTGCCGTGAAAGACGGACAAATAAACACACACACACACAATTTCACATTTATATTATAATATAATGGTGTATCCATATTAGTATGGATAAAAAAACTATATGTAATTTCAGAATAAGCTGACAATGGAAAAGATAGAATCGCTTCAAAATACCCAAGATACGTTCAAGACGAGCGTTCGGACCGCTGCAGAAGCGCGCGGACAAAACGCGCGGCGTGGAAAAAACGCGCGGATCAACCGCGCTTCTCAGCGAATGAACAAACTCAACAGCTGGCTTGAGGTTGGTGACCACAAATTACATTTAAATCATGATCAAATATACAAACTCCACAACTGCCGTGACAACTTATCGGGAACTTTTACTTATGTTTAATAACGGTCATTCACCTTTGCAAATACATTTAATACTATTTTTATATGTAATTAGATAGAAAACAAACAAATGGCTCTCCGACTGGAAAGGATAACCTTTGACTATAGACACCTAACATGTGAATGTTGCGTTGCTAATTGTGTACGAAATGGCAAAGTTAAAGTTTATCGGCTTTCTAGCCTTCAAACCAGAATACGACAGTGACACGCATTGGCAAGAAAGAAATTGTCGCGGAGATTTTTTTTAAATACTTATATATTACAGTACCCGGCGATAAATATTGCACATCGAACTTTGGAAAGAGACAATCGGATAATTTCGGCTTCGTAAAGCGTTATCTCTGTCCCACACTACCTATGTGACGTTTAGTCAGTCGTTGTTCAAGTACGATAGAGTGCAGTCGCGTCCCGAAAAAAAATATATATTTAGAGTTGATAACACCCACAAATTTAAATAATTTAAAGTTGTAATATGGCATCTTTCGGAAAAAGAGGGAAACCTTTACGAGGTCAGTCACGTGAAATTATCTACAATGTTTATAAATACTTTGTAAGCGAAGCTGATAGATTTAAAAAAAAAGTAGATGAAAATGTAAGTTGTTATTTTAAGAAGATTCAAGAGCGAGTTGCAAATGCCACTGGAATTTCAAGAAGAACTTTGAACAATATATTAAACGAAGTCAGTACTGAAACACATTCGACTGAAATTAAGTTCAGCACTCCAAAAAAAGGGAGACCAAAAAAGCAATTTCGTTTGGATATGGACGATTTTGATTACGATGTTGTTCGAAGAATGGCGTATGATTTTCACTTACGATTTAATGAACTGCCAACAATAAAATCATTAAAAGCTAAGTTATCTGAAGCTATTAATTACAATGGGTCTGAAAAAACGTTGAGAAAAATACTTCATGACATGGGATTTCAGTTCACTAAAATGGAAGATAATCGAAAAATTCTAATGGAAAAGCACGACGTTAGTCTCAAACGAATGGAATACCTTGATAAAATACGCAAATTTCGCGAAACAGGAAAAAATATCGTCTACATGGATGAGTCATATATACATGCATCCCACACTAAAGGGAAATCTTGGAGTGACGATAAGAAAAAAGGAGTAAAAATGCCAATTTCAAAAGGTCAACGTTTGATAATAGTTCATGCGGGAAATGAAAAAGGCTTTGTACCCGGTGCTTTTTTAACGTATAAATCCACGGACACTACAGGTGACTATCACAATGAAATGAATAACGATAACTATGAGAAATGGCTGGTTAACCAATTAATCCCAAATATACCCAGTGATTCTGTTCTAGTTATCGACAACGCACCCTATCACAACAAGTATGTTGAGAGACCCCCCAACTCAAACACCATTAAACGGGAAATGATCAACTGGTTAAACAGGCATGAAATTCCAGTTGATCCAAAATTAACAAAAACCCAGATTTACGCTATTATATGTCAGCACAAGGAGAGGTATACAGAGTTTTCTGTGGACAAAATACTTGCCGAACATGGGCACACTGTGTTGCGATTGCCACCATATCATCCGGATTTTAATCCAGTTGAAAATATATGGTCTCAACTGAAAGGCTATGTAGCCTCTAGAAATGTGGGTATGAACTTAACTACAGTAAAAACATTATTGACTGAAAAAGTAAACATGATCGGCGCTGAAGAGTGGAAAAAGGTTTGCAATCATGCAATCAAATGTGAGAATGAATATAGAAGCATTCAACACAGTTTAGACAATTACACTGATAGATTAGTAATAAATACGGCTGATAGTGACAGTGATATTGACCTCTTTGAGAGCACAGATAGTGAAATGGAAGTAATTGAGAATTAGAATTATTATTATTTTTATTGCAATGTCTCATTTTAGCAATAGGTATAATGGTGTTTATTATGTACACTAAAGCTGTAATGTTCCAAAATAATTAAATACGTAAACATAATGTAAAAATGTTTTTTTATTTTATTTTACCCCAACCTAAAGCCATCACTTATAGAAAAATTAGTGTATTTTATACAAAGAATAAAAATATCAAAAGAAGCAAATCATACTTGTTTTAACAGCTCCTAATAGGTACCGGACTGTTTGTATTTTGTGCGACAGAGATAACGCTCTACGAAGCCGAAATTAGCCGATTGTCTCTTTCCAAAGGTCGATGTGCAATATTTATCGCCGGGTACTGTACAATGCTTACCAATTCAATATTTCCTTAAACTTTTTCAGATATCATCCAAATCGGTTTAGCCGTTTTTGCGTTATTGCAAAACAAACATCCATTCATCCATCCACACATACAAACTTTCGCATTTATAATATTAATATAGATTAGAAAATGTGTTTTGGGACTTGGTGCTCTTTTTCAAGTCCAGATAGAGTTAAGACTGTGCCGAGTTAATTTCGAAGTAAATCTTCACGCCCGTATCTCCGAAGAGGTAGGCAGAAGTACAACAAGTGCACCCACGACTAGCCGAAAATACTTGGTCCCACAATGGGATAGGTGGTAAGCCTATCGCCAACCGGGTACTTTCCAATCTCGGGCAACGTTTTTTTTTCGAGCTTTACGTCGAGCTTTACAAGTAAATTCTATATATGTACGCGTTATTGACCCGTTTATATATTTAAAAACTGAAAAAATACATTTTTTAGAATTGCCTGACCCAGGAATCGAACTCGGGACTTCATGGTCAACTCTGACACCGGACCACTAGACCACAGAGGCTCTTGCTATATGGTTATTATTAAAGATTTAGCTATGCAATTCTTAAGTAAGATACTGAAAGATTTACGCCATAAATTTTACAGCTTGGAAACATGATAACTTGTAGGTTCCTAGATAAAAAAAAATCAAAATTACCTTTGAACTAAAATGAAAACCCTTAATATGGCGTAAATAATTAACGGACTGTCATCAATTTTTAATAATAGCTAAACAACATGTTTGCCATAACTTATACACTTTATATTTATAAAATGTGTACAAATTTAAATGATAAAAAGGAAATATCATGTCCTGTAGAGGATCAAAATATTGATCTTTAAAAGCTCGGTGCCCTCTTAAAATTAATAACAAGTATCATTAACTCAACAACACCCAAAATTGTATTTTGTGAGGTTTACCTTTTAACCAACATACATCCAACCAACCAATCAAACAATTTTCAGGCTGCAAATCAAGACAAACAACAACTGGAAACTGAGTTATCTGATCTAATGAAGGAGACAGAGGAAGAGAAATCAGATGCCGAATCACGACTGCACTTATGGGCGGAAGAAGAGAGACGGAGAATAGAGAGTCACATCGCTTCAGAAAAGAAAATTATCGAACAGAGATATGAGAAAAATTTAGAAAAGATTGAAACGAAAAAGAGAGTGTTGGAAAACAAGATTATGGAGATGGAAGAGAGGTTTAAACAGCTGATAACTGACACAGAAGAAGAGGTGGAGATTGCGGGAGAAGATTTGAAAGAGAGTGAATTGGAGGTAGAACGATTCCTCGGGGATTTAGAGGCCTACACAGAGAAATATAATGCAGGTAGGTGAAAAATATGTGAATTGCGACATATGATATAATATTTTCTTAAATAACTCCGTACTTTTAATATTATATATAATGCAAGGATTAATAACGTTATAATTTCGATATGTTTGCGTCGTCATTGGTTATGGTATATATTATGACGTTGTCTTCTATAGCTAGTTGACGAACCAATCGTGAAACAGCAAACATATTTATTTATTTATATTTATGCACAACAAAAACGTACATAGGTTAAACTTAACGCCTAAGGGCATTCTATCCTAGCCAACCTCGTGCAAAACAGAAACATGACTTATGGAGGTGGTGCATCTAAATTTACTTAAAAACAAAATAATCTTAACTTGTGAAAACAAATGAGAGGAGATCAAAATAACAAACTAACTTAAAATTTTTAAGAATTACACATACAACACATATATACATAATACATACATACATAATACATATATATATATAAAACATAGATAAATAACACTTACATATACATATCTATATACTAAATACATATACATAAATATATACATACATACATTATATTCGTACATATATTTATAAATACAAATGATTAACTATGAGCAAAGATTATATGCAAATAGAAAGTGGTGACTCGGTGTCTAGACTGCGCTGGTATTAACGAACCTGGGACTATAAGTTTTGTGGACTAATTATTGTTTTCGAAATAACTTAACCTAGAACAGTATCTCAACTCATCTTTACCTAATCCAATAGTGCTCGACCGCTGCGACAATATAACACTAATTACTTATTTTATTATGTGGTTGTATAGTTTGGTACATCAAATTAAATTGTTCTTCGGATCGTCAAAGATTACCGCCGATTAATAGTGTAACTTATGCATGTGACATTAGACCTCGCCACAAGATAGCAACGCACCATTAACATCTTTGGTGTCTATAGGCGATGGTTAACTCTTTCCATCAGGAGACCCATCTACTAGTTTGCTATCTTATGATATAAAAAAAGGGTAATAATAGTGCTTCGTAACCTGTGTGGTAGGGATATGAAATATTATATCCCTTCTGTAATAACACACGTAAAATTTACTACTAACATAACATTCAACTGAGCCAACGGCGACAATCGCTGATGTTGTGGTGGCAGGAATAGGTCATGATCTATATAAATATTTTATTATATTGTTTTAGTAGCAGTTAGATTTTAGTTTTTCTACGATAAATGATGAGTGTGGTCGCTCATCATTTATTTTATGATTAAAAAACCTCTAACATTAATAGCGTGCGGCGAGGTGGTGTCCAGCGTGCAAGAGCTCAGCGGAGAAACACTAGAGGTGGCAGCTCGGGGCCACCAGGAGCTGGTCGCCGCCTTGCAGCACGCCGCCGACCACGTGCAGGTGTGTGACTCACTCACTTTCTTCCGCACCACCGCCATACACTCTGTTATTCACACCCCACCATGATGTCACAATGGGTCTCTCACAAGGATCCATTCTAGGTTCTTTTTTGTTTATTATATACATAAACGACTTGCCGTATTACGCGGAGGATAAGCATGGAATAATACTATTTGCGGATGCCACTTCACTTTTAGATACATTAAAAATACAGATTTGGTAAATATAATGAACAATGCAATTTAAAGAATAAGTAAGTAGTGAGATGTTATTAAATGGTAAAAAAACAAGTGTTAAAAGGTTCAATCCTTTATGCAAGGGATGTAGATAATAATCTAAAACTTTATGGAAAAAACTGTAAATTGATAGACCCTACAGGCCACCCCTAAAATTTCCCGCTAAATTGAGATATTTTAAATTTAAAGGAGCAAAAATCTCATAAACATAGATTATTTCAAAGATTTCAAAAATCTTAAGTTTGTTAAAAATAGCAGTATTTTTATTTTTAAATAGCTCTATTTTAAACTCAATGGCTTGATAGATAAACTTTTTAACGGTATTTAACTCAACCTTAGGGCTCTAAAACATATTATATATTTTGTTTAAGCTACAAAATATATATTGAAAAATGTCGAAGTAACGTCAAAAAAACATTTTCCAAAAATTTTTACCTTAAAATTTCACCTTGTCATTGATAAAATTTCACCTAGTGACATGTATTTGTTGATTCTGTTCATTTCTCGGTCACAACGTAAATTTCCAGAGCACGGGTGCTAGTCTCACCCAGAAGCTGCAGGAGTTGGCTATGCAGCAGGAACAACAGACGGGGGCGGTGTTCGAGTCCCTGAGCGAACACTTCCGCGGGGCCATCGACACCTTTGTCCAGCAATACACTGTGAGTTCTATATTGGCGTGTCAGTATTTTGTATTAAGCCGTTATACTAACAACTTCACTTCTTACCAGTTTACTCTTACACAACATACCAGTAATATGTTATTACCATAGATCGGAACAGGTAATGCGATTTTCCGGCATTAAGTGACTCTATATCCGAGACAGCTTCAGCTAGCTTCGTAAGCTACGCCTCATCTACGCTTTCCGGAATCCACTTCGAACTGTCGTTCACAGGATATCTTTGCAGCAACTCCCGCTCGTTCCGACTCTTTGCGAATCACAGCGGAGCGCACTCGTCCCGACTCACTGGGGACTGCGCATATTCTGCTCGTCTCGACTCACTTCAGACTCGAGCACTCAAGGCACATACGCTTCACTGGCACAACTAGATCGTCCTTCGGTCTTGAGGGAGAGTACTGTAGAGGTTCAAGCAATCACAATCGCTGCAAGAAAAAATAATAAAAAATAGAAAATAATGAAATTCAAAAATAAAATCCTAAATCCAGATTTTCGGCGTAGGGATGTGACGACCCCATCGCCCACCGGAGGGATGATTTTTGTTACAAAAATTATTCTGTCGGTGCAGTCAGTCGATTAGTGGTAGTGCCATGCTGTGCTTACAGCGGAATAGGCCGGCACGCCCGGGGAGATACCACTCTTTCACTTAACACCGACGTGAAGTAACAGCATAGCTGTTGCGTTTCGTCTGGTTTGTGAGAGTCCCGGAGGCCTACTTCCCCCTCCCCCGCATACATGAAAGCGCAATTTAAAGGTGTTTTACCCCAGGGGGGTACCACTTGCACTAGCGGTGGAGAATCCCTCTCTGGGCGTCCATGCTCTGGATTGCTTGAACAGCCAAATCATGGAAGCTCAGGCTGCCCTGCGTACTCTGGGGGGGGCAAGATTGCGCTCATTAACCACACTGCACGAGGCAAACGAAGCAAGGAACTTAAGGCATCCCCCACCACGCTTGTCGTGGATTTTTGCAACATTAGGGGGCTTCACTCAAACCTTAACGCCGTCCATTACCACCTCGAGACGGCTAAGCCGGCCTTGCTTTTCTTGACCGAGACTCAGATATCTTCTCCGGCGGATACTTCCTACCTCGCCTGTCCGGGGTACAAATTGGAACATTCCTTTGTACCGCGGGCTGGTGTGTGCGTGTACGCCAGAGAAGATATCTGCTACCGGCGCCTCGGCAGTCTTGAAGGTCGGGACCTATCCATCTTATGGTTACGCGTAGACTGCGACGACCATCCCCGCATCTACGCGTGCCTATACAGGTCCCATAGCGGGAATACCGAAGTCGACCGGCTCGTCGAGCACTTGCAATTAGCTGCAGATTCCGTGCTTCAAAGGACACCTACCGCAGAGATCGTGATCCTAGGTGATTTTAACGCCCATCACACCGACTGGCTCTGCTCACGTACAACCGATCACGCGGGGAGGTCTTTTCGCGATTTTGCTTTGGCGTATGGTCTTACGCAACTGGTTACTTCACCTACGCGAATTCCAGATGTGGATGACCATGCACCTTCAATGTTGGACCTTCTGCTGACTTCTCACCCGGATCAGTATCGAGTATCAGTGGACGTTCCTCTCGGTTCGTCTGACCACTGCCTGATCCGGGCCAAAGTGCCGGTTACGCGCCCGTCACGGCCTCCTTTTGTGGGCTGCCGCCGCGTTTGGCATTATAAGTCAGCAGATTGGGACGGGATGCGGTCTTTCTTTGCATCCTACCCTTGGAGGCGAACATGCTTCTCGTTGGATGATCCGGATGTCGTTGCTGATTCTGTCGCTGATGTGGTGCTACAGGGTATGGAACTTTACATTCCGTTCTCTGCGGTTCCCATCGGTGGCAAGTCTCAGCCTTGGTTTGGTCGCCACTGCAAGACGGCTGCGCGCCGAAAGCAGGAGTGCTACCGGGCCTGGGCTGCTGCATCGGCATCGTGTGATGAAAAAACCAGCGCTTTAAGAAAGGAGTATAATAACGCCTCAAGGACCTTCAAAAGAGTCATCGCCAGGGCAAAATCGGAGCACATTGGCAGAATTGGTGAGAGATTAGTTCGCCTTCCTTCGGGCACCCGTGCGTTTTGGTCTCTCGCCAAGGCTGCCTTAGGGAATTTCTGTCAGCCGTCCCTTCCATCCCTGCACAGAGAAGATGATTCTCTGGCCCACACCGCGAAGGAAAAGGCCGATCTCCTGGGCTCATTCTTTGCGGCTAACTCGACTCTGGATGACCAAGGAAACACACCGCCTACCATCCCGCAGTGTGATAGCAATATGCCTGAAATAAAATTCCATCAGTCGTCAGTGCGCGAAGCACTGTTTTCCTTGGACATCTATAAGTCATCTGGGCCGGATGGCATCTCTCCGATAGTGCTTAAAATATGTGCTCCAGAGTTGACACCGGTACTGACGCGTCTGTTCCAACTCTCCTACTCACTTGGCGTAGTACCGAAATCGTGGAAGACGGCCTTAGTGCACCCTATACCTAAAAAAGGTGATCGCTCGAATCCGTCAAACTATCGGCCGATAGCCATTACCTCCTTGTTCTCCAAAATCATGGAGAAGATAATTAACTGCCAGCTTTTGAAGTATTTAGAGGAGCACCAGCTGATTAATGACCGCCAGTACGGTTTCCGTCGCGGTCGATCGGCTGGTGATCTTCTAGTATACCTTACACATCGCTGGGCGCAGGCAGTTGAGTCCAAGGGGGAGGCATTGGCTGTTAGTTTAGACATAGCGAAGGCCTTTGATAGGGTTTGGCACAAAGCGCTTCTTTCAAAGCTTCCTTCTTACGGGCTTCCCGGGAAATTATGCAAGTGGATCACCAGTTTTTTGGCTGATCGGAGCATCAAAGTCGTAGTCGACGGTGCGTGCTCCGACCTTAAATTTGTCAATGCTGGTGTTCCGCAAGGCTGCGTGCTATCGCCTACACTGTTTATTCTGCACATCAATGACATGTTGCGAATTAGTAATATTCATTGCTATGCAGATGACAGTACTGGTGATGCTTTGTACTCCGGTCATAGCGGTATTTCTCGGAACCACGTCAATGAGAATCGGGACAAACTAGTGTCTGAAATCGAGACTCAGCTCGAAAAAATCTCGGAATGGGGTCGACTCAACTTAGTCCAATTCAACCCCAGGAAGACACAGCTGTGTGCGTTCACCGCTAAAAAGTCGGCCTTTGTCGTATCACCTCGCTTTGAGAACACTCTCCTGACAACCTCAGCCAATATTGGAATTCTTGGCGTTGACATATCGAACAACGTTCAGTTCTGTGATCATTTGGAAGAAAAGGCTAAATTAGCCTCAAAAAAGCTCGGTGTGCTCAGTAGAGCGAGACAGTACTTCCTGCCTTCTCATCGCTTGCAACTTTACAAAGCGCAAATTCGCCCGCACATGGAGTACTGTTCTCATCTCTGGGCGGGAGCTCCGCAGTATCAGCTTCTTCCACTTGATCGCATTCAGCGTAGAGCGGTTCGAATCGTTGACGACCAAGCAATCTCCAATCGGCTTGACTCCTTGGCTTTACGCAGAGATGTAAGTTCGCTTAGCATCTTTTACCGCATTTATCATGGAGAGTGTTCCGACGAACTATTTGGATTGATCCCTGCTGTTGAATTTCATCATCGGACATCGCGGCAAAACTCAAAGTTCCATCCTCATCACCTCGATGTCTGGAAATCCACAACTGTGCGATTCTCTAGGCACTTCTTACCACGCACTACTCCTCTGTGGAATCAATTGCCGGTGGGGGTGTTTCCGAACGGATACGACTTAGGCACCTTCAAGAAAAGAGCATACTCCTTCTTAAAAAGCCGGCAACGCAGCTGCAAGACCTCTGGTGATGTGGCTGTCCATGGGCGGCGGTAATCACTTACGATCAGGTGAGCCTCCTGCTCGTTTGCCCCTTTTTTCTATAAAAAAAAAAAAAAAAAAAAAAAAAAGATATCACAATTATTTATCTTAAACACACTATATACAAGTTTCAACGCTTTTCAAACGGATTTCGGTCCCCAGGCAGTAGATACACCTTGCCTGGCTAGGAAGATCTTCATTTTTCCCCTTGTCCTTGTGTGACGTTATCAACCTCCACAGTTATGACGTCACCTGACCCGTTGGCCCGCTGATTCCATCACTATGACCCTTCAGCGGTACGGACCAACGGCGCCACTACCTTAAAAAAGTTTGTATGTGTCTCATTGTTATCTTTTGATTTGCATACATTTGATCAATAGCAATTTTTACAAAAATCTTTATTAAGTAAATATGATCGCCTCTTTTAAAGAATATCGCTAGTGTATATTATTCTGCCTCGTGTCACTGTCTGTTATAACGTCCTGCTATTTCGGTAAACTGCATTGTCTATTCCGATCTATGGTTATTAGTTCACTGATTGGCAATTAACTTTTAGTGTTCTACGATTTGCTAGTTTAACTATTTACATTTATAACAGCTTCGTGTCCTCAAATTGAATAATTTTTCTTTTCAATATTTTGCTGTGCTACAATTTAGCATTTACTTGTAGTTGTTTTGTATTCGAATTTTTCCAGAATTGAAGAGTTTACTATTTCACAAGTTATATGTTTATTAGTTTTAACTCGGCTTGTATCAAATTATACAAATTATTTTTAAAATATCTTTTAATATGTACAAATTTATTAATTCAAAAGAATTGAAGTAGTTTGGTGTAAGCAGATCATAATGTAATAGTTGTTTTATATGTTACAAGTTAACTTGTTTAGTATTTTTGTTATTAATCTGTTTACTGTTTATCACTGACACTTTTTTATTATTTTAATAAGGTTCAATGAATTTACGGTTTTATAATTTAAGAGTTGTTAATTAACAATTAACTAAGTTTGTTTTACCCCTTTCTATTATTTTACTTATTTTTATGTAATTTAATTTAATATGGTTTTATAACATTTTATTTAATGTTATTTTATTTTATCGTTAAGATGCTACAGGAGATTTTTAGGGTTTCGTACCTCGAAAGGAAAAAACGGAACTTTTATTGTATATACGTCTGTCAAGACCCTTTTTCTCAAAAATGCGTGGATGTATTAAATTAATATTCAAATCAAATACTCAGGTCTATAATAACTTTAAGCTGTAACAAAAGCAAAGTTTGTACGGAACCCGTGGTGCGCGAGTCCGACTTACACGTGGTCGTTTTTTTTTATATTGGAAAATTAGTAAGTTACGAAGGTCGTAAACTGGTGTGTAAATTATGAAGTATTTATACCAAGCTAAAAGGAGGAATATCGGTCTCGTAGAGAGTGGTTTTGTCGTATATAGCATCAAAGGGATTAAAGTGAATTGAAAATGATTAATGTTTAAAATTAGAATGTGAATGTTGAGGGGCTTGAATGCATCGGCGAGGCTGAAAGAAGTGTGTTGCATTGTGCAGAGCGGCGGCAGGCGTGCGGTGGAGGAGCTGGGCGCGGTGTCGGCGGCGGCGGCGCAGCTGTCGGAGCTGGCGGCGCGCCACCACGCGGCAGTGGCACGAGCAGCCGCCGCCCTGCCGCACGCCGCCGACCAACTGTGCAGCGCCGTGCAGGCCGAGCTCGACAAACACGCCGAGCTGGAGGGCCGCTGCCTCAACCAGGAGTACCTAGTCTATACTCCTTCCGGTATCTACATCATCTTTTAAAACTAATTGACACTTTCACTTTTAATCAAATTCTGTCTATGACCTTGTCGCATTCTATTAGCGCAGCGTCAATATTACGATCATTGTTTTAGAATCAAGCTTGATTCTAAAACAATGATCGTAATTTTGAAGCTTTTTGATAAAATTTTTACTTTTTAATTAAAACTTTCTTAATTTAAATTTAAACGTTTAACTCATATTCTATTTCTCAAACGGTTTTTTTTATCAATACAAAATAACAAAAGTGAAATTTAGAAAATGAATGTATTATTAAATATGTTATATAAACTATGCAATGAGTAATGAATACCCTGTTCCACCCAAAAATATTTTTTTAAGTCGATAATATTAACAAAAGAATAAAAATTGCATGATTCTTTTTTTTAAATTAAAAAAATAATATTTTAAAATACAACAGCGGCGTCTTTTTATCGACAGATTTACTTTAACCATATTTGTCACTTTAAGTTACCATGAGTAATATATAAGGTCATTCCAAAATAGGTAAACATATTTTAACATAGCGTTTGGTACGTCTAACCAAACTTATCCACCCAAAAAATAATGCGATTAAAGGAACTAAAACATTTTGATTTTTATGAATAAAATAATTTTGTCTCAAAACACATACAAAACGCTTTTCCACATAAAATGTTCCGCGAAGTTGTTTACCTTACTACTCGCAAAGCTCTTACATTGTGAGTAGTAAGGTAAATAACCTCACGCCATATCTATGGATCTGCGCTACAGCCAAACGCCATATGCTTATTCGTCACATAAATACGTGCGCGTTATCAGGCGGCAGAACTGACTTGTGCAGTTAACTACAGGCCATAAGTTATTTTTTACTCATGGCTATTAAGATGGAACATTAAGGGCGAGAGTTTAATAATAGATATTTGTAAAATCTAGAGACTGTCGTCTTGCAATTTTCTCTATCGCATACCACAAGTACCCTGTAGAGTGCGATAAAGACAACTGCAGCTTGTTTCAGCAGCAGCAGCAGCGTGTATATTATTTGTTTTTGACAAGGGCGACGAGAATTGTCCAACTTCAAATGATCTTGTTGTTATTATTATGTTAGATTTGTTGCTAATTATTTTCCTTTGGAGTTTTCAGTTATAAACATTATTTTGAAATTTATTTTTAAAACTTTAAAACGTGTTGTCAATCACTATAATAAGATATGACTACTCACAACAAATAATAAGCGTAAATAAACTTAACGCTGTACTCCAGCGTTAAGTTTATTTACGCTTATTATTTGTTGTATTACTATAGACCTTGACTACCTACCGGCCGCTCTCACCTTTTAAAGTTCAAGGTCTCTTTTACGTGCGTAATATTAATTGACGTAGCATGACCAACGCACTGGCTCTGATGGAGAGCCATAAAATGCCAAACGTTGAATTAAATTATCACTACATAGATATTGTTACGTACTCGGGTTCGTAATTATAAGAAAATACCACTTATATTAAATCCGTGTATTTACACAACACAACACAACGTAATACTAAAATACACTTTACACCCTAGTCACTCGCTGTACTATCACTGAACTTAGAACACTATGCAATAAAACACTTCTCGCTTCGCATTGGTCACTTGATGTATCGCTCTCGATCGCTTGATAAAAACTGCCTTGTGTTTGTCAACACCTCTCTATTTATAGGCAGGGTAAAGTCCTAGCTGGATCCAGAAAAATCTAAATGTATCGGGAAACAATGTATCACTTCTTATCGTAAACATGTTATGAGTCATAAATCCTAGTACACGCTACTTTCAACCTTATTCCATATGCGACAAAGTCCATTATGGCATAGCCCAGGTCAACTATTTGTTTGTCAATAGGAGTAGCTATCTTTTCCTTTTATTTCTAGATAGTTAGCGCGCGCGCGCTCCAACTCTACACGCTTCTACATTATTCGTAACAATATGTTGCAAGGTTATTTACCTTACTATTCACTTTTACGTTAAAAGTGGATTATTTTAGGCAGTAAGATGTGGAGCGTTATAAGACAAAATGATTTTATTCGTAAAAATCAACATGTTATAGTCCCTTGAATCGCATTATTTATTAGGTTCGGTACGTAATGCTGGTCACTGTGAAAATATGTTCACCTATTTTGGAAAGGCCTTATATAAGAGTATAATATCTACAAATAAGTGAGCATAATATTATATAATTACGTTAAACTATAAAATAAAAACTATACAATTTAGACAATCGTAATGTAAATGCGCTTATTTCGCTGTTTTCATTAAGAACGGGGTGTACTTTGTTGTGTTGCAGGGCAGACGCCGGTGCGGGCGCAGTACCGGTACCCGCGCGCCCTGGCCGCCACCTCCCCGTACCACCGCATCCTCGAGCGACATCGCCGGCAACACGAAGATGATGTAAGTACATCTCCGATCACTACTGTACGTATACTGATATATCATATTTAGGATTCCGAAGTAAAGTAGGAAAATTTCGTTATAGTTTCGTTATGTCCATCCGCACGATAGCTCAGAGATCCTTAGTAGTAGTAAAAAGCTGTTATTTGGTACAAATAGGCATATCACTCACATCAACAAAGTGTTAACATAAAATCATTAAAAATATTTTTCAACAAAGTGTTAACATGAAATCATTAAAAATATTTTTCAGGGTAGCTCACGTACCTCATTGTGTGGGGTCGTTGGATAGGTTTTTAAAAAATATTGTGGGTTTGTAAAAAAAACGTTTTTGATCAAGGGACTTATTTGTAAAATATTAAGCTTTTAAGTGCTAATTTTTGTTAGATTCATGTGTCATCGTCGTTGTCCGCCCTCCCCTCCCCTTGCAGGCTAAACGTTTGATTTTAGGGATGTAAAAAAATCATGAGGGTAAATATAATGAACGAATATATTTGTCATTGACATTGAATATCTTAAATATTCATAGTATAAAAGCTCTCTTCTTAGTCCGCATTATTGTGATGAGCAACTTCGGAATCCTGCATTGCGCGTGGCCCGATACGCATTTTACCAATTTATTTATTACAGCCTTTGTCACGTTCAATTTATTTTATATGTGATATGTAAACGTCGGATCTCTTGACACATTAATGTTCTATGCCGAGAGATATATCTAAAAAATACATTTTTTAAATAAAAAGTAGAGACTGCATTTAAAAAAATGTTATTTCAATGTTGTTAGTCATATTCACAGCTATTACAATTAATGGTAATGTGTCAAGCTAGCGACCGGTCGCGCTTCGCGTTACACACGCAGCAAATATTCATTAATATTTTCGTAAATCGGACGGCATATTGCCGCTGCACGTGACCATGGCGAACATGGCCAACGAGTTGCTGGCGTTTATCCAGCATGCCATCGACACCATGGACGAGGTCAGCATCATGCAGATCTGCAAGTCTTCCTTTACCGGTGAAGAGATTTGCAAGGGCAAGCAGCTGCTATCTGAGACGCTCGGCCAGAGCGCGAACATGCCATCGCGAAGAAGATATGGTACGGAAAGAAACATGCAGGATATCATCTCCCTGCTGAAGCAGAGCGATCCGGATGATGAAACAAGCTGCCGTTGTTGAAAACAACGCCCATGACGTTGAACCATATTGACGTCGTTTGCCTACTGAATGACATCAGGTTTATTAAGGAAGAGCTGACCGAAGTTAAGGTAGACTTCAGGCATCAGAGTCTACCATCAATGATCTACGTATTGAATTATCGCATTTAAAAAGTGTTAATTCAATATGTAGGTCACCTAATGCCGCGTACGTCACCCGTCGCCGAGGCGAGCAAGCGGTCACGTTTAGCCCGGCAGCAATACCCGGTGGAGCAACGAGCACCGGCCCGCCGCGCCCTCCCGCCGGTGCCGACGCTGACTCCACACGCGACTCAGCAAAACGTAACTGTAGCTGGTCGCACCGCTCTTCCCCCGCGGCCGAATACAAATAGGGAGAACGAGAGCCGCAAGGCTACGAAGAGTCGCACGACTAAGGAGGGCCGCAAAGCTACGAAAAGCAAGGTGGAGTCTTGTCGACCTGGCAAGGGCGAGAGCAGGGGGTGCGATGAGGAGAGCTTCACACTGGTGGGGAGAAAAATATGAAGACGTCACTCCACTTGAGGGTCGAGCGTCTGCAGTCTCGCCACAAGGTCTACTTTAGTTCCATTGTGGTGAGAGTACCGACGCATCTCCTGTCCACCTTTAAGGTGGAGGAACTCTGTCCGACTGGTGTGGTGTACCGGAGGTTCCGGGGGACACTCTGGAATGAAACGCGCGTCACGTCGCCGTCAACATGTGACAAAGGGTTGTTTTAAGTATATTATCATATGTGTATTAGTCTATAACGTATTTATAATATGGGTCATGTTTTGGGTCGAATTCAATAGTAAAATAAAAATACACCCCTTGATTTATCACTTCGATTTGGGGATACTTTGCTGACAGCCTCAGCTAGTATCGAAATTCTGGGATCGACATATCGAATAACGTTCAGTTTCGCAGTTATTTGGAAGGTGACTAGCCTTCAAAAAATCGGTGTGCTGAGCAAATTGCAACAGTACTTCTTAACGGCTTGGGTCGAGATTCAACTAATCAAAGTTAGATGGGGTAATAGGGTTGACTAAATTATGTCTAACTTAATCCCTAGACGACAACTATTACTGTTAAAAGGCACCCTTCGTCGTATTACCTCGTTTTCAGAATAATTGCATGACAGCCTTAGCCAGTATTGGAGTCAACATTAGGGTGGAGTGAAAAAAAAAAAAATTTTTTTTTTCTTAGCCTGGGGGTCAAATTTGTAGCTTATAAAAAACAAAAATTTTTGAACAAAAAAAAAAATTTTACTCAACATCTTGAGGCAGCCCACTCATTTTTAAAATTAATTACGAGTAAAAACATTTGGTTGCAAAAAAAAATTTTTAAAAGCGTTCTAAAAACTTCAAAGTATCCTCTTTTATGCCAATTAAAAATCACAAGTTAAAAAAAATTTTTGTGACTATTGTTTTAATATTTAAAAAAAATCCAAAAAAGTAACATTCCTCGTTAGGACACTAGAATAAAATTTGAGTTGGAAATGATCATAATTGCCAATTCTTGGATGTTTTAAGACATTAAAAGACAAAATTTTTTTTTTTTACAACCAAATATTTTTACTCGTAATTAATTTTAAAAATGAGTGGGCTGCCTCAAGATGTTGAGTAAAATTTTTTTTTTTTTTCAAAAATTTTTGTTTTTTATAAGCTACAAATTTGACCCCCAGGCTAAGAAAAAAAAAATTTTTTTTTTTTCACTCCACCCTAGTCAACATATCACTTAAATCCGTTTTTATTTAATGAAAAACGTTAAATTAACTGCCAAAAAGCTCGGTGTGCTCAACATAGCGAAACAGTACATTTTGTCGGTCCATCCGGCTGGAACTTTCTAGAATTTTGTACTTAATCGCATTCAGAATAGAGTGAAGTAAGAATCGTTGACGACCCGGCTATTATTGATTGGCTTGATACTTTGGTATTTCGCAGAAATATAGATTCATTTTGCATCTTCGATTGCATAGATTATAAAGTGTCTTGAGATTTTTTTGGTTGAAATTCTATTACCAGTTGTCACAGCAAAATTTATCACCTCGATAACTTTAAATTTACAGTCGTGGACTTGATCAAAAAAAGTAATGACTTTTTGTGGAATCAACTAGTGAGGGAGATCCTTCCGTACGGATCCGACTTACGGGTTGAATATAGATAGTAGACAGATTAGGACGTTCTTACAAAAAAGAGACTCATTTTTAAAAGGCGGGTAGCACAATTGCAAGATCTCTGGTATAACGGCTGCCCTTGGGCGTCCACCTACCACCAGATGGGCCTTTACATGTTTACTCCTTCTATGTTTGGCTAATCGTTCGCTTTTTACAAGCTGCCTGGCAGGGAGGCATCTGCTTTGCAGCCGAGCAGTTCGTAAAAGTTAGTTATTTGAATAACACAGTAAGGTTTGTTGTGTGTGGGGTGCGTGTTGCAGGAGTGCGTGGTGGTGTCTGTGGACAGCGAGGCGGGCAGCGACACGTCCTCGGGCTCGGAGGAGTTCGCGGTGCCGAGCGCGCCCTCGCCGCGCCGCTCGCCGCCGCCGCCGCTGCTCAAGTGCACCTCCGAGACTGACCTCTACTTACGCAAGGTACGTACGCTCACTACACCACTCCGAGACTGACCTGTACTTACGCAAGGTACGTACGCTCACTACACCACTCCGAGACTGACCTCTACTTACGCAAGGTACGTACGCTCACTACACCTTTCGCCCCTCCTCCTAACACTATGGAAGCGCGATTCAAAGGTAGTAGTTTACCCCGGGGGGTACCACTAGCGTTAGCGGTGGAGAATCCCCCTCTGGACATCCAAGGAATTTGTCATCAACCTAATCATGGATGCCCAGGCTGCCCTGCGTACTGGGGGGGGGGGGCAAAATTGCGCTCACACATTTCGCTGCTCGGGGCAAACGGAACAAAAATAGGGCAGGGTACAAATTTGAGCATTCATTTGTACCCCGGGCGGGAGTTTGTGCTTACGTCAGAGAGGATATCTGTTCTCGACGTCTCAGCAGCCTTGAAGGCAAGGACCTATCCATCCTCTGACTACGTGTAGACTGCGACGACCATCCCCGCATCTATGCGTGCCTGTACAGATCCCACAGCGGAAATGCCGAATCAGACCGACTCATAGAACACATCCAAATTGCAACAGATTCCGTGCTGCAGCAGATCCCCTCCGCAGAGATCGTGATCATCGGTGATTTTAACGCCCACCATGCCGAATGGCTCAGTTCACGTACTACCGATCATGCGGGGGAGATCTGTTCACGATTTTGCTTTAGCGTATGGTATGACACAGCTGGTTCCAGATGTGGACCACCATCTTCCTTCCTTGTTAGACCTGCTGACCTCACACCCAGACAGTTGTCAGGTTTCTATAGAGGCTCCACTTGATTCATCAGACCAAGTACGGAGCAAAGTGCCGATTACGCGCTTATCACGGCCTCGTTCTTCAGGCTGCCGTCGCGTTTGGCACTACAGGTCAGCAGATTGGGACGGGACGCGGTCTTTTTTTGCATCTTACCCATGGAGGCGAGTGTGCTCCTCGCTGGAAGATCCAGATGTCGTTGCTGACTGCTTCGCTGATATGGTGCTGCAGGGAATGGAACTTTACATTCCGTTTTCTGCTGTACCCGTTGGTGGCAAGTCTAAGCCATGGTTTGGTCACCAATTCAAAACGGTTTCACGCCGAAAGCATGAATCCTACCATGCCTGGGCTGCGGCATCGGCATCTCAGGATGTAAATACCAGCACACTCAGAAAGGAGTACAATTATGCCTCTAGGTCTTTTAAAAGAACCATCGCTAAAGCAAAATCCGAGCACATTGGCAGAATTGGCGGGAGGCTAGTTCGCCTTCCTTCGGGAACTCGTGCGTTCTGGTCTCTAGCCAAAGCTGTTCAAGGTAATTTCTGTATGCCCTCTTTTCCACCTTTGCACAAAGATGATGGCTCTCTGGCCCATTCTGCAAAAGAGAAAGCTGATCTCTTAGGCTCATTTTTTGCAGCCAACTCGACTATAGACGACCAAGGAAATACACCACCTACTATCCCGCGGTGTGATACTTCCATGCCGGAGGTAAAGTTCTTGCAAACTGCAGTGCGTAAAGCACTCTTTTCCTTGGACGTCCATAAGTCGAGTGGGCCTGATGGCATCTCTCCTATCGTGCTAAAGATGTGTGCTCCAGAGTTGGCACCGGTTTTAACGCATTTATTCCGACTCTCCTACTCAAAAGGCGTCGTGCCCGCCGCCGCCCGTGCCGTAACTTGGAAGACCGCTTTAGTGCACCGAATCCCTAAAAAAGCGATCAATCGGTCCCGTCCAACTATCGGCCTATAGCGATAACCTCCTTATTCTCCAAAATAATGGAGTCCATTATTAACTGCCAGCTTCTGAGGTATCTTGAGGAGCACCAGCTGATTAGTGACCGCCAGTACGGTTTCCGTCGCGGACGCTCAGCTGGTGATCTTCTGGTTTACTTAACACATCGATGGGCGGAGGCAGTCGAGAATAAAGGAGAGGCATTGGCAGTTAGTTTGGACATAGCGAAGGTCTTTGATCGGGTATGGCACAGGGCACTTCTTTCCAAGCTTCCATCCTATGGGCTTCCTGAGAAATTGTGCAAATGGATCACCAGTTTTCTGACGGATCGGAGTATAAGGGTCGTTGTTTATGGCGCATGCTCTGACCTTAAACCCGTCAATGCTGGTGTTCCTCAAGGTTGTGTGCTATCGCCTACGCTGTTTCTTCTGCACATTAATAATATGTTGCGATCGAGCAGCATTCATTGTTATGCGGTTGACAGTACAGGCGATGCTTTGTACTCTGGCCGCAGCGGAATTTCTCGGGAACACGTCAACAAGTGCCGGAACAAACTAGTGTCAGAAATAAAAGCACAACTTTCTGTTGCCTTGGAGTGGGGTCGATTTAATTTGGTCCAATTCAACCCCATTACACAAGACACAAGTTTGCGCGTTTGCCGCTAAAAAATCACCCTTTGTCGTATCTCCTCGTTTTGAAAATACTTCCTTGAAAGCCACAGGCCAGTATTGGAATACTTGAAGTCGACATATCGAGCGACGTTCAGTTCCGCGGTCACTTGGAAGGCAAGGTTAAATTAGCCTCTAAAAAGCTGGGAGTTCTCAGCAGGGCTAGGCAGTACTTCACACCGGCCCATCGCTTATTACTTTATAAGGCGCAAATCCGGCCTCATATGGAGTACTGCTCTCATTTATGGGCGGGAGCTCCTCAGTACCAGCTCCTTCCTTTTGATCGAATTCAACGTAGGGCGGCTCGAATTGTCGAGGACGAGACTCTTTCAAATCGGCTTGATTCTTTGGCGTTACGTAGAGATGTGGCATCACTCTGCATCTTTTATCGGCTCCACCATGGGGAATGTTCAGAGGAACTGTTCTGCTGCCGAATTTCACCATCGGACATCGCGACAAAATTCGAAGTTCCATCCTTACCATCTCGAAGACTCGAAATCCACAACCGTGCGATTCTCGAGGCATTTTTTGCCCCGCACCACTCCTATGTGGAACCAGTTATCGGCAGAAATTTTTCCAAATGGATACGACTTAGGGACCTTCAAGAAAAGAGCTTACTCATTCTTAAAAGGCCGGCAATGCAATTACATGACCTTTGGTAGTGTAGTTGTCTATGGGCGGCGGTAATCACTTACCATCAGGTGAGCCTCCTGTCCGTTTGCCCCCTCTTCTATATAAAAAAAATAGATTACAAACCAACACAGTGAACTGCATTCGGTAACTAATTCGTATCCTTTATCCGGATATGTCTTCTAATTACATGTAACCTCCACCCGGTTATCAACTCATCTTCCATCCGGATATAAGCTCACTAACTACTAGTAACCTCCACCCGGTTACTCTGCAATAAGAGCGTGGCATTGCGTTACATTAATAAACACAAATTAATTTACACAGTTTCGTTCGACAACTGACAATTACAATTACTCATAAAATTCACGCATCATATGCTGTCGGCTCATTAGAGTCATGATTCACATCATTGTCAATATCAGTCAATACAATTGTCTGCTTCAATTATTTTTCGGAATCTGCCGTGATTATACTTGTATGTGCGTTTTGAGTTTTAACATTTCAACACAACATTCTCTCTAATGCATCGATAACCCTTAATGATTCTTGAATTTATATATTAAGTTGGTTAAGTTCCTTTTTTCATTTTGCAGTAAAACGAAGTCACCTGTGTACCTGCGAAGGGTTGGAGTTTTGGTTTTGTGTTGTCAAAGCATACTTTGTGATACTCAGAACCTCTTTTCATGTTCTCAAATACGTGCACTATTCGCCTGTTCGGTATCAACAACGGGTTTCTTTATAAAAAGTCTACATGAAGCATAATCTTTACCTTTAAGTGTACTATGAAAAAGTCGAATTATTGCAAACAAGCTCACTAAGTTTCGTTCAGAATAATATTGTAGTGAACTGCAGTTGACGGCGGCAGGTCTGCCATAAGCACCTTAGTTATGGTAAACACACCGCAATCACCACCAATGTACCACCCTACGCCGAGGCATAACAATGATGAAAAAATCTACCGTAATTTGTTGAGGCATAAATATTTGAAAAAACAAATAACTTAAGAACATTTGTATCCTTGAATATATTTTCAACGACTGTTTATTTATGTGAAAATACAATCTCCATCCATACATCACAATCCTTATTCACTTCAATTAAATTTTTACAATATCGCATGTAACTTTACTGGGGCTTGGTGCGTTTAAGTTTATTTCTAGGAGTAAAAAATCGCCTAAAATGTTTGAAAGCTCTTTTATGATTTTCTGAAAAGTAAGACTTCCCTACTGAAATCAGCTGGAAGGCTTAACTTCACTTCTGTCATGTAACCGTTGCTCAATTAAAAACTGGCTTATATCCACCTACCTCGCTGGGCGTAAATTCATTTACCATAAAAAATCATTTATTCCATTATCCGCGCAAACATGTATACTGACAAACATGGATATTCAAGCCGTAGACTAAAGATAGTTATAACGGGACATACAGACAGACAGAAAACATATGACCTATCGTTCGCGTAACTATGCATTTCTACTGCACACCGACTCATTGTGATCGATTAAGCCGCTCCTGAGCTACAGACAGGCATATGTAAGTGTGACATACAGGTAAAAAAATGAAAACGATAAAACTGATGTCAGCTAATCACACAAAGAACATTCATCACGATTTCCCCATATTCCCCGAGTTGGTTCCGGGCTCCTTCGCAGAACAGACCAAATGCCGTTCTGCCAGGCAGGTCGTAAAAGGCGACCGATTAGCTATGCGAGTCACTAACATCGTGACTACTAGGTGGTAGAGTTCTGCACTGTCTCGTCCAGGTCTGGTACCACCGCCTTTCCTATTTCTGCCGCAATAGCGTCAGTGTTAGTCACTGGTGTTCTGGTTTGAAGGGTAAGGTAAACTTATGCATGTGGCATTAGACCTCGCCACAAGATAGTAACGCACCATTAACATCTTTGGTGTCTATAGGCGATGGTTGACTCTTTCCATCAGGAGACTCATCTGCTTGTGAGCTATCTATGATATATAAAAAAAACGAAATTTATCAAAAATAGACGCCACAGGTCTACGCACGTAGTAGTATAGACTAGTAGTAGGTCTTGAGCCAGTTTATCAAACTCGTAAACCTACGGAATTAATATGTTTGCAGTACAAACAGGGCCATGATTAAAACTACAGTAGTAGTGATATTGCAGAGGCAGCAGGAGAGCTGTAAGGAGAACAACATAAACCGCTCCATCTCGCTGAAGAAGCCATCCAAGCTGCCCGCGCCCTTCTCGCACAAGAAGCCGCTGGTCGAGAGAAACGCGGACAACTGACCACTCACCACTCACCACTGGCCATTCAGGTAACTAGCGATTTCAATATATTCTTATTGACATAACACGAAATTGAGTAAGTCACTGAAACCAAAATATGGCGGACCTCTCAATCGCGCGCATACGTTCTACCAATCAGTGATACCTACGTAAATATTTTGTCGTCTTATGTTTTAGTGTCTTTCAATAAAATTCTTCCCAGCAACGTAGTTGTCATTCATCATTCATCGTCATCATCATTATCATTAGAAAATAGTTAATTATTTTCAAATATATTTGTTTACTTCAACTTCAATCGAAGTTGACAGCAACTTCAATTTCTATCAGGAGTAAACTTCAATCGAACACAAGTGCGACCGAAGTCGGCAGGCGGTGCTGAAAAGCAGCGGGAGGGTAGCGAAAAAGATGTTCCAATCCAGTTGTGTCGAACGAAAATTTACACGCCATATATGTTTAAATATTTCGGCATATGTTAATGTATATATATATATATATATATATATATATATATGTATATATAATGGGAAGATAGCGAAAAGGATGTTCCAATGTTTCCACTATTTTTGAGTGTGTGTATGTTTGCATGTATATGTAAACTAAACGTCCTGGCCGATTTCAGCTTGAGAGGATTATACTCCGTCATAATGTAACAGTGACGTCACGTAGGCAATATAATTTTTGCCCGAAGGTGCTGTTTTTTCGGATCGGGTTTTTTTATAATGAGTTGTTGTAACAGTATATAATTTCCTTGTAGGTGAGCAGGCGGGAGCCAGCGGCACCGCGGGCGGCCATCACACAACGCCAAATGACTATATTAGTTACATTATAAATGTACTCGCGTAATCTAATATTAATGAATACTGTGTGTTCATGATAGGCTAATTTCATTATATAATATGTATCATAGTTACGTAAACGAGTTTTATTGTATTGCAATCACCATCACAACCACTCGTTTCAAGGTGATTCTTATTTGATACAAGAGTCGAAATACAGCATATTGTATGAACAATTAATAAAACATAAAATTAAACAAATAACAAATACTTTGAGTTATAAGTAGACTTAGTTTTATCGGTAACTGTGCGCAATTATTGTCACCCAACATGTCAATGATCCTGATTGCTCGTACACTTATATACATTGATTTTTGTCAGCACTGTTTATATTTATTACTATGGTTACATAAATATTTTATATATTTTTGGAATAAAACGTGAAATACTTTAAAAACTATTGCAATTGATTCTGTTGCTGATTCTGAACAAACCAGTTTCGGTTTTCGTATCAAGTAAGAGATACTCGTATAACGGTGAAATAGGCTTCTGCTCGTCACTACACATAGAGACAAGCTAAATGTAGTTAGATAGTGGCCGCGTTTCAGTCAAGTAATGACTATAAGAAGGTCGACCCGTCAAAAGTACCTATAAACGTTAGTGTGAGTTTTGAAGTGAAATTTTGTTTGTGAATGTCGGCCTGTCATTTCGGTTCGCGTGTGATCAGTTTGGTGTTTGTGTCATGCTCGAGGCGCATTGCGTGTGTCGTGACAAAGCTTCGTACAATGGCACGATGGCCGGCTGCCGTCGCGTCATATGGGTGGGGGACGGCAGCGGCGGTGCGGGCCAGCACGGCGGCGCGGGGGCGGGCTGGCTGGCCGGGCGTCTCTGGTGCCCGATTTCAACTCAACTTCATTCAACAAAACTAATCATTATTTGTTACCCTAGAATTCATTATACATTTTTGAAGTTATATATTTATTTGAGATTTCATTTTTGTCGACGATCCATGATAATTTCTTATTTTTTTTTGTGTTATATAAAGGGTAATATAAACGTGATGTCGCAGTTAAACTGGATCGAACAGATTATTTACCGTCATAACTACAGTTATGTGAATAAGTTGCCCCGTTAGTCGAATGATTAGCGATCCTGACTACGCAATCGACAGGACTCCGGTTCGATCCCCGACAGAGACAAGCATTTGTGTGATGAACGTAGATGTTTCTATTTCTGGGTCTATGTGTTTATTATGTATGTAACAGTATTTATATATGTATTTCTATGTATTAGTACCGTTGACTAACACCCATTACACAAGCAAATAATTTGCTTACTTTGGGGTTAGATCAGTAAGGTGTAATTTGTCCCGCTAATATTTATTTATATTTAATCACCTCGTTACTGCTCATTTCAATCAGACATTGTTCAGCCTTAATAATTAATAATTTAAGATTTACATACGCTAGCGTACAATACAGCTTGCGCACTATAAACATAGCACAAAAACAATAAAAACTAACAAATTGTAAATGACTTGACACATTTTACCTCTCTCTATTAGACGAGCTGAGCTAGAAGTGTACACTTAAATGAAAGCATGTTTTTAAATTTGTATATGTTCTGCTAACGAAGGAAATTGTATGAAGAATATTATTAGGAGAATAATTCCATTTTAGCTGCAGACAAACAATAAAAAGAAAATATTTCTTATAAAACTAAAATTTTCATTTGATGAAATAAAAAACTACTTGTTGATACAAGAGCTTTATGAAAAATAGAGCATTGTAATTATTACATGCCAGGACGGTAGCTCCACGAGCAGTTGTGGGGACCGCGTGCGCTCACATCCCTGCTCCTGCTGCCACCATAACATCGCTGGCGTGTGAGACAGGACAGCTGCTTAACTTGCGCCTGCGGCTTTACATCCACTTTTCTAATTTACACCTAAAAAAAATCTAACCATCTATTATTTCTTAGTCCTCCGAATATAATTTCTTAAATTCACTCTACTATTATTTCCGACTTCCTGGCTTGCTTAGTACCACACCCAGACCACAAAAATAAATACAACAGAACACTACAAACTAACAGAAGTCAATGTACATACAAGTTATATTCGAGCAACACACACATAGACACCTGTCACCGACGCCATATCTCGGAATACACTGTCTCGAATATTCCGAGATATTGCGTCTTTGAGAAATGTCTATGTGTGCGTTGCTCGAATATTACTCGTATGTACATTGACTTCGTTATCGTATCCTGCTACAGATAGTGGTGACAGGAAACCGCCGTGATGGCTTTCAGCTTCTATTTCATATATCTCCCTTACTATCGCTTAAAACAAATGTCTATAGATAACACAAAAACATTAAAGACCTAAAACTGGTCCCGTAGATTCAGTCTTCAAAATCCGGGCAGAAATGATGTTCCTCCATGCCTAGTCACAGTAGTGTGTGGCCGTACAAGTCAGGGTGGCCCGGGTGAGCTCGGCCTGGACAGCTGGTAAAAAACTACGAGCGCACTCCAAAAAAGGCGCGAATCCATTAGATTTTGCGCCCTCTAAAATGTTTATTACGTAAGACATCATTGTAATTTATTATACCATTCTATTGTATTACGAAATATAGAGTAGAATATATATCTAGGTAGTTTCTTTTATTTGGAAATAGAGTTGTAGACTTAGTAATAAAAACTAGTTAATACTTGTTTTAGTTTAAAATGTTATGGTCAAGACAAATGCCATTTTGTAAAGAGTAATCTATTTAACTGCCTTGTACTCTCTGTATGATTACATTTTATATGTTTGAAATAAATTTATAACCATACAAATATTTATTTATTTTCCCAACCACTGCGAATGTTCAACATCCGATAATATCTCATGAATACCCCGTGTTTTATGATTAACGAGCACTGTACCTATGGTAGTTATCGTGGTAGCTATGAATCCTTAGTAACGTCTACATGTTGGCGATACTACATATTTATAAATACTTTTTTAATTAGTATATAATTATTTGAATATTTCTGTTGATGTTGATCTAAGTCTTGTCGTTCAGAGCAAGTCATACAAATTATTCTTAAAATGACCCGAAAACCTAACCCTGTAGCGTGGTAAGAAAAGCAAAAAAAATGTTTTTCATATCTAACCTAACCCTGTTCCTAACCTAACCCCAAATGCTGTTTGAGCATTATTCCTAACTATACCCGGCAATGGCTTAGGCTAGAAAATGGGCTGTCTATGGTTCCAAGCCTCGTTGCACCTTGTGGAAGCTAATTGGACCAAGAAAGCTTCCGAACTCTTGTCAATAAAGAGTATATATGCAGACCCGATCGAGACAATGCAGAACTCTACCACCTAGTAGTCACGATGGTAGTGACTCGATAGCCAATCGGTCGCCTTTTAGGCCCTACCTGGCAGAACGGCAGTGGGCCTATTCTTCAAAGACGCCCGGGACCAACACCGCAGATTAAAAATGAGAGAATTGCCGAGATTATAAGCATCTCTTATGAATGAACTCAAATTATCATAGTCAACGAATTAGGTTTCCACAAAGTGTCTGCGAGGTGGATTCCGCGACTGCTTGCAGTTGAACAAAAAAGGACGCGATTGACTATTTCACGTGACTGGAGTTATTTGAAGCCGATGCAGATGGTTTTTCAAATCGCTTTGTTACAATGGACGAAACATGGGTTCATTACTGTACGTCAGAAACAAAACAGTGGAGAAGACCGGGGTCACCACCCCCCAAAAAGGCTAATGCGCTTTTGTCGACAAATAAGGTAATGGCTTTAGTATTCTGGGACTCGAAAGGTGTGATTATCTTGAAAGGAGTCAGACTATGAACTCTGATTACTACTGTGTCTTACTACGTCGTTTACGAGAGGAAATAAAAGAAAAAAAGTCCAGGAATGCTCAAAAGAAAAGTCCTGTACTAAAGTGTATATTCAACAGAAAAGTACATGAAAATGATATTAGGCATAATTTATTTATTTTATTATATTACCAGACTGAATAAAATGTTGATAATTAATTTTAAGTGGGTTATTAGGTGTAAAGTATTGTATTTTGTATTACTTTTTTCGTTGCCGTATTGTAGTCAGATTATGGATGTTTTCGTCCCTTACGGGTGTACACATATTATGTCAAATCTATTATTATGCTTTGTCTATCTACCTGGCAAATAAATACCATAAATTATAGATCCTAGCAAAGACAATATCCTATTTAATATACTTAATAATATCAAAAAAGTTGTTAAAATTCATAAATAAATAACTGTTGCTCCAAACGGTTCATATAGATAGGTATGTTTAAAACAGCGGAGCGATAAGAAAACTCCATGGAACATAGAACAAGCGGAATTGGCAAGTACAAACACTTGTATCAGGAACGCGATCGCCATACTCACACATAAAATAAGCATTATTGCATATAAACTACTAATGCAAACATTGTTTCATTGGTCGTTTTAATTTTAAACAACAATAATCCGAAACACACAAACAGAACATTTAAAAATATACCAAACAGCGTTACAATAAATTTTATTTTGCTACAAAAAAAGAGTATTTACGTCCTTTTGTAGTCTATTCAAAATAGACTCATCTATTTGTACAATAGTGAAACTATAATCTTAAATAGTTTCGCTATTCTACAATAGATGGCAGTATTGATTTTTCCGTAGTTTTCAGTTGGTCATATTTGAGTAGAGAACTTTCTAGAACGATATACGTACAGTCGGTTTCTTCTAACTTGTCCGAAAGTGTCAAGAAAGTCCACCTTTTATAAAAACATTAAAGTTTCACATCAATCATATACACTGAATTAAATATTATTAGATTATTGTATTCATTAATTTTAAACGGTTTATTTGGCACTAAAAACTGTTTCTAATATATCGTTTTATCACACTTAATTTACGAAAACTTACTAGAAACTAAAATTTATTTGTACAGCTAAAAAATAACATATGAAGTTGACACATACAATATGAACTTGTCTATGAAATTAATAGACGCGGGCAATAATGAACGAATTGTAAAACGAACGAATGAGTAATGGAATGATTCTTTATCAAAGATAAACATTCATAAAATATGATAAATAGCTTGTAACAATGTTAAATATTGTTAACTGTTTAAAAGTTAAATATTTATTAATAGAATATAAAATATACGCTTTATTGAATTATCATTTTTCAAAGATTAACACTTTTAAAGTAATAATATAGTTTTACAATTTGTTAAATGTGAATAATTTTGTAATAGTAAAATAACCTGCTTTTAATAAAATAAAAGCTTTATTTTGTTAAAGGCAGGTTATTTGATCGATTTTAAAAAATCGTTACGTACTACAATAATTCGACGATCTTGTAATACAAAACAACGTGAGTATTGTTTATGTTAATAGTTATATTTAAATTCATTTGTCCTATAATACTATATGTCCTATAATTATTTTAATTATTTATATCTAATGATACTGCTCCCGTCACGCGAAGATTCTTAGTTTTTCATACTTATTTTTCTGAACTAGTATGGATCAACTTTTTTGAGAAAAAAGATAATTGATTACATTTATTTTCTCAAAAAAACGAGATTAATGTTTTTTTTTAATAGTTATTCTATTTTAATTCATTTGTCTTGTAATATTATAAAATTAATTAAATTATTGAGAATGATACGCAAATTCTGGCGAACAATACTTACTACAATAATCATGCTTGCAATAAAAATGTTAATGTTGCATTTAAGGAAGTTTGCAGTCTTTAAAATTTCGATGACTCATTAGATGAAGGGTGTAGCCGGTATAGGTTAAGTAGGCCAAATCAGACGGGCATCTTATTTGTGTCTCCGTGAGGAACAAGATACATGGTTTATGAGTTTCCAGCTAGAAATGGACAGCAGCGAGATTAAAATGTAAACCTCTGATGTTGGTGAGGTCTACTTTCATCGAGAGGGAGTGCTGCCGCTGTACAACGTTATTCCTGTACATTGTCCTTTTCACTAAATAGAATGAGTGAAGTAGGTGTGAAGACGGCAGTGAATCGAGGCGCTATACTTCCGGACCTGAGACACACATCTCGAAGTCACACTGTTGGGGACTAGTCTGGAGACTGCGGGGACGCCTGAGTCCCCCCAGGAATATCCATACCGCCCTCTCATCCGGTCGCCAACCAATACTATGGCGCATTTTGGGATTTTTCGCTAGTTGGCGGGGCAGCCTTTCACATGTAGGTAGCACGCTACTTGGGCCCCCTACTGACTAGCTGTCGGCCAGCGATGCACCGTGCCTCGGATCCCGCTACCCTCCATGACTAGTCTCCAGATTCATCAACGTCAGTGTGTATCAGATCGTCCAGATTGTATAGGCGCAACTCATTCGACCCGTCTCACTAAAGCTACATCAGCGTCAAAGTGACGGAAAACGGACGCTTGGCGCCACGACTTCAGCTGATGGGTGGTCCTTATAGCCGTGACATATGTCTCCCACCATATCACCTGATTAGCACTACCCAGGGGCCACGTGTAGGGATAGAGAATTCCGGGTGTTCTCTTACGGACGAAGGTGATTCAGCCCCCAAATTGTGTTTAGTGGATTTTGATTTCTCTAGAGCATACTGACCTTGGGATTAAAATAAGAAATGGCAGAAAGGTCAATGCCTTTATTGACAAAATCTGTGGCGTCTACCAGCAGAGGTAATTTTTTTTATTGCGTAGTGCTAACAAGTTAAACTAGGTCATACCTAAGTAACGTTCATAGTGTTTCTTCTTCTTCTATACAAAATAGTGCAAAATAATATAATACTAGCTATCGCCTGTAGACAAAATTCCACCATAGACTAAATTAAAATCTCTTAAGTTCTACAACTGACTTTAGCCGTAAAGAAAATAAATAAACCTTAGTATACAATACAACATTTTTTAAATGTTGTATAGGATATTTCATATTCAGATCGTATGTTTTTGTTTGCGATCTCAGATATCAACACTAAAATTTACGAAAATAAATAATAATAAGTACCAACATATCCAGAGCGCTGGTAATATCAATAAGATCGTTGAAGGAAAATATATTTTATTATTATTATTAACGCTTTTCGACACAATTATTATCTAAACTCCTAGATCTTGAACTAATCTTCATTATACTTAAAGTTTACTTTTTGATTAATACGCCAAAACACTTTTAAATTAACCTGTATCTTAAACTGCAACCAACACAGAGCACACACCATGGATTAATGCCAGTCTAATTTCTTTTATTTATCCCCAAGAGTTGTTTTGTACAATGTTTCGTTCTGAAATGAATGAAAATAATAGAGTACTGTATTGAAAATGGTAAAGAGGGCAAATATTGTTTTTTTTTTGGGTGAAAACCCTAGAAGGTAGCGGTGGTGCCTGTAGAGATTATAGCGTAGATACGTAATTTCTTAATGGTATCGTTAGTTACCGTGGTGTCGCAAGGGGGATTTTAATCTCTTTCTCGATTAGATTGGAAATGTCGATTTCTCTTGAGATCCTGGCATTAAAATCTGACAGAAAGTTCGATGCCTGTATTGACAAAGAAAAATCCTATGGCGTCTACCAGCATATTATTTCTAAATAGCATAGTGCAAACAAGTTAAATTATATCATACCAAAAGTAAACAACCGAACACAATTAATATCATTCATTCAGTTTAATTTGTCATACTTGTTCAACAGGTCTTTCGATTTTTTCCAACCATATTAATTGTCTATGACCAATTTGAGTTACTGGTCCGCCATTTATGTTTACTAAAATGGACAAGGAAAAAGAAATAGACTGTAATGACTGTCATTACGCATATCTTTCTAGAAAAATTAGGTCAACCTAAAATGAACTTTATATGTAAGGTGTACGGCTGATTTTAGCTTGACTTTCTATTATATCATTAGAGATTATATTAAATCAGGAATTTAATTAAAATAAAATGAAAATTGTACTTTCGGATGATATGAAATATCTCCATTTTTAATCATCTGTATTCTACTATCATTTCAGTATCACTAAGGCAATTTAGAGTAACAGCGCATAATAGTGACGCATGCGGCACGCCCACTCTTCGCTTCCCCTGTTCTATGTTCCATGGAAAACTCACCCAAAATGGTACCAAAACAGAGTGACTGATTACACGCACTGGTGGTCATAGTGCATTATGACCACGCATAACTTTTCGTCGGTATATTTATTTGAAAGATATTATTATGTAAAATTTATGTCAAACATTCATGTGCAAAAAATATCTAGACACTTTTTGACTTGTTTCGACGCCCTGGTCGCAAATCCAGTAATTTACGAAGTCGGGTTTCTTAAACATATGCTTGCATAATATTATAGATACGAAATATGGTAATGAAGCGTTGCTATTGTGTTGATATCCGTGTGGCAAAAATGTAATGCTACATGCATAAGTCAGTGTATCCACTACATTTTACCAGGAAAATGACGAAGATAAGCGTTGATGCTATTTCAACAATAATAAATAAGGCATTGACACCGATTCCAGCAAAAGATTGGAAAATTGCTATCTAGTATTCACTAAGGTGATGACACGTTTAACTTTTGCTTGCTTTTACGATATGCTTAAAAAAACAAAAATGGCTCATAATTTCGAATTTTCCTGGAAAAAACACAAAAAAAAAGTTACAATTTTCACGTTACATTGATTCATTATATTCTACAGTTGAAATGAATAGACCACCCAAGTAATTTGCAAACTATATTATTAATATTTAATATTATAGTTTAAAAACGTCATGATTCCTTTTTAGAATCAAAAAACAAATTATAACTCCGTGTTGGTCCGGGCCCCGTTTGAAGAATACCTATAGGTACTATCTGCCGTTCTGCCAGGCAG
The DNA here is from genome assembly GCA_036924255.1 of Apodemia mormo. Classification (NCBI taxonomy): domain Eukaryota; kingdom Metazoa; phylum Arthropoda; class Insecta; order Lepidoptera; family Riodinidae; genus Apodemia; species Apodemia mormo. The sequence goes on along the minus strand of JAUPFN010000021.1, from coordinate 2,444,186 downwards.
TTCGTAAAAGGCGAACGATTGGCCATACGAGTTACTCCATCGTGGTCGTTGAGTTCTGCATCGTCTCGCCTGGTCTGGTACCACCGCCTTACCTATTCCTGCCGCAATAGCGTCAGTGCTCGTCACTATAATGTTCGTTTGGAAGGCAGGGTAGCCGGTAAACACGTGCGTATAGCATTATGACCTCGCACAAAGATAACGCACATGTTTGGTGGCTGCAATGGTTGTGTCTTTGACACGGAAGAATCATTTGCTTGTTTGCTGTCTTATAAAAAATATTTATAATTTGGTAAGTTTTGTTATCCCTTTACCCCTCACTCCACTCTCGTACGACGATGAACAAATAGGTTCCCGAACATTTAATAAACACGTTATGTTTGAAAGGACGTACAAATTTTTTACAATATTAATGAGGAAAATGTCATTTTTTGCCTTTGACTATTAGTCTACGAGGAATCGGCGCATGAGTACCGAAAACTATTCCACCTCCATTTTTTATGCGATCCTCTTCAAATTGCCCTACTGATGATATAAATGCATGTTGCCATGGGGCAACCCGGTGCCATATTGTTTAAACCGAAATTGTTTAAACAATTGCAAGGAATTGTTATTTTTCAACCGAACAATTTTTTTATTATTTATTGAAATACCAATAAAAAAGGTCCTACGACTTTTCACGATAAAGTTAATATTTTTAAAGATATGAATTTTTTTAAAGTTCGAAAAATCTCAAATTTGGGTACTTTCGACCCATGAAAAATATATTTAAAAAAACATAATGTTTAAGTAATATTTTTTTATTTCTCTTTACAATATTTAATAATATTGTTAATAAAGATTTAAAAAAGTCATTGTTTATATCTTTTTTAATTGTTAATTTCGCGCGCTCGCAAGTATGCGTCGCTTACCTTTAAGTATCGCTGTCTCTCTCTGACTCATGCGTTGCGTCGGCCTCTCTGTGTCTTGAATCATTATTTATCATTTATATTAAAAACTATCAACTTTATCAAGATTGTTAAAGAGAGCAATGTTATTAATAATTAAATTGTCTACAATTTGTTTTTAATAAATTTTTTATTGCTCTCTTTCACAATCTTGATAAAGTTGACGGTACTCATGCGCCTATTCCTTCTGGACTATATCTATCTAACCGAAGTTTGGACTAAAGTTTATGCAGGCTATTGTCATTAAATCTTGGAGGTGTTCGTCGCTCATCCTGATCCGGAATTTATTTTTAGTGAAGTTCATGTTGAAAAATGGCTGCTTCACGAACATAAGTTGACAAGTTACATATGTACAATATTTTTTATTGTTAACATAAGGTCCAAAATAGGCTGCCGATCCGGATGCGGTCTGCAGACTGCAGTCCGCTATTCGGTGACCCCTCAACTAGATGGTTATAGGTGCATAAATTTAGAACATCCTTTTGAAAAGTCTTTTAATTAGTAGACAAACATTAAAATAAAAAAGACTTCTTTTTGTAATCCTTTTATTAAAAGTACATTTTACAGTAAATATAATTCTTATTACTTACAAGTAATATAAAAAATGCACCATCCTTATTTCAACATGTATTTACAATCAATCGAGTAAATATTGAATATTTTTTTACGTAAAATTAAACCATAGCCTTAAAATTGCCACGTGTAAATTAACTAGTGATGTGACGATTATTATGCAAACTTATTTTTTATATAACACAATATCAAATATTTCTATTATGTTAGAATTTATCGTTCATAGGTAGGTAGTGTAAATCAAAACACATATTTAAGTAGTAAACTAGTTGCAACCATATTAAATAATAAGCTATACTGTGTATGTTTTACAATTGGTAATAAGTATTTATTGTGTCACATCGCTTAGTTAACTCGCGTAGGTATCGTTTGGTTTTCACACTTACACATAACTATTGATTTATTACAAAACATATTAAATGCTTTATCAAAACTTAATTAAATTTAGGGCTCAAAATCGCTAAACACGTAATAAATATCATAGCAGTTTTATTAATGGATAATAAACAATTTGAAATAAAATGTGAATACATAACGATTTTTCCCTTATTTTTTATAAAAGCATTCCTTACCGAAACTCGTACGTACAATAGATAAATGTAATAAAATTGGTATTTTACTTATGAATCGTTTTCCTTAATATGGATAAGATTTTGATATTGGATAACGAAAGCGTAATACCAGACTTATAATAACTATTCATATGCTGCAAATCTTTCTCCCATCTACTTCTTTGTGTCTGTTTGTGCAGTTAGGAATAATCAAAACTTGGTTTTTATAATAAGATGCGTTTACTAAAATGTTACTACAATCTAAAAATGTTAAATTGTGTCTTTTAATAACTACTTAATGTTTTGTGAAGTTGCCATGCTAAGCATATTAATTACTGACCTCAAATAAAAGTTATACATTTTGAAACGTGTTTTTATTGTAGCAGATAATTTGGTACTTCACAAACAAGAACGATTAAAAATACTAATATAGGTAGTTATTTAGCAGGGACAAAATAGGTACGAGTATGTCTACTATGAAAACAAAATGGTGGGAGCATATAATATTAAATTAAACTTAAATGCTTTCCTAACTTACATTTTCCTAATACCTAATTACTCTAAAAAATAAATTATCTTATTCCATATTCTCCATTATTTACATTTTCTTATTTCAAAATAAATAAGGGTGAAATAAATGCGGCTTTAAATACTGTATAACTACAGATCTAAAATAAATATTTTAAGAATGACTGGATCAATTATATGGAAAATATTTTTTGCAAAATTATTTATCTAAACTAGAGCTAAATAATTTCAATAAATAAGGCACTTAAATTTCTATGACAAATTCAAAATATTTTTTTTGTTAATCAAACCGCCTATTAACTATTGATGACCACGACAGCCTTTGAAATTAATGAAACATCAATAGTTATCGATAGTAAGCTACTTTAATTCTAATAATAATTTAAGATAATGCTTATTTGACTTAAAATTGCTCCTCCAATCATAAGCGTAAAATATTAATGTAAAACAATGACATAGAATTGTTTAAATAAACATAAAAACAAAAGCATTAATTTATTTATTACTTATATTTATTACTTCCCAAGTACGTTCTACGTTCATGAATTTCTTATAATAATACCTTTATCTAAACAAATTTTATTTTGGCCTCTAACAAAACTGTTTACTATCATGATATTCGTTACATTGAATAATATTTTAAAATAAATATAAATTGGTATTATTCATACATACTTCTAACGTTCATAGTTTTCGTCCTATAAATATATTTTTTAAATTTTTCAGGACAAAAACCCAAGAAGCACGAAAATTCTAGCGCTCTATTCCTACCGATACGTTAAAATGTAACAAAATAGATTTTAAAATACGCTTAAATATACTCAAGTGTTTTATTCTAATACTAGGCTTTTCATTTTTTAAACTTTTGAGGCAAAACTTTAGACTCTACTTTTTACACTAGTGTTTTAGTGGCCTAACATCAATATCGATGCATTTGATTGATATTTGATGCATGTCATTGATATTTTTATGTCATTATGACTAATGATTTCGGGTAACTTTTTGTCCCGCACTAACTCCCCGTAGAACCCATTATGGGAACCATTTGGACGGACGGTATTTCGAAACTTAGAGATTTTGAAAAAATGCTAGTGTCGTTCATATTTGGCTTTAATTAAGCCGAGGCTTAAATCAAGGTGATTTATTATCAACGTATAACCTCGCGTTGTAAGTTGTAACTTTAATACTGTAAGACTGCGACAGTCTACGGTAGCAATACCGCTGGTATATCTAGAGTCAGTTCCGGTGACATGACCGTTATTAATTAATCTGCCCAAAGAGGGCTAGTCGTATCGTTCATCCATCTGTGATCCGACTATGGCAAAGACCTGACAACGACTTTAAAAGATTGTGTATTTTTTGTTTTTGTAGGTAGGTTCCTATCATTAAACGAGTGGGCCGATTTTGATAATTTATATTTGTTGAATTAAATTTAATCTAGATAACTAGAATTAGATTTACTTGCTATTTAAGTGGTTGTTACAAAAAATAAAATTATCATTATTTCTCACCCAATATCTGATCTGATTCTTTTAATTTCGTGTCAGTGGCAATTGTCATTTTTTGTGATATATAACATCGATAAAGCAAATGATGGGGAAATTAAAAATATTCGGAAATACCACGTGTTTGATCTATTTAAATATTGGAGTACTGTGAACGGTCCATATCCGGGCGAGTGGGTGGTGAGTGTTGTCGCGGCTAGAGGTTGTTGACGGAGATGATCTGGTTGATCCAGCCGATGAAGGCGGAGACCTTGACGTAGACGCCGGGCACGTCGCGCCGGCCGCAGCCGAAGCCCCAGGAGACCAGCCCCGCCAGCTCGTAGAACCCGTCGTCCTGGCACACCAGCGGCCCGCCGCCGTCGCCCTGACACACCACACCACGTCACACACCACACACCACACTCTCATTGGCTGTTAGCTCCAATACCGTGCATGCTCGTTTAAGAGCGTGTATTCGATTCGCAACAAAACTTCATGTTTTCAAGTTTTTTTCCAGAGCAATATCGTAATAATGTGAGCAGGTTATTCGAAGGATATTACAGTTTTTACAAGATTCAGACTTGATTATTCAATTTACCACAAGGTCAAAATCTAATGGGCAAAAGATTTCAAAAATCAGTATATTGAGTATTAGGTACCTACCTTCATTTATATATAATAAATATTTTAGGTTTCTATCGAAATACTTACTGGTGGAAAAAAATGTTAAAGTGAACTGATTTTGTAATTTTTAAATATCTAACAACAATATTTTCGTCATTTTGGCTCTGTATTGCACTTTAGAAACATATAGGCTCGCGTTCGATCCCCGACGGGGACTAGCATTTGTGTGATGAACATCAAATGTTTGTATTTCCGGATTTGGGTATTTATTAAATATATCCCAGTATTTATAGATATGTTTCTATGTATTAGTATCGTTGAGTAACACCCATAACACAAGCAAATAATTTGCTTACTTTGGGGTTAGATCAATAGGTAAGTAGGTATAATTTGTCCCGTGAATATTTATTATTATTAGGTAGGTATATATCCTGTTGGAAAAATGCATAAAATAAAATATTTTGGCACATTACAATGGTTGTATTCGTCCTGAAAGATAACTCTGATTGTCTTCGTTTTAAAAAACTGTTTTTGAAAATAATATTTTTGCTCTGTAGTGCACTAAATCAATACTTAATGTTGCAAAAACTGTAATATCCTTCGAATAATTTGCTCATATTATTACGATATTGCTCTTGAAAAAACTTGAAAACGAAGTTTTCGTTACAAATCGAAACACGCTCTTACCTAATTTACACGACCGAGGAGTTCTATTCCTAGGTTTAGAGCTTTTGCAATAAATTTGTACATAGCAGAATGAACTTTATGGCAATTCACCACGGATCCACTGAAGGCGCCAACAGTATCTGTAGGGAACTCTCGAGATCGCGCAAGAAATCCCCAAAAGTCGCGCGGCTTTTGGGGATTTCTTGACTTGACTCGTATTTACTTCGTATGTTATACAATTGACATAAAGTTCTTTATTAGTATTGTTCAAACAAGCTATTTTATGATAACGCATTATAGACTATAAACTATTTTTTCTAGCGCGCCACATTATAGACTATATTATAACGTGTAATTGGAACACTGATCGCGCGAGCCGGCCGAGATAGCGCGCGACTCATCACACCGTCATATAACGAGCGTTAGCACGCGGTAACTGGCGCTATAACGCTATAAACTATGTTGTGACGTCTAGCGTTTACAGTCTAGCACGTTACTCGTTAGATCGTGTAGTTTGTAAATTCGTAGGTTATAATGTTATACCTACGCTAGCCGCTAGGTATATGGCGTGGTGTTAAGCGCCGAATGCAAATCTAAAGAGCGTACGCTTTACGTTGAGTACACATAGCGCGCTATAATTTAACGCTATGCGTTATATTAACCACCATTATTCATTATGCTGTGTACAATTTCATTACAAAAAGTAGCTTCCATTCCATTCCCGGCATTGTAAATGGATTCTAAAGAAAACTACAAAATTTCCCGGTGGTAAGAGTTTATAAAAAATCATTAGACTTACTCGACGTGTTGCTAGGACGTGAAAATTCAAGAACTGCTTACTTATTTGGGGGCAACATCAGAAGCTGCTTATTGTTGGTTAGTCATCAGGGGAACCTCCTGACCGTTATGTCATGCTATGAGGAACAGAAGGGCCTAAGCCTGGCAGGCGTCCTTGCCCTCCTCTCCGGCGGCGCAGCAGGAGCTTGCTGGAGTCCCTGTCTGTACGTTACGCTATGAGGACAGTGCAGCTGACCTGGCAGGATTCGTGCCCATCTCTCCGGTTGCACAGCAGGAGGTGGCTGGAGTCCCTGTCTATATGTTACGCTATGAGGACAGTCCAGCTGACCTGGCAGGCGTCGTTGCCCTCCTCTCCGCCGGCGCAGAAGGAGCTGGCGGGCAGGATGAAGATCTTCTCGGTGACGGCGTTCACTTTGCGTATGCACTCGGCGTCGCTCACGATGGGCAGCTCTGCCTCGCGCACGCGCAGTGGGATGGGGCCCGCTGCAAATACACCAGTTACAGTACTGCTCATGTCAATGTCATCTACAGACATTATCAAGTACCATGGCCAAAGACAACGCAATCACCTAAAACATTAGCTAAATATATTTTGTTACAAGGCCAAGTCACAGGACAAATACCACGCGACCACTTAACCTGTAAAAACTGAACAAGAAAATGTTGACCTTCCTATAGATCAAGTCCCAGCCGTGTCAAATTGTTTCGTTATTCATATTGATCTGAAGTTTTCTTTCAATAACATTCTATACTAATACCTATTATAAGGAAAAATTTGTATGTTTGTGACGAATAAACTCAAAAACAATTGGGCCAATCTTTAAAATTCTTTTACCATTAGAAAACCACACTGCCCCAGAGTAATTGAGGGCTATTTTGTTACCCGACCGAAAAAAGAAAATAATAATTTTGGGTCACACGAATCAAGTTGCGAGTTATTGAATGCGCTTTTCAAAATTTAACTTTTAAGTAGGTATGATGTATGTATAGTGTATGTAGTATGATGATCCCACCGACCACACAGCCTATAGACGACTAATGTTTAATTTTCCGTATTGAATGCATTCAGGCAACTAGCTGAGGTAAGACAAAGCGGGATTGCAACGCCGTGATTGGCTAACTCAAGACCACAGTGAAAGATAGTGTTGTACAGAACTAATGATTGATCGACACTGATTACTCAATCAATACTCATTGGCGGGTGAACATTTACATCGGAACTATAAGCCAGATGTGTTGACAGAAGCCATTTGTCTGTTATTAGGTGTCTATGGGCTGTATGGTCGGTGGATGGTCCGGTAGAATATATTTAATATGTGTGCATAAAAAGAGGACTAATGATGAGTAAAACGCGAAAACAATTTTTTGTAAGTGTTATAGAATTATAACTAAAGTATTTTTAATAACAAAATACACATGCTATTATTTTGTTTATATCAATACTTAGATTTTTGTTATAATTTCATTGTTCCTTTATGGTAATAAACTTTTTTTTATATTAACTTCATTTTGTTTCGTAGGAATCGGTCTTGTATCGTTTATTATTAACTGTGTTATGATTTGTTTCCTATTCTCCGAAATCCTATATTGAGAAACAAAACAAGTATAGAATTATTATCATTAAATTATATCTACGTCATAATTCAAAATTGCATCTTCACCACTTCCATGTGTGAAAATCCACAATCGTGCATTTTCTCAGCACTTTCTGCCTCGCATACTTCTCTGTGGAATCAATGACCGCTGGGGTGTTTCCGAACGGTTACTGCCCTAATACTGGGGACCTTCAAGCTTACTCATTCTTAAAGGCCAGCAACGCAACTGCAAGACCTCTGATATTACAGATTTTCATGGGCAATGGTGATTACTTACTATCAGGTGCTACCCGTATGCCCTCTCTCCTATAAAAAAAATATGTGTTTCGGTGGCACGGCACGTCACGTAGTCAACGCCCTCCTCCAGAAAACAGACGCAATGCTCGTTATTTACAAAAATAAAACGGTACTAAAACTCCTGCAGTCTTCTGTGCGTAAAGCACTTTTTTCCTTGGATGTCCATAAGTCTAGTAGACCAGATGGCATCACTCCGATTGTGCCTAAAATGTGTACTCCAGAGTTGACGCCAGTATTAACGCGACTGTTCCGGCTCTCCTACTCACTCGGCGTGGTACCGATTCATAGAATACAGCTTTAATACATCCCATCCCTAAGAAAGGAGATCGCTCTAATTCGTCTAACTATCAGCCTATAGTCATAACCTTCTAGTTCTCCTAAATTATGGATCAATAATCAACTCTTTTGACCGCCCCGTTGGTCGAGTGGTTAGCAAACCTAAGAATCGATAGGGCTTGGGTTCGATTCCCGACATGGACAATCATTTGTGTAATGAGCATAGACATTTTTATTTCTGGGTTCGGGTGTTTATTATGCATGTAACAGTATTTATATATATATTTCTATGTATTAATATCGTTGACGAACACCCAAAACACATGCAATAAATAGCTTACCTTGGGGTCAGATCGATTTGTGTATCTTGTCGGGCAATATTATTATTATTAACTCTGAGCTCCTCAAGTATTTAGAAAAGCACCAGCTGATTAGTAACCGTTAGTACAGGTTCCGTCGTAGCCGTTCATTTGGTGATCTAGTATATCTGTCATATAAGTAGGCGGAAGTAGTTGAGTCCAACTGCCAATGTCTCCTACATTGGCAGTTAGTTTGGATATAACGAAGGCATGGCACAAAACTTTTTTCGCGGAACTGCCTTTCTATAGATTTCCCGAAAAATTCTGCAAGTATATCGCCAGATTTTTGGCTGATCGGAGCATCAAGGTCGTAGTCGACGGTGCGTGCTCTGACCTTAAACCTGTCAATGCTGGTGTTCCCCAAGGCTGTATGCTATCACCAACAATGTTCCTTATACATATCAATGACATGATAAGAATTCGCAACATATATTGCTATGCAAATGACAGTACTGGTGATGCTATAATCAAGTCATGCCTTAGCGGTATTCCTCGGGAACATGTCGAAGAGTGTTGAAATAAGCTTGTCTCGAGAATCGACTTATTGATTTCTCGGAATGGGGTTGTCAATAAGACACTTTGCGTGTTTACCATTAAAAAGACAACCATTTGGCGTATCACCTCAATTTAGGAATAGGTACTCTCCTGACAGCTTCAGCTAATATTTGAATTCTGGGTGTCAACATATCGAATTACGTTCAGTTTCGCGGTCATTTACAAGGTCGATATACCGTCGGACCGATCGGATAAACGAGTCTTCAAAAATCTCAAGCCTCTGTGTGCTCAACAGAGCGAGACTGCACTTTTTGCCGGCCCATCGTCTTCAGCTTTATAGGTCGGAGTTCCCCAGTACTAGTTCCTTCCTGTTGATCGCATTCAGCGTAGAACGGTTCGAATCGTAGACGACCAGGCTATTTCGAAACGGTTTTACTTTTTGGTGTTTCGCAGAGATGTGGGTTCGCTCTGTTTCTTCCATCGTATTTATCATGGCGAATGTTCCAATCAGTTGTTTGAGCTAATTCCAGCCACTGAATTCCATTATCGGACATCGCGTCAATATTTGAAGTTTCACCTTCATCATCTCGATGTCTGGAAATCCACAACCGTGCGTATCTCTTGACACTTTTTGCCTTGCACTACTCTGTTATGCAGTCAATTACCGGCAGGGGTGTATCCGAACGGATACGACATGGGGACCTTCAAGAAAAGAGCTTACTCGTCCTTAAAAAGCCGGCTATGCAATTGCAAGACCTTCTGCTATTGCGGATGTCCATGGGCAGCGGCGACCACTTACCTAAGTGCACCTTCTGCTCGTTTGCCCCTTTGAAGTAGTAAGAGAAATAAGTTTACGTCATAGTTGCAAACATTCCTTTCTTCCTTTATATTTGTAACTCTGTTACACAAACTCGCCAGATTTACTGATCGAAACATGATTTTCGGATTTGCCGGTATATTTATATGTTACACAATTATCAATAATCAATCATTTTCAAATCATTCTATATTATACTAGCTGCAGCGGGCTGCGCTGCATTATAAAAGTTATTGACGAACCCGTGGAACCACCAAATCTTTTCGGGATAGAGAGTAGCCTATGTGCTGTCACCACCATCTACTTGTGTGCCAAATGTCATTCAAATCCATTCAGTAGTTTTGTGTGATTGAGTAACAAATATCCCTCCAAACATCCATCCACCCAAACATCCAAACTTTCACATTTGTAATATTAATATAGATCACACCAATATACTAAATACTGTGCAAATATTGAAGGAGTCTAAGTTTGTCATGCACATACTATCGTGTCTGTTGCCTTAGACGCATGAAGACCCTTATACAAAAATATAAAGACGCAAGTAGCCGGGATGCATTAAATAATCCCGGCCATCCTATGAATACTGTAATTGTGAAAGTTCGAGTGTATGTCTGAGTGTTTGTTACTCCATATTTATATTTGTATTTCGCTTTATAAGTATTGTTGACTAACACCCATAACACAAGCAAATAATTTGCTTAGGTATTTTGGGGTGTGATCGATTTGTGTAATTTATCCAGCTATATTACTATTTTCATTACTAAGCGAGCTGCTATTATGTGTATAATGGAATACCGTAAAGCTCTCGAATGACCCGTGACACATGGTAGTGTGATGCCGGTGTGTAGTGTGTAGTGGTGAACTTACTCTCCCCCATGTACCCGTAGCCGGTGACGGTGCACCGCTTGCCGGCCGCGTGGCTCACCCCGCGCGCCGGCAGGCACACCAGGCACACCCCTGCGCACACGCCGCACACTCACAACTGACTCCACAATACAACCCTACGGCTCCGACTTACATATTACAGAACCTCTTTACATAATTGGATCTGGTGCATCATTTGCAGAATAATAAACATACGTAATGAGCCCAAACACGATACATTTCCTGTTAAATATCGATAAGTTGGGATGTATTGTAGGTGTCTCTTACTTCAAATTATGAAGTCTTCGCCAATTCAAAAATGTATTTTTATTTTAGTTTTCTGATAAAAACCACGCTGGCCAGGTTAGGATATATGCCCGGTTGGCTTGCCACCTATCACATCGTGGGACTAAGTATCTACGGCTAATCGTGGGTGAACTGGTCCTACATGTTCGGGGTGACAAGCGTGAAGATACTTGCATCATCGGTGTTGATGCAGTATAATGGGAAAACGGTTGATCCCTGTAGTTGACTATTTCATAACAGGTACACAGTATTCCGTGAATTATGGAACAGTACAAGTAGTTTGATCATTATGAAGGAGTAAAACTCATACATAATGATCAAAATCACGAGATTATAAAGATACTACCCCGTGTTGGTCCGTATTATAGAAAAACAGCCTATCTGTCATTTAGCAGAGCAGTTTGGAAAAGCAAAAAATTGGCTACTCATGTCACCTTCGAATAATGGCAGAATTCTGCCAACACCGCGATACCTATTGTTGTAGCAATAGCCGTGTTCCATTCTCGAGGGTAAGATAGCTTGTAAACTCATGCAAGTGAGATTACCGCCATACATATATCTAAGTAAGTACTATTAACGTATGTGGTGATTATTATTATAGGCGATTATTATCTTTTTTCTTGTGGTTTGTTGTCTTGTGATATACAAAAAAAGTGACCTTCTTTGAGCTCTGCCTTCCCGTGCAGCTTGAGTAGCGCGATGTCGTTGTCGAGGGTTTGGCTGTTGTGGTTGTGGTGGATGTAGGTGGTGGCGACCCGCAGCGTCTGCGCGCCCGGCGACCCGTACTTCCGGGTCAGGTCGTGGTCGCCCACTCGCACGTAGATGGCGTCGCCGGACCGCACGATGCTGCACACGAAACACTCGCTTCTGTACGCGTCAACGCCTCGCACGGCTTCATAGCATAGCATTATAAATTGGCAGAGATTGCTTTATCGGAGAGATAACCATCGGCTGCAGTGCATTAAAGTGCGTAGTGTGCAGGTAGTGTGGTGTGGCAGCTCACTTGGTGACGCAGTGCGCCGCGGTGAGCACCCACTGCGTGCCCACGAGCGCGGCGCCGCACAGGTACTGGTTGAGCGAGTTGATGAGCGCCGTCTGCCAGCACCACTGTGTGTAGTGTGGTGTGTGGTGTGTGGTGTGGCAGCTCACTTGGTGACGCAGTGCGCCGCGGTGAGCACCCACTGCGTGCCCACGAGCGCGGCGCCGCACAGGTACTGGTTGAGCGAGTTGATGAGCGCCGTCTGCCAGCACCACTGTGTGTAGTGTGGTGTGTGGTGTGTGGTGTGTGGTGTGGCAGCTCACTTGGTGACGCAGTGCGCCGCGGTGAGCACCCACTGCGTGCCCACGAGCGCGGCGCCGCACAGGTACTGGTTGAGCGAGTTGATGAGCGCCGTCTGCCAGCACCACTGTGTGTAGTGTGGTGTGTGGTGTGTGGTGTGTGGTGTGTGGTGTGTGGTGTGTGGTGTGGCAGCTCACTTGGTGACGCAGTGCGCCGCGGTGAGCACCCACTGCGTGCCCACGAGCGCGGCGCCGCACAGGTACTGGTTGAGCGAGTTGATGAGCGCCGTCTGCCAGCACCACTGTGTGTAGTGTGGTGTGTGGTGTGTGGTGTGTGGTGTGTGGTGTGTGGTGTGGCAGCTCACTTGGTGACGCAGTGCGCCGCGGTGAGCACCCACTGCGTGCCCACGAGCGCGGCGCCGCACAGGTACTGGTTGAGCGAGTTGATGAGCGCCGTCTGCCAGCACCACTGTGTGTAGTGTGGTGTGTGGTGTGTGGTGTGTGGTGTGTGGTGTGTGGTGTGGCAGCTCACTTGGTGACGCAGTGCGCCGCGGTGAGCACCCACTGCGTGCCCACGAGCGCGGCGCCGCACAGGTACTGGTTGAGCGAGTTGATGAGCGCCGTCTGCCAGCACCACTGTGTGTAGTGTGGTGTGTGGTGTGTGGTGTGTGGTGTGTGGTGTGTGGTGTGGCAGCTCACTTGGTGACGCAGTGCGCCGCGGTGAGCACCCACTGCGTGCCCACGAGCGCGGCGCCGCACAGGTACTGGTTGAGCGAGTTGATGAGCGCCGTCTGCCAGCACCACTGTGTGTAGTGTGGTGTGTGGTGTGTGGTGTGTGGTGTGTGGTGTGTGGTGTGGCAGCTCACTTGGTGACGCAGTGCGCCGCGGTGAGCACCCACTGCGTGCCCACGAGCGCGGCGCCGCACAGGTACTGGTTGAGCGAGTTGATGAGCGCCGTCTGCCAGCACCACTGTGTGTAGTGTGGTGTGTGGTGTGTGGTGTGTGGTGTGTGGTGTGTGGTGTGGCAGCTCACTTGGTGACGCAGTGCGCCGCGGTGAGCACCCACTGCGTGCCCACGAGCGCGGCGCCGCACAGGTACTGGTTGAGCGAGTTGATGAGCGCCGTCTGCCAGCACCACTGTGTGTAGTGTGGTGTGTGGTGTGTGGTGTGTGGTGTGTGGTGTGTGGTGTGGCAGCTCACTTGGTGACGCAGTGCGCCGCGGTGAGCACCCACTGCGTGCCCACGAGCGCGGCGCCGCACAGGTACTGGTTGAGCGAGTTGATGAGCGCCGTCTGCCAGCACCACTCGCCGCGCTCGCCGTCCGCGCCGCCCATCACCCGCGCCGACCGCCCGCTGCTGCCTGCCACACCACATCAGCACCCATTTACTTTGGGGTAATTCAGAATTTATCCGCACATCATTCTTTGAAATCATAAAATACAATAACAATTCAATTATACCCTTGAATGAACAAAGTCTACAAAATCGCCCATACTGCACAGTGTAGCGTTCTTTTATAGGCCCAATATTAATTTACGTTCCGGCTGAGCACTCTGCTCGCCCAAAAAGCCCGATGACGCAATAACGACCCGCAAGGGCAACTGTGATAGCCATTTATAAAAAAAAAGCGCGAGTCAGTATTAAATATTGGGTGAAGTAGTGTTCATTGCTCCAGAAGATGCTTCGGTCGCAAAGTGAAACGTTCATTGAATGCGTGTGCAGTTTGCTTCTGTGCTTGCTACTGTCGTGGTGGACGAGGGTTGATAACTGTGCCGCTGGGGTCTTCTTTATTTTCCAGATCTACGGTAAGTTTGCTTAATTTTCTACACCGTCTTTTTATTTTCACGTTTAGTGGCAACGCAAGAAAACATGTGAAAACTCGCAGAAATTTGTACATTAAGTAGTTTTTTCGTTGAGTAATTGAAGAAATCTTTAGTAATTGATGTTAGCCGTTAAAGTTGCACTACCCAAATACTTTCAAAGTTTTTCTGACTTGTAGGTGTAGACGCCTACATAGGTAGACACTAAAGATGTTAACGGTGCGTTGCTACCTTGTGGCGAGATCTAATACCAAATGCATAAGTTTACTAGCTACCTCACCCTCCAAACCGGAACACGACAGTGACAAGTGCTGACCCTTTTGCGGCTTGCGGCAGGAATAGGTAAGGCGGTGGTACCAGACTCAAACGAGAAAATACAGAACTCTACCATATACTAGCCGCGATGATAGCGACTTGCATAGCCGATCGGTCGCCTTTTACGACTCGCCTGGCAACGGCAATTCGCCTATTCTTCAAAGGAGCTTGGACCAACACGGGGAGAATTAGATTATGTAGCTGCGTTCCTATTTTTTAATAACATTGTTCCCATTTACATGTCTCCGTTTATCAGTGCGCTCTAGCCTCTATGATATATTCGCGTTAGACGCCGGGCTTACTGGGGTCTACGAGATCACTCCTGTTACTAACATAAACATACTTACTAGAACTTTTTATTTTCCGTTGATCTACTCTGCTTATCTCAGGGCTCCGAAAGCATCAGGAACTTTAGGTTCTTTATTTACTCTGCGTACAATGCAACACTGGTCTGATCTTTGATAAGTACGCCATCAGTGAAATCGCGATATTATGCTGCTATTCTGCCTAGCAATTACAATGGAGTATATGTACGAATAAACATTTTCCGTAAAGTTAGTAAGCCAGGCCAGTGAAATCTTGGTTCTCTCCGTCTATCTCTTAAGAGCGGAAAGTTTAGAAGCATAATTTCTATATATCTTTACCCATTATTGTAACTACCCTCATTAGTTTAAAAAACAGTAAGTTTATTAACATTAAGTATGTTTAAAGCCCTGATCAAGCGCCAGCAGCAGCATTACATGGTCCTGTTGAATTAGATTCCTTTTAAGAGCAATGGCTCACTCTCGTTTTCACCACTAACTTCTCTCAACTTCTGTAAACCAGAATCTACAGCAGCATCTTCTTCATAAGCACTGATCACGAGCTAGAGTGCCCTGGGAATGGGCTTGGCTTTCTTGAAACCCGCAACGAAATTAATTAGAATTATATAGGAGGTGTAGAAAAATGCATCCAGTTTCTTTTCCTTTCCAGGAGGAGACAGCGAAATAGTGAAAGCATAAAAATGCTACGAAATGTAATCTTTACAATCAGGTTAAACCTGATTGTAAAGTTTACTAGATATGCTTTTGCACTCCGTAGTTCAGAAATTGAAGACCTACTAACACGCCCTTCTTAATTCTGCTTCCAGATGCAGTATAACAAAATCTCTTGAAGGCATGGAAGTTCCCACGTATTCCCACAAGATGGAGTATTAGATTTGGCACGTTAATATCACGTAATTCTTTTCTTCATTTAACCCATTTCGGAGTGTCATAGAGACCAGTCGCTATTTAACTAGTTTGGTTCTGACGTAACTTAGTACTGACCTTTGACGCCGCACACATATTTGTTGTATTTCTCTGGGGTTCGTAGTGACGTGCCGTAGCTGGGCTCGTATAGGGCTGAAATTGCAAGAAAAATATTTTAACATAAAGCTATTACAATTTCTATTGACTTTATTGCACAAAAGGTATCTTGGAGATTTGAAATTTTTAGTAAAATAAAATTAACCAATTTTACCTTCCAATTAACCGATGGCAACTAAAATTCTGGTCTTTGGACTTGTAATAATTTCGATAGTTATTGTTGATAGTTAGCTGTTTGTTTTACCTAAACCATTCAATCTTATGCAATTACTTTTAACATGTGCAGTATTTATATTCTGCCAAAAAATGTTTCCATTTGTGAGTACGCCAAATGGCTTTGAGGTTACTTACCTATTTCCCCTACCCAGGGGCTTCCATATGCTTTGCCAGTATGATATATATTAATACTGGTATATACTACACATACTTTAGTTAATGCATAAAAAATGCATTACTTTAGTTAATGCATTAGCGTTTCATTACTCATTACTATGATAATGAGCAATGAAATCAGTTTTCATTACTCATTACTATAATAATGAGTAATGAAATCAGTTTTCATTACTCATTACTATAATAATGAGTAATGAAATCAGTTTCCATTACTCATTATTGTTTTTTAATGGAACAAAAATTAATTTTCATTAAATTTTTTTTAATGAATAATGTATTATTTTTACATTACTTAATTTTTTATTTTAATGAGTATTTCAATGATTTACATTAAAATTCTCAACGTTAATGAGTAATGTACCAACTTTTCATTACCCATTTCATTATATTTAATAAAGCGTTAATGAGCATTTCATTACTTATTATACATAAATATAATTACTATTTGTGATAATAGCTGTTACACAGAAAGAAAGATTCACTTAAACCAAGAAAATATTTATCTTCCAAATTATTTTCTTGGGCGAAAAAAATTTTTTTTTGACACAAGAAAATGAGTAATATATGATTTTTCATTATTCATTTTTTTTCCAATGAGTAATAGAAGACCACAAATTACACATTAATTATTTAATGAATAATGTAAATATTTTACATTAAATTTTTTTTAATGAGTAATGGACAAAATTACATTACCATTAAAAAAAGTAATGATTATTGCATTATTTTTTACATTAAGATTTTTGCAACTCTGACAGCGTGTGCGCCACGGTGTGCCCGTGCGGCGTGTAGGGCGAGTAGGGCGCGAAGGGTGAGTAGGGCGTGTAGGCGGCTACATACCCGAGTCCCCCATGGGCGTGGGGTGTGGCAGCGTGTGCGCCTGCGGCGTGTAGGGCGAGTAGGGCGCGAGGGGCGAGTAGGGCGTATGAACGGCTACATACCCGAGTCCCCCATGGGCGTGGGGTGTGGCAGCGTGTGCGCTTGCGGCGTGTAGGGCGAGTAGGGCGCGAGGGGCGAGTAGGGCGTATGAACGGCTACATACCCGAGTCCCCCATGGGCGTGGGGTGTGGCAGCGTGTGCGCCTGCGGCGTGTAGGGCGAGTAGGGCGCGAGGGGCGAGTAGGGCGTATGAACGGCTACATACTCGAGTCCCCCATGGGCGTGGGGTGTGGCAGCGTGTGCGCTTGCGGCGTGTAGGGCGAGTAGGGCGCGAGGGGCGAGTAGGGCGTATGAACGGCTACATACCCGAGTCCCCCATGGGCGTGGGGTGTGGCAGCGTGTGCGCTTGCGGCGTGTAGGGCGAGTAGGGCGTGTGGGCAGCTACCCCGAGTCCCCCGTGGGCGTGGTGTGCGGCAGCGTGTGCGCCACGGTGTGCGCGTGCGGCGTGTAAGGCGAGTAGGGCGCGGGGGGCGAGTAGGGCGTGTGGGCGGTTACATACCCGAGTCCCCCATGGGCGTGGTGTGCGGCAGCGTGTGCGCCACGGTGTGCGCGTGCGGCGTGTAAGGCGAGTAGGGCGCGGGGGGCGAGTAGGGCGTGTGCGGCGGCGGCGGGGTGGTGGCGAGGGGGTAGGTGTCGTTGCGCGCGCCCCCCACCACCTCCTGCACCTTCGACTTGGGCGCGCAGCACTGCGTGCCCGCCTTCTTGCACTTGAACACGTCCGTCATCTCCGCGTTACCTGCCACAGCACACCGATATCTCTTTAGTAGACAATCTACTGTAACTCGCGTATAATTATCATCTCTGTGTTAATTTCGATCACACATTGATCCTGCCTCTATTAAAAATTAACATTAAGTTCCAGACAAACCGTTGCGGCCCAACAACAAAAACCGCCGAATACCCCACAGATACAGCGCGTTCAATATAATGCGCACATCACAAATGTCAACATACTTTACACCGGTTAGACTTAAACTCTTTTAAAAAACTTAAAATTGTATTATATATTTCCAATAGTAAACAATCAGTATATTAATACATGAAGGAATAACTTTGGACACTTTTTAGACAATTGACAATTAGACAATTTAGTTCAGAAGAAACCTTATATTTTTATATGAAATGTAAGGTTTTATTATTAGAAATACATTAAATTAATAAATATAAACATTACACACACTACATTCATGTGACATACATGTAATATACACACATCTATACAATGTTATTTTTTTACAGCTAAAGACAGTTTTAAACTTAAGAGATTTTATTGTGTAGTTTTCTCGGCGTTGGTCCGGGCTCCTTTGAAAAATAGACCAACTGCTGTTCTGTCAGGCATGTCGTAAGAGAAGACCGATTGGCTATACGTGTCACTACCACCGTGACTACTAGGTGGTAGAGTTCCGCAACATATCGCTCAGATCTAATACCACAGCCTTACCTATTCCTAACGCAATATCCGATAAAAGACCGATAAACTAGCCACTCTGCGGCGATGAGCGAAGCACGAGTTTTTTGCCTACCAGATCATCGTCGTTTATGAGCCTCTTGGCACGCCTCTCTATCGCTTTAAGCGTCTCCAGCTGGTATTTGGCGGATCCATCCCAGAGGTGAGAGCAGTATTCCATGCACGAACGGACTTGTGGTTGATAAAGATTGAGCAACTGTCCTGGGCTGAAATACTGTCTCACCTTGGCCAGAATACCAAACTTTTTTGAGGCAACTTGGTCTTTCGATTTGATGTACGAACCAAAGTTGAGAGTAGGCGTTAAGATGATACCAAGTAGCTCGAGATGGTCATTTATCGGCACGGACAAACCCTGAAAAGACGGAGATAGGTAGAATGGCCTCCGTTTAGCGGAGAATAGTTCCTATTATTTTGCAATATACCAACACTATAAATAAAAGTATTTAAATTATTTACCAAAGCGACTTTTTTAAAAGGCACATAAAGAATGTACAACCTGTATCCAGCGAAATTTTTTATTATTATATTTAAAAGTAATGCGTCAAATAAATAGTATAATAACTCTACAGAAATAGGTATGCACAAATTATAAGGATGTATCTAGTGATGTATACCGCAGCCATAATCTACATATATAATAAAATCGTAGGAAAGTCAAAACTGTACATTGAATATTTTTTTAAAAGAATACTTGGGACGTGACCTACAATCGCCAAAAATATAGTTTTTAGAATTTTTGTCTGTTTGTCTGTATGTATGTCGGGGTAAACTCAAAAAATACTGCATGTATTTACTTCAAATTTTGCATGAATATTACTTATAGGTCGGGTCAACATATAGGCTATATATTATCACGCTATTACCTACGGGGGAGGAGCTGTGCGGAGTAAACGAAGTCCGCGCGGACGAAGTCGTGGGCAACAGATGGTTATTTATAAAAAAAACACAACTGTCACTATAACTTGTGTTTGCGGTACTACTGTAGTATTCTGTAATGGTGCTTGAAGAAGAAGGTACTGACGGAAGCAGGTGAAGGACAGCAGCGAGACGATGCAGGTGCCGGGGCAGTCTTTGCGCGGGTCCACCGGCGCTGCCGTCGTGGTGGTGGTGGTGGTGGTGGTGGTCGGGCGCGGAGTGGTCCGCGGCGGCGCTCTGGAACAATCCGGAAATTACAGTCACAATTATATAACAATATGTAGACTTTCTCAATGTTCGTGGACTTTCTCATGTAGGTGTACAGGAAGGCGCTCCCATAACCATAATGGACTTCTGATGTCACATTTTACAGTCTATAGCGATTCATATATTATGTAGATATTAATAATACGAGTATAGATCTGTAATGTCTTAATAAGAAGAACAATGAATCTTGCTAGATTCGGAACGCGGCAAAGTAATAAGCTTTGCTGAGTTCCGAAACCCTTAGTTTTGTAATTTTTGTGAGCGAACAAACAAACATTTACACGTTTATTAACTAGCTGGTGTTTGCCCCACACAGCTTTGCCTTGCCTTTAAATACTAGATAAATCAATAGATAGGTACAGTGCACAATATCTTGGTCATGGCGTCATCATATACTTATTATATTAATGTTAGGAATGCACTATATCGATTATGAACTAGTTAATACATCGACTCGCACTTTGCCGATTTTCAGGTGGCCTGTGTCCACAACCTTTTTTGAAGCTGGATCCGCGCCTGTCTACAGGACGACAAGCCAGAGCCAAGCCAGAGAAACACGAATAATATGACAGTAGCTTATTATAATATTCCCAACAGTTGGTGGAGTATTAAGCATTAAATCGCGTCAAGCAAATGCGTGCTACGAGCACCGAACATGGGCATTGCAATAGTGGCTACACAAACACATAATTGTGGCTACACAAGCACATAATTGTGGCTACACAAGCACACAAGTAAACAAATTATTGTTTACTTTGGGGTTAGATTAATTCTCGCGAAAGGGCGATTTTAATTAACAATTATAATTTTAAAAATGAAACGGAATAAGAACGTACTACTTTTGAAAATTTAATGACAATAAATGAATTCACTACTATTATGAATGCAAAAGATTGCGTATGTGTTATTTCACCACTCTAATATGGCTGGACGGGTTTGGATGAAATTTGACATTATTTTTTATATCATCAGATAGCAAACAAGCAAATTCGTCTCCTGGTGGAAAGAGTTAACCATCGCCTATAGACACCAAAGATGTTAATGGCGCGTTGCTATCTTGTGGCGAGGTCTAACACCACATGAATAAGTTTACCGGCTACCTTACCTTCCAAATCGGAATACTACAATGTGATATTGTGAGGACTACACTATTGCATAAGGCAACTTGTAAAAATAGTTGTAAATGTGAATGAATAAATAAATAAATAAACTATGATGTCTATGTGCGGGTGTCCGTACTTTATATATTTAATAATTAGTCGAAATTTAAGTACTTATTTTTTTTTATTTCGTATCAAAATCGAATACTGAACATCCTCCTTCAGTATGTACAGTTGCTTCCCAGTCAACCTGTGTAGCCCTGCAACAGTAAGCTCGTGTTAGCACCATAACCACCGTTATGGGATTATGGCTTCGACGGTAATGTATCCAATAAAATCAGGCTTCGTCTTTACATTACAATTTGAGGATACCGATACACAAACCTGGGTGCTAGAATAATAGATACCTTATAGGCGGTGGTCATCACTGTTCGCGTGGTGAATCATCCGCATGTTTATCGTAAAAAGTAAAATAGAGACAATAATAAAATGTAACCGAGTGTTGTCGCAGCAGATGAAGTTGCTGAGCTTGCAGTGCGTGTTCTTGAGCAGCAGGGCGGGGCGCTCGCAGAAGCCGGCCACGAACGTCGGCAGGCAGTAGCCCGGGCACTGCGCCAGCGGCCGCTGCACAACGGAACATAGGTGGATAATGGCATCCGATCTCCTGGATAACTGTAACTTACACTCGTGTACACTTTTTTAGTAACTTGGGGAATGTTGGATTTTTACGATTCCTAATTTTGTTTATATAATCGTAGTATAAATGTTTGGATTATTATTATTTAAAGTTAAAAAAAAGGAAGAGGCAAAACAATTTCTTCTTTCGATTATTATAATATTTTAAATGACGGAAATTGACACACTTTGATAACAAACATAATTAATGAATATATACCTACTACTACCATAAACATTTTTAGAAATAACAAAGAAATTAAAGAAAACATTAAATTAATGTTACAGTAATGCCACCTAAACAAGATGAAAAAACTACTGATCTAATAAACATAGAGCTGAGTAGAACAATTATTATTTTTTCATGACAATATATTACACGAATAAGCCTTTGAGTAAAATGTCATACTTGTAGATACTTCGTTTGCGAAGTTAAACGTGCGTTGAGTAGGTATGTGTGCCTTATGTTTATGTTCGTGCTATTGAAATGGTGGTAAGTATGAAAAATTGTAATATTTTTGTTTTTTAGTGGCATGGCACACGCAGGCACAGATAGGTATACGCATAAATGAAAAGATGGAAATTAAATTACCTTATTTTTCCTTGTGATGTGAATTGTTGTGAAGTAATCTTTGAATCTATCTAATTATAAAATAACAGAAGAAATATTACTATCGCGAATGTTCCGACTTCAAACTTGAGTTTGAAGTCGTAACATAATATCCGACTGTTCTCTGTTTTGCGATCGAGATAATTGGAAACAGTGTTCTATACAACATGTAATCAATTTCTGAAATTATGTTATTTTATGAGCATTGAGCAGTATGGTTCTTGTTTGATACATAAAAGTTTAGTTTAGACATAGAAGTTTTTAAATCTTTTTGGTGATAAGCTATAGAAAGGATGATTAGGTTAGTTGTGATTATGTAATAGGGCTCATGTCTGACAGTGATAATTACATGAATTATTATCAAAGCTAAACATGGCGATTTGTAATGAAAGTAACTGCGCGGTTACAGTCTCTGCGATTAGTGTGTCGATTTGTTGCCGATACAATTGCGTATTTTTGAAGTCACAAATATGTTTTACGTTCAAATTTAAGTGTTCAAATTAAAAATATATTGTGAGATTTCACTCCAAGTATGTTATGTAATATAATGAGTATTTAGATAAATCAGTCCTCACCGGCGTGGTGGGTCTCGGCGTGGTGGTGGGCCTGCGCGTGGTGGGCGCGTCGGCGGCGTCGGTGAGGCAGCAGGTGCCCTCGCCGGGGCACGCGGCCTCCTCGTCCACGCGGTCGCACAGCAGCGCGAACAGCCCGCTGATGCAGTCCCCGCGGCACTTGTGGCCCGGCCGCTGCTTCGGTGCTATCGTCGTTGTCAGCTGGAATGTTTTTTTTTATAGAAGAGGGGGCAAACGGACAGAGGCTTACCTAATGGAAATTGATTACCGCCGCCCATGGACAACCACACTATCAGAAGATTTGCAGTTGCGTTGCCGGCCTTTTTAGAAAGAGTAGGCTCTTTGCTTGAAGGTCCTTAAGTCGAATCCGCTTCGAAAAACCTCTGCCGGTAATTGGTTCCACAAAGGAATATTGCGAGGAAAAAAGTGCATCGAGAATCGCACAGTTGTGGATTTCCAGACATCGAGTTATACCCGTTACTTATCCCGTATTATGAAATATAGCGAGGACATTTTTAATTTCCTTTCCATTGTCATAACTAGTGGAAAGGGGGTTCAGCGCTGTTACCAATCTCCTAACGAAAAAAGAAACAGACTGGACATCATTAGCCCAGG
This sequence comes from Apodemia mormo, assembly GCA_036924255.1. Taxonomy (NCBI): domain Eukaryota; kingdom Metazoa; phylum Arthropoda; class Insecta; order Lepidoptera; family Riodinidae; genus Apodemia; species Apodemia mormo. Next base: position 2,420,694 of record JAUPFN010000021.1, on the reverse strand, counting down.
AGATTTAAGAAAATTGACGCCAAATGTTGATAATTTATTATTAATGCATCAGATTCATCCTTCTTACTAAAAATATTGACTTCTGTTATTTTAATTAATAGTTTATTTTATGTTTATTTAATGTTACGTATATTTTACATAACAGATACAAAATTTTATTTTGAGTAGTTTTAATTGAAATTCAATTAATAAATGTATAAATTAACATGTGTTTTTACTTTAAGTTTTTAACACTAAACTTCACTACAGTTAGAAATTTACAAGAAATCAATATTAGGTAAGTAGGGGGTCTACCCAACACGGAAAAACATGGCAAGGACCATGTCTACGACACAAAAAAGTTTGGGGAACTTTGGGTTAGGGTATGAATATGATGACTTCATGTTTTTAATTGCAGACACATATGTAAAAAAATAAAGATATATAACGGATAATGATAATTTTAAGACCAATCTTCGCATTTATTTTCTATCGACCGAATTTTGTACAAATATGTATCGAGTCCGGCCACGGTCTTTGACACATGATGAATAAGCATATATGTTTATTGTGATGTGCTCTAACAAATAGTCTTTCAAAAACTGCTTAAAAAACATCAATTTCAACAAATTATGTCTTGTCAGCCCCTTAAAGTGAAAGATGCAGATATACCGAAGAAGACCAAGACTGATATAGCATCAGAAATCAGAAGTATTTTATTCAATAAAACTTTTTACAAGTTATTTTGACACGTCAACATATTTTTTTAAAAACTACTACCGGATCGGAAACGCGGCCACACACTGAGAAGATCCGGCAGAAGAAACTCAGCGGGCTAGTCTTTTTTTTTTCATATCATCTATTTTTTTACAATATCACAATATTACAAAAAATATATATGAGATCGGTATGAGGAGCAATTAATCCCAGGCTTTTTTGTCTTCTTAATAACCTGAGATTTTATAATATCCTTTTTTACACAGTTTTGTTTTATCACAGTTTTTAAATTTATTGACTGGTAGATCTCTTGTAGTTTCGGGAAGTTTATTATAAAAGCGTATGCCTACATTGCCCCATAAAAGAGTAACTTATTCTGTGGAGACGAGATGCATGCACAACAAGATTGTTTTTGTTCCTTGTATTGAGTGTACATCACCATTTTTTTTAAAAAAGCAAATATTTTTACAAACGTACATCAAGTTCTCAAATATATATTGGGATATAACTGTTAGAATATTGATTTCTTTGAATTTTTCTCTCAGGGAAACCCTCGATCTAAGATTGTAAATTGCCCTAATAGTTCTTTTCTGCAATACAAATATAGTATTTATTTCAACAGAATTTCCAAATTGAGATCAGATAGGTATATCGAGTACTGTCCGAACGTTGTGTCAAGAGTCCGGAAGGGATTTGGCGTGAACATATGATGATTATTATGTCTTATTTTTGATCCATACTAATATTATAAATGGAATATATATATATATATATATATATAATATATATATATATATATATATATATAATATATATATATATATATAATATATATATATATATATATATATATATATATATATATATATATATATATATATAGCCGCTGAACCGATTTTCATAAAATTTGACATGAAAATAGATAAAGGCCCGGACCCAACAAAGGCTATATTATATAATCATTTCAAGCCCCCAAGGGGCTAAAATAGAAGATGAAAGATTATGCTCGCAAGTGACGCTAAGCTGGTCAACTAGTAAAGAAAATAATTTAAAGTTACGTTCGCTACATGATAAAAAGCAATACTTAATGGTTGTAGCGACCGCTATATGACTTGGTCGATTCTTTATACATATATATATACTTATATAAAATGAAATAATTTTTGATTTGGTAAAAACAAATAATTCGATAAAATAACACTTCTATAATTTAATATAAAATTCTGTGTAAATATTTACATTAAATTGTTGTTATTTAATAATTAAGTATACAATTCATACACTATATATATATATATATATATATATATATATATATATATATATATAGTGTATGAATTGTATACTGTATATGTATGTATGAATTTTTTAAATTTCATTGAATATGATAATATTTTTTAAATTATTGAATATTTGCACACCATGGTAGGTAGGTTGATATTGTAGATGTCCATTTTCTTGCAAATAAACATTTTTCATTTCATTCCAGCAGGCCTACTCTTGAAAACAATATAAATATTTAACCAATATTGATAAAAACAATAACTTTCGAATATCGTCTAAAAACGGTATTCTTGAAACCAATATTGCCCACATTGATTCGGTATAGTAACGACCTAATTATTGGAAATAGATGTCATCGTTACACGTCAAGCTAGTGTTGTAAGTGGAAATTTTAAGTACCGTTTTAAACAAAATAACGGATAAAAGCAATAATGAGTAGTTCCAAAAACTTTAAAAATCTGTGTGGCGCTGTCGCCGAATCCAATAATTAAATATAGTTGTCCAGAGTACGAAATACTTCAAACTCATTAAATATTCATTTCAAATTGAAATCGGTTTTCAAGAATAGCCCTACAGTTCATTTGGTAAGCGATCCGATTTCAATGCTTGTCGCATTTCATTCCAGTTTATTTCAATTCATTTGGCAAGCGATCCGATTTCAATGCGACAACCTTTAATGAGTATCAGTCGACCATTACATGACTACGAGCAATAAATTAATGTAAATAACGGCCACAGACCGTATGATATAACGGCAGTATTGCAATTCACTCATGTTTATTGAAAGTTTACTGTGTGGTGTACATACGGCAGTGGTAGGTCTTTTGGTGGGATGTTTCTTCTCGTTGGGCACCACCAGGCCGGGCGGCCTGCGGTCGCCGTAGTTGTCCTTGGAGACGCAGCACTGCCGGCCGGACACGCACAGCTCGTTGGACGTCAGGTACGCCTCGCAGTACTGGGTCAGGTGGGACTCCACGCACACGCCTGGACATCCTATGTTCCCTGTAAAAATACAAGCTTATGTAGATAGCACTTTATTAAACGTTAGATGAAGGTATGATATAAATATTAGATATACATATATTAGAAAAAAGTAGGTAATACGACAAGGACTAGGACTATTGCGGTAGGAATAGGTAAGGCGATGGCACTGAACCCGGGCAAAAAAATTGCAGAACTGCCACCTCAAAAATAGTCAAGATTTAAGTGACACGTTATAGCCTTCTCTCGCTTTTTACGAGTTGCCTAGCCGCCGCTAAGTCAGTTAATCTGTTCTTCAAAACGGGAAAACAAGAGACAATACACTAACGCCTATCCAACGTTATGAGAACGGTGGGCGTGCACACAACCTAAGTTCAGTTATTTTGTAATAATATATTATATTGCAACCGACAGTGAGTAGTGACATACTGTTTGTTAGTTTCTTGTTCGGTCGTGTGCGAATCTTCTTCAACTTACATTTGGCCGAATTTTGGACAGTTATGAACACAACCTTTTTTAAGTTCCCGCTACGAATGTAGAGAAAGAAGTTACTGATTTTGCTTCGATTTTCGAAAATCGAGTTTTCACCAGATTCTATGTTTTGAGGTCCTAGGAACCTATCCAGATTATTTTCACGATGACGTCAGTATATCTGTATGTATGAACATATGTGTGTGTATATGTATGTAAACATCTCATATTTCATACTTCATACTTTTGAATAACTTGACCAATGGAAACGCGGTTGATGGCATTTGATTGGATTCTGCTTAAATTAGACTTCCTAAAAATATAAACCAATTCAACCCAGGAGATTTTGAGAATTTATGAAAAAACTTAAAAAAAGCTTTCGGCGAAACGATTAAACAAACTTCCAGTTTAATGTACAAATTGAGTATAAAATCTAATAACCTCCATTCCTTAAAAAAATGTGTCTAATGCTGTAAATTGCATCAAAGTCGGTTTATCCATTCGGGAGTTATCCTTTACGAAAATTTTGAAAAAAATGTTTTTTCGATATAACTTCGAAATTTTTCAACCAATCATTTTTTAATCTTCTACAAAAATTTAGTACTTGAAAAACTACGTCAAATGTCGTTTTAAAAATTAAAATTAAAAAAATCAAAAGCTTACAGCTTTTCAAATTGAAAAATTAGGTTGTTTACAGCAAATTTGCTTAATATTTTTAAAATAACTTTCAAGCTATTTTAAAAATATTAAGCAAATTTGCTATTTTTTAAATGTACATAGTCAGCTCTACTACTTAAAAAACTGCATCAAATACCGTATAAACCGGATTAAAATCGGTTGATTTGTTCAGGATTTATCAATAGCGATAATTTTTGAAAAGTTTTATTTTTATTTTTAGACATATTTTAACCTACCGAATCTGTAGATAATAAAACAATTTAGAGCTCAAAAATTGTTTTAAAAGCCATTCAAAATATCTAAATCGTTATCATTTTGAAAATACACATCTTTTCAAAAATTAAATTACCGTCATTTTTACAAACTAGGTTTTTGAACTCTTCGGGCTCAAATATCTATTTTTAAGCACAGTTTTGTTTCTTGGAGCGTAAAATACTTCAATTTAACGGGAAGTTTCAGGGATGGCCTCCACGGTTAACCGGCTTACAGATTTTTAATAATAATAATAATATTTAATTCAGAAACATATCCATATTTGTGTTAGAAAATACATTTTTAAAAACTAAAATTAGTGAATGTTGTTTGGTTGACAGGTAAAATTAACTTAGTACAGTTTCAGATTTCAGATCCCAAGTATACTAAAACTACATAAATCGTCCTGGTGTCACCTGAGATATATGCGGGTACCCCAGTGAAACACCAATACGTTTAGAATACTGTTCGAGCTGGTTCGCAGTCTTCCGAGTAAAGAGGCACATCGCTTTCTGACAATCGCATGATAGCCATCAACACGATTCTCCGCAAACATGCCCGAAGCACTACAACGGCGTGGCAGACCGATCAGTAGGTATCCTAAATGCGTTATTAGATTTTTAGGGCTGGATCATCGCCGCCGACATCAAACATGTTAGCGGTGCGTTAACATCACGGCTCAGTGCTAAGTGCTGACACCTAACGGGTAAGTTTATCGGCCTCCACGACAGCATTACATTGCGCTATCTATGCTAATTTCAATACTTTCATACCTACTTACTAATTTATAAATGCAAAAGTCTATCTGTATATACTGTAGTCTATCTGTCTATTACACCTTCACGGCTACACCGCTGCACCGATTTTGATGAAATTTGGCATGAAGGAACTTGAAGATCGGGGTTAAACATAGGAAGTAGGTAATGAAAGTTTCCAAAAAATGCTATATCAACGACATCTTAATCTGTCCGGTGACCAAGCCGCGCAGGTAACATCAAACGCTGGAGTTTCTTTTTGTGCGAATTTGCTCATATCTGGCGCTTTTTTACTTACTAGCGGCCAATTTTTGTCTTTTATTTAAGAGCATAAAAACTATATATTATCTTGTGTTTAGCACCAAACAGACAACCTTTATAATAAGGATAACAATATACTAGGAAAGTATATTGTTATCCTTATTATAAAGGTTGTCTGGAAGAGATCACTTTATTAGTGATAAGACCGCCTTTGTGTATCTTACTTGTATAATATTTATGTTGTAACTTATAATGTTGTCATATATTTTGGTGCGCAATAAAGAGTTATTGTATTGTATTGTAATTTAATTGGCAAGAAATTGTTTTTGTCCTTTTTAATCCTGTCACTACCTTACTACTAAATTTAACAGGATCATCCGCCAAGCTGATCTGATGATTGCCCGAAAATTTTATTGAAACCGCTCCAGTTGTTTTGAAATTCATAGCTAACACACCTACACACATTAACTTTACATATTAGATATAGCTCATACGTCACCACACTACCATTCAAGGTGGTAGTCTGTTGAGGTAAGGTAGCGTGGTCGAACTAGCTACATATATATTTTATGACAATAATTATTGTTGTCTTATATCCTCACAAATCCCTAGATGAGGAGTGTGTGTTCGAGTCTAAAGCAGCCGCAGCCGCGGGTAAGAGCTAGTACCTAATAATTACCACTGTCTTTGTATTTGTCGTGCGGCGGCCGCGTGGTGGTCTCCTCGTCCTCATCGAACTCCGACTCGGTGGTCGTGTACCGCGTGGTGAACGGCCTTCGTGTGGTCACCGTTGTGTCGTTACCTGCAAAATTAATTGAATAAAGTAGCGTATAGGACTATCGATAATGAAACAAAAGCACACACACACACCATAGATTCACACTCATTTACACATTATACAAAGTCTACTCTACAGCTGCTGCCGAATAAACTCTAGAAATTTGTGTGCCTAGTTTTTTTTTTTAAATGAACATACCGATTAATTACAAAATCTTCAGTTTTTTCCCTAAAAACTTGCGTTCAATGCCGCAAATTACCTCAAAATCAGTTTATCCCTTCGGAGGAGGAGGAAGCTTCAGAGATGGGCTGTAGAGTCAACCAGTTTACAGATTTTTTGATTTACAATGAAAACGGAAGTTTGATAAAATTTCGTTACTTAACAATTCTCTAATTTCTTGAAAATATAACTTTAAGTAAAATTTCCAACTTGCACAATTTTTTTTAAAGTGGTCTAAATACATCATATTTTTTCAATGGTTTTAATTTAAAATGAATATCTTAAAAAATATTATGTAGTGTGGCCAATAACGCGTTATCGAACGTCAAGACCTGCGTGCAACCTAAAAATATCGAGCGAAGGGCCATTTTCAGCGTTAAGTAAAAATTATAAATGATGGAGATAGAGATCAGAAATTCGGCAGTTTTCATTGGAAATTTCCTGCTCTTTATAGAGATTTTTATTTCTTAAATATTGGTAATTTTACCCTGTGTTGGTTGGGGACTCCTTTGAAGAATAGGCTAACTGCCGTTCTGCCAGGCTGGTCGTAAAAGGCGACCGATTGGCTGTGCGAGTCACTACCATCGTGGCTACTAGGTGGTAGAGTTCTGCATTGTCTCGTCCGGGTCTGGTACCACCGCCTTACCTATTCCTGCCGCAATAGCGTCAGTGCTGGTCACTTTCGTGTTCCGGTTTGGAGGGTAAGGTAGCCGGTAAACTTATGCATGTGGCATTAGACCTCGATACAAGACAGCAACGCACCATTAACATTTTTGGTGTCTTTACCTTGTCTCTCGTAATTCAGACATAGACTTATTTCACACGACAGAAATACATCATCTATGAAAATTCCAACTGTCTAGCTATCACAGTTCATGAGGTACAGCTTGGTGACAGACAGACGGACAGCGAAGTCTTAGTAATAGGGTTTCGTTTGTACCATGTGGGTACGGAACGAGTTTACGTTTTATTATTAACAAAATGTAAAGTGTTTATTTATTTAACTTTAAATTTAGTTATTTTGTTAAATGGGCTACTCTTAGATTTCTTAACAGCAGAGATAATTTGAAATCTCCCTTTAGTCGAAATTCGACCACAGACTAAACAATAAAATCTCTTTTGAGTTTGACGATTGACTTTAGCTGTAAATGTGTGTATATTATCGTGTATATCATGTGAATGTTGTGTGTATAATGTTTATTTTTATTAATGAATTTAAATTTATTAATTTCTCGTGCATATTGTTCAGATATCTGATTGCCGCAGTCCTCCGCAATGTAAACTTTAACTATATCTCTCATACTCCACCGTTCGCGAAATTGTCTTAAAAGGGGTACAAAATATTTGCTGCGCATATTAAAATAGAGATATGATATGAATATCTATATCACCAACTCATTAAGAGTAACGCTATAAAATACCCTGATATTTTTGAAATAGCTTTTAAACTGGCAAAGTCATTACATGGTATAGGCCAACTGCAGTTCTGCGAGGCAAGTCTTAAAAGGCGACCAATTGGCTATACGAGTCACTACCATCGTGATTATTAGGTGGTAGAGTTCTGAGATTGTGTCGCCCGGGTCTGGTACCACCGCCTTACCTATTCCTCCTGCAATAGCGTCAGTGCTTGTCACTGTCGTGTTCCGGTTTGGAGAGTAAGGTACCCTGTAATCTTATGCAGATATCTTAAGACCTCGCCACATAATAGCAACGCACCATTAACACCATTGGTGTAGGCGATGCTTGACTCTTTTCATCGAGAGACCCATCTGCTTGTATGCTATCTTATAATGTATAAAAAATGTTACTTATAAAATAAGAAATTTCAAAATACGAGAAGGAGAAACCGTAAAGGGTTCAAGTTGGACATATTTTACTGAGGAGGTTGCAAGGACATTGCATATTTTGTATATTGGAGAGTGTATATTTTTAAGTATTCTTGTCATAATAAAATGTGCAGACCAAATGAACTCACCAAGAGGCTCGTCGACACAACACTTCATTGAGGGATTAGGGCACTCCACCTCCTCGAGAATGTTGGAGCAGATGAGCGAGGCGAGCGAGTGCATGCACACGCCAGGGCAGTTCTTGGCGTCCACCTGCGTGTCCAGCGTCTCCAGCAGACCTGCAACAATTACATGGGCACACTAAAAGTTTTGTACTTCTAGCTAATCGGAACTATTTGAATTTCTAATGTTATATTTTTAAAACGTTGCAACCTTCTTAGTAATAAAAAAAACAATTGGCGGGAAATGATTTGTTAATTGTTTTTTTATCACACATCAAAATTCAAATTCAAATTCAAAATATATTTATTTCGTAGGTAAAAATTACACTTGAAATACGTCATTAGTTCATTATACTTACATACATTCTGTTACACGTATAATATTTATAATAAAAAATCATTTAATTTTGTGGTACACAAAGATTAGATTTTACATTTGAAATATTTATAAACATCATTAATAATTTTACATATTGTATAAAAGTGGGTACGCAAAAAGTACCGACGTTTAAGAGTGTTTCCCCGTTCATGGGGAAAACAAAAAAATACACGTATATTTATATTGAATGCAATACAATGTTGTAATAATTTAAAATAAACGTCGACTACAATCAAGAGACCATGTCATACCTTAAAATAATAATAATTAAAAAATATATATATGTCAATTCTACTTATATTACATTAATATAATATGTCAATCCTACTCTGCAAGTCAAAATTTAAAAATAGTCAATTTAAAATAAATTAATTACATCAGTGTAAAAAAAAGCAATAATGAATTAAATAGTAAACAAGAAAAAATAATTATATAAGTCATATTATATCATTATAATTATGTAACTAATCCCAAGGTTTTTTTTCATCTAAATACTGGGAGATGCTGTAGTAACCCTTTTATATAATTTCTGTTTCAATATTGATTTGAATTTTTCAATAGGGAGGGACTGAATTGATTCGGGAACTTTATTATAAAAACGTATGGATAGGCCTTTGAAAGAATTGCTAATTTTGTGGAGTCTACTGTAATAATTAGTCAGTTTGTATTTATTGCGTGTGTTGATACTATGAAAATCACTATTTTTCTTGTAAAGTTTCAAATTTTTCTTCACATGTACCAAATTTTCATATATATATTGTGAAGCTAGTGTTAATATATTTATTTTCTTAAATTTGTCTTTCAAAGAAACTTTAGGCCCAAGATTATATATGGCACGGATTGCCCTTTTTTGTAATGTAAAAATAGAGTTTACATCTGCAGCATTACCCCAAAGTACGATACCGTAAGACATTATGCTGTGGAAATAACTGAAATAGACTAGCCTGGCTGTCTCAACGTCTGATATTTGACGAATCTTCTTAATGGCATATACTGCAGAAGCAAGCTTGTTTGCTAATTTTGTTATATGTGGTCCCCATTGCAGTTTAGAGTCTAACGTAATACCAAGGAATGTTGTAGTATCATCGATAGTTAACGTCGCACCCTTGATTATTATATTTGTATTAATTTGCTTGACATTAGGCAAAGTAAATTTAATACATTTGGTTTTATTTTCATTCAAAAGCATATTATTAGCAGTGAACCATTCTACTACCTTAGATATATGGTAGTTAACCTCATCATAACATGCATTTTGCCTATTCACATTAAACAACAGTGAAGTATCATCTGCAAATAACACGATTCCATGCCTATTATTTACAAGTTTGGGTAGGCCATTTACGTACACCAAAAACAAAAACGGTCCGAGAATCGATCCCTGGGGCACACCTATTGTTAACAAGGACCCAGAGGATAGTTGGCCATTAATATCAACTTTTTAAACTCTATTTTGCAAGTAAGACTTAAGAAGGCTTAAAGCCGGGCCTTTGATACCGTAATGGTACAATTTTTGAACTAAGATATCATGCCGCACACAATCGAAAGCTTTAGATAAATCACAAAACACTCCTATAATGTCCTGTGATTTCTCCCAAGACTCAAATATGTGTTCGATTAAATCAATACCGGCATCAGTTGTTGAACGACCTTTAGTGAAGCCAAATTGTTTTATGTGCATTAAATTGTTATTATAAAAATGGGATGTCAATTGATTTAAAATGATTTTTTCATATATTTTACTTAACACAGGTAGTATAGAGATTGGCCTATAATTAGAAGGATCCGTTTTGCAACCAGCTTTAAATAAAGGTATAATTTTACTATTTTTCATTAAATCAGGAAAAAATCCATTTTTAATACAACTATTAAAATTATATGCTAAATGAGGAGCTATACAATCTATAATAGCGTCAATAGTTTTTATAGAGAAATCAAATCAAAGTTCTACGTACGCAACTAAAATGGAATTAAGTCGAAAATATTTTAGTGCGATGATTTTTTATGATTTTAAAAATACTCTTTCTCCGCAAGACTGTACCGCTCGTCTTCAAAATGCTTTTGGGAGAGAAGCACCTTGTTTGAGCACCGTGAGGCGATGGTTTGCGAAGAGAGAGTTCGAGTTTCTTTACATAACGAATTTCGTGAAGGGCGGCCTTCAACTGCCGTCAACGAAAATAATGTGTTCAACACTCTTGACCGGTTGGATACTATATATAATAGTTTATTGTGAAACAGTGCAAGTGCTATCGATATAAAATATTGTATGAAAATAATGTGGCTACTGTTAAGCGATTAATTGAAGAAAACCCCCGAATAACCTATGAGACAATTTGAGGACTATTGGGGATTGGTATGTGTCATTTTCAGAAAATTTTACACGAAGAATTGAAAGTTCGGAAACTTTGTTGTCGTTGGATCCCTCATGAACTGACAGCGGAGCAGAAGCGGGCTCGCGTGGAATGGTGCTCACAGATGCTACTGAAGTACGACCACGGACATTCTAATGCTATTTATGACATTGTCACAGGAGACGAAACGTGGATTTATTGTTTTAAACCCGAAAGAAAACAGCAATCTTGTGAATGGGTGTTTGAAAATGAGAACAGGCCAACAAAAGTGAGACAGGTGAGAAACATTGGTAAAAAAATGATCACGTTTTTTTTCTCAGCTACGGGTCCCATCTGTACAATTCCACTTGAAGATCAAAAGAGTGTTAATGCCGAGTGGTATTCTACCATTTGTTTACCCAGGGTATTAGAAAAAGTTCGCGAAAGATGAACCAAAAGCCGCATTCTCCTATACCATGATAACGCTTCTTCACACACGGCCAACAAAACAAAGTCATTTTTAGCTTCCGAATAAGTGCATCTCGTCACTCATCCTGCGCATAACCCCGACCTAGCACCCTATGATTTCTGTATTTTCCCCAAAATCAAAGATTTGATGAGAGGTTTTACTTTTACCAACCCAGAAGAGGCAGTGATAGCGTTCAATCAGCACGTAGAAAACATGCCTTCAGATCTGTGGTCCTCCTGTTTTAAAAAATGGTTCGATCGCATGAAAAAATGTTTAAAATGTAAAGGAGATTATTTTGAAAAGCAACAAACATATGTAATATTTTGGTTGTAACATGTTGTTTTTTTAAGTTACACAAAACTTATAGTGTGACCTACGTATACGGCATTTTTAAAACATGTTCATTGAACTGTTGACTGAAGTTTTGCTTTAATTTTATTACGTCGTAGACGTCGACGTAGCGTTAAAGCTGGTCACTGTCGTGTTCCAGTTTGGAGGGTAAGGTAAACTGATACATCCCTACTACATAGATAAAAATGCATGTGATGTGTTTTTGTTGTTTTTGTTGTCAGGAGGAGCATTAGCTATTCTAGAACATAAAAAAAATCATCGCCCTCGATATTACGTGCAGACATAAGACAGAAGATTACGTCAGATCATCAAAAGAATCGGCTGTTTTTTTGCGATCCTTATATTGTAATAAAATAGTATAATTATAAATAAATGGTCAATCTAGCTTAGCGTTTACAGCACCGGAACTTTTACTGCACAATTAGATTCATGTGTGCAATACGTGTATTTATTTGCGATCTGGTAACGTCAGCGAAACAAATTGAATGAATGAATGAAACTCTTTATTGTGCACAAACTTAGAATTTAAAAAAATACATGTTTAGTATAATTAATTATTATACTCGTATTACACAAAGGCGGTCTTATCGCAAATTGCTTCATTTGTCTTAATTTCTCTAAAATTAATTTACTTCTTCTTGATTTCTAAAAATTATTGAAAATATATGATTCATAGAAAATCTGCAGACCTACAAACTAGCAGTCAAAATCTGATTTAATTATATAAGTATTGCCAAATCATAATTTATTTTACGTAATATATGCCAAGAAAGTTGTGACTGACCAACGCATTGACGCATCAACATAATTTATAAATTTACATAACTAATAGTTGTTTTAGTTTCTGATGTAAGCAAGAAGCCATTTGTCTTTTAAAACTTGCAACAGTAAAAGGCAACAACGTTTAGCGATCCGCTTTTTCAGATGTATATATATCGTATAACAGACTGATATATTTTTCAAATTTGCGTTTATTAGTGAAAGTTATAAAACAGCTTTATTTTATCGACCCTTAAAAAAAGTTATAATGATGAAAGTTTTATCAAGGTCTGATGCCTTTGTTAATATCCTTTAAAAATTAAAAAATAAGTGCTTTATTATGTCTCCAAATTATCACTTAAAATCAACTCAACCAACAAACCCATAAGGAGGGATATTAAATTTTATACGGATGTCCTTCAATATTGAACTCAAAAGTATGAAAACTTGGAGTTGCTCTCTTTGGCAATATTAAAAAATGTATTTCAACATTTTGTAAAATTATCACTGATATGGGCTCTAGTCACAAAACATTTCAGGGAAGTTATTTTAATATGTAAATATATGTATTAAAAAATAGTATCTTTACGCCCGTATCCTCCAAGAGTTAGGCAAAGGTAGGTACAACCAGTGCAACCACGATTAGCCGAAGATACTTAGTTCCACAATATGATTGCCATCTGCAAGCCTATCGTCAACCGGGCACTTATCCAATCCCATATCAGAAAACTGAAAAAACATATCTTTGATTTGCCCGACCTGAGAATCGAATTCGGGACCTCATGTGGTCGATACCGACACTGGGCCACTAGACCACAGAGGCGACAAAAATATATCTACTATCCGTTAAAATCGCACTTACGAATTTAAGTACCATTTTCCAAATCATTCCTCGAGGGCATGAAAAGGTGAACATTTTTGACTAATTGCTTAACTAAGACAATGTACATGAAATTTATAAAAAAATATCGTACATAATTACATATAGCATTAAGAAAAACAAACTATTTAGAGGTGACTATTCAAACATACCAAACAGACATCCCTCTGGTCTATACTGGGTAGAAATTAAGTAAAAATAAAATAGATAGGTAAACTTTACAGTGGCATTACAGTACGAATAAATCTGAATAGCATGTAGAGTGAGATAATAATTAATGGTTTTCACACTCATAATATCACGACGATAACAACAATGGTGGCGCTGTTGAACGTTGGAGTAGCCTGTTAATTTAAACATCTACATCTGCATCGGGCATACCAACACAACATTAACGCTTTGAGACGATTGTCCCATAACACCAGAAAAAAACTTGTTCTTTGATAACGTACGCTGCAAACTGAGTTTAATTATCACACGAGTGAAGTTGCCAGCTGTTAGCTGAGTTAGCCCTCTAATTAAAACAAGTTATTTTTTATTTGTATACCTATTTTATTTCTTAATCATTGTAAGATTTACGAGCTCTCAAGCAATTACTATCGCCTTACAAGGACGCAGCCCTTGTAAATAAAATCTGATTTGCTTGTTCAGTTCAATGAGTTTTTTTTTGCTAACGGTACAGGTAGCGCTCTGTGCATACGTAAGTGGAAACGGCATTTTTTGCAGCGGTCGCCGGCGCCGGCCGAGCCGCCGCTGTGAGAATATGTTCTTAGAATTGTTTCTATATACTAGGTGATGCTTTCTCGTTTGATGCCAAGTCAATATCTTATTTTGTAAACAATTACATATAGGTATATCTCGAAGTCAAATCTATAAAGATCCTTAGATTTGTACATTTATTTTCACTTAAAATACTTTTATGGCCTTTTAGCCATATTGAAAATTATCTACACACTACGGGTTTGAAATGCACCCACTAAGAAGATTTAGCATAAGGGTGCAGCTACATATATTAGGCTACGGCGAAGGTTCGTGCTATTGCGACATCCCGAACTGCTTCACGAAGGGCCTTGACGCGTCATTACAGTGGGCGTCAAACTTCGGTCCGCGGGTGATATATTTAGCGCGGCCAACACAATAGATAATATAATTATGATAAACAAAAATAATAATAGCAAACTGTAATTTGCACATGTTAACTAAAAATAAATACTTAGATATAAAATAATTTTTTTTTCAACACTATAGTGTGGTTTTCAACACTATAGTGCTTAATCTATACTAATATTATAAATGCGAAAGTCTGTCTGTCTGTCTGTCTGTTACGCTTTCACGGCTAAACCGCTGGATTTTGGAAATTGTCATGCAATTTGGCATGAAAATAGTTGAAGATCCGGGGTCAAACAAAGACTTATTTTTTTTCAAAAATAAACTCCTGAAGGGCTGAAATATTGGATGAAATTTGTATTAAAAGCTATTTCGACGACATATTTATCTACTCGCGGACGTAGCTGCGCGGGTCAGCTAGTAGTTACATAAAATTAAAGAGTTTAACGAACGGCCTCTTGTAATGTGTTTGCTTTGTCGCGGGGCGCACAAATATAACTTGCGGGCCGCGGTTTGATGACCAGTGATTATACGACGTCATTATGACGTAAGCAGGTGTCGCGATGTAGTTCGGGCTAGCGCGAACCTTCGTCGTAGCCCGACATATGCAACTGTACCATAAGAAAACAAAATTCATTGTATATCTTCTTCGATTACAATTGCTACCTTTGTCTTCTACAATTGATACCTTTGCACTTTCCTCATTTAATATGTAGTTTTAGTCTTTGATTCCTTTGCTGATTTTCACAGCGATTGGCAATAAAATCTTGGAAGTCGGTTTGGACTGTCTCAACGGCACTGATTTTTGCCTACCACCATAATTGTCCAAATTCCAGAAAATAATTATAATTAAATATATTGAAGTCATAAACATTTGAGGCGTATGCGGGATGTCGCAGGTATTCGAACCGTCTTTTGTGCAGTTTGGGGTCTAGCGCTGTCCTGCGGCAGCAGTGGGCTGGAACATTGACCAGTCTCGGTTGTTTGAAGGCTAGCTTTTCAATCATGTCTCGCAATTGTTGTTAATACAAAGTCTGCCATAATCGTATCACCGGATATTAGAAATACGCATGTCTGATGTTTTCATATTGTTTTCCGACACTCAAGTTGAACCTGCTGCCTCAAAACTATCTGCCTAGAAGTTGTGCTGTCACATTCTTTCCCCCAGGTGCATTCTCAATATTCCGCGACATCTAAACCAAACCTGCTACCTCCGAAAACTTGGTCGAAGATGGCGCGGCCACATTCCTGCCCGCAGATGGTACAATCGCACCGTTAGTCGGCCGACCTCGCTGGCACAGTTACGTTTAATCTAATGAAAGGAAAATATGCGATGGTACAAGAAACAGGCTACAAGAGATTTGTTTCTGTTTTAAAATATACTCGTAGGTATCATTAGGGTACATAGATGAGTGAAATAACATAAAATACTAGTATAAATCATTCTAGTAGAAAATTTATACTAGTATTTTATTAAAATGTATAAAAAAGTATGTTATTCAAAAGGTACATTGTGTTGCACAATGTTACAGAAAAATAAATTTAAGAATTTAGTCAATGTGTGACGTGTGTGTTAGTTAAACTAAACACTGTCAGATTTTTGTGCTTTATCACATTACCGCCTGCATAATTTTCTCAAAAATATGTTAAGGTAAGTAAAGTAAATCGAAGGTTAAAAGTCGTTCGTCACATGGTTATTCCGTAATCGCGAATAAGCATATGGTTCTTTTGATATGAGTTTATGTATTTACATAAATTTACCCATTGTTTTAGTCTTCTAATGAAATAAAACAGTGGCAAACACTGGTGCTATCTCAGAAGGAGTAAACAAAAACATGGTATCAACCTTGTGGAAGATGTTACAGATCTCTGTCACCTAGCTAGTAATCAGAATGATAGTGATACGTTTAGTCGGTAAAACTCGCAAGAGTTTATGTGGTATCTTTAATATTATTGATAATGTTTGAAATTGAATTGAAATAAATAAATAAATAAAATAAATAGTCTTTAGTAATAAGGAAGTCTAAAAGGTTCCCGGATCAATACGGGACAAATATGATAACGACTATCGCCTTGCGACAACCGGGCTCAAGAGCATTACGTGATCATGTGAGGCATGGAGGGATTAATAAATCAGTATCAACTCCAAACTGCTACAGAATTATCAATCTTTGAAGATAACTCCGAAAAAGAAAACGCATAAACGCAGACCAATAGATAAAACACGGGGATTCTAATTACCTTATCGTAATAAGTATGAACACAACAAAATAATTAAGCAATCAATCTAGTTCAAAAGTGCCGATCACTAAATTAAAATTGAACTACATGACAAGTGTTGGACCCGGGCGGATAGTGAATTAAATAAATGTTCCTTACGTGTTATTTCCGTTTTCTCTCGTGTTGGTTTTGGGCTTCTTTGAATAATAAAACCAACTACCGTTCTACTAGACATGTTGTAAAAGGCGACGGATTGGCTATGCGAGTCACTACCATCGTGGCTACTGGTGGTAGGATTCTGCATTGTCTCGCCCGGGTCTGGTAACACCACCTTACCTATTCCTGCAATAGCATCAGTGCTTGTCGCTGTTGTGTTCCGGTTTGGAGTGTAAGGTAGCCGGTAAACTTATGCATGTGACATATGCTTCGCCACAAGATTAACGCACCATTAACATCTTTGGTGTCTAGATGCGATGGGTGAGGTGGATCACCTGGAGGCCCATCTGCTTGTTTGTTATGATATAAAAAAAGTATATCGCCCGAAACAAAATATAATAATCTTTCAAAATCGATTCATAAAATTCCGATTTCTAAAAATACATATTATACCTAATAAGAATCTTAATTAATTATTATTAATAGGTAATTCTAAAAAAATTAATCATCATTATTAAAATATTTCTTGAATTGCTTAACAAAATGTATCTCAATATTTCAATGTAAATAAAAATAATTTAATAAAATTTTAATCCAATACATATAGTTATTAATTTAAATAATATCTCGAAATAAGTAGTATTTAAATTCTTAAACCACGTAACATATTATAATATTTTTTAAACATTTGCACACCATACCATGGTAGAATATCTTGGTAACTTTTGATTATCTTGATAAAACCCACATTTTTGTAAATATTTATTTACAAAAATGTGGGTTTTACAACCCACATTTTTGTAAATAAATATTTTTAATTTTTATTTCATCTATGATACGTAGCAGCTATATTTTCTCTTCATCGTAAAAAATATCATATTTTTCAAATATACGTGTTTGACGGCCCCCTTGTTCAAGTGGTAAGTGGCTTTGACTACATGATCGACGGAGATTTCGGTTTAATTGCCGTCAGATACAAACATTTAGTGCGACGAGCAAGATGTTTGTATCTATGGCTCTGGGTGTTTATTTAATTATATAAAATATTGATATATGTATTGGTATTGTAACACCTTTATGGTGTTACATACAAACTGGCAGCTTTGTCGACTTTCAAATGTAGAACTGTTTAGTTTGTAGAAAAAAAATGTAATAGAATAAGAGTCTTGTTAGTAATTTGACAAGGGATAGACGTCCCTCAAAAAATAAACGAAGATACACTACGAAAGTCTATTTCTTAAAGAATCCCGAAAAATCTTGCTTCTTATCAGTACCTCGAGCAGCCAAGCGAGTATAAAGAAAGATTCCCTGGAAAAAGGGGATATTATTGGCAAAGTAACACGTCCGGCTGATAGTCGCCGGGCGGCCGTTACAAGTTGGCGGAGGCGCCGTGCAGTCGCGGTGTGCAGTCGCTGTGTGAAGTCGCTGTGTGAAGTCGCTGCGGGAAGTCGCTGCGGGAAGTCGCTGCGGGAAGTCGCTGCGGGAAGTCGCTGTGTGAAGTGGCTACGGAAGTCACCACGTTCAGGCGCTACGCGCAATCACCACGCTAGAAAAATCAGGAGAGCTAAGTATTGTGGTCAGAGGGAAAGAGTTAAGATGGAGGCCATTAAGCGCTTCAACGGAACGCAGAATTTGGCGTTCGCGGAGTTTATTAAAGACTTTAAAACGGTCGCGGCGATAAATAAATGGGACATAGAGAACTTACCTTTACTTCTGGGATTATATCTTTATGGTCCGGCGTTAGCATTTTATAAAATGATATATACCGACACGGCCAATTTCAATGAATTATGTATAAAAATTGAAAACGAATTCCCGATCTCGATAAATTATATGGAGCAATTTTATGTATCCAAACAGGGCCGCGATGAGGAACTACTAACATATTTTTATAGACTCAGCGACAGTGCAGCCAAAGCTGAGATATCAGACGAAATTTTCATAAGACAATTCCTTAAAACGATATTACCTTCGTTCAAGGAAAAGTTTGGACTGCAATTATATAAGTCACGAAAGGAGCTGCGTGATACAATAATGCAATATAACGAATTATTTGGAGGAAAACCGGATTCCACGGTTGACCTTCCATTGCAGCCACCAGTTGGGTTGCCACTGAAATATTTGTATAGGGAGGAAACAGACGTCCTTCCTTGTGCACCTGTGTGGTCACAGCAAGAGCATCAGAAACCGATGGAAGTTTTTCGTACGCCTCGATATAATAAAACAACCTTATGTACACAAAGTTCTTTCAGAAGCAGTCCGAAGTCACAACAACACACGGATGGCGTGGGCCATCGCATCAATGTGTGCGAAGCAATTACGCCCGCAACACTTCAAGCCAAACAAGAGGAAAAAATATCAGGTGTGAAAAATCCATGTATTCGCTTATGTGTTAGGGGACAGGAATGTCTCGCTTTAATAGACACGGGGGCAAGTGTCTCATGTATGTCCGCGAGTTTAGCAAAAAAATTAAATCTGCCATATGGAGCCAGTGTTCCATATAGCAGAGATAAAATTCAATCTGTTACAGGGTCCACACTAAAAGTCGTCGGTGAGGCGAGAGTAAACCTCCTCATTAATGCAAGGGTCTTCCCCAACGACATGGTGATTGTAAATAATATTAGTTACGAAATGATCCTGGGGCAGGATTTCCTTAATAAATATGATGTAGTTATTTACTGTAAAAAGGGTTATTTGTGTATAGATGAAAAGTTTTTTGTAAATTTTAATTTAAATCGTTTTAGACAGTTTGCAAATAACGAAGATAGTTGCCATGACAACATGCGCAATATATGTAATATTAAAAAACGAGCTGACATGAAGTCTTCGTGTTCATTGACTGCGATGTCAAAAATAAATACGAAGAAAAATATAGAAACTAATATATTTAATTTCAGAGAAAATAAGAGTTATCGCAATAATTCATACGAATTATGTAGAGGTAAAAATGAGATGAAAAAGGGGTGCGCGGACACGCGAAAGAGTGAAAATGTTGTTACAAAATGTAATGAAGGGTGTAGATTTGTGCCATTAGTTTGTCATTCATATAACACTAGCAAACAATCAACCACTAAAGTTTCACCATATAAGATGATGTACGCTAGGGAACCGATATCCCAAAGCGACATGGGGGTAAATAGGGATAGTCAAAGCCGAGAAGTAAATTATGCCGAGAGACATAATTTACAAGGTGAGTTAGTTCGGAAGGCAGTACAAAACATTAGGAGAGCACAAGTTAGGCAAAAGAGATATTTTGACAAAAGGGCTAAAGTAAAGGACTTTTCACCGGGACAATTAGTATTAGTATATACACCAAGACGGGTGGACAATAGGAGTTTGAAATTATGTAGGTTATATAAAGGGCCGTTCAGAATAGTGGAAAGAATATCTAATGTAAATTATGTAATTACGAAGTTAAGCAATAGGAGATATAGAGATATTGTACATATAAATAGGTTGAAAGCATTTCATGTACGTATGTAAAAAAAAAAAAATATATAGTGTACTTATAGTCATTCATCGTAATAAATAATTGTTACATGTTAGACCATTACTTTTGTTTGGGCTTATATATGAGAATACTAATGCTTGTATTTGTTTCATGTAATATGACGGGCTCAACCAATGCTGTGATGATGGACCGAAGCTAAAAAGAAAAAAGATGACCAAAAGAATATTAAATGAAGAAATGTCATATTTCCAATAGCAATGTATTCCTCTCAAGTTCTTCCGTTCAATAATAAAATCTTATGGGGTATAATGTATACTAGGGACAGAGCCGCCTTAGTATGAAGTCGAAAGAGTCAGTATAGGTTAAGGGTTGAAAGTCTTTTGAAGGGGAGTTCAACTTTGTAGTACGACATAGTCGACACAAAGGATATCTGTATAGGATATACATGAACTCGGATAGTTTTGGGAGACATCATAATGATGGTATTGATATGGTTCAGAGTAAGGAATATTTATGATCGTGATCTATATATTGGGGCGAGCTCGATGTTGAGAGGAAATAATACTTCAATCTTTTTTCTTTTGGTCCACCAAGGAAAAGAAGTTTGAATTGTTATGCCTTTCCATCTCTTATTATCTCTTATACAGCTAGAGCCCTTCAGGCTAAAGTGTAATAAAATAAAAAAAATGTTTGCGGTAGGATAGGTTAGGTGAGGGGACTGTGGTCTGTCTTTTAGAGGGGTTTTGGGAGACCAAAGTTTGTGCCATGGTGTGGTGGTAATGAACAGAACCACACATGGGGCAAACTATCTTTTAGGAAAAGACAGTCCCACCAAAATGTACCTTCCCCTCGTAGGTAGGGCAATCAGGATAGGGATAGGTAGGCCATATGAAGGGAGACAAATGCCCCTCCAGTTTCAGCTGCTCCCACCTTGGGGGGTAGCTGATGTAACACCTTTATGGTGTTACATACAAACTGGCAGCTTTGTCGACTTTCAAATGTAGAACTGTTTAGTTTGTAGAAAAAAAATGTAATAGAATAAGAGTCTTGTTTGTAATTTGACAAGGGATAGACGTCCCTCAAAAAATAAACGAAGATACACTACGAAAGTCTATTTCTTAAAGAATCCCGAAAAATCTTGCTTCTTATCAGTACCTCGAGCAGCCAAGCGAGTATAAAGAAAGATTCCCTGGAAAAAGGGGATATTATTGGCAAAGTAACACGTCCGGCTGATAGTCGCCGGGCGGCCGTTACAGTATCGTTTACTAGCAGCCATACTACAAGCAAATAATTAGCTTACTTTGTAGTTATTTTAATTCTTGTAAAATTGTCAGTGATCCTTATTTATTTGAATGTATTAGTAGTAGTAGTCCAAAAGCTGTAAAAGTGTTAATTTAATTATCATATATAGAAAGTAGTTGTTTAAAACTTTTAATTTTTTTCGTATAAATAATAATCAAATTGCATGCATTCACTTTTTATTATGAATTTGTTGCATAATGTCAGTATAGTTAGGTACTCTAACTTAATTCGCATTTACGAATATGAATTACGAATATATATCGCTGTGTTCTATGTATTATGGCATACTCTACAAACGGTGGTCGCCGTTACCCGATGACCTAACGCGGTGGCGGAGAAATCGTCGCGCGCCGAAAACGAAAGTACCCACAAACCGTGAGGCTACTGCCTCATACTACACTCCTGAGCGCTATCTAATAGCCGCTGTCAGACGATTTATAGCCTCTTATGTCAAATTATGCCAACGACAGACAAATTAAAATGAGTTGAGTCCACGTTGAGTCGCTTTGATATCGCGCTGACGCACGGTGACCATGATAGACGGATACAAATGCTTGCACTTATCAATCGTAATGATTCACAAGTTTTACATTAATTATATGTATCCGATTACCATTGTGAAAGTTTCGCTTCGTGTATGTATCGCGGCACAGCAAATACTTAGGTATTTAGATAGTATATTGAGCCTATATTTAACCCGAACATAGGGTTAGTAAACTATTCAATAGCACAATTAAGACATTAGCAAAATGTAATCACTTTACATCTTTTTTAATATATACCATATCATAGCTCTACATGAAGGTAGAAATTGTAAAATTTTCTTATATCTATGTCTAACAGTTCCCACCTTCACGCGGCTCCCAAAGAGCGTTAAAATATGTCCACACTACCACTTTGTCTAATAGTACTTACTAAGTGATCAATGATTATCAATGGAACAGAAAACCATATTGAATCGTTTTACTTAAGTCCATCGATCGAGATCGAAAACTGTTATTGGAATTTATTTTTTATATTTTTACCTGATTACAGGGAAGCCCAAAAGGATTATTTGTTTGACCTGCATGTATGTTCGTTCCCATGTCCGCTCGTAACTAATCAACATTTTCATAGGTTTATTAAAAAACAAGTCATTAGATTTATCTTGGTACCGAGAGTGTCATTAGTATCAAAATTCTTAAATAATCAAAATCGCATTTTTACGCTCTATAATTTGCTTGGTATTTTTTTTCAAGAAGAGTCGGGTATCAAAATAAAGGCCTTTCAAGACAAATTTGAAAAAATATTTTTATATACAATCTACGAGTAAGTATTTGGTTTTTACAACCAAAGAGCACAGAATGAAATAAATTATAAAAAAGCATGTTTAAATAAAAGTCCGGACTGTCGATTTTTATGTTCCGCATTTTTTACGATATGATAGCTGATATCCTGAAGGGCTGAACGGCAATACCGGGCTAGTGGACAAGCAGACCGCTTGGCCAGAGTTTAAGTTAGGGCTTCTAACGCCCGCGCTAAGGGTTGTCTCCTGTGAGACCGAATTTCCCCATTAGCATTTATTATTACTTTGTATATAGAATAAGAAACCACTTCACATGCTGTTTTAATATTACAAAACAAAGTGCTATACTCGTATTTAAGGACTTATGTTTTGTTTATCAGTTTTTTGACGGTCGAGATATTTTTTAAATAATTATTTTATTGCTATAGAATAGATAATGACTGCCTCAGGGTAGCTTATTTACCTCAAATAATGAGGTCCAGGTTCGATCCCTGCGGTCGGGCAAAAGTGTTATTGAGGTTTTTTCGAGGCTTTTCTCGAAATAATCTCAGTAGCAACTCGGAATCTGGCGGAGTGGTGTATTACCACTCTCGCGCCTCGGATAAGTACATAAAGCTGTCCGTCCTATCGCTAGAAATAGTCGATAATTGTTAACATGTAGGTAAATAAGGCAATGAGGATCACCACTCATCTCACCAACCGACAAACCGGTGACTCGCGGCGACCTGGAAAGTTTATAGGCTTTCGGCTTACTCTGCCTACCCGCAAGGGAACCGGGCGTGATGATGACTATAGAGTTGAAGCAGTTTTACCTGTTTGAATATGTTTGCTAATCATGTAGCAGATTTTTTCATATAAAGGTATTTTTTTAAACTTTTAAGTGATGACATCATAAAGTTGGCTGTATACCTAGAATATTTCTTTGCCTGGTGCAAAAAGTTTTTTTAAATTGACTTTTATGTTTCTATATCTTGATTATAGCTGTACTTCATTTGATGAGTCAAAATGATCATAAATAAATAAAAGTTATCCTAAGACGTTATTTAAAATACGTTTACAGTTAGGATAAAAGTACAGAGTGCTAAGTGTGAGTTTTTCTTTTCGCATTCGATCGTGAGCGCGTTTGGAGTTTAGTAGGAATTTGTATGTGATTTGTACAGCGCCACCTAGTGGTAAACGTGAGAAACCAGGTTACCACTAGGTGGCGCTGTACAAATCACATACAAATTCCTAGTAAACTCGAAACGTGCTCACCATCGAATGCGAAAAGAAAAACTCACACTTAGCACTCAGATGTACAGAAAAACACTTTACATCTGAATTACACTAGCGCGGTTGTAGCAAGCTTCCAGCATTTATTGTGGCACGCCGCGTGGAATATTAGTTGGCGCTAATGTTCTAGCTTTGGCAGTGCTAGGCTCTAGTATATGGAGGTAATAGTGGCGGTTGGCAACAACCGACGCGCGCTGTCAGCATATGACTCAATACTTTCTCGGAGCGTCGTCGAAACGTCTCGACCACACTCTACCAATTAACAAAACGATAAATCACTCAAACGCGGTCGAACTGCAAGTCAACTTCTGATCTTTCCCGTATCTAGGGAGTTTATATTAAAAACATTAACAATTGAAACTACTTTTAATGATTTCAAATGCCGGGATAATTGAGTTTTACTCGTAATATTTTGTCGTGTATATTTCGCAAAAGAATATGTAAATATAAATCACATACTAATTAAATTTGAATACATATATTATAGCGCCATTACACAACATGTTCATATTGTACATATCCCTACTAATATTATAAATGCGAATATATACGTTTGTTTGTCACACGTTTACGTGAAAACTACTAAACCGATCATCATGATATTTATGTACATAATATCCTTGGACGTATGAGAGGTAACATAGGATAAAAAAATCTTATTTAATGGATTAAATGCGAGCGAAGCCGCGGGTAAAAGCTAGTATTATATTATATAAGAGTTGCTCATTAAAATGTTTAATTAATACTTAAAACGTAGTAAAACTACAAACGTAACTTTAACTTTTATTTTTAGGTGTCATCGTTAAAACGTGACTAAATTGAATGAAGTAATGAAAAAAACAGGCCATCGCGCCGTCCTCTTCACAGCTAGAAAAGAGTGAAATAGAGGCCAGCTACTGTCAAGGTGACGTCATAACTGAAGAAGGTTAATGACGTCACACTCTTAACGAGGATGTGGAAAAGGAAGATCTTCCCAGGCAGGCAAGGTGTACCGCCTGGCTACCAAAGTCCATTTGAGAAGCGTTGAAACTTATATATAGTGTTACAAGATAAATAATTGTGATATTTATTATTGATATTTGTGCGATATAGGATTTCATTTTTAATTTCATTATTTTTATTGTAGCATTCGTAGATTGCTTGAGCCGCTACAGGTTTATTACGATTCACCCAGATTGTCGGTATATGCCATTGATATAAAAAACCCTAGATGCACAGTCCCGAACAAAACTGACACTCAAAAGTGTCCCTAATTTCTTTTAAGTAGTTATAGATATGGCAAAAACATATGTCTTTGCATATCCAACCTTAAGTGCAAGATATATAGTTGTTTTTACAAAGCAATGTACGAAAATAAATAAAATTGACAGTGACGCGCCCGACGCGATTCTATTTGAAATGAGTGCACAATTTAAAATTGTGCACTCATTTTTGGAGGACGTTTTTGACACACTGATTGTGTATCTTGGGTTTTTATATCAATGGTATATGCAATAGATTATGTTGCCCGTCGCCGTATTTTCCCACTTTTTACGACTTTTATTTTAGTATATTTAGTATTTCAAAAAACAAACAAAATTAGGAATCGTAAAAATCGTACACAAATATCTATTATAGGAAAAACGCAATTTATTTTATATGTCGTAGAATAACAAACAATCAGAGGATCAAAGGCGGATTCAGCCTTCGGTTCAGGGGGGTCACATTTTGAGATATAATAAGCTCTACTCCTTATGAATTCATACCTAGACCCCTACCCCTGGATCCGCCCTTGTAGAGGATTTTCCATGAAATACCTCTGCAAGGGCGGAAGGGGATAACCATCACCTATAGATATCAAAGATGGTAATGTGGCAGGGCTTTTATGCCACATACACACCGTGAAATTTCGTAGCAGCAGCAACGTCGTAGCAGTTCACTCGGTAGTAAAAGCCTGAACGTCACGCCATATGCGCATACTGCCACCTTACCATAAGGCGTCAGTGTTCATTATTGTTTTTTGATATGAATGATTGGTAGATAACGGTAAACTATTAGTAATTAAAATATGAATTAAAAATTGTCATAGTAATTTATACGCTAAAGTTTTCATTCATATGAACATCATGACAGATGAATGTTACATAAACAAGTAGTATGAACAAGCTGGCGTATCGTAGGCCAGCCCGCCGGTGCGTCAGCGGCGGACGTTCACCCGCGAGAAAGCAGAGTGGCCTCAGGGCGCGACGTGCTCATAATTAATAACTAGTTCAGGCGAGCGACGCCACTCGGCAACCTTCAGTGACATTGTGGTGCTTTCTATTGTTAGCGATCATTTAAATGAACTCATATCCCTACAGCCGACTTCCTCTATTTCTTCGAAACTAGTTTACCGACTTCATACAGGACTGCCTACTTCTGAGGTACTATTTCGAAAAAAAATTGTAAACTGGTTGACCCTGCAGGCTATCTCTGAATTTTTCCACTACATTGTGATATTTTAAGCTAGAATGAGTAAAAACTATAAGCTGTATAACTATTTTTTCAGTTCAAACTTCTAGTTGAATGAGAATCAGTAAAAAGTAAAAGCTGTATAACTATTTTTCTTGAATAATAGTTTTGATCGATTGAAAAATCATTTAATTTATTGATTGAAAAATGATTTTTTAATTATTTTTTTTATTTTTGATTGAAAATTCTCGGAGCTATGCCAAAAAACGCTTTTTTCCAAAATGTTTCATCAATGAAAACTCCCGGACGGATAAACTGCTTTTGATGCAATTTGCGACATTGAACGCAGTGTTTTAAAGAATAGAGCTGATTAGATTGTAAAAACACATTGTTTTTGCGATTAAAATTGTTGAGGTTTTTTCATTTTTTTTTAAATCTAATAGGGCAAAGCGGTTCAGATATTCAAATAGTCTAAGTTTGCCGGAACCCAATCGAATACCATAAATCACGTTTCGATCGGTCTAGCCGTTCAAAAGTTATGAAATGTTTACATACACACACACGCACACGCACACACACACACACACATACATACAGACATACTAACGTCATCGTGACAATAGTCGGAAAAGGTTCCTAGGACCTCAAAACAAGGAGATTTGGTGAAAACTTGATTTTCGAAAATCGGGGCAAAATCAGTAACTTCCTTATATATATGGTAGCGGAAAGTTTAAGAAATTTTAAACTTGGCCGATTGAGGAACATATTGGTGAACAAAAATAAAACGGAAACCAGCAAAATGAGTTCTCCCCATTCATTACACGTTCCAGTATGAGTAGCTTCCCTTTTAGTAGCCCGTTACAAGTCCACTACATCATAAATAATTCAAACATCATCATAATTAAGTTCAATTGATTAATTGAATTAGTCAAATGAAATAAGATTTATTTGCAAGAATACGGCGGGGCTATCACGTAACTCGCAATGCGAAATTATCGTAATTGTTTAGGTATTGCAAGACATACCAGCCTTGTACATTAGCGCCAGTCGTTGCAGTGTGATTAGTTTTGGTGCTGTGACATTGCAAAATGTGCATCTAGTGACCAGCAAGCAATTGGCGACGTTTTTGATGAGTTTTTCGTTACGTTTTGAAAGTCATCCCTGATTGCTGGCGGACTGCAAACGTTAAGTGATACGCCTGCCGGTGTTACAAAATATTTTTTGTACTGGCATATTCTACCTTACTGTGGGATGTAAATATTCAAGATTTATATTATTTATAACAAACATTAAAATTAAATTGTGTTAAGATCAATCAGATTTTAATTGTTTAATATAGTTACAATTATTGCATTGATAAGTGTTTTTCTTATTTAACTTGAGTTATTACATAAACAAAAGTTAAAAGTAAGTTTAAAGTTAAAGTGTACCTAAGTGTAAATTTAAAAGTGAATGCATGAGTCAAATCTTGTAACTGATTTTCAACAAGTTATCCTCAAACAATTATTTATTTGCACTCTCATGGTATGATTCATTATAAGAATACGAATAAAAAATAAAATTTCCTCATGTTGATCCGGATACCTTTCGAAAAGTCGATCAACTTTTTTTTAGCTAGGCATCTCGTAAAGCAGAGAAAACGTGTCACGCACATTGTGGCTACTAAAAGGTTGAGTTCTGTAATGTCTGGACCATATTTCAGTAGCAATAGCCTTACTTATTATTGCCATAATAAAGTCGTTACTTGTCGCTGTCGTGTTCCGGTTTGGAGGGTAAGGTAGCCGTTAAACTAATGCATTTGGCAATTATAATTAATTCCGACCGGTTTCGCTTACCAAGCATTATCACGGTATTTACAGTTACTAACTAAAAACAAAATGGAATTTTTCGTTTTCAAGATTGTAATGCATTTGGCGTTCTATCTCTGCCACACAGATAGCACTGCACCGTTAACATTTTAGTGTCTATAGGCGGTGGTTGTCTCTTTCCATTAGAAGAACCATTGGCTTATTTGCTAACCTATGATTTTTATAAAATAAGGCCGCTTAAAAATAAATTTTACGCTAACGTTGTGAATAAGGGAGTCAATAAACCTGGGAAATAGATCTATACAGTATATAATCATTCCGTGTATACGTCTGTCTCCTATGAGAAATCGACCATCAGCCTTTTTATCAGTAAAATGTGAGCTAAAGATAAACCTGTCAACCTGTCACTGCCACCACCGTTACCACCAGACGTTACTGCTAGGCCTCAGCTAGTTGGGTACAACTACTTCTTCTAACGCTATTAGGTACGTTATAGTTAGATACCTACTAAAGTTATGGTAAATAACGACACTGTTATTTGAGTATTCCCGCTCGAAGCATGCGCATGCAACATCACATCCAAAGCCTAGATATTAATGCATAAGTTAGAGTCTGTAGCCGATTTAGGACTCCTATCATTAGGGGTGCCGTATACTTTTTTGCCTGTTTTATACGGTACAAAAAATAGCTTTTTACCGTGTAGTAAGTAGTAAGATTCAGGTAGACTAAAGTATAAAAAACAATTCAAATTGAAGCTTTCAGTAAATGGCGGAAGGCAGCACTTCTAATATTTACTTGAAACACAACTTTAAATACTTTCTTCTTACTTTAAAACAACTTTAACTACTTTAATAATTCTGAGGTCTCACTCTCTCTTTCTAACACAGCTGTATAAAAAGGGACGAAGAGACCATGAGATATAACGTAGGTATTTGTTTCAATTGATTCATACGAATGCTAACTCCATCTATGCCTAATACTTCATGATCCAGACCCAAATACGACAGTGACAAGCACTGCCGCTATTGTGTCGATGTAAACCGTTGGTAAAAAGACGAGGGAATAAGAGCAGAACAATGTTCTAGCACTTGCAAAATCTAAAATATTTTTACTCTGTATAAAGTGGCATGTTTATATCATTAAATCTATAATAAATATAATAAAATCGTAGGAAAGTCAAAACTGTACATTGAATATTTTTTAAAGGAATACTTGGGCGTGATCTACAATCGATATCGAAGCCAAAAATATAGTTTACAGATTTTTGTCTGTTTGTCTGTATGTATGTCCGGGGTAAACCCAAAAAGTAGTGCATGGATTTACTTCAAATTTTGCATGAATATTACTAATAAGTCGGGTCAACATATAGGCTACATATTATCACGCTATCACCTACGGGGGAGGGGCTGTGCGGAGTAAACGAAGTCCGCGCGGACGAAGTCGCTGGCAACATCTAGTTACCAATAAATGTAATGACTTATATAACATCCATATTTCATATAGTAATAATCCATATTTTTGCTAATAAAAATATACATTCGGTTACATATTTATTTTTAGATGCGATACAATATGAACAATTAAACATTTCTACATAACGCCAAAATCTAAATTTTATAAGGTTAAAGGTTAAAGGTTTTAACCTTTAACCTTATAAAATATCTATCTTTTGCACTATTTATAGTACAAGTGTTTGGAGTGTTCCAATAAATATAAGGCATGCAATGACATACATGAGCCATCACAGGCAAAACCGCGTGGCGGGGCCAGTTTATGCATATTTTCGTGGAGGCGACGCACAGATAACCGCGGCTCGGTTACGGTACGTACACAGGTGTTATGAATTCGCTTTCAGCGAGATGCCGTTATGCGACGTTTCTCCGCGGCCCGAGCGTCCTCTTGCATGTTCGGATTGGAGAAACAATCCGTACACGTTACGGTGCTCAATGGTTCGGATTCTGATGCCACTTCACAGCCATAATACATAGGTATACGCAAACTAATTTTAAGACCGATTTAATGTTCAGACAAACGACAGAAGTGCGAACGCCTACTAATAATTATTTTTGTATTATAGCACTCAACTTGAAAACTTTTAAAAACAACAAAAAAATATCGACACGCGGGATTTGAACCTGCTTCCTCCCCTAAACCCCGGGGTGCTCTACCACTGAGCTAGTGTCGACAGACTCGACGTGGCGAAATTTTTCTTTGCTATTTGATCGATTCTACTTACTACTTATTCACTTTTATAAAAGTCTACTAATAGTATTATTTTTTAAGATAAACCTTTTTTATCTTAAAATATTTTTAAGATAAAAAGCGTACTGTTAGAAAATTTTAAAGCAAAGATTATTTTTTAACACAAAATAAATCTATGTTTGATGATTAAAACTAAAATCTGTTTACAAGTTTTTATGGTTTAATGCAAAAATTTAAAGTAATAAGACTCCCACAAATTAACAACTTTCCTCCTTTTGCAGAAGAAAAGTGCCCAAACAATAGGAAGTTTTGAAGATGAGGAACTCGGAGTATATGACAAATACATATAACAAGTATCTGAATGGTACATACTCAATGGTAATGGTAATGGTAGAGGTAAATCAATTATAGTTATATATATAACTAGCTGTTGCCCGCCACTTCGTTCGCGCGAACTTCGTTTACTCCGCACTGCTCCTCCCCCGTAGGTAATAGCGTGATAATATGTAGCCTATATGTTGACCCGACCTGTTAGTAATATCCATGCAAAATTTGAAGTAATTCCATGCAGTACTTTTTGAGTTTACTCCGGACATACATTGTGTTTCTCCTACGATTTTATTATATGTATAGATAACTATATAATAGTATAAGTATATAGTAACTAGTCGATTCGTAGATAGAAGATATTTAAAAATATATTAGGGCTTTTACTTGTATTACTTATTTGAGTATCTATTTGTTAATCTGTCTATACATGTATTCGTCTGCGTATAAGGTAAAAACTTCCGCGCGTACCTAATTATATAGAGTTTTCATAACCATATTGTCCAAGGTTTATCTCAAATATGGTTATGAAAATATTATCGTAACCAAAATATTATTATGACCTACCTCTATGGTCTAGTGGTCCGGTGTCGATGTTGACCACATGAGGTCCCGGCTTCAATTCCCGGGTCGGGCAATTCAAAAAATGTGTTTTTTTTCAAGACTGACATACCACGATCAGATTGATCGAGTACTGCCCGAAGGTGGTGTCAAGAGTCTTCGCAACCGGCGAGTGTGTGTGAAGAGAGTGATGAATGTGGAGGAAGCGAGACAAGCCTGCAAGGATCGTGATGTATGGCACTCGGTTCTCTCTGCCTACCCCGTAAGGGATCTGGCGTGAAGATATGTATGTATGTATGTATGTGTTTTTTTTTCAGTTTTCTAGTAAAAACAAAGTTGCCTGGTTGGTGATAGGCTTGCCACCTATCACATTGTGCGACTAAGTATCTTTGAATAAAATCTATGAAGCCTGGGAGGAATCACATGATGCAATTGGAGTATTTTGTGATTTATCTAAGGCATTTAACTGTGTTCATCATAATATTTTAATCAGGAAATTACACTACTATGGCATTAGAGGCAAGGCCCTCGATTTTTTGACTTCGTGTTTGAATGGAAGAACTCAGAGGGTCGATACCAATGGAATAAGATCAAACGGGTCTGTCACCATGGGTGTTTCACAAGGATCCAATCTTGATCCGTTTTTGTTTTTGATATATATAAATGACTTGCCCTTCTTTGTTGGCGATAGGCATGGAATTTTACTGTTTGCGGATGACACTTCACTTTTATTTAAAGTGAAAAGACGAGTTGGTAAGTATGACGAAGTAAACATTGCGATTTTAAAAGTTGTACACTGGTTCAATGTTAATAACCTCCTATTAAATGGAAATAAAACCAAGTGTATTAGACTCTCAACGCCTAATGTAAGGCATATAGATACCAATGTACAACTTAACGGGGACAATTTGGATCTTGTGGACTCTACTGTCTTTTTAGGAATTACGATATATAAAAAACTACAGTGGGGACCACATATCGACAAATTAACGAGTAGACTGAGTTCAGCAGCATTTGCAGTTAAAAAAATGAGATAGATTAGTGACGTAGACACTGCGAAAATTGTGTATTTTAGTTATTTTCATAGTATTATGTCTTATGGGATTCTACTATGTGGAAATTCCGGTGACATAAATACAATCTTTGTTTTACAAAAAAGAGCTGTAAGAGCTATTTACAATCTCAGTCCACAAGTTACCCTAAAAGAAAAATTTAAAGAAATTAATATTTTAACCGTATCACAGTTTATATTTGAAAACTTGATGTATATTCGTAAAAATATTTCTTCATTTAAGAAAAATAGTGATGTACATAATGTAAACACAAGGAACAAAAACAATCTTGCTCTGCATGTATCATGTCTCCACAGAATAAGTAACTCTTCTATGGGGCAATCTATACGCTTTTACAATAAACTTCCAAATGCTATTAAAGATCTACCAATACACAAATTTAAAAAATGTATCAAATCTCAACTTTGTAAAAAAGGTTATTATAAAATATCTGAATATTTGGATGATAATAAGGCATGGGATTAATTGCTCCTCATAGCAGTCTCATAGTAATTATAATATACTAGCTGCAGCGTGCAGCCCGCTGCATTATAAAAGTTATTGGCAAATCCCGCGGGACCACTTAATTTTTCCGGAATAAAAAGTTTTATTTTGTAGATATAGATAAATTTTCTCCGATAAATCTAATAAATCATAAATAATATTACAAATATTACTATTGCAAGACGAAATGCCGGCCGACTCAATGGTGGTGTTGTCAAAGTCAAAGTCAAAACATTTTTATTATTTTTATATATATATATATATATATATATATATATATATATATATATATATATATATATATATATATATATATATATATATATATATATATATATATATATATATATATTAGACTGATTCGAAAAAATCGACAATTATTTTTTTTCTTATTAATATTGAAAATATTGTTTGAAATGACGAAAAACAAGTCGTGTTAAGTTAATATTAAGAGGTGCCGAGTCGAAAATTTCAATTACCCATTTAATTAACGTGGGAAATTTTTTTTTCTTACTTTGGAATTTTGTCACTCTTTAACAAGTCATCGGACTAGTTGAGTCAGAAAATATTTTTGTAGAGAATTGAATGCTCTACAAAAAAGCTCTCTTACAATTTTTCGATAAATCGGTTTATTTTTTCGATAAATGCGTTTCAAAGATATTCAAGTTTAAAATATAATTTATAATATTTTCTCATGTTTTTCCAATTTATTGAGGAAACTATCAAGTTTATCAAAAAAAAATTGTCAAATTTCTCATATAATCGTATCTAAATTTGTCAATTAATTCAAATTTTTTTTTCAGCTAATAATTATTTTTATTTAATTTCCCTTAAATTTCCTATTGTGTGTGTGTGTGCGGCCGTATGTAAACCTCTCATAACTTTTGAAAGACTCGTCCGATTTCATCGCGGTTGGTGCCATTCGAAAGGGCGTGACCATACTTAGATTTTGAATACACTTTGGACTGATTCGGTGACCTGTGGATTTTGATAAATCTTAAAAAATTACAATTTTTTTTTGTTTTAAACGTGTTTTTTTTTGGAATAACTTTTAAACGAATGTGCCGATCAATTCCAAAAACTAATCAACTCTTAATATCAAAAAACCACGTCGATCGCTGCTAATTTTCGTGTCATTTTGAGCTCTTCGAACTCGGAACTTCGAATTCCTATTTGGGGAAATTCTGTTGAATTGGTACGAATTTTTAGAGTCCAAAAGAAATGTATTCGAGCAATATGTGGTGTTAATCAGTTACATTCCTGTAAACCACTTTTCAAGTCTTTTAAGGTACTTCCCTTACCATGTTTGTATATTTTAGAGGTATGCGTATTTGTAAAAAAGCACCAAAAGTTATTTAAAACAAATGCTGAAGTCACTGGTAACTCATATTTTATGAATAGTAAGAAATTATATGTGCCTAACCAAAAATTAAATATTTTTACAAAAAATGTGTATTGTATGTCTATTATTATATACAATCATATTCCTGATAGTCTTAAATCATTGCCTATAAATAAATTTCGCAAAAAGTTGTTTGATTTGCTGTTAGATAAAACTTATTATGATATTAAAGAATTTTTAGCCGATAAAATTAAATGTTAATGGATAGAAATATAAGTTTGTTGAATTGTCCTTAAAAAAATTTCAATGTAAATAATTTTGTAAAAGGTGAACATTATGTAAATTATAAAAAAAAATACTCAAAATATGAAACTTGTAATTATAAAAATAACTTTGTAATATGGAATCATCCTTGTATATTTATAACAAGAACATAAAATAGAGAAAAAAAGACCAGCCCGCTGAGTTTCTTCCGCCGGATCTTCTCAGTGTGTGGCCGCGTTCCGATCCGGTAGTAATTCTGAAAAATCAATACAATTTATAGTTTTAAATGTAATATTATATAATGATATTTTTTTTAATATTTGCACACAATATATTGGTAGAATATGTCAGTAACTTAATTTATTTTTAACAACTTGTAACACCCATATTCTTGCAAATAAATATTTTCTTTTCTTTCTTTTCAAAAAGTCTGGTAGAGGTTAAATAAAACACTATTTTTTGAATTTTCAAACCTCAATAACTTTTGAATAAATAAACTGATTTTCACTTGGTTGGTGGCATTCAACACAGTTTTCTAGGCCTTGAAAGAGTTCTCAAGTCGATTCAAGTAGGAGTTTTGATGTAATTTCGAAAAAACATTTTTTTCGGTTTTTTTTCGACAACGATAACTCACGAACGAATCACCTGATTTTGACCGGGCTATATATCATAAAATAGCAAACAAGCAGATGGGTCTCTTAATGGAAAGAGTCAACCATCGCCTATAGACACCAAAGATGTTAAAAGCGCGTTGTTATCTTGTGGCGAGGTTTAATGCCACATGCATAAGTTTACCGGCTACCTTACCCTCTAAACCAGAACAACGACAGTGACAAGCACAAACGCTATTGCGGCAGGAATGGGTAAGGCGGTGGTCCCAGGCCCGGGCGAGACAATGCAAAACTCTACCACCATATTACTGAGCCTTGAGTGATTCGATGAGATGCGGGGATGAAGATCACAACTCATTTCGCCATCAGCAAACCGGTGTATTGGGTGAACAGAAGTATCTATTAACGTTCGACTCATTTCGCCTGGCCCGCAAACAATCCGGCACAGCTATTACATCAACACAAAAATCCGATGATTCCAGTTTGTGCCAGTCGCTCAACAACAAATATTATAAAAAGAAACAATTGAAAGCAAATAATCGTTTAATATTGCATCATGCAAAACAAGTAATAATGTAGTTTTACAGATGACATCACCGGCGGCGGCGCGTCTGCGGCTTTCTCCTGGGCTACTAGTCCCCCCCCCCCCCCCCCGGGCCCCCGTCTGCCGTCGTTACACGCCGATCATTAGAGTTCAATCATTGCACAAACAAAATTGCAATTTGGTCGCGCCGTTGCGTTTGAGGGTTTAGCGATCCTAGCGACCCTACGCAATCAATGGGGCTCAGATTTGATTCTAGACAGAGACAGGCTTTAAAAAGTATATTTGATAAAAAATCACTAAAAGGTTTATAATATTTACACAGCTTTAAAAATTTAAACAGAAAGATTGCTGTTAAAATTTAATTAAAAACTAAGACATAAACTCATACCTAACTACTTCCTAAAATTTTGGGGCGAGGTATTTTGACGCCCATCAGTTCTATAGGAAACGGGTGGCGCGGCGTGTTCTGAAACCGCTGGTAAACGTGTTAATTTTCGGACAAATAAATATAGGAATTCAGCTGAAAACCAAAATTTAGTACATTCTTTTTTGTGTTCAAAACTAAATATCACCATATAAAAATCATGTGGAAGATTAGAAATATTATTAACAAATTACTTGTTTTAAAGATTTTTTTAGCCTGTTTTCGGAATTTTATATGATCAACTAAAGTACGTCCTATCATGTAATAAGTTAGCACATTCCTTAGATAATATCTTCAGGTATATCGTGTAATTTTTGTAAATTTGTTATTTAATAATCAATACAATAAAACGTGATTTAGCAAACCAGTTTTTTCCCGTTTGTCCCGATGCCTCGCCTTAAAACTCTACCAGAGTTGTGCATCGCCTCCTCCAGCTCGGCATTGCAGCCTTGTTTATACCTGCCCCGCTGCAGCAACTATAAACTTTTGTGCCTGTTATATTTGAGTGTCGAGAGTAAGGTAGCCTTCGAAGTTACCTGCGAGTGATTTCATTTTCATCACACTGATTGAAATATTACATTAAATTATTTTTCGATCTATTTGTTATACCTCGTTGTTGGGAAATTTTGCTATGTTAAAAATCCAAATTCTATTATTTATTCTATGCAAATCGTGAATTTGACTTTAACCAATTACATATTCATTATATTACCACAAGTTTCGCTCGCCTCCCTGTGATTATCGTATAGATACGAATACACTCGTAATATTTTCAATCGACTTTCTAAAAGGAGGAAGTATGTATGTTTTTTTGTTTATTAACTCAGAAATCGGTTATTTAAGAACCGATTAGTAGAATTCTTTTTTCGTTTGAAAGTGTATACTGCCCGTGTGGTTCCAGTTTAATTTGGTGAAGTTCTGGAGATAGAGGGAACGAGAAGACGGTTGCTGCAGATTTATCGCGTTAAAAAAATTATCAAGCAGATGTGTCTAGTACATGTAAAAGACATCAACGTGTGCACGGAGCGAATACCACATAGTTTATTTCATATTTTAAAATTTAAAATAAATTTAATAGTATAGACAATATGAGCTGTATTATTATGTCACGGTCTTTCAAATATTAAATATTATAGGATTGAAAGCAGCAAGACTAGCAGTAAGTTAATATTCCAATATACGAGTATAAATATTTATTAAAAACTACGTTTAAAATCTGTTGTGGGCCTCAAAAATTCTATACAGAGCTACTTTTAAAGGTCGGGCCAAAATTTTGAAATTAGGAACTAAATATGGTATTGAAAGTGCGTTTTAATTATTATTAAAAAAGTATTACAAGATAATATGAAAATATTCATTTAAAAATATTTCATTAAATTCATGAATTCGGTGCACCGAGTCTTGTGAATGAACTCTATAATGCTGGCAGTGTGTTATTGTACATTTCCCTATAATTACGATAGTAACTGTTATGTAACATGTCGCTCTAAGCTTCGACTAAAGAATTTTACTTTGGTCGAAGACTTTAGAGATCGGTAAAACTATACTTAGGTAAAGTTTTACCGATCACTTTTAATTTGGTCGAAGGCACTAAAATATTTTAGTTCGACTTTTGTGTAATTGAAATTATATTCAAGTGTTTTGTTTTTGTGTCGGATAAAAATAAAATTTTGAATTTTTTAACTATTTTTTATTACATAAAATGAACTATCGATTCTGAACAACCTCTGAAAATTTAGCCGGAAGTTTAAACGTAACCCTGTATTGTGGAGGCTGTAAACTTTAAAAGCACTTTGGAAATATAAAATACACATAATTTAATACTAATAGCGACCGGGGCGCATACTCACTGAGATGTACATTACTAAAAATAAAATGTATTTTGTGCCATTCGCTATTAACGTATATTTCCATAGATAAAATGTAGCATGTAAAACTTACTGAAAATCTACACTTCTAAGAATAAAATGTCTATATTTGTTTTAGTATATATCTCGTGCTAGGGAACTCTTTCAAAAAAAGAGAAATATTGTCACATTAAACCGTTGTAACGGTTGGAACGGGGCCCATTTCGTTAGAGCGTGCCCAAGAGCCTAAGACACAGGTCCAAATCTGTCGTAAAAATATTTCTTTGTTAAATTTTTAAATTCTAGTATGTGCTCCTTAATGATAAAGTTCTTAAATCTTTTTGTAGACGTTTTTGTAACAATGAAACAAGTAAATCCTCTACTATTAAAATAAAATTTACAATATTGGCACGCCTAAATACTCGAAACAGTAGGCAGAGGTGAACTAAGGCACCCATGATCAGTCAACGATATCTATATAATTGTATCTATATCAAGATCAAGTAGTTGTCTCAAATAATAATAATAAATTAACGTTATTTTTATTTGTTCATACATAAGCAATTATGAGTGATATTTTATAACGATGGGCTTTACTAGTATATATCACAATAGTATTGACACAGTTCTTATCCAAGAGTTTTTCATTCTTTCGCTAATTATATATTTAAGTAGTTTGTGTTTCACGGTCTACTTTCAATGTTTCGCCGTCAGAACTGTACCTGTAGTAGAAGTAGAATTACCAACATTTTGTATGTTCTAGTGATCCAGTAATCACTAGAACATAGAATATAAAGGTAAAAAAAACTAGTTGAATAAGTTCATCTGTAACGATGAACTTATTTAACTAGTTCATCTTTCGATCGATCATTTAGAAGAATCATGATCGATTGCATGACATGCAAAGAAGAGAGCATGTCGACACTAGCTCAGTGGTAGAACATCAAGGTTTTACGGAAAGGATCGAAGGTTCCTGTTTTCCAAACGGATACGACATAGGGACCTTCAAGAAAAGAGCTTACTCATTCTTAAAAGGCCGGCAACGCAACTGCAAGACCTCTGGTATTGCAGATGTCCATGGGCGGCAGTGATCACTTACCATCAGGTGCACCTCTTGCTCGTTTGCTCTTCTATAAAAAAAAAGGTTCAATCCGTGTTAATGTTTTTCTTTGTTGTTTTTAAAGTTTCAAGTTTTCCCAAGCACGGGGTGAGTGCTATAATACAAAAATAATATGAAGGTAATATATATAATAATAGAATAATTGTTCGACTCAGATCATGAAGTCTCGGGTTTGATCCCTGGTCAGAATAGTTTTATTGAAAAATTTTCGGTATTATTTTCTAAAATCAAAATACCAGTACTCCGAGTTGAGTGGTTGCGGTCAGTTAATACGTCCACAACTCAAATAGGCACATAAAACTGACGGTACCAGTTATCACTACAAACAAGTGATATCCATGGGTGTATATGTCTGTCCTGTGATACATTTTACCTTA
Source organism: Apodemia mormo (assembly GCA_036924255.1). NCBI lineage: Eukaryota > Metazoa > Arthropoda > Insecta > Lepidoptera > Riodinidae > Apodemia > Apodemia mormo. The sequence continues at coordinate 2,380,937 of JAUPFN010000021.1, read as the reverse complement.
TGGATAAGAAGCAAAACAAATCGCCCGTGGTCATTGGTGATACAAACTCTATTTACTATAGATCTGATTATCCACTGAGCAGGCAAATTGGGACAAACACATATTCAAGAACTGACTCTGAAATCAGAACGACTTCTTATTAAAGGTTCGGTCTTACACGAGGCAATTTTTGAATAGGTAACTAAATAATTGAACTGTCGCTGTCGTGTTCGTTTTCAAGGGTAAGGTAAGGTAGGTTCTGCATGTGATAGCCTGAGGTCTCGTACCGCTAACACATCTAGTGTCTATACACGGTGGTTATTGCTTTTTATTTGATTATCTTTTTCCTTCGGGAAAGCCGTCTGCATATTTGCTATCTTATAATATACATATATTAAAGTTTTTTAGTTCGTCCAAATTTGAACTTTATGCACTGGCGTATTTAGAGTTATTTTTCAACGGGTCTGGGTACCGACTACAAAAAACTAGTCTAGAATGCCAAGGGTTCCGTATAAACTTGAACTTTTTGTGATGTAACTAAAACTTTACGATTTTCGGATTTTTTCTTTATACCTATATATGCTGTGAGACATTAATTCTTGCCAAATTTCACAGTTGTATGTCAACATAGAATATTTACTGGAAGCAAACGCTATTTCTGTCTGACTATAAACGGAATGTACTGTATAATATTATAGTATCTGATATATTGTATGCATGTACTCGTAGTACATAGATTTCTCGATTGTACCTAGATAATTATTTGATGTCGACGATTTTTGTGTAAAATATTTTAGGTGTCCAGTCTAAAATTTTTTAATCGGTAACCCAATCCTCGGGTGGGCACTAGACGATGCTGGGGTGGGCACGACATCAGTCCTAATCCCCCTGGACACCTACATTCTTCTATATATGCATATTGGTAGTATACAAAAAATATATAGACTAGAGAAATATGAAGGTATTATTAATTAGGAATTAGATACCCAGATACCTATCATCTGGGAAATATTCCTTTTTAATAATTTTTTAACAAGGGTTAATTTACAGAGTCTCACTTTAATATTATAGGCGCTTAATTTGTAACTAGCTGGACGACCGAGCTTTGCGGATGATTTTTTTTATGTGAAAACGTTTTATCAGGGAGGTGACACTTACCTAAATCAATTTTGTATTTTTTCTAAATACAAAATTTCGTCAAGCTCGTTAGAGCCGTTTCGGAGAAACCAATTACATACAAATATACAAGAATAGCTCATTTGAAGTATGGGGTTAATATGCGGTTTATTTTCGGGGATTCAACTATAATACTATTGATAATTTAAAACTTGTAAACATTTTGTAGCCGGGTATCAAGTCTTATGTTCCTTATATATAAACCGACCGACATGTATGTACATACTTTCTATGTAGAAAGTTCCAGTGAAAACAATAATCATAAGTAAAAAATGGTATCATGAATTTATTAGAGAGAATAACGGTCCGCAAGTCCGGCTTGCTCGCGGCTCTACGTGTTGGCGACTTTCCTAGTGTTTCTACATTTGCCTCCTCCGTTATGTGAACTTTCTTCGCAGTGTAGTTCAGAGTAGCGGTGAATCCGGCCAAAATCGGCGGGCACATTAGCATATAACCCTGTTAAATGTAGGTGACACCTAAATAGCTGACCTGACAGGAAGGAGCTTGCGAAGGATTCATCCTGGCAGTGTAGAGCGGGCAGGATCGCCAGGAGGATGGCCACAGCTGTCACTGTCATGGCGCACTGTAACCGTGTAACTGTCACTGCGGACGGGGAGAGTTCTGTGGCATGGCGAGGCGACCGGCCGCCGAGCTGCGCGCGCATGTACTGGTGAAAGACCCTAGAAAGAAAGGCTGCTTACGCCATACACGTAGCGTCCATAGATTGATAGGCGGTGAAATTGAGAACCGGTTTCCGTGAGATACGAGCGTTTTTTATTAGTATATGCCTACGTTCGCATCACCAGAGATAACTGCAGAATTTATGTACCTTCGAGTGAAACAGCCGAAGTTATGAAATATGTTAAGTTGCCCACATAAATAAAATGAAGTGATTTGGGTGATAAGAAAATCCAGTTTGCGAGAATGGCTACGCAGCTATTATAGATTTTACTACTTTTTAAATATCCGTAGCATCCAATCAAAGATCGACAAAAAGTAGGTCTTTGATTCTAATAAAGACATTAAATTGAATTTAGGAAAAGATGTTCAAAATTACGTAAAATTTGAAAGTATTTTTTTAGTACGATCAAAAGAAATTGAGACATGATAATCCGCCAAATTATTATGAAGAGTTTGCAAAAAAATGATTTCAAACTGCCATTTGTAGGCAGGTAGTTAGGTAGTATCTGTAGTAGTAGGTAGTAGCCGCGTTAGTAGCAAGTACTGTCAAGGCTACTGTGTAGTTTTTAATAAGAATATTACAATTATGCCAATGTTTTATCAACCGAGTTTCCAAACCGAGAAGATTTAGCTGTAAACCTCAGAAGTCGGTCATTGACCACCCCGTTGGTCTAGTGGTTAGCAAACCTAACTACGAATCGAGGGGCTCGGGATCAATTTCCGGCAGAGATACTCATTTGTGTGATGAGCATAGATGTTTGTATTTCTGGGTTCGGGTGCTTATTATGTATGTAACAGTAATTATATATGTATTTCTATGTATTAGTATCGTTGACTAACACCCATAACACAAGCAAATAATTTGGTTACTTTGGGGCTAGATCGTGTACTTTGTCCAACAATATTTATTTATTTATTTGTTTACTGAGTTGAAAAAATGTTTGATTGAGAGTCATTCTTGACCGCCCCGTTGGTCGAGTGGTTAGCGACCCTGACTACGCAATCAACGGGGTTCAGGTTCGACCCCCGACGGGGACAAACATTTGTGTGATGAGCATAAATGCTTGTATTTCCGGGTTTGGGTGTTTATTATATATATTCTGGTATTTATATATGTATTTCTATGTATTAGTATCGTTGACTAATACCCATAACACAAGCAAATATTTGCTTACTTTGGGGTTAGGTCAGTAAGTGTAATTTGTCCCATGAATATTTTTTAAAAAAATATTTATTCTCATTTGGTCCCATATTATTTTGGTGAATTTCTGATCCAGGGTACCCGACGTAGGAGAGAGTGGAATTCGGTTATTGCGGTTTTACTGCCGTTATATCTATATGTATATTAATATTGTTACGTACTTCGAGTTCGTAATTGTAAAAAACACCACTTATATTAAATCCGTGTATTTACAACACAAATACACACAAGACAAGACAACACAATGTAATACTAAACACTCTGATTAACACTAGTCACTCACTGTATTAACACTAAACTTAGAACACTACGCAATAAAACACTTCTTGCTTCGCACGGGTCGCTTCAAGTATCGCTCTCGATCGCTTGATAAAAACTGCCCTGTATTTGTCAACACATCTCTATTTATACCCAGGGTAAAGTTCTACCTGGATCCAGAAAAATCTAAATGTATCTGGAAGTGATGAATCACTATTTATTGTAAACAACTTATGATAAAACACGCTATTTTCACCCTTATGTCCTATAACACAAAGTCCATTATGGCTTAGCTATCGAATAACGGTCAACTATTTGTTTGTCAATAGGAGTAGCTATCTCTTTCTTTTATTTCTAGGTTTCTCCAGCGTTCCAACTCTTCACGTTTCTAGATTATTAGTAACAATATTATAAATGCGAAAGTTTGGATGTTTGGATGGATGTTTGTTACTCAATCACGCAAAAGCTATTGAACGGATTTGAATGAAATTTATCACACAGGTAGATGATGACCTGGAACAGCACATAGGCTACTTTTTATCCCGGAAAAATTAAGAGATCCCGCGGGATTCACCAAAATCTTTTACAATGCAGCGTGCTGTACGCTGCAGCTAGTTATAGGTTATTGGTGTCGCTATATAAACCCGCTTCCGCTAAATCTCCTATTCCTCCTATACTCCTGGTCCGGTCTCCTAGTAAGCCACGAAATGCACTAAGAAGACCACATATGAAGCTACGGGGTGAGGGGAAGAGGGGAGTGCGCGATTCGCAGTGCCTCGCATTCTCAATACGGCCGCCGTTAGAACTAAAACGAAAACGCTTCGCTGTTTCGCGCGCGTGTGATATCCGCTGTTTCAACCGCCGCTTTACAACCTAAGAAGATAAAATGTGGTGTATAAACTCCGGAAGAGTCCAGGTTAGTGGCTTTCCCGTTATTTCCTCCCTTCTCGAACCAGCACCTGTTTGAATACAGTCAACCGCCGGTCTGTCATTTTGGCAGTCTTTCAACTTCAACCTTGGCAGTCTGTCAACTTCTTTCTTCCACAGTCAAGTGATAATCATATCGGTTATCGCTTGTGGTCCTTCCCTTTCATAACCCAGTGGTGCCTTTATTCGTGGTACCTATTTTGGTACTACGTTTATGATGCTGCTCGGAAGTCGGAACACATCTCATGATTATGGCAGCAGAAGGTGCAGTATCTTTTTGCAACGCCATATAGGCATCGACATAGAGATTTCGCTGCATATAGAACAATTGGTTAGACAAATAAAGGAACAATAATTTTGTAGGTTTATTTGCAAACAGGTCTCTCTGATATTTAAGAAATAGATGTAATTAAACCACAATTATATATTTTCTTAGTCCGTTTTCGAAAAGGTCTACGGTTGGCTTGCACCAAAATGCTTAAATCATTTTAAGTCACTAAATACGTTTAAAGTGACGACATTTAAGGCGTTTTGACATTTGCTAAACATGTTTAAGGGACTAAATGCATTTAAGCATTTTCGTGCAAGCCGCCCTTAGTGAGAGTTTTTTTTTTTATATATTTAGAAAATATTGATAAAATTGAAAGTACTTTTTTCAAAATACTTAAACTGACCAAAAATTTAAAAATCACTTGACATATTTAAATCAAAACTACGATATCATGAGCTAGGTACATCTGAATCACACATAAACTATTCCTTATAAGGATGATGGTAAGGTCTTAAGCTGTACACTCGTCTTTTTCAACCGACTTCCCAAAAGAAGGAGGTCATAAATGCGGCTGTATGTTATTTTATTTTTGCTACCATAATAATTGGTCATTTATGAACCGATTTTGAAAATACTGTTTTTGTTTGAGAGGGTGTACTTCTCATGTGGTTCCATTTTAATTTGGTGACAATCTGATGCAGGTTTCCAGAGATACAGGGAATGAGAAGTCGGTTGTTACAACTTTTCTGACAAACGGCTCTTCTGATGGAAAGAGACAACCATATATGTTCAATAATTTAAACGGAAATATAGCAATCGGTATATGTGGTAAAAAAACGTTACTAGATATATATTATATAATATCCGTCTTTTATGAAATAGGGGACTACGTCGTAGGTAGCAATCGGTATATGTGGTAAAAAAAATATTACTAATCACGCGTCTTTTATAGAATAGGGGACAAAGAGGTAGGAGACTCACCTGGTGGTAAGTGATCACAATTGCTGATCATAAAGAAATAAATAAGCTCTTTTATCGAAGGAAGACCCATTTGCTGGAATGGGTTTTGTAGGGTAGCTGTGCAAAGCAAAATATACCTTAAGAATTGCACGGCAGTGGACTTCAAGTCATCAGGACGGTTAAGCGGGAATTTTATGTTTCGGCTGATTTTCTATAAGAAAAATTTAGCGTTGGAATTTTGTTGCTCGGAAATCGGAACACATCTCATGATTGCAGTAGAAGATGAAAAGAGAACCCAAATCTTTTTGCAAGACCATATAAAGAAATTAGGTAGACAAATAATTTCTAACCGTCGCGTTATTCAAAAAACCAAACTAACAAAGCCACTTTCAAATTTACAACGCAGCTTGAGAATAGAGACACATCTACATGTTTTATATTCTATATAAATTAGCATCGTTTATTGGCAGGTTAGCGACAGTGAGTGTTTAAACGACAACAGCGCTGCTGCACGGTGGCTTACTTCTTTAGATATCTATCGATGAACTCCCGTTTGGAGTATCGTCGATTAAATTACCAACTCTCCCAGCTCTCTGTTGTAACCTCTAAGTGGTAAAATGAAGATAGGATTCTGCGAAGACTTGTCCGGGCGTAGAATCGCAGCATTGCTTATAATCATTTGGTTCGTTTTGTTGTGTTTGGGCTTGAGGGTTATATTAGACCTTAGCATTGTGTTTGTGGCCTTACAATTTACGCAAATACCATCACATTATTAATATATTTGGTATAAGTAGGCAAGAGTTACTTTCTTACCAGCACATTGGAACATTCATCTGTTATTTACATGTTATATAAACGGATGATTAAAGAATACTTATTACCTGACAAGGCTATGAAGTTTTAGCCCATGGTAGCAAGAGTTTACGAGACAGTCACATGTTATGTGTGATAATTTACAATCAGATGATAAGAATTAACCATCGATATAATATACAGGTGATGCGTTAAACAATGTTTTACTAATGAAGTGTAAGAATTCACATTAATATTCCGTTTTCCTCAGGTACTTTCCAATTCTGAACACGTTAGTCACCAGCGCTGAATGAATGTGTGGAGAAACAGGAAATCTTTTGAATTGCAATTTTGTGCGAATATCTTTATCATTACTGTAGGACCACCCAGACAAAAAGCAGGCTACAAATATGAACTCGTCAATGATCTTGAAAGGCACGACCGGCGCGATGAAACAGTGTACTACACTGTTTCAGTAGCGTAGCACACACTGAGCAATAAAAGCATACACAAAGTAAACACGTTGCTGAACTGTCCTGTTTTTGCAGCATTACACTTATCCACTACGGTAGCGACTCCCACAACACACAACACAGAATTTTAGTTAGTTAAAGTCAGTTAAGTCGCCTCAACGGTCAAGCAGTACCAGCTTCAGAACAGACACATGCGGTCCGTTGTTCTTATCCTAAGGCGTCCGAGTCCTACTCTACAAGTTATTAAGTTGTTTTGCATAATATAACTTCCGACATTGGATGTGTGCCCGTTCAATGACGTGTATAATGTGGTACTATTATACACGTCATTGGTGCCCGTTATATCAATAAGTTGGCAACTTGTCACATCATAGTTTTTAATACCGTTTACTTATCATGAATGCTTTAACCTCTGCCTAAGTTCTAGAGTATTAGCGTAAGGATATCTTTATTTGTCTTATCTATATAAAAACAACAAGACTAACGTGGCATGATCAAATTATTTGAGTGCTGTCTGTGCACGGTCGTAAGTCTCCAAAACTGGCGTAGTCGTATGGAGAATAATGAACGTACAGGATTATGGTAGATACTATTTAGACCGGTATGACACTCGGTTCTCTCCCCCTTCCCTGTAAGAATTTATATATTCTACTTTATGATATGGATTTCCTCATACTAACATTCAATTTTATTAATGATCATCAAACGTTTCCTCTGTTTCACTAACAATATAGTAGTTTCACCACAATGTAGCCTAAAGTAATTAACATTACTAAATAATCTCTATAATTAAAAGGCCACTGTACATAAAACTGTGTCGAGGGCCGGTGTCCCGTTCTAATCAACAAACCCATCGCCGTCTACGTCTAAACTGACCAATTAAGTCGCGGTTTTCATATCAAACTTTCGAATTTTTATTTGAATCAATTAAAATATGATTCAAAGACTCTAGTGGTAGCATTTTTACGAGCATCTTCACTGACTTGTATAAATTCAAATTGGAAAGTGTATCTGTGCTCGTATTATCGGTGGTCAGTAGCAACAGTGTGGTTCAACTCAGGTGAACACCAAATCTGCGGCACGAGGTTTATGGGCTTATTTCATTATATTTTTTGGTAAATACGTAAATATTTTCACTTTTTCATGTAATTTGAAAATAAATGTTAACTTTTGTGGATTATGATTTTATACAATACTAGCTGTTGCCTGCGACTGCGTCCGCGCGGACTTCGTTTACTCCGCACAGCTCCTCCCCCGTAGGTGATAGCGTGATAATATGTAGCCTATATGTTGACCCGACCTGTTAGTAATATTCATGCAAAATTTGAAGTAAATCCATGCATACTTTTTGGTTTGCCCCGGACATACATTGATTTTCCTACCATTTTATTATATGTATAGATTACAGCATACAAGCGAAGTCTCTCCTGGTGAAAAAACGATAACCATCGCTCACAGACAAGAAATATGTTAATGGTGCGCTGGCATCCGTGTTACGGGACAGTAATGCCACGTGCAAAAGTTTACCGGCCACCAGTTGCGGATTTACTCATAGGCCCGTGACGCCCAGGCCTATGGTAGGTATAATTCGAGAGGGTGCAGTTTATAAAAACAATACTTAATTTTAATAATTTCGTGTTGGTCCGGGCTCCTTTGAAGAATAGGATGCGGTCCTGTCAGGCAGGTCGTAAAAGGCGACCGATTGGCTATCGAGTCACTACCATCGTGGCAACTAGGTGGTAGAGTTCTGCATTGTCTCGCCCGGGTCTGGTACCACCGCCTTACCTATTCCTGCCGCAATAGCGTCAGTGCTTGTCGCTGTCGTGTTCCGGTTTGGAGGGTAAGGTAGCCGGTAAACTTATGCATGTGGCATTAAACCTCGCCACGAGATAGCAACGCACCATTAACATCTTTGGTGTCTATAGGCGATGGTTGACTCTTTCCATCAGGAGACCCATCTGCTTGTTTGCTATCTTATGATATATAATATATATATATATATATATATATATATATATATATATATATATATATATATATATATATATATATATATATATATATATATATATATATATATATATATATATAAGGCAGGTCGTAAAGCCTAACAATTAGCTATACGTGTCACTACCATCGTGACTACTAGGTGGTAGAGTATTTGGCGCCCGGGATTTGGGTAACACCATGGGCGTACCGAAGGGGGGGGGGGCAGCTGCTCCCCCTGGATTTTTTTACCTCTCTACTATCTTCTGTTGTAGATAAAAATATAATAACATAAAAATATAGTCTCAAAATGTTACGGTTGCCATCGGCTTACCTATTCCTACCGCGGTAGCGTCAATGCTTGTCATTGACGTGATCCGATTTGCAGGGTAAGTAGACTTATGCATGTGGCATTGCCATCCCGCCACACGGATAGCAACGCACCATTAACATCTTTGGTGTCTATAGGCGACGGTTTCTCTTTCCATCAGCAGGAACAAAATCACTCCTTCACAAAGCAAAAAATAAGCAGCATAGCTATCGGGGCCAATTTTTTTTCATATCATAAGATAGCAAACAAAATGGGTCTCCTGATGGAGAGTCAACCATCACCTATAGACGCCAGAGATGTTAATGGTGCGTTGCTATCTTGAGGCGAGGTCTAATGCCACTTGGTCCGCCGCCGTGTCGTCCGCCGTGTTGGTCCCGGCCTCCTTTGTAGAATAGGCCAACTGCCGTTCTGCCAGGCAGGTCGTAAAAGGCGACCGATTGGCTATCGAGTCACTACCATCGTGGCTACTAGGTGGTAGAGTTCTGCATTGTCTCGCCCGGGTCTGGTACCACCGCCTTACCTATTCCTGCCGCAATAGCGTCAGTGCTTGTCGCTGTCGTGTTCCGGTTTGGAGGGTAAGGTAGCCGGTAAACTTATGCATGTGGCATTAGATCTCGCCACAAGATAGCAACGCACCATTAACATCTTTGGTGTCTATAGGCGATGGTTGACTCTTTCCATCAGGAGACCCATCTGCTTGTTTGCTATCTTATGATATTAAAAAAAAAAAAAAAAAACTTGCATAAGTTTACCGGCTACCTTACCGTCCAAACCAGAACACAGCAATGACAAGCACTGATCCGGTTTGGACGGTAAGGTTTTATTTCATAACATAGCAGAAACAGATAGTTCTGATGCGAGTAGATAAACATTGCCCATAGACACCAGATGTTAATGGTGCGTTGCTACTTGTGTAGTGGGGTTGGTATACATCATGTTTTGGTAACCTTACCCTCCAATCCGAGCACGACAGCGATACCACCGACGCTAAGTAAGGTAATCGGTGGTACAAAACCCGATCGACACGTTACTTAACTCTATCTAGGTCTTATATTCTACTAATGACCCGATGTTAGTTATGATGTTAGCGACACATAGCCTTCTCTCGCCTTTCACGAGATGTCTAGCAGTAAGGTTATTGATCTCTTCTTCAAAAAAGAGCCCAAATCTGTACCTTGGGTTCTTCAAAACTGTAGTACATACAACTTACTTAGTGCTATTTGCTTTCGCATTGTCTGTTAACGAGTATTTCTAATGTAACCTTATACACTTACAAAATTGGCCTCTGTGGTGTAGTGGTCCGGTATTGGAGTTGACCACATGAGGTCCCGGACTCGATTCCTGGGTCGGACAATTCAAAATATGTGTTATTTTCAATTTTCTGATAGAAAAAAAAACGTTGCCTGTGATTGGAAAGTGCCCGGTTGGCGATAGGCTTGCCACCTATCACATTGTGGGACCAAGTACCTTCGGTTAATCGTGGGTGCGTGTACTTGTTCCTCTACTTACCTTTTCAGAGATACGGGCGTGAATTTACTAATAAAAATTAAAAACCAATTTAAGAAAAATCTTTATTAGAGCAACAAACTTACAAACTATTTATTTACATCGGAGTAAACTTGTCATTCTCTTTAAACGAAACTAAAGTTAAACTTGACACAACATATCTAGCGCAGTCTGTTAGTGCCAACACATAGAACAGAAGTTTAAAAACTCCAAACAGACTAGTCTATATATACACAAGACAAAAACAATAAACGCGTTAAACTAGTGGCCAAACTGACGCGAACCCGCTGCGATCAGTGACATACACGCTGAACGTCAGGTTCTCTTTCACATCCTTCACTTTTGATTCGCTGACGCATATTTCCGCTGTTTTCGCCTTAGCATTACAGCGGTAAGTTAAATATAGCACCAAGACTATTATTTTAGGATAAATCTTTAAAAAAAATTGGTTAGTTAGAGCACGTACATACCAAGGGATATCACAGTATTTGATTGATTTTAAATTCAATTTTAAGATAGTGTTTCATTATTCGTAATTGTACATAATATAAAACTTTTACATAACTACGTAATAGTTAAAGACTGGCTATTTATTACAATACAAATATTATACATCTTGCGCCAGGTTTTTTATGTGTCTGGTCTGGTATGTGCTGCATGGATGTATGTACTGTGCTAGAACTCATTAATATAATGTGTTACAGCTGTGGAGAGTACACTTGTATGACCACAGCATCTTAACAGAACTGAACTCAGGTTCTGTTAGGAAGCTATGCAGTATTATATCTTAATATTAATTATTAATATATTTTATACTTTTTGCCGTCGGCACTTGGTGAAACTCTATTTGTAATTATATAAATACACTTATGAAACAGTACAAGTGTATTTACATAATTATTAATAATTTTTTGCTATAAAGTACAATGGGGTTGACATGTCTGCAAACAGAAGTCCCACAAAATTAAATATAGTATTTAAAATAATACTTGTGTGACTTTGCTACCGTATCATAAAAAAGGCTCGATTGTTACCATCCCGATGGTCTATGGTGCAAGTCAAACATATTTCCTGGAGAGTAAACAATAATCATGTCATTTATATGAGTACTTATTACGTTTGTCAGTTTGCTCACAATAATTACCTCGACCACTGTCTTCCAACTTTGGTAGACATTTCATTCGGACATTACCAGACAGGACGAAATAGAATATCCTCTTAGGTGGAGGGTAAGCGAACGCACTATATTGAGAACAAAAATCATAAATATCCCTAGACAATTTTACACCAATAGGCCTAACACCGAAGTAAGCAAATTGTTTGCTTGTGTTACGGGTGTTAGTCAATGATATTGATACATGAAAATACATATATAAATACTCAAATATATTTAATAAGCACCCAAAAAAAGAAATACAAGTATCTATGCTCATCACATAAATGTCTGCCCTTGTTGGGAATCGAACCCGATCCCCATCGACCAACAAGGGGTTCAAAACTACAGAAAATAATTTTGCAAATGTTGATATCGAATATTTAATGATAATAATTAATACTAGTTGGTACTTGTCTCAACACAGTCATGAAGGACATCTGAAAGTAATTGTGTCATTGTACACATAATGTTTAGGGAATGTCCTTCCACTTCGCAGACGAGTGTTCGCACCAGTTTGGCTACAACTTTAAAATGTCCATATTTCGTCGTGTATTTTTGACATTATATGTATATGTATGTCTGTCCTAAGCATTGTCTGTCCTAAGTATTTTTGACATTATATGTATATGTATGTCTGTCCTAAGCACTGCGTTACCGCATCGTTGATCTGCGTCAACAATCATCACTGTTTATATTTTTGTATTTCAACTTTACAAATCCTCTGTGTATTGTACAACCACAGACCACACAAATACTAATAGACACGATGTTGCGCGCAAAATTCGTAACTGCTCATGTGAGCAAATGTAAATGTCAAACGCTTGTAGATATCGCTGTCCTAGTTCAATAGTAAGACATTTTTAATGAAGTATTTTTTCAGTTCAGTTCAATGCTGAATGTACAAAATGTACAAAATATACATAAAAATGTTCTAATGAGTCATTTAAATAAGGTACATACTTAGTTTGAGTTTCCAACACATCTCATTAACTAACCAGATAAAGCTGGAAGTTGTTCACATGAATCAATACTTATCACATTTTCTAAATTTTTCAAGAAGTCTTACTATTGAACTAGGGCAGCGATATATTGTGAAAAATATAAATTGAGTATTGCGATATTTTATCGTGTCGAATGAAAATCTAAAAAATACCCCTGGAGTGCTTTTATTTCATCGGTAAGTATTATAACTGTCATTTTGGTTGTAAATGCAAGCGACCTTGACAACTTAAGAAATTGCCTTGAAAGGCGTATCCAGTTTAATCCGCGTGTACAACCAACGGATGTGTTCGGAACAACTGCTAACCTAAGATGGCTAACAAACTCAGATCTGTCAGATTAACAAAATTTTATTCGGCGGTTCTGAGTTTAGCCGGTCTGAGTGTCCTGGCAAAATCTTAGTTGAGAATTCTGTCAATCTGACTTAAATATCTTAAGTTAGCAGTCGATCTGAACACACCGCTCGTGTGCATGACAATTGGTGATTATTAGTGGATATATTATCAACTGTGTTGATTTACAATTGTGAAAACATTACAAATACTTACAAAACATATTATGAATAATCTCTTTTGGATATTTTATAAAACGAAAAATACAATTATATCATAAGATGAAAACTAGCATTTTTATATGAAAAGATTTCAATGTAAATGGAGTAAATGAATAGTATTTGGTTATCTCTCCTATATGTGGTAAATCAGATATTCAGTTGCACAATTGTTATTGCTATATGTTATTGCTCCTAATGTTGCAAAAAGGTTTATCTTACAATAAAGAGTCAACAACATTAATTTAATCATTTAACCACTCATATGAAGTATCAAAAAGAGTTTCCAATTCAATTCTGAACCATATCATTAAGCAAAATGCTACTTCAAGCATTATTATGCTTGAAGTAGCGTGTCATATGCCAAGTGGGTTGTCAGTGATTATTTCGAAACTATTTCTAATTTAAAAAGCACAGCTAAGAAGTGTGTGACAAGTAATTTTTTACAATAATAATGTATGCGCTTGTTTCACACAAAATGGATTACTTCTTTAAAGTTCAATGAAATTAAAGAATGATTTCAAAAATATCACTTTATTGTGATGATTGAATTAAATTCTCCTGGAGTAATGATGGTAATAATTACAACCATCTTTAAGGCTAAGATAACAATATTACAGCTCAGTGGGTTCAGCGTAGATCACTCAAAATATAATCAACTTGTCAAATGAAAAAATACTAAAAACATTGTGATTAGTGATAAAAGAGGGTAGTGTTCTAAAGTTGCTTACAGTCCTGTTGCGCATTCTATAGTTATGTGGCCACGCTTTACTATTCTGAAAACACAGTTCAAAGTGAAATTTTATGAGTTTCTTTAAGGCAACAAATTTATGTTCAGACAATGGACTTGTCTATTAAAGATTGTTACCTATTCTGTCAATTTAAAAATGTGTTTTTTCAGTTTTCTGACAAAAACAACATTGCCTAGGATTGGAAAGTGTCCGGTTGGCGATAGGCTGGCCACCTATCACATTGTGGGACCAAGTATCTTCGGCTAATCGTGGGTGCACTTGTATCTCTACCTACCCTTTCGGGGATACGGGCGTGAAGATACCTATTCTGTGAAGAACATGCTTAGGGTGGTTTATACCCCTGTACTTAACAAAGTATGTCATTGTTTTTCTTTAATGAGAAACATTTTTATGAACATTAGAATCTCCAATATACAGCTATATATTAATTTGTGAAGGAAAAACTTTGGACCCCTTTTCGAGACAATAGCGCGAACGGTGGAATACGAAATTTGACACAGTTAAAGAATACATTGCGGAGGACTGTAGAACCTATAATATATATAATATACGTAATATTTTTAAATGAAATGCATTAGAAATACATTACCAAAAATAACCATTACACACACTACATTCCTGTGACGTACATGATAATATACACACATGTATTCTATTTTATACTAAATATTTTCTTCACAGCAAAAGTCAGTTGTTAATTGAAAAAACAAATTAATCAATGATCGAATTTCGAGCACAGGTGATCGCTAGTACACTTAGATATTACAGTAAATATGTTTTGTAAATTGTATGACAACAAAATAAATTAATTATTAAATCTTATGCTACACAATATATTCATTGCGCCAATGTAAGACTCACTGACTTGAAAATAGTGTACAGCACATGACTTAATAATAATAAGAAAGTCATTTAGAAGCGGTCCCATGCCAATGTGTTATGAGCCTTATACAGCTATTTGTAGTCTTATTAATTAATTACATTTTATTTGCATGGTTTATAAGTAATTAAGTGTCCGGCCAAACTGTAGCGAATCATGCGCTGTCCTGATTAGGGCGTCCATAATTTACATGAGGTGATTGGCATATTTGTGACCGCCCTTGGTAAGATGTCGTGAGATTTGTTTCAACCCCTTTACTCACAAAATTTTAAACAGTTAAGGATATTTAGGTTTAGTTATTAAGACACAAATACTTCTTCCACACCCTCTCCACGTCATGTTTAAAGAGATTGGTTGGTTCGACCCCCTCCCATCCTCACGTAATTTATAGCTGCCCTCAAAGTGTACGGGCCGCGCCGCTACAGCTGCACCCTTACTGCTGGAAATTTTATTTATTCATTACTTCAAATCACAACTGCTTATTTTATAATTCAAAGAAATATGTAATGTTAAAATATAAACTGAAATATAAATAACAACAGTCGGTAACTCATTTTCAGTAAGAATTTTATATAGCATAAAAGCAATGACTTCCACGGATTTGGTTTAGCAAGAGCCACATTATACAAACAGCAGCATTTTAATTCTGCATCCATCTCCTTATGGTCGGGATATAATAATTTACATTCGTTATTATTATGCTCAAGTTTATATAAAATCTTTAATGGTTTAACACCCAGAGGACGCCAACAAAACCCTATTACTGACCTCTGCTGTTCATCAATCAGTCACAAAGCTTCTGAACTGAACATGTGGATACTTGAAATGTTTACAAATATTGTATTACTATGACTGTTATAACGAAAATAATAATTATTGTCAAAATCATACATATATTGGTTTCATTATTAAAATCTGGAAATTACCATTAAAAATAAAAGTGAGTAATAAAAAAAAATATTTTTGACGGTTTTTGTGTTATCTCTATATTTCTCATAAGTATCTAACTTATACCTTTCACTTTGTATATATGGACAATTTAAGCAAGAATTAATAACTAAGTCAAGTTAAGAATTAAATGTGGCTCCCGTGTAAGAAATGTGTGTCATTAACTAAAGTATTAAAGGCATGTAGTGTTAAATATTGTACTTCAATAACCTTTGAGTGCATATTTAACTCGCATTTGACCGTCATCTCACATGAAATTCTCTTTGCTAGAGTACCCTATTAGGACATAGGTAGCGACATTTTCTGTTCCCTACCCTCTATGGCGTGCAATTAATCTGTACTCACCCGCGTAAAAAATGGTCGATCTTAAGTAAAAATGCACTGTACATATGTTGAAGTTAATGTTTTGCAGATGCTTTGTCAATAGTTTAACTGCACCAATTTTATCACTATCACAGTTAGATCACAATCACTACTCGAGCTCCATGGCGTTCTTCATGTAGGCGTCCAGCTCCTTGTCGAGGGCTGACTTGGTGCTGGCCATGTACTGGTCTAGCTGGAGATCCAGCTCTTCTTTGGATGGCACCGGCTTTTGTTGCCTGGTAACACCACCTGCAAGGAAATGTCATAATACCTTAATGATAAAATTGTGATAAAAATGATTGAAATGATTTTATAAAAACATCAAAGGATGCGTGGATAGCAACGCATCATTAATATCGTTAGTATATATTGGCGTTTGTCTGGTCTGGTCGTTTCAATCTATCAGGAAGATCTTTTTGCTAACCCAAGACATAGAGAAGAACTTCGCCACGTTGGCGTTTCTTGGGCTGGCTGGCAGCCTACTGGCGGGGGGGGGGGGGGGGTTAGAGGTACGCCTACCGGAGACTTAGACCCAAAGTGACTAAAAGAACCGAATGATGAGTATGGGCGCACTCGTCATTAACTTCTAGCTAAACAACCCCCACCATGAAAGCGGCACTTTATAAAAAAGTCCCCAGGAGGATCCCAGCCATGCTGGGGAATCCCTCCCCGGTCCGAGCTCCAGCTCGATAACGTGCTGTTGAAAGCTGAAAGGCAGGAGGCGAAGAGGGAGAAAAGATAGAGGAGGGCTAAAGCTGC
This sequence comes from Apodemia mormo, assembly GCA_036924255.1. Classification (NCBI taxonomy): domain Eukaryota; kingdom Metazoa; phylum Arthropoda; class Insecta; order Lepidoptera; family Riodinidae; genus Apodemia; species Apodemia mormo. Next base: position 2,363,989 of record JAUPFN010000021.1, on the reverse strand, counting down.
TTCCGGACAGTCTTTAGCGGTGCGGCAGGCTAGTCCGGATGATAGGCCTGCTGTGGGTGGTGTTGAGGTGAAAACCACGACCACCTAGTGGTGAAAGCTGGCCCTAGCGGTAGGCAGGTAGCTACACAGCGAACTGTCCAGCCGGGACAGCCTGCGCAGAGTGGAGTAACGGGTAAAACCGCTACCTCCGTCCTGTGGCGGCCCAGGGAGTCCTAAGCAAATTATTTGCTTGTGTTATGGATGTTAGTCGATACTAATACATAGAAATACATATATAAATACTAGAATATATTTAATAAACACCAAAACCCGGAAATACAAACATATATGCTCATCACATAAATGCTTGTCCCTGTCAGGGAAAGAACCCGAGCCTCGTCGATTGCGTAGTTAGGGTCGCTAACCACTGAACCAACGGGATATTATTAACACAGGCGCCACATCAACTTTCGTTACCCGGTACGTCTCAGAAGAAGCATCCTGCTCTGATCATAGATGGATAAGGTTCAACTTGCGTATAGTAACAAAAAAAATAACACCACGACGGAATCCTCGCAAGATAGATCGAGCCCTTTTCCAAAGGAAAACAGCCACCGAACTAAGCAAGATACAAGTGGTACATGAGACGGCAAACGTGCAACAAATCGAACAGCAGGTTGATATCATCTTTAACCAATGTAATCATTAGTTGTTATGACACTGCTCTCTCACCCGGGTACCCTGCCCAATATAACAACGGACCTAACACATGGTGGGGACTCGAACTAGCCTGCCGCCGCAATAAGGTAAGGAATCTATTCAACAGGGCAATGAACACGATGCACAAAACAGACTGGGACAACTATAAGGAGCCTAAGTCTCTATACAAAAAGCGCATTAGGTTCCGTAAGACCCAATTATGGAGGAACTTCTGCGACAATATTGAAAAGAAACAACAGACCAACAAGGTAAGGAAAATCCTAGCCAACCAACCCAACGATGTCCCTTCTACTCTCCGTAGAGCAGACAACACAACAACTGCTCGGCAGAAATTCAACAGATCCTGCTTTACACCCTTTTTCCTTACTATAGACTAGTGCAAGGTCACTGCTGGAAATACACGCCTGTCACACTAACCAAAGATTGTTGGACCATGGCGGAAAAATTGGCAACCCCAAGTAAGGCACTGTGGGCAATCGACAGCTTCCAACCTTTTAAAACACCTGGCCAGAGACGGAATTTTCCCTGCGCTATTACAGTGGAGCGAAGGTTGTCTAGTCCCGCTACTGTACAACATCTGCCTGCCTAGTTTTTCAGTATATACCTATGCTATGGCGAGATGTAAGAGTAACTTTCATACCTAAACCCGGCAAAAGCGACTATAGTGACTCTAAAATCCTTCAGACTTATAAGACTCACATCCTTCCTACTTAAAACTTTGGAGAGGCTGTGTGACCGGGAACTGAGAGACAACGTTCTTAGAACCACACCACTACATTGCCAGCAACATGCGTATACCCCTGGCAAATCAACGGAGTCGGCCTTGCACCTTGTCGTATGATTGAAAAATCACTCCAAAACAAAGGTATGTGTTTAGGTACTTCATAGATGTGGAAGGGGCCTTCGTGGACTCATAGGTTGGATCGACAACATGCTACGTAAAAGAACGGCTAGTTTTGGCAAACTAGGCACCCAAAAAGCCATTGTAAGTCGTGGTTGTCCTCAGAGTGGAGTACTGTCACCTCTCATATGGAACCTGTTTATAAATACACTTATGTATCGCTTCCTCTCAAAAAACTCCACCATCCGATATCGCTTCGGCCGCACACACGCTCGTAAATAGATATAAAGATGACGCGCGGTAAAGGAACGAAATCGCGACCCGCCGGTGGTTGTGAATTTTTTCCGCCAGTGACCATCAGGGAGCTAATCGCGTCGGACCTCACAAAAAAATTGTCTACGCAAATTGTGTCGCGCACGCACCGTCATTATTTTTATTACAATATCACTGTAACTAATTGCACAATACAGTTTCTTTTTGTACGAACCCCTGAATTTTCATTGGGTTTGGAGCCGAAAGCCTCCTTACCCTCCATTAAACTTATTAAAATACTAAATGATAATCATTTTTATACCGTAGGTGATGCGGATTACTTATCTGAAGGTAAATTTGCCGATACAGTCTGCGACCCCATACAAAATGTACTCCGCATTATAGAAAAATGATGCAGTTCATTTGGACTCACAGCAACCCAAGTACTGGTTATGTTCACTAAAAAACGTACCTTAGGTAACTATAGACTACACAGGTCAGGTAACACTGAACTTCAGCTATCGGCCCAGGTTAAATACTTAGGAGTCATACTGGACAGTAAACTAAACTGATCTAAACATATTGAACACAAGCTAGATAAGGCAAGTATCATTATTTGGCAATGCCACAGATAAATTGGTAAGAGATGGAGTCTTTTACTAAAAATCATGCTATGGCTATATAGAGCAGTGATTAGGACGTAGCGCGGCCGGACCACACTTCAAACGATGATCAACAAATTACAAAGCTTCCAAAGGTTAGCATGTGTAACCATCACAGGTTACACGAGGACTACCCCAACGGCAGCACTAGAGACGATGCTCTGCATAGCACCTTTTCACCTGTTCATACAGTGGACAACGGCGACCTCCTAGGTACGTTTACAGTCGCTGAGGGCTTGGAGTCAAGCAAGTATCCTTAAACAGGTACTCGAATATCTACCGTTTGTCGCGGCCCCAAACGATTCGATACCTGTCGAAATTATCTTTGACAAGAAATAGGGGGGGGGGGGGGGGGCATAGCGGGGCCACGGGGCATAGCGGGGTAAGCCTTACGCTGCTCGAAGCAAACGCCGTACAAACTATCAAATGCGTCGATATGATTGGTCGTTAGTCGGCGCGTTACCTCCATAGGCGAGCCACGCCATTTTAGAGGGTGTTTGTGTGATGTAAACAAAAATATCAAAATCAGTGTTTTTCTTAAAAATTTTAGTGAAATTGAACAGAAGTACTTTCTAAAACGTATTTTTGTACTGTGATGTGTTATAGTTTATTATAAATCAATTTCCTTTCGGATTTCTTAATCAAGAAGTACAAGGTCATTGGATAAGAGGTAAGATGCCATCATTTTGTGTTTAATTTTGAATGAGCTGGTGGAGTACGGTGCATGGGACAAAGTGGGGCACTTTTTCATAATTCAAATAATATGCCCCACTTTGCCCCAGGCACCATACCCCACTGTGCCCCAGTTTGAAAAACTTCACAGTTGTAATATATTTATTTTCTACGTTTTTAGCTATAATGGTCCGCACATACAAGAGGAAGACTGAACAGCATTCATGGTCTATGCAAGCTATAAAACAAGCTGTACTCTTTGTGTACATAGTGTCGTGTCCGGAGAAATAGGCTACAGGAAAGCAGCAAATATGCACAACGTTCCACAAACAACATTAGAACGTTATGTTGCTAAATATCGGGGCAATTCAGATGACAGCATCTTTCAAAAGAAATTGGGTCATTTCCAACGCGTGTTTTCTCCTGATCAAGAGAGAGAATTAATTAGTTACATAAAACTGATGGAAGCACGGTTTCATGGACTGACTTCACGTGGCCTACACAAACTTGCATTTGAAGTGGGCCAAAAAAATGGAATTCCTCATAAATTTGATTCAGTGTGCGGTTTGGCTAGTATAGATTGGTTAATAGGATTCCTTAAACGACATCCAGATATTAGCTACAGAAAACCTGAACCAACATCAGCAACTAGAGCAATGGATTTTAATAGAGTAGCTGTTGAGAGTTTTTTTCCAACTTTTAGAAAAGGTTTACGATGAATATAAGTTAACCCCACGAAGGATTTTCAATGTTGATGAGACAGGTCCACAGTTCCCAAAAGTCATTCTAAAGTCTACCTGTGGAAAAAGACAGGTAGGGACACTGACCTCCGCAGAAACGGGAAAACTAATGACCACAATTCTCTGCTTCAGCGTAGTCGGCAACTATATGCCACCAATGTTTATATTTCCAAGAAAACGTATGAAACCGGAGTTGCTTGATGGGGCACCTGCTGGGTCTTGGGGAGAATGTCATGAATCTGGGTGGATCCAGGGTCCATTGTTTGTCCTCTGGCTAAAAAGATTCATTGAGTGGTCGCATTCCACCAAAGATAATCCAGCACTTTTATTGTTAGACGGTCATGCAACATACGTTAAATCTTTGGACGTCATTGATTTGGCTCGCGAAAATTGTGTTGTTTTATTGTGCTTTCCACCTCACTGTACACACCGACTCCAACCGCTGGATGTTGCGTTCTATAGCCTTTAAGCACGTATTATTCCAACGAAATAAAGAATTGGTTGCGATGCGATCCCGGACGTGTGGTGATACAATGTCAGATAGCTGGACTGTTTGGAAAAGCTTTTGTATCTGCAGCAACGATGACGACTGCTATTAATGCATTCAGAGCCACAGGTATATGGCCTCTAAACAAGGATATTTTCACTGATGCAGATTTCGCGCCCGCAGATACTACAGACAATCCTGAGCCTACTGCGGTACTTTTAGTTAACGAAGTCATTCCGCAGAGAGATAATACTACAGTGAGACAAGAGGCCCCAGAAGGCGACCCTGGTGCCAATACGCCACCCAGACAACCACTTCAAGAAATTTCGCTTGGTAACAAAACACCACCATCGCAAATACCACAACGACTTAAAAATATACAAACCCCACCTAGGTAATCTTCTCCACAACCTGGTTGTTCTTGGATGGTCGATAGGTTTTACAACAACTCCTGAACAAATAATGCCAGTGCCTAAAGAAAAAAGAACAAGCAAAAGAGTAAATAAACATCGTGGTAAAACAGCAATAATTACAGATTCACCGTACAAAAACGAGCTTGTAGCCATAAAAAAAGCTGCAGAAGTAAAGGAACAGAAAAAGAGGTTTGCTAAAGGTTTAAAATGGAAATCTATTAAACAGACGAAGAGAAAGTTTATCAAAAAGAAAGGCAGCAAAAGCTCTGAACATGATGATGATGATGCTGAATGTGGTTACTTGTGGTCAGAGTCAACCGAGAGATGGGTTCGTTGTCTCAAATGTTCTCGATGGGCACACTACTCTTGTGCTGGAGAAGATGAAAAAGATGAAGAGGCTACTCATTTATGTGAATTGTGCATTGAAAACTAATTTCGATTCTTGCTGATTAGATGAGGTAGCGACACTACAAGTTAGGAGAATTATTTAAATATTTAATAACTTAATATACATGTGTATACCAGTATATTTCATTTTTTATTTTTGTCGTTGATTTTTTGTCATATTGGTTAAAATTTTAATTTTAAAGTTTACGGCTAATCGTTATTCATTACTTAACCATACCAAAGTTCTGTGTTTCCTTTTTTCAATGTTTAAGTTTTATAAAAAATTAAACACACGTGTTAAAGTTGTTTGTGTGATCTCTAGTCTCTTTACATAAAAATAATAGTAATAAAAACAAGTTTAGTGTGATTTTGTGCTGATTTTGTTATGCTAAGGTGTTGTAGTTATTTCTTTTTTTGAATCCGTCATTATTTTGCTAAAAAATAAATCTATTGCGTTTGGAAGTTTCGTTTCGTTATTTATTATGATTACCCCACAATGCCCCACAGGTGACCCCACTTTACCCCTATGCACCTATGGTTCTAAGTTAAAACTTCTAATTCAATTATAATATTTTAGTTTTTAGGGATGTTTAAACGTTAAGTACCCTACTACCCCCCCCCCCCCCCCTATATAATACAGCTCGCTGAAGAAAGTAAGGAGCGATTAAACACCAGAGACTTCAGGATCTTCACGTGTAGTGTGTGTATTTTATATTTGTACTTGAGTTATACTTACACATATATAGCTCGTAAGTCTTATGTCAGCGTTTTAGACTAATTAATATATTTACCCAATATTGAGTGCATTAGTAGACTATAGTTTGTACCGTGATGACGACAATATAAGTATGTAATCAAGACTACTATTCATTTCGCCAATCCCAGTACCATCTACCATCGGACACGGATGGCTTAAAGACAGGTTCAGGCGCAGACTCGGCTGTCTTCTCCGAAGACCTGAATCAAGATGTCTTGGCCAGTTGGCACACACAATTAAATTTTCCAGGCCGAAAGCGATGGAATAATCCTAGCTACACAGACGATCGCAGCTAGACAGGTAACTAATGAATCAATTAGGATCCTAACAGATAGCAAGGCGGTCTTACTGGTTTTCCAAAGCAACAAAATTACTTCAAGCTTCATTGATGAATGCCATTCCCTAAACGACGTAGGTAAGTATAACAATGTCATATTACAGTGGATTAAAGTATATAGTGACTCTCGTGGAAACGATACACGATGCAGCCGATGAGTTAGCTCGGCGGGCTTCTGATATGGCCCTGTTGGGACCGGAGCCTGCTGCCCCCTTGCCGGCTGGTTGGCACGCGAGTCTACGTCAACCACTACCGACATGCACAATTAATACTAGGCTGAGCACGTCGACTGTGGGCAAACCAAACAGGTATTAGACAAAATGAGCCCGTAGCTATCGTACAGGTTACTAAAACTAAACAAAAAACAGCTAGATGTAGTAACTGGCGCTATTACATGATATGGTCCTTTTGCCAAACACATGTTTAACATGGATGTTACAAGCAGTCCTCTGTGCAGAGCCTGCATGCAGACATAAGAAACGGCCGCCCACGTCATATTGGAATGCGAAGGCGTGGCGAACTACTGGGTCAAGTACCACGGATCTTCAAGGTCACCCTTCGAAGCTTTCTCCAACATCAAAAGGTTTCTGGGCTTCCTGGAGGAGTTGGGATGGCAGGAATAGGACCATCCTAACCACACGCAAAAAGGCGTTCGTCGTCGAGTTGAAGATAAAGAAGATAGTCGTCTCAATCTATCAGGAGGATCTTCTTGCTAACCCAAAACATAAAAAGACAACAAACACAAAAGTAAGGAAATCTTATACTATTTTTTTTACCGAACGGGGTTTTTGCGTTTTAGTGTTCTTTCATATGTCAAACAAAAATCACACAAGTCACTGTAATACCAAATGCTCCTTTGCATCGATTCAAATATCGCATGTATTAGAGAAACCTCATAAGTCACTGACTAATGGGGTTTCTGCTGCATATAATATTTATTTGTTTTAATTTCAGTTTTAATAGCACATAAAAAGTTTTATGAGAAGATAAAAGAAGTAAAAAAAAAATCAGGAAAAACAGGTGGTATTTGAATAGATTACATGCAAACTTAAATTTGTCGCGAATACCTGTGCAGGAGACCTTTTACTTGAGGCAGTTAACTATAAATAAATATATTTTATATATTGTTAGGTTCGTTTTTAATAACATACAGTTTGACGTACATAGATGTTTATTCTTTCACGACTTACAGCAGAATGACTCGAGTAGACCGATACAAGGTATTTTATTGCATCACAGTTTCACAATAATTAAAAGTAGGTAAATTCGAAAATGTCAACTTCAACCAGATCAGATCAGATGGCACCACTTCCAAATTTATAATTTGATATAAAATTGTATACTAGGATTCCACGATGTTGCAGAAGTGGCGCCAATGTGGTGCAGTATTTTGATAACAATAAAATCTAATATCTATTATGTGAGATAAATGCTATAAATGAATATTAATATTACATTCAAGCACAATTTACAATATTATTCATATTACAAATAAATATACCCAACACTACAAAATCTGAAAGATGATGCCTCTCTTGTAGTTGGATGATGATGAGTGTGGAAAAAGACCGAACAAACTATGTACATTTCTGTACAATTGTCTTAAAGAAAAATGCAATCTGAGGATAATTTGCACATATTTTCTAATGGATGCGGTGGACAAACCCGAAACCATACAATGGTTCGAATGTTGTCCAGTTTATCCTCAGTAAAAAATTTCAAAGACATAAAACAATATTTTTAATACAAGGACATTCTTTTCTTCCCTGTGACAGAGACTTTGCTTTTTTAAATATATAAACGGGTCAATAACGCGTACATATATAGAACTTACTTGTAAAGCTCGACGTTTCGTAACTTGGCCGAAACGTCGAGCTTTACAAGTAAGTTCTATACATGTACGCGTTATTGACCCGTTTATATATTTAAAAATGATAGTAGAACGCGTTAGTTTAAAAGTTCATAGAGACTTTGCTGTTCTAAAGTGAAAACTAAGATAATGTGATAGATGTTACACAAGGAAGTTGCTGGGATTTTATTGCATGCTTAACGTCAAATAAGTTTTTAATAATATTACCTTCAATTAAAAACATAATTCTTCAACTTCAAACAATGGTGGACAAAATATTAGAAAAAGGACATGTTATTGGTTAATTCAATGGGTAAGAACGTTGCCAAAGACAAAAAGATTTCATTCAAAATTAGTCAATATTCATTTTTCCAATATAGTGACTGCAACTGATTTTATGATAAAATATATAAATGGCATGTTACAGATCGAGAAAACAATAAGGATTAAATCTATTATTGAATTTTATTTTCAAATTGCTAATAAACAAATTATATAAAAACAAAAAAATACTTTATTTTCTTGTATATCAGAAACCCCATAAGTCACATAACTTTTAAGTGACTTATTAGGCACTAAACAACAAGAAAAAATATTTTATAAAATAAAAACATCGCATTATTACTTAAACTTTCCTGATGTTAAAAAAATATAATTAGTTCAGAATAATTTTGTGTAGGTATCAAAACAGCAACAAATTTTGCTTCTCCTGGAAAATTAACTGCGCTTGACTTATGGTGTTTCTGAAATATCCGATTCATGTGAAGGATAGAAAGGTATGATGAACCGAACTTTTGAAACTGGTAACAATAAAAATATCTATATGAAGTATGATAAACAAAGAGCGCGATAAGGGCAAAATAAATGCTACAATTTCACGGGCTTCACTACCAACACCAATCAGGAACATACGAGCATTGACGCTATTGTTCCTGAAATACGTAGGAACGGTATTACCACACGCGAGGGAGGGATTTTATGGAGGATTTATATTTTCTGGAGGAAATAGATAACAATCGCATAAGCACCAAAACCGAAACTATTAAGTATTATGACATTACAAAAATATGATTAATCGGAAAAATGCATCTCATTCACTGCGGACAACGCGAATGTAAATTTTGGTTGCATAAATTGCCCGTCATCAGGAAGAAACGTGCTAACAAACCTACAACAATTAAATAAAGCATTATTGGAGTTGGCTTCTCGGGTATACTTACACAATATCATGCAACGTGCAGACGTACTGAAAATTGATGTTCAAGTATTGATGATGAAACTCTTCAACTACTTTTCTGTTTATACTGTTAGAACAAAGGCAACGAAAACCATTTGCACATTGAAGTAAACTTTGAGTTAGTCACACAGCAAGACAAGGTGGCTGAGCCTTTTTCGGGCAGTTGAGAGAATTCTCAAAATATATGAGCTTTTGAAAACGGATTTCAAGTGCCAACTGTCCTCGTAATTTTTTTCGATAATGAATTGTGCGAATCTTATTTGTTTTTCGTCCATAGCTTAATGGTCATCTTTTGGCCAAAAATTTATAATATTGGAAAGAAAAACAATTCTATCATGGACATCGAAAAGATTTTGCAAAAACCTATTGAGACCCTGAAAGCAAGAGAAGAGACGAACTTCGTTCTACTAAAGTTAGAGATTTGATCTCTAATTGTAGCAGCGAGGAGAAGAAATATGGGTTTTTAAATGACGTCCAAAAATCTTATACATATTGTCGGGATCATCTAAACAAATGGTGCCAGTCTTAAATGGACTTGGATATTTTTAATTTAATAAAAAATAATAGCAATGTTATAAAAATAGTCAATTGGTACAAGGAAACAAAGCGTCGTCAAAATAATGCATATTTTTTTTAAACATCCCCAATACCAATGCGTAAAATACGACTATTACAGAAAATATTCAGTCAACTACAAGTCGACGTTTGCTCTACTCGAAGAAATCGAAACGAAAGTAAAAAGTCCTTCTCTTAGTGACAATGACAAGAGTGTGGCGATTGCGGAAAAAATGATACAACTTAAAATGTTAAAAAAATATATCAAACACCAGAAATTTTGAACTTGTGTCAGAAAGGAGAAGATGCAGGAGCCCGTATTTGAATAGATGCAAACTCTCTAAGATCCCAGTACAAGATATGTTTAAGAAACTATGACTGTGTTTTGTTTTCACGACTTAAAGAACTCAGCTGATTTCTACACTTACCATTAGGGGAAGGGGAGCTAAACGGGGCCCGGATGAAGTACGCAATTTATTCTGGGAATCAACACATAACATGGGTCCCTCTGTTGTTAACGACGTTGTTAACAATGCTTGTAGGGGACTAATAGAAATAACACCCTTATGAGATTATTTCTCACTCTTGTTGCAGTGAATCGTTTTGAGAAAATACATCAATACTTCCTGTCCTGTGCGTGAATATTCGTTTTTACAGTGCGACAGAAATTTCGGGACCGCTAAAACACTCATTAGGTTTACAATACAGCGCAGCAGGCAATAGCGAGGCAACTCTGAGCGGGGTATGCCCCCGCTATCAGACAGGCAGAGATAGACAAGAGCTTGTGACTTGCAGTCCTTTGGCTTCATTGCTGTGTGAGTGCCTTTTTTCATTTATTTTTCAAATTATAGTAAAAGCTTTAAATACGAGTTTGAGACTTGCGGAATTGCGGTGAGTACTATACAAATTATTGAATATAGAGACCTATTCTTTGCGTCAAAACTACATTTAAGAATACGGAAACAGTGATAAATAATGTATAATTTAATTGTTGCACACAGTCATGAGCCTACTATGGCGACCATGTTGATACCGGGGCATATACAATATGCCCCAGTGTCAACACTGATACAAGAATACTAACCATCATATTACAACCGAAGGATAGGATGAATGAGGCCAAAAGTTAAAAAGAAATTAAAAGCAGAAGATTAACTACAAATAGAGGAAATTAGAAACAAAGATCGTTTGGTAATTTTAAAGGAAGTCTTTGATTATAAAGTAATGAGGATATAAAATTAGAAATTTATAAAATGCCCCGGCGGCCATACTATAATATGCCACAATTTTCCAATCATATATTTTCTTTTATTTTTAAATGCCACAGATTTTTTTCTCGAAAACCATTGCGTTGCATTGCATTGGTGATCTGATCCGAAACTGATGTTAGTGAGGCTAAACAAAAAGTGACTAAAGCTAATGGGATTAAATTGGATTATGAGTGGTAGGTACAACAAAATTTAAATGTTTTAGTATTTAACTAGCGGCCCGCCCCGGCTTCGCACGGGAAAAAATGATTAAAATCGATCCAGTAGTTTTGATTTATTCAATACTAGCCGTGGCACGCATGCGTTAAATTTGGAGTAAAACGATTCCCTTTCCCTATGAAGATTTCCTGGTATCTTTGGAATATCTAAATTCATATAGGTACTACATTTTTAATTTTTACATTTTTACCTAATTCTTTTATTTTTACAATTAATATATTATGGAATGTCTTTATATACAACGTTCACAGCTTTCTTATCATTAGACAATACAAATATGTTTTCTTTAGAGGTTACTCTTGAAAGAGCGATATATAGTTGGCAATGTGAAAAGAAGTCAACGCTTAAATCTAAGCCTGCAACGTTGAAGGCTTGATCCTGCGATTTATTAAAGCGAGGCATCAGGACAAACGGGAAAAAAATGTGTAAATGGTTGACCCTACGAGCCATCCCTAAAACTTCTCACTAAATTAAGGTATTTTAAGCTCAAGAGTAAAAAATATAAGCATAGATTTTTCAGTTCAAACATCTATTTTGTTAAAAATGACAGTATTATTAATTTTTGCAAAGCTGTATATTTGAAAACGATGATGGCATTCAACTCAATTTTTGAGATCTAAAATATTCTTTTACCTAAATAATCGATAGATTGAAAAATTTCGATGCTATGTCAAAAAATATTTTATTTTTAATTTTCTTCATTGATAAATCCCAAACAAATTGACCGATTTTGATTAAATTAACGGAACAAAAGCTCATAATATTTTTAAGTTAATCGGTAAATTAACTTGAAAGTTATTTCAAAAAACTTAAGTAAGTTTGCTAAAAACAACGTATGAAAAGCTATAAGTTTGAAAATTAGATTCGATTTTGATTTTTGAAACGGCATTTGACGTAGTGTTTTAAGTACTAAAATATCGTAGAACACCAAAAAATGATTGGTTGAAAAATTTCGAAGCTATGTCGAAAAAAACTTTTTCAAAGTTTTTCGTAACGATTACTCTCAAACGGATAAACCGATTTTGATGCAATTTATTTATTAGGCATAGTTTTTTGACGAATAGAGCTGATTAGTTTTTCTACTCAATCGGTACATAAATCTGGAAGTTATATTAAAAAAAATACTGTTTCGTCAAAATTTTTTTGGTGTTTTTTCAAAATTTCTCAAAATCTCCTGGACCGAATCGGTTCAAATTTTCAGGAAATCTAAGTTGAGCAAAATCCAACCGCGTTTCGATCGGTCTAACCGTTCAAAAGTTATGAGATGTTTACATACACACCTACACACACACACACACACACATATATGGTGATCTTGTATATAATTTGTAAATATTTATTTGTGTCATATAGTATGTATAATAATAAAATAATTTTAAATATAATGTATTTCGTATCGACAGTTGTCGATACGAAATAATCGATATTAATTTACCGTTGCATATTGAATGCACTAGTTTCCTTATCTAAGATCAGTTCAGGAATGCGACGCCTTCGTATCGATGTAGAGTGCAAGATCTATTACCCGATCGATCGCACGTACATCGCTGCGCAATTAGATATCGAGACTTCCGAGTGCATTCTATATGCAACGTATGTGTGTTAACAATTGTACCGCGCGCGCGCCGTCCGACCGGCCGGTAACCCCGCAACCGCTATGCCCCTGCATTTTAAATCTGTAATATCTTCGAAAATATTCATTTAAATTACATGCTGTAAACGGCCATATTGATCTATATTAAATCAACAATATATTTAAGGTATTTAATTGGATAAGGATTAGTGCTTGTATTGCTTAAAATTGCTTTGAAAAAAAAGCCATTATTTCTCGTAAAAAGTAAATGACAAAAAAATGCTATTGTGGGTTATCCATAAGAGCTAGACATATACCATCGCGGACTTTTCTGTAGACCTTTTCAAGGTGTACAAATAATTAGTACATTATTTTGATAAATCTCGTAGGGTTTAGCCTGCGTTTTGCAATATAAGCGATGCAATATAAATAATATTTACTAATTATGGCAGTTGCGACGATACAACAACTTTCCAATTGGAGAGAAGACGCATTTTTGATACTCAATATTTCTTCAATATGTTACAAAAAATGTTGTGCTTTTGCGTGTACCATGCAAAATGTGAATATATTTGTGACCTTTATTAAAATAAATAAGCAACAGCTGGAATTATTTGTACAGGCATAGGACACACACAATTTGATGAACTCTGTACATCCTAAGGCCTCCCGGTTATCGATTCATATCATTTAAGTTTTTCGTTATCAGTTACAAGTTACAACATTTGCGAGGAATTGCATACGACAGCGTTTATATCATATGAGAATTGCAGGAATAAGGGAAAGCAATGCTGTTATTGCAGATGATCATGTCGCGAAAGATGGTATACCCTAGGAGTGTCTTTTCAAAAGGGGATAATTACATTTTTATTATTTATTAAACTGAGTATGCAGTCTTGTTCTTAGTGCTAAAACACACACTTTCATCACTTGGATCTTAATCAAAACGGGATATTCTCCAAGTAAAGCAGATTCAAATATGAGTGTTCATTTCAGAACAGGATATTTACACTTACAAAATTAAAAAAAAAAAGAGTTCTTTTTCATTTCATAACAAGAGAGGATATTTACAATAGGTTCTACTGAAGTAGTGTCTGCAGTTTATAACTATTTAAAAGGATTGACCCTTGACATCATCAAGGGTCAATCCTTTTAAATATTTCACCATTTGAGACTATTCTGCGACGGGTGTGGTGGGCAGAACAAAAACAGCCACATCATACACATGCTGGCAGAACAAAAACAGCCACATCATACACATGCTGCTTTTCTACCTTTTAAATGACTCCCCACCACATCTTGAAGACATAACACTATTCTTCCCTGTGAGGGGGACATAGTTTTCTCCCAGCTGACCGAGTCTTTGGTCGGCTGGAGAAAGAAATAAGAAAGAAACCTGTGATAACCAACAAAGAAGAATATTACGACGTTTTCAAGAAATATGGTCAACTAAAAGTACTGGGAGAAGACTGAATTCTTAAACATATAAAAAGCTTGGAAGAAGGGTACAGAAAACTGGATGGTATACAATCCTTAAAGAGATTTTTTTTTCTGTAAGAAACGGGTTCGTGGCTCAGCCACTGTTGAATTGAAGGTCTATGAAAATGATTTAGATGTAGTACAACGTTCACTAAAAGAATGCAAGAAGAAAGATATATCAAATTTGCTTGAGAAACAGTTTGGCGAAGAGTGGTACAATTTAGATGAACTGAAGTAGCATAAAGAATTATTAATTGATGATACAAACTGCAGCACTGAAGAAGAACAGAATACCGAAATGGAATCTATGTGTGATTGTCTGACACCTGATTTATTATAGATGTGATAGCTGACGGACGGACTACTCAAAACGATCGTATAATTCAAAAATATTCAGCTCTATCGGGAGGCGCTGCTATTGCTATACAAAATATGTAATATTTTACGTTAGAAAATTACTAACGGAAGGATTCTTGCCATAAAAAAGCTATTTGTTATTCCATAAAAGAAAATAAATTTATAGACGACGACAACGGTAAAACAATTGTATTTAGATATACAAAATTCAGTTTAACATGCATTTCGAAATTATGACAATTGCAAAGAATATTACTGAAAAAGTAATAAAAACGGTGAAGATTTAACTATAACTTAAAAAACAAGTACAATTTAGCATAGAATTAAATTTGTAGTCACCACTGAAGTATCCAAATCTCACAGTTTGATTAATGACTGCGACAGTGGTAAATTAGAATGTTTTAATAGCATTATTGCTAAATTTGTGGGAGAGAAGAGGATTAATTTTGCACAGCACGGGGCTTATGAAGTGGCTGTAGTATCTTTTAATACGACAAACCGCTTTATACTTAACATAAAGTATTTTGAGAAAAAAGTCCTACGGTGAGGCTTCACTAACTAAAAATCAGGAACTCATGACGCAACACAGAATTCAAAAATCGCATAAGAACGTGCGTGCTAAACAGTTTTATAAAATGCAAGAGGAAGTCTTTTTATTAAACTAATTTCATTTCATTGTGAAAAAAATTTGTTTCCAAAAATACTAGACTGATTCTATGTGGATTACTAGTACTTCAGGGAACTATAAACAATTTTACAGTTGTTATTGGCACTTCAGATGCATCCATAACGTCTAAGATTATCCATACGTATGTTTGGACTTCAGATGAAGAGCTGCTAATGGTTGTCATGAGATCTGCTCCGCTTTGTACTACTGTATAAATACAATACATTTGTATTTATACAAAGTACATTTAACTGGAGTGAACCAAATAAGACTGATATCAGACAGCTGTGGCGATTAAAATAAAAATTCTATCATTATCTGCATTGTGATTAAATGACGCTTCTATAAACGACCACCAATATAAAGCAAATTGAAATGATATTTCCCGTGACAGGACATTCTTTCTTGCCCGCCGACAGGGTGTTCGCCTTAAATGAGTTCAAAAAAAAGGAGAACATTATTAAACAAAGTGATTATGGAAACATTATTAATGAACCTGCAAATACTCACAGATTTTAGTACAGAAGTACTTGTCTACGACTGGAAAAAGAAAGCCAAGAATTTCTTAAAGGAAATCAAAGGTGGCATTTCCAAATCAGCAAAATTTTATTCAATAAAGCACATAGCAATTCAGTTCATGTTCACGGTGAAATATGCTATCGAAATGACGTTAGCAACAGTAAATCGCTGACAAAACTCGGAAAAATATTAAGTGAACTAAGCTTGATTCAAATACCAGCCGGAGTTACCGTCAAAGTAGCAAAATTGAATAATGTCAACATCATTTTGACAAAACATAATGGATATGAATGGCAAGATTTCGAAAGTGAAAGTGTAGTAGTTCTCGGAGATACTGAAAAACGAAATTTCTGATTTTGTTTGACTAATCATTTACTGATTGATCACTATTAACACTAATTTATTGTGATTAGTATGTAAAACATTAAATTTTAAAATAGTATTACTTTCTTCTATTTGTAGTATAGTTTTGCACCATAGTAACATCTGGAGCCAACCCTGCGCTCGCGTGGTCGTATATCGTAGGTGCGTAGATGACGTGATTCTGCTCAAATCCAAATATGTCCGAACATGCATTTATTTCAAAATCATATATGTCCATTGGTTTAGTTCAAAACCTAAAATGTTCAAAAATGTTTTGATGATTGTGGTGGGATTTGATTTGTTAAATTTCTTTATTGATGCAGTAGGTATGCCAAAGTTGGTAAAATAAACCTTAAAATGTACGAAAAAAACGTTGTCAGCTCCTACAGACTAAAATACTGTACAATTAACTTCTTTTCACTTATCAAGGACATAATGGCGTTTGTACTTATCCATTCGTTTGTTTTAATTTTTGTATGGCCAATGGAATTTCGTATTTAAGTCCCTAATAATAGTACAGATGGCCCACGAAAAATAGACTATTAAAAATGTGCTTATTTATACATGATACAAAGTATTCAAAAGCGTTTGAGATGTGATGAAAGATTTTCCTCATTCTGGAAGACCAAAAACGTCTGCAACTGAACTTAACACCGCAAAAGTAAAGGAAATAGTGACTAAATCCTCCAAGTTTAAGAGTGATAACTGCTAAATACATACATGCATACATGTTTGTCTCACGGGTTGAACCATACCGTTGTAAATGTTCACTTGAGTATGAAACATGTTGCCGCTCAGCTAGTCACAAAAGACCCAATTAACGTAATTGAGTCAATGCACTTAGACTTCTCAAACACATAAACACGATGGAAGTCTTAAACGCTTCGACTCGATTATTACATAAATTAAGCCGCTGACTTTTCTCCAAAAACTCAATCGCATAAGAATTAGCCATATGTAGTTCACGAATGAATCCTTCAAATGAGTTATTTGATATTCAGTTCAAATACGCCATTACCTCATTAGTTCAGTCGAATTTCATTTAGTTCACTACTTCATCTAGTTCAACGTGGAACGCCGAATCGAACGTTAGACAAACGAACGAAGTACGAATTGAAGTACGTTGGTAGACCCGAGCACTGGCAATGGCTGATCGTATTAAACAAATCTAACAGAGCACCTACACACACGCGCGCAATTTACGCGCATAATATATTTTGTACTGACACCTTCTATATCCTCGGATTTAATGCGAATAGCTTATGTATGACCTTTATTACATTACGTTAAGGTACATTTCGATTTCACTACTAGCTTTGTTTATAAACTAAGTGACAATAATAATATTTATTTATAATTCCATTTCTAATCTATTTTGTACATTGTTAACCTTACTGAATTTTGAAAAGCATTGTAAATTAATACTGTAATAACTATTCTGTAGTAGAATGCGAACTAGTTCCAAACGCCGAACGAATTCAAAGGCCACGATATGACCAACTGAACTATATGGACTACTGAAGTAGATGAAGGATATACTTTATTTTGACAAAGTGAAGTATTATGACATATTCTGAGCGATTGCGCATGTCTAATTCTTTACACTGACTGTCATTCATACATTACATGGACTAGATAAAATTCACTGAAGTAAATCAAGTACTGAACTAAACCAATGAAGTACATCATTGGGCGAAAAGATATACTTCATTCAATTCTTTTCATTGACACATTTTACGCATGTCTAATAAGAATCTTTGAGGATATGCTATACCAAATCAATTCCGAACCAACATACGCGAAACGTCCGCCCACGTTTCGGATTTACGATTCTGATATTACGGGTTTAAATGATGAATATTTTAGCCATGATACACAATAGACAAAAAATAAAAGTGGTAATCTCACCTCTGCCGCGTCCCCGCCCCCTGCCGGCGCCGCGGCCCCGGCCCCGCGCCCCCGCCGCCCCCTGCGCCCCCGCCCGGCTCTGCGCCTGGCCCCCGCGCCGCCCGCGCTGGCCCCGCAGCCGCCCTACCACCTGCTGTCTACCGCGACCCCTTTAACACAATTCATTCATGCTTGCTTATTTTTAGTACATAAGATAGCAAACAAGCAGATGGCTCTCCTGTTGGAAAGAGAAGGCATCGCCTAAAGATACCAAAGATGTTAATGGTGCGTTATCAGTGTGGCGGGACGGGAATGCTACATGAATAAGTCTACCAACTACCTTACCCTCTAAACCGGAACACGACAATGTCAAGCATTGACGTTATTGCGGCAGGAATAGGTATGTATAATATAGCATTACCATCCCACCACAGAGATAAGAATGCACCATTATTATAAACGATCCTTGTTTCTTTCCATCAGGAAAGCCATCTGCTTGTTTGCTATCTTACGAGTTATGATATAAAAGTCAACCGTGGAGTAAGGTAATGTGGAAGTGAAAGAGAGGCTAGGCTTGAAAGTGTCGGTGTAAAGATGAGAAAGGGCATACTCCGTTGGTACGGACATGTAGAATGAATGGTAGACGAAAGGTTAACAAAACAGATATACAATGCGAATGTGGAAGGATGTAGGTGCCGGGGAAGACCAAGACTGATATATCATGATCAAATTGATCGCGTACTGTTCGAAGGTGGTGTCAAGAGTCTCCGTAACCGGCGTGTTTGTATGAAGAGAGTGACGAATGTGGAGGAGGCGAAACAAGCCAGCAAAGATCGCGATGTATGGCACTCGGTTCTCTCCGCCTACCCCGTAAGGGATCTGGCGTGAAGATATGTATGTATACGTATGTATTTATGTGAAGTAACCTGGCCTCGGCACTTAGTTTGTGGAAAAAACGTTCCGCAACGCCTGTTAGTGTCACTGACTCTTTTATGATTGAAATCTGTAGTAATTAATTACAATGAAGCACTTAATTTAAATTAGAACTGAATGATTTCAATTACAGTTATACAACATTTAGCACAATCATAAGGAGCTCACAGAATGTGAAAAGATTCATACCTAATCGATTTTACTAAGACGTGAAGGTCCACAACGTCTCGCTCGAGTTTTGGTTACCAACGCCTTGACTATTCCTGCCGCAATAGCGTCAATGCTTGTCGCTGTCGTGTTCTTATACATATCATGCATGTAGCATTACCATCAGCACCACAACAATAGCAATGAACCATAATTTTGGTGTTCATAAAAGTTTTTGTACTTCCATCAGATGCGCCATCAGCTTGTTCAAAACAACCTCTGGAGCATCTAGAGGTGTAAACTGTGAGTGAGGATTGGCAGTATGTATGTGTGTGTGTTACCTCATCTTCCCGCGCAGCAGCCCCATGCGGCCGCCGCGCCGCCGGTAGCCACGGCCGCGCCCCCGCCCGCGCCACACCGCCTGCCCCATGCTGCTGAATGACGCCGACCGACTGCCGACAACAGGCATACATAATAGTAGGGGAGCCCA
Organism: Apodemia mormo; assembly: GCA_036924255.1. Lineage (NCBI taxonomy): Eukaryota > Metazoa > Arthropoda > Insecta > Lepidoptera > Riodinidae > Apodemia > Apodemia mormo. Next base: position 2,344,199 of record JAUPFN010000021.1, on the reverse strand, counting down.
AGAGGGGATTTTTGCATTTACTTGAGCGCGTCTGATTAACATAGGAGAGGTAGGTACCTCGCATACTCTTGAGGCTCTCCATCAAATATAAGCCCTTTATATAAAGGCGGGTAACAGGGCAGAAGAAAAAAACAAAATTGCAATAACTTCGCTTAGCTTATGGAAATTGTCAAATTATATTTTTTTGTTATTCTTACATCATTTTCTATATAATAAAAGAAAAATACAGACGCGCTCGAGTATGTCAAAACGTTTTCTTTGCAACTTGGTAACCCTCCCACTCTCTCACTTGAATCGGCAGATTTTCTAAACTTTAGATGGCAATTAACCCACCATACCTTAATCTGACGCGATTTAGTTTCCATGTCACAGTTCTTTTTAACATTTTTTTTCTGTAGATCTTTTCCCCACCATTGAAATGAAAAAATTATATAACCTTTTATGTTTCCTATAATTTAATCTACAAAATTCAGGTCCCTACGACGCTCGAGTAACTACACATTTATGATATTGGGCTCCCATACTATAAATATAGTGAATCCTATAAACTAAATGTTTAAAGACAAAGAAATACAAACCAGGCGCATGTTAAATTCCGCCAATGATAATGTACTAACAAAGACAAGAACTAATTACGGAAAAACACCATTAAATGTGAAAGCGCAGTTATATAATTTATCAAAAGATATTAAGGAAAACTAAAAGTATATGTAAAAAACAAGGACTTCCCAACAAGGGAGGCACGCCCCCCTAGGGAGGCGTAGATAAATATAAGGGGAGGAGCGTCGTACGTAATATGTAAGTACGTTTCCAAAAAAAATTAACGAGTAGGTAAATAAGGGATATAAGGGGCATATGAAAATATTATTTTTGGCTCGGGGAGGCTCGGCCAAATAAAGGTTGGGAAAGGCTGGTATAAACATTGAAACAAAAAATAAAATGAATGAGTGTTTATGGTTCAATATTCAAATTTGATGTTAGTAAATTGACACAACTGTACCTATTCTATTGATTCAGACATTACTTCACATAAATTCATAATTTTGCGTCTTACCTCTCCGACATTTTTCTAATTTATTTCGTTAGTCATAATTAAAAGAAAGTGTTAACTTTGACAGAAAAAAACTTTGCTTGATTAAGAAATAATAAAATCGTTCCAGTTTGATTAGTTTTATGACTTTCCAACTAAAATATTTTTAAAATTTACTTGCTTTTGAAAAGTGTCCGTTGAATTCTAATATGGGCTTATTGTACTTACATTAAATTAATTTGATAATTTTGACTGACGCAATATTTTTGTAGCACTTTAAGCCGACCTCATCAATCTAATTATATAAACGCATTCTACTATATACAGTGTGAATATATAGAATGAACAGGTACCTTCTAGGGAAGCGCATTTTATTTTAGGCCGCATCTTAGCTTACCATCAGGCGAGATCAAATCCTAATGTTGCATTGTGTCACATTAATTTTCTAGTGTGATATATTCCGTTATGCAATTACATCAAAAATTTGGTCCTGACCACTATGTCTTTACATTACTCAGACACCTTTAAGGAGTTATTTTGAATAACTACTGGGCTGTAATTTAGCAAGGCTAATATTAAATCAATATTGCCTTTGGTCTAAAGTAAAGCCACATATTTGATTAAGGTAATAATTAAGCCCATTAGTCAATTACTAGAGTAAAACATTATAAAAGGGTATGACAAGTATGTTTTCGAGCCATTGTGCTTGTGAAATTGAGAAGTGAAGTGTAATAATACACAACAAAGTGTAATCAATTTTGCGTTTTCTACTTAATAACAGGGGCGTTCACAATATAGAGGCACAAAAGCTCTGCTTTACCTATATTTTAATAAAAAGTTCATACGTTTTAGATGACTTTAATTTATTATAAATAAATGAATAAACAAAATATAATAACTTAAAAACGCCTAATATTTTTAAATAGCACCTATTTGCAAGCACAGCACTCAAACATGTTTGCCAGGCGTTTATTAAACGATAAATAATATTGAACTAATGCCGCTAGCAATCTGCTTCACATTGAAAATGTGTGCGAGACATAATTACCTATCCGCACGTAATTGGCTCACTCACACAATCATGCTATTCTTTAGGGCAAGTACTGCGAGCTTGTTCTATAATCCGTGTAAAGATAATAGACGAAATATTATTGGCAAACAATATGATCACATTATGCATTTTTGTTTAGTAAGGTTTTATTTGTTTTAATATCAGAAATGTTTTGTGTTTCGCGGGGGCCATTTGCTTTTTCGTGTGATAACTGTTAAGCATTGTTTATTATTTTGTTTGTGCCAGTATATTATATAAAGTTTTCATTTTAATATTTGAAAGTGTGTAGGTACATTTAATAGGTTATTATTGAGTTTCTATAATAATTGTAGTGATTTGCTCTTACTAGTGCATTTGTTGATTTTTTTAAATGTTATTTGATTGTGAAGTTTGTGTTTAAAATGTGTGTTTATTAAAAATTAAAAATAACAAGTTTTTTCTATTTTGTCATTCAGTGAAAAGATTCAAATCGTGTCTAAATGTAGGTGTGTACCCGAGTTACAATTAAACCAGCAAGGCCAGCAAAACGTATACACACATATTTGAGAAACACACAAAATCAACGACTCACAGAGCTTTCCATGATTTCTATAGAAACGACATTAATGATAGAATTAAAACGCAATCCAACTTTCTATGACGATATCCTAAAATCATATTTAAAAAAGGATAGGCGCATAAATTTCACTACATAGTATAAAACAAAGTAGCTTTCTCTGTCTGTCCCTATGTCTATATGCATGCTTAAATCTTTAAAACTACGCAACGGATTTTGATACGGTTTTTTTAATAGATAGATTGATTCTTGAGGAAGGTTTTAGTATGTAAACCTTTCAGATATTCCTACGAGAACAAAAGCTACGCGGGTGAAACCGCGGGCAGGTCGCGATTAATGAGTAGTTTGTTTTTTTACTAACCCGTAATTTTATTATTAAGTTTATATTATATAAGGCCATATCGGATATCTCGCAAGGGATGTGTTCTGTAACTATCACTCACTTGGATAATATATTTGAGGTGGTCAAAATCTTGCGTTTATTTATACCGGTGTATAGTAATCTCAAGTAATCAGAACCTTCAGTGAAAATTGAAGCTGACTAGGTGAGTAGTTAGATATTAATTTAGCTTATTATTTTACTTATTTTATTACAATTTCATTCGCCGCGACGATCGATTGCTGTTTTGTTTGCGTTGCCGTAGAAGATGTACATGAATAGTAGTACATCTAAGACTTATTCTGTTGGTATGATTTCCGACTTAGAGATCCGTCGCGTGGCTGTAGCTATGCTACAAATCTATAAGAAAAAGTTTTTGTGATCGAGTACACAGCTGCATACCCGGTGTCATAATTCTGTGCACGCCGCTGCTTAATAAATTCTGTACTTTTTGCTGTTCATTTAAAAAATCTTATGCGGTATGCCCTTGACTAACTGGAGTTAACAGACATTAATTTAATTTTACGATTAAGCGTGGTAGTCAGAATCGCTCACAATCGCGAAGAGTAAAGATTGATAACTTTAATGTTTACTTTTCAGTTGCTGCACATAGCTTGATATAATAGGGAGGCCTGATTTATTAACAACTAAAACAAAGGCAGTAATTTATTTTGTTTGCTTGCTAAATTTTGACAAATCTATGATTAAGTACTAACCACAGCTGAGACCTGATGCGGTGTCCGCAAAACCACTACAAAATCAAAAAGTACTTCAAACCACAAGACAACTGAAGACTTTTTTTATAGTAGATGGGGCAAACGAGCAGGTGGTGCACCTGATGGTAAGTGATCACCGCCGCATGGACATCTGCAATACCGAGGGTCTTGCAGCTGCGTTGCCGGCCTTTTAAGAATGAATAAGCTCGTTTCTTGAAGGTCCCCAAGTCGTATTCGTTCGGAAACACCCCCGCGGGTAACTGGTTCCACAAAGAAGTAATGCGAGGCAAAATAAGCCGACAAAAACGCACGGTTGTGGATTTCTAGACATCGGGGTGGTGAGGATGGAACTTTAAATTTTGTCGCGATGTCTGATGAAGGAATTTCGCGGCAGGAATTAGTCTGAACAACTCGTCGGAACACTCCCTATGATAGATACGGTAAAAGATGCAGAGCGAACGTACATCTCTGCGTAACGTCAGAATCAAGTCGAATAGAAATAGCCTGGTCGTCGACGATTCGATCCGCTCTGCGTTGAATCCAATCAAGAGGAAGCTATAAAAATGTATCTATTCAAATCGCGCAAAAGCTTCCGCGACCGATTCATCAAGTGACAACGCGTCCGATTATGAATTTAAGTTAGTGGGCAAAAAGAAGATGAAGAGGAAAGTTAAGTCTCCTCTCCCTACTCCTAGTCTAAAGTCGCCCACCAAACGAAAGGCGACCGGTGAGGAAAAATCACCCCGATATACCCGGCCTCGGCCTAGTCCCCGGCTTTCGCACCGGCTAACGAACCCAGCACGTCCAACTTATTATTGTTCAAATAAACTGTACGGTGCAACCGTAACATATTGCAATTCATCATTTTACACGACACATTATTCATTATAATTTTAATTAGTATAATAAGACAGTTCGCATTTAGCCATCAAGAGCGCTACGCGTCCTCACTAATCACTAACTATCAAGTGTATCAATATTAAATCAATATATAATAATCAATATCATCTATCAATTAATTATCAAAACCAATAATTATTAAATGGTCCTTCGCCGTTACCCAGTGATTTATAAAATCATAATTTTTTTTAAGCTAAAACTAATCAATATCAACTATCAATTACCAATAACTATTTAGCACCATAGCACCAATAACTATTAAATGGTCCGTCGCCGTTTCACCAGTGATTTATAAAATATTAATTAATTTTTAAATTAAAATTAACCAATACATAAATAAACCATTGAATCAATAAATATCAATAGTTATTAAATGGACCTTTTCGGTTACCCATTGACTTATCAAACATTTTTTTAAACAAATATTAAGCATTACAAACTACCAGTTCAATCAATATCAATATCGTGTGTTAATGGACAAAAAATAAACTGACTTTTAAGTGTGTGTCAGTGTGTGTGCAAAAATCTCTGACAGCATCCCGACCAACAAACAACAGGAATTCTGCAACAGCAACTACCGTAAGCATTCAACAAGGAGCTTTTAAGTAAGATCGTTGCCTTTTATTTTACTTTATTTCATCTATCGCTATGGAAGCTATCTACCAAAACCAACAAGATATTCACGTCGCCATCAGTAAGATGATTACAAACATCAAAAAAGACTCGGCAGAACGCAAGTCTGCCGACTACTTTAAGAGGCGTTTAGAGACCCTGGAGTCGTATTGGGGCGATTATCAGTATAACCACGATCGTCTCAGTACGGAGGGAAGCAGGTCCCATGTTTATTTCGTTAGAGCAGAATACGAGAAAACTCACGAGCTTTACAAGTTAACTAAAGGTTTCATCAATGAACAACTTCAAGCATATTTAAAGAATAGGTCGGGGGTACAAACAGGTGCAAGCGATCCTCCGCAAGACGATAGGGATGTACCATACGAAGAATGTGAGCGAACCTCACCCCAGCAAACACATAACCTACCTAAACAAACTTCGCAATAAACTACAAGGTTATTCCCATTGTGACATAATATTCAATCAACTGCAACTTGAGTACCCGTAACTAGAATACATACAATTACAACAAACCACCTATTGTTGGGTCAGCATTTAGGCACGCGTCCAGACATACGCCGGCGCCGTAGCCTTATCAATGGTGTCGTATATAGTGCAAACACCTTATTCGGTGTACTCGACAATCTTTTCGCAGAACAATAAACGGGATATCCAATTAACAAGAGATAATGACCACATCAAACTTTACTATGTCAATCAGCTTGCCATAAACTTTGACATTTTAGAATTTTTTTTTTTTTGTGAAAACGAATACAGTAGAAGTGAGAAATATTTTTTTAAAAAAAAGGCATAGAAAATGATTTTTAAATTTTACAATATTTAGGGCGAGCGAAGCGAGCCCTACACTAGGCACTTTCTATGCACTTTTGTGGTACATTTTACTCAAAAATTATCGGACTTTTAGGTTTGTGCTTCGACGTAGTAGTTTAAATTCATGTCTAGATATGTTATCTACCATAAAAATAGAGAGAGAGAGGAGAGGGAGGGTGAGGGGGAGGGGGAAGGAGGGGGAGGAAGAGGGAGAGGAGGAGGGGAGAGGGAGGGGGATGGGAGGGGAAGAGGGAGAGAGAGGTGGAGAGGGATAGGGGTAGAGGAGTGGGAGGGGTGTGGGAGGGGGGAGTGAGAGGGTGAGGGGGGGAGAGGGGAAGGGGGATGGGGAGGGGAGGGGGAGGAGGGGAGTCGGAGGGGGAGGGGAGTGGGAGGGGAGGGGAGTGGGAGGGGGGAGGGAGGGAGGGGGAGGGGAGTGGGAGGGGGGAGGGAGGGAGGGGGAGAGAGAAAGAGAGAGAGAAGGGGGGCTAGCGGGGAACAGTGTGTGAACAGAGAAAAATATGTCGCGTAACTCACGCGGACCGGTCTCGTAATGTTGAAGTGAGAGAGAAGTTATGCTTGAAAGAAAGTGTTGGTGTAAAGATGAGAAAGAGCATGTTCCGTTGGTTCGGACATGTAGAAAGAATGGTAGGTGAAAGATTAACAAAATATATACAATGCGAGAGATGAAATACTTTATTATTTATACTACACCTATTCTATTCGGAAAGCAAACGAGAAACTTTCTTACTTGAAAAACGAGAAGAAAGTACCTAATTCCAAGCGAACTAATATGCGGGCGGCAAAAATGTATGGGATTTCTCCCCTCCTTTAACTTTTTAAATTCATAAGTTTGTATCTCGAAGCACATCAAAATGTTACTGGCCACTAGCATTTACTAAGGAAACTTGGCAGTATGTGCTTTATTTCATTTGCCTCCTCAATATTAAAAAAAAAACGATGGTACGCGCGAATTTTCTTTTTTATTGTATCTTCTTCTTACATTCTATTCTGACGTCTGTCTAGTAGCGAGAATGAAGATTTAATTACGCCGCCTGAATTAAAAGAAGCTGCTCAAACAGTCATTTTAAACCTTTTGCCAGAAAAGTCCAAGCATAAGTACAACAAAACATATGAAGAATTTATGGAGTTTCAATAATTGTAATAATTTTAATATAAATTTTAACTAAAATGTTTTTATTTTCCTCATTGGTGTAGTATAAAGCAGTATGTATCAATTCCGCGTATATTATCAACATATTGTATCGTAAACAATATGTTGATAATATATCGTAAACAATATATTATCAACATATTGTTTACGATTGGTAAGATAACTTCTTATCCAATCAAGTGCGACACCTCTAATACCATATTTCTCGCATTTATTCAGCAGTATATTATGATTGACACAGTCAAATGCTTTCGACATATCAAAAAATATAACTGCCACCTTATTTTTCTTATTAATATTTTCTGTGATTGAATTTATTAGAGAAAAAGCTGCTAAAGTAGTTGATTTGTTTTTCTGAAACCCGAATTGTTCCTTTTTTTATGTCATAAGATAGCAAACAAGCAGATGGGTCTCCTGATGGAAAGAGTCAACATCGCCTATAGACACCAAAGATGTTAATGGTGCGTTGCTATCTTGTGGCGAGGTCTAATGCCACATGCATAAGTTTACCGGCTACCTTACCCTCCAAACCGGAACACGAAAGCAACAAGCACTGACGCTATTGTAGCAGGAATAGGTTAGGCGGTGGTACAAGACCCGAGCGAGACAATGCAGAACTCTACCACCTAGTAGCCACGATGGTAGTGACTCAATAGCCAATCGGTCGCCTTTTACGACCTGCCTGGTAGAACGGCAGTTGGCCTATTCTACAAAGGAGGCCGGGACCAACACGGCGGAGAATCCTTACCAAGAATGTTATATTTCTGAATAAATTTTATTAACTTATTCAAAAATTTTTGAGATTATCGGTATCAAAGTAATTGACCTATAGTTGTTCATATCATCACGACTGCCTTTTTTAAATAGTGGTCTTACCACAGAAGTTTTAAGTTTTTCTGGAAATACTCCTTGTATGAACGATTGATTTACTAACCATGTTAGTATAGGAGAGAGTATATCAGATACACTTTTAATAACTTGTGTAGATATGGAGTCGTATCCTACTGATTGAGTATTATTCAGAGATTTTATAATTTGTTTTATCTCTAATCCGTGGTCGGAGTCAGGTATATGGTGTTAATATTTTTTATTATTTTTGTAGTTACTGAAATATTCGTATTTGTTTGCATTTGTGTACCTATATTAATGAAATAATTATTAAATTCATTTGCTATTTGATATGGTTCTCTTATTACATTACCATCTTTTTTAATCTTATTAATATGATAATGATCTTCCGTAGGTTTTGTTTCATCTTTAATGACATTCCAAAGTGCACGACACTTATTTTTGGCAGTCTGGATATATTTTTGGCAGCTATTTTGTTTTGAGAAAGTTATAGTTTTTTAATATCTTAGAATATTTAATATATTGGATTTTGTTTTCAACAGACCTATGTATTTTTGTAATATTTGTACCGCAATTTTCTTTTATATTTACAAGATAATTTAATCCCTTTAGTAATCCATTTTAAAGGACGCTTATTTTTTGTTACTTTTATTTTTTATATTGGAAAACAGAGATTATAAAATAGACAAAGTGTATTATTATGAAACTCATTAAAACTCTCATTTAGGTTTTTTTTATTCATAACTTCGTACCAAGATAATTTGTGTAAAACATTTTTGAATTTTTCTATATTTTCAGAACTAAATTCACGTTTGTAGATATACAAATGTTCTTTTTTATTAGAAGGATCTTGAGTTTTAAATTGTATGAACTGGGATGTGTTATGATCTGACAAATATAAACATTTTAAGAAGCAGTGTGTTTCTTTTATATTGCTTGCTATATTGTCAATGCAAGATTTTTGTCTTGTAGGTTCCTTTATATGTAATTCTAAATTGTAATTTTGTAGTATATCTATAAATTCATAAGTAATATTATTATTAGTCATAGTATCAATATTGAAATCTCCAGTTAAAGTTAATCGTTTATTTGTATTATTATTCATTAGTTTATGTAAAAGCATTTGCAGTTTATTAAAAAATATATTTATATTAGAGTCAGGTGTACGATATAAGCAGACTATGTAACAATTAAACTGTGGTATATCAATTCCACAATATTCGAAAGATTTTTCTACAGACAAGCTACTACAAATATCCAAATTAATAGTTCCTATATTTTTATCTATTAATATGCATACCCCACCACAACATTTTGATTCCCTGCAGTAAGTTGAGACAACTCTATAATCATACAATTGAATATTCTCTTCATTACCTCTTTTTACAAAAGTTTCAGAAAAACATAAAACATTAACATGTTGATTTGATGCATTTAAGTTTTCAAGATGCACCGTTAAGATATCTAATATGTTCCGAAGTCCTGCAATGTTTTGATGCATAATATGAAAATTATTGTGCGAATTTTTGTTATTCTCGAAAAAAAATTAATTGTGCTGTTTGCGTCTTTTTGATCCAAACGCTTCCTTTTAACTTTTGCAAAATAATAAGGAATAGTCCCTTTCTTTAGAGATACTTTATAATTAACTTCCAGCTTTTCAACAACTTTAACACTTTTGCTTCTATATTTTTGTGACCAGTCCTTACAAACTAAGAATCTATCCTTATAATATTTGGAGTCAAGAAAAGAGTTCATGTCTTGAGAGACTTTAGACATATATTGTTTATGAGTAGTAATGCCATAAATAAGCGAGTCTACATTAATATAAGTTGCATTTGGCATATTGTTGCATAATAGTTTGCTAGAATTATTTAACATAATTTCATTAAGAAACCGGTTTCTATAAATTCTGAAACTAAAACTGTACATTCTGAAAGATATTTAAGAACTGAAGAAGTTTCCATTTGGACCTTAACTGGATTTGTATCGTTTTCACCAACGCAGATAATAAAAATATCAGATTTTTTAATATTAATTTCACAACAGTGTCTTATAGTGCGCGCGGAACTAGTTGGCCGCGCCTTAGGTAGTGACACATACCTAAGGCGCGGCCAACTAGTTCCGCGCGCACTATAGTACCTCTTTTGTTTTCGAGTAAGGTTTTGTAATAGAAAAAAATTTATACATTTCAAAGGCGAGCTTTCTCTTGATGTTATAAGATTTAATGCGAGTCCCCTGCATTGTTGTGCTCCAAAAACATATAACCTTCTTTTTATATTATCTTTTAAATGATTTTGTCCTTTTATTTTGTGATAATTATTATTATTGCCTATAATAGTGGTTTTCATTATTTCGCTTTCTATATCATCGTAAAAGTCTAACCTTTTATTAACTTCTTTAAATTGTGCTTTATCTTTATTACAGCTTATAAGATTTTTACTTATTTTTGTAAAGAATTTCATCTTTTTTCATACTGCTAGTAGGTTCCTTATAAATTTTATTTAAAGTCGCAATAAACTTTTCAAGTTCAAAAATTTTCCTTTTCAAAGTGTTATTTTCCAAAATTAATTCATCAATCTCTTTATTTGCGCTATCTAGTTGTATTTGTAATTTTTTAAAACCATCCTGTAGTTCTTCCATTTCAGAGCAAGCTGTAGATAAATCAGGAAGACATCGAACTGTAGAATCTGATCGAGTTGATATAAAAGAAATATTAGGTGATCTCTGCGCACTTTTATTATATCTTTTTCTTTTTGTCACATTATCCATTGCATTTATTAAATCGCGATCTGATAAATCCATGTTACAATATAATTTTATATGATTAGAATACTTATATTTCGTATTTATTATAATCGACTAGATTCCGTCTGTAAACTAATTGTTATGGAACACTTTAAAAATCGTCCCTTTAAGAATCGTATATTGTATCCTCGGGTTTATTTTTCGTGATAAGTTATGTATAATCTGTATTTCTTAGTTTCTCGTCGTACTTGTTAGAAGCAATGTCAATGTAATTTATCGGTTAATGAAATATAAAATTTAAATACAGTAACTTCCAAAATTTGAAATTAATAACGTTTTTTGCATATTTGAGATTTCTTTGTTTAATCAAAATAGTGAAAATTGGTGTGATTTATTAGTATATTCCATGTGCGTATGGTTGTTTATTTGTTGTTGATGAACTTGCAATTATTATCACAGCAACAAACACTCACAAATGATTTTAAAAGTGTTTCAGTATAAGCGTTCAACATTTTAAGGTAATTACTTTCATAGTTAATATAAAGTTTAGATAACATTTACAGTTGAAGGTTAGGTTATTTTGGTAAGTTTTAGAACTAAATGTTCACTTTAACTTGTTATAATTTATTTTTAGGCACTGTTACTAAAATAATCACTTATTCTCACACAATAGACCATAGACCATAATATAGTTATCACTTTATAATAATCTTTGCAACGTACTATGCAGTTATGACCCTTTTTTCGATTAAAAGCAATTGAAATCACAATCTTCGATCACAATTTAAACAGTACTGACTCGCACGTAGTCACAAAATGATGCAACAAACAAAATATTGTGTAAGCCCGCGGGCGAAAGAATAGAACGATTGAAATAGTAACGTGCCAAAAGAATACCGAATGATTGCTTCGTTGCGGTCGGGTATGTTTAAAAATACTTACGCCGGTGTATACTTAATCTGAATATATACCCGATATCAACACGCGCCGGTAATGTCACAAATGCTAGGCAAAGGTACGCTTTATTGAAATGATTTATGTTTACTGGATTTGAAAATATACCCGATGGCAACGCGGTGACTTCATGAGCGTTATGTGAAGGTATCGATTCCATACACACGTCTAAGCTAGACTGATCTTGCCTCAGCAGTCATTTATTTTTATCCTTTTTTTGACAAATGTAAAAGGGGTAAAGAAGTTTTTGTGGATATAACAAGAATATTTTAAAAATTGAAATATCCGGTGTTGGTAGTAGTTATTATATATGCATAGATTTATTGTTTCGTATCGTATTTATTGTGTTGGTGTTTGGATTTCAACCTACATACTGGTATCTATACCTGTCACAAAAGTATATGTTGTAGTCAAGTAATATGTATGTGTAATGTTTTTTTGATTCAGGTACTCACTTGTTATGTTTGTTTTTTTTAGTTGGAGCGCACTGAGTTCATTTGCCGAGCATGTTGGCAAAGAAAAGAAAGAATATACCGACGACGTATTCAGGAAGCTGAAGAGCAGGTTGACCAAGACGATAATCCATCAGAAAATCCAAATCAAAGACCTACCTCGTTGGATTTGCCGGGTCTATTTCGTGCACCAAATACGTTAAATAGCTGTATTTTCCAACATTGTGCAAGTGAATCTCGCTGTCGTGTTCCCAAGAACATCACTCTTCGCATGCTCTGCCGCTACAGTTACTTTGTACCGATTACCGATAATTAGTATTATTTCAATACTACAAAACTATATTAGTCAAAACATCGTTGATTTTGAACAATATGAAAATATGGCACCAGATGAATTTCAGGACAGGTTTATGCCAAAGCCAGTTTACAGAACTACTGGAGGCTTTACCAAGACTGGTAACAAAAAAAAGAAAACCATAGTAGCGGCAGTACTGGTTAAGCTAAGAACAGGAGATTCTAACGCAAGGCTTGCTAAAATATTTAAATGCGGTGAAACAACATTCCAGAGATGGTTAATTATTGGACGTAACGCACTTGTAGAAGATTTTGTACCCTCAAATCTTGGATTTGACCATATAACAAGAGAGGATGTAGCACAGCGAAACTTGTTACTGCTCAACAATCTGTTTGAAAATCCCTTGAGTCCAGAAAGCGAAAGAAAAGCGATTACTATTTGTGATGGCACTTATGTGTTTCTACAAAAAAGTGGTAATTACTTTTTTCAACGCGAATCGTTAAGCCATCACAAATATAGAAATCTTTTAAAGCCTTTCCTCTTAGTTTCTTGCGACGAACATATCATCGACGTGACCATACGCCGCAGTTACATCGGATGCAGATATAATGAATGGGTTGTTAAATAATATAAACAGTGCGTTTTACTGGTTTAACAGGAATGGAGATGTATTTATTTTGGACCGTGGATTCCGCGATTCAGTGGCAAACCTCGAATCGAGCGGTTATATGCCGGAAACAAAATATCCTAATGAGACTCAGTTAAGCACAGAACAGGCTAACAAATCAAGATTAGTTACCATTTGCCGTTGGGTAGTTGAAGTGGCCAACGGTAAATTTAAACATGATTACCTACAGGAGGTTGGTATGCAGAAACTAGAGTAGCTAGCTCGGTCACCGTATTTAAATCCAATTAAGCACCCGGATGTGCTGAAAAGAAAGATCCAGCTTAAACCTTCCACAAACTCTTGCGGTGCTGAGAAACATGGCACTGGAGACGTGGAATGACATTAGTCAAGTGGACATCAGAAATCTCATTTAGAGCATGCCAGATCAAATGCAGGCTATGATTAGAACTAGAGGAGATAACAATTAATATTAAACTTAAGAAACAAAAAAATAAGCTTAAACTTTTGAATTATATTCACTTATTCGTACATTGCTTGGAACATGATATAATATAAAGATGTTAATATAAAGAATATAAAGATATCATTATAAAGAACAACATTGTTTTAGCAAAAATCGCCTTTTTCGTAATTTTTTGTTTATGTTCAATATTCATGGCAAAAATCTTTATTAAATAACATAACATATTAAAGAAAGGTACGTAGAATATCTCAAAAAATAATTTATAATTAATTAAACATTTCAAAAAATAATTTATAATTAATTAAATTCACGTTATCATAAATTTTGTGTTTGGACAAGATTCCGTGCCGGTGAGTGTATATTGTGTGCCGGAAAGCTGAAAAACAAATTTAATTGCAATCGGCTAACGTTTAAACTACACAATGTGATTATATCAATTATCTGCACTAAAAGGAAAATTACAATAAGTAGGCCTCAATTACCAGCAGCCATTCTTTTTTTTTTGTAGTTTATTCTTACCGTAACAGGAGAACACCAGTCTTAAGCGCCGAACCTCTGACAAAAAAGGCTTAGTAGAGAAAGCCGAAGTTGATATATGTTTGCCTCACCCCACTACGTTTGGAACGAACGATCAATATCGAATAGTGATATGATTTGCCCGTTGTAACTAAATAGCTCAGGCAGCGAAGAGAAAAATATAACTGAATTCATTGTTTGGGCATTTGGGCTCTAACATGCCCTATTCTTTGACATTTATAGCACTGCAACGGGCGGGTTTTGAGGATCTTGACCCGTATAGAATACCAAGCCCCAATATTAATCCTCCATGCTGAAGCTACTGCTAATTTTCGCACTGCAGTTAAGAAATATTTGACCTTTACCGTACCCAGGCTGCGAGAAGGTAAACGTATTTTCCTTACTTTAATGTGGCTACAGAGCATTCCCCCGTCTCAGCAATTTCTTCTTGGGCCAAGGACTCGTCATGATCCATCACCCTTTTCTCCCGTTTTTATAGGGCGGGCAATGCGAGCTTCTGTGAAGGTACTTAGTGCATCACGCGTTGCGTCAGCCAGTTTATCCGTCTTGGCCTTCACCAGGGACCTCTATAATAAAGCCTCCCGTTGCAGCTCTTTTATGTCTGATGGTGTGTATTCCAATTTCTGCCAGCTGTACTCTCTGTCTTGCGGCGGACATCACCGTGGAGTACAATCTCAAACAAATATCTATTTTGTTAAAAATGGCAGTACATATTATATTGATTTTTGAAAAGCTGTATACTTTGGAAACGATGATCGATTTTGATCTTTCGAATGGCACTCAACTCATTATTTGAGATCTAAAATATTGTTTTAACAGAAAATCGATAGGTTGAAAGCAAAAAACACTTTATTCCAAAATTTTCGTTACTGATAAATCCCAAACGAATTGACCGACTTTGATCTAACTAACGGTATTTGATGCAGTATTTAAAGGAGGAAAGCTGATAAGATTTTGAAGTCAATCGGTATATTAAAGGCCTTAAATATATGTGTGTAAAGAAAACCCCGTCGGATAATTACAGGTGTTATTTGGTACCGTAATATCGTTACATATGTGTAATTGTGCTTTATTTATATAATACTAGAACTGACTTTCGTATGCAGGTAATGACACGAATTGAAACACGTATAGTTAGAACTGCAGTTTATCGTGGACTGGTTACTTAGGTTGAAAATATAAATTTAATAACTGTGATGGGCATTCGTTCACAACAGTAATTATTTTATGGATATTAATTAATTAGTTTTCCCAATAAAAAAGTAATCTTAAATAGTATTTTTATACATTAAGTACGACAACACCCACAAATAAGTATATTCTACTATCAAAGAATGCCGCGCACGTCGTATGCAACAGAAGGTCACGCGACGCGTGTAAAATTCCTTTATAAAAAGCCGAAAAACGAAGACCGCCCCTTCGCGCGGTGTTTGTGCGAAAGCCGCCAAAACGAAACAAGCAGCGACAAATTGTTGTCATTTTTAAAATATTTGCTTAACGCTAGGGAAATATAAGTAAAAATACGAACATTAAAAAAACTATATCTTTTTATCTTTTGAAATAAAGTCATTTTAATATTTTTTTCAGTAATGACTTTAACCAACCTATATGCCTCTGTCGGATCGGACAGGGTTTTCTTTACACACTGTAAACATACACATGCTACAAAGTTAAAATAATTTTAACATAAGTTAGTTTAATCAATTCCAATTCGTCATTCTCGATTATTATTTGTTTTATATTATTTAAACGTTTTTATTATTTTTCTTTATTTGAACTATTTGTATTAATAATTTGACATTTACAAAATTTGATCAGTGATAATTATTTTGACTCAATTTTGACATTGATAA
Organism: Apodemia mormo; assembly: GCA_036924255.1. Lineage (NCBI taxonomy): Eukaryota > Metazoa > Arthropoda > Insecta > Lepidoptera > Riodinidae > Apodemia > Apodemia mormo. The sequence goes on along the minus strand of JAUPFN010000021.1, from coordinate 2,328,177 downwards.
GTGTGTCATATGCAATAATTGATGTATTGATCTACTTTATTTAAAATTTTATTTTAATTGACATAATTCCTGTGACATAATTATTTCATTGACATTTTTTATATTTTACATATGTTTTATCCATAGTTATAGTTTTAAATTAGTGTAATAATCGTAAATTAAAATTTCCAACATCTTAGGATCGTTTAGGCTGACAATACTTTTGAATGACATTTAAGTTTACCCTCTAACAATCAATATTTATGATAGTTTACAACTTACAACAATCAATAATCAAGTATATTAATATCCTGAAGATGAAGTGAAATCGGTTGAGTGATATGTTAAAAATAAAGTCAAAAAGTGAAATTAATGTACAAGTGATAATTTAATCGTTTATTAATAGAAATTGGACTCCTTGTTAGTTGTAAGATAGTGGCCTAGTTGAGATATCAGACTTGTCAAATGTGGAATAATATCTGCAGTGTAGGATCGACACTAAACGCGTTTGAGGTAAGATGACCTTAGAAACTATAAGCTTTTACAAAAAATTAATACCTAATTTTATTTTGAAGAAATAAAATTAGGTATTAATTTTTTGTCATATCAATTCTAAGTTGGACCCTTAAAATTGTTTCAAATGTCGTTTTTGGGCTGAATTTAGTTTCCTGCTTAAGATTGTACTGAAGCAGACTTTTTAAGGAAATTACACATAAGTCATAAAATGCTGTGTAATATACATTTTGGAGAAGATTCATTTATGGATCCTTCTAAGACCAAGATACACAAGTTTTAAATACCAAGGGGCTCATAACTTATTATGCAAACATTACAAAATCAACTTGCACCTTCCACTCAGGTAAATTTAAATAACTAAAAAAATATTATTAGTACAAAATACATTCATTTTGAATATTTATAAAAACGATGTTATCAGTGCAGTGGCATAATGCCGAGCTGAAATCTGAAGCAGTTTGAAATTCTTTATCTGTTTTTTAAATGATAATATAGCAAAAAAGTAGAAGGCTTTCCTGATGGAAAGAGACAAAACCATCGTCCATACAAGAGAAAAGGATTGTAACGTTATGTATTACCACATGCATAAGTTCACCGGCTACCTTATCTTCCAAACCAGAATACAACATTTGCATTAGCAAGCATTGACTCAATTGCGGCAGCGATATGTTAGCCTATGCAAATAAGTCTTAATTAATACAACCTTTAGTCTTAATTTGAAGCAATTTGATCTGTTGGATGCTGTCTTATCCATTTATTTGGATTGCATTAAATAATTTGAGCTGCAGTTGAAATGTCAAACTGGAAAAATATTTTTTTTAGTAGGTCCTATATTAGTTTAGTTTTTTCTTTCTTTTTAGGTTTCAGTGGAACCTCATCCTGGCCCTTCAAATTTTGATAGGCAAAGAACTTATAGAAGAAAATATTAATGTGTATATCATTGTAGTTTTTTCACTCTCTAATAATTTTTCTTCTAAGCCAAGAAAAAGCTGTCAATTTTATCAGTATCTAAACTTTTCTTAAATTTTTAGCAACGATTTTTTTTAGTTTTCATATATTTGAAAATAAAGTTTGCCACTTAATTTTGTCAAGCCAGTGTGTATAATATATTTCGATGTCCTGCCCAGCCCGCTTAGGATTTGCACATGAGATATGTCGAATACAAGAGGGAGATATCAAGCCTTTTCAGGAAGAAAAATAATCCAAAAATAGGTTTTTATAGTAACCGCGAGTTCACTTACTTGTACTTTATAGCGCTCCTAAGTCAATACTTAAAAAATTTCGTGTGCTACGTTACAAATAATTTTTTATCGTGAGTAACGTCTGATTTAGATTTTTAACGTTAGCACTTATTGATATTTTTTTATCTGAAGTTCTGACCTTATCGCTTACAATAGAAGGTTATTAGGAGTTAACAGAAGTTTCGTAAAATATTCTAGACTGAATTTAATATAGGATTTCATTTACAAAAGAAAGATAAATGTGATCAATGTAAAAGAGTTAAGAACATGAATAAAGAAGAAAAGATAAGAACGATAGAGTCAGATAGCTATAAAAAAACACATTCGGGACAAAGCGACACCATTAAAACTATTTCTAGAAGACCAAAAGAAAAGCAAAGAGAAAAAGAGCTTTTTGTGCCAGTTTTGATCTGGAAAAGGTATTAACCACACCTTATGGTCAAAGTGTTAATTTCTATTATACTCAGAAGCTAGCATACTACAATGAAAGCATTTATGAAAGCGGTACAAGGTCTGTATTTTGTTTCCTTTGAGACGAAACTGAAGCTAAACGGGGCTGCAATGAAATCTATACCACCATCTATAAATATCTTAAAATGATTGACGAAAGAAGAGATCGATATGAAGTCGCTTTGTATTGTGACAGTTGTACGGGTCAAAATAAAAATAAAGCCATGTTAGTAATGTTGTATTATTGCGTTATGCATTGTGTGTTATGCAACACTGTGCAAGTGTAATGGAAAAACTGACTATAAATTTTCTTATTCCTGGACATACCACGATGCTTGTAGATTCTGTACACGCGACAATAGCAGGATTCATACAGAGAAGAATAGTTTATGCAACTTCCGAATGGCAAACTTTAATAGGAAATGCTCGAACTAATCCAAAGAAATATCAGATAATGCTTTTGATAAATGACGATATTAAAGACTGGAAAGCATATGAAGCTGCCTTTTTACCTAACAAAATTCAAATTCAAATAAGTAAGCAACGTATTGTCAGATTTGAAAGAGGAGACCAGTTTTATCTTAAACGTGACTTTGATGGATCAGAACAAATCATATATGTTATCATTATTGTATGTTGTTGTATGTTATGATTATTGTAATCATAGATGTAGACAAAATCAATAGACTATCCGTGAGCCTAAAACTGCTTACACCGGAAAAAATACCATTTCAAAAGCAAAGTACGTATGTTAGAATTTGAAGAAAATGTGCAATAAAGTAGTTATACAAGAACAACACGCGAAAGAATATTTAGATTTGCCTTTCGATAAAAATATGAGACGATCATATAAATATAATATAAGAGACCTGAGACTGATGAAGATGACGAATAGGCTACTTACTACCTACTTATAAGTCTACTTTGTAATTTAAGTAATTAAAGCTTTTTCTCAAAAAACTGGCATTTAATCTTAAATTTCCGACTAAAAACATTTTTATCTCTCACAAAATCCAAGTTTAAGAATCATAGTAACCGACATACTTAATTAAGCCGCAACTACACATAGTGATCAGTTTTTTAGATAGTCATGTGTACAAGATGTTATAAAAAATTCATTAATGCCAAAAAATATTCTGACAGTTACTAAGCAAAAAATGCAAAATGGCGGTTACGATGTTTTTCCTGAAAAGGCTCGATATATGTTGATGTTGCAAAATGTATCGTTCACCCTGATATACATGATAGCTACACCAAACAAGTAACGATAATAATAAATTTAATTATAAAAAACAAGTTAACAAAATCTCCGTAATTAATTAATGTGCTAAGCGAGCAGGTATGTGACATAGCCTGGGTCTAAAGAACAGAATGTTTATTAAAAGGTTTTCCATTAAGATTAGATTTACTATAATATCATTACTATAGTGCACGCGGCTCGGTTAACGTTAAATTATCTTAATTGCTAATTTAACGGTTGCATTTAGTATCTAAAGGCGCATGCCGGCGGCCAACCCAGCGGCCATGACGCCGGCACGCGCATCTTTTACCTGCGGCACGCGCGGCTTTCAGTTGCCGGCGTCAGTTTGCTTGCGGCTTCGATACGGAGTGGTAGTGTAGTGCAAAGAAAGTTATTTTATTTATTTATTTTATACCTAAATAAGGAAATGACCGAATTTAATTGGGATGAGAGTGCAGAACTTTTATTAATAGAAAAGAGTCACGAAAATAAATTATAGTGGAACCCAAGACATAATGATTTCAAGAATCGCAACAAAAGAAATGATGCTATTAGGAATATTGCTTCTGTATTCGACATAGCATCTTTAGAAATTAGAGAAAACTGAAGTATTTATTCAGCCATTATTTTCGAGAAAAACGCAAATATGAAGAATCTAAAAGGAGTGGTTCTGGACAAAACAATGTTCAATTGCCGAAATAGTTTGCTTATAAGGCGTTATCATTTCTTAATGACCCATCAAATTCATATAATTAAATAAACTAGTGATCGCCCATTGGTCGAAAAGGCGCGGGTGAGCATCCACTCGATCGTTTCTAGAATATTTTGATTTAATCTATCTATCTATATTATTATAAATGCGAAAGTTTGGATGTTTAGATAGATGTTTGGGATGGATGTTTGTTACTCAATCACGCAAAAACTACTGACCGGATTTGAATGAAATTTGGCACACAGGTAGATAGATAACCTGGAATATTACATAGGCTATTTTTTATCCCGGAAAATTATGTGATCCCGCAGGATTCGCCAAAAACTTTTATAATGCAGCGGGCTACACGTTAAAACGTACGTAATATACAGGGTGGAAAATAACGACCGACACTCCGGGAAAATTTGAGGAGACTTACATATCCCCTTTAATGTCTGAATATTATATTTTGTGTATATCTATTCGTTACTTAGATAATCGCAATAATCATTTCTGCGTTTTATTTAAACGTTTCATAGTCTACAATCAATTTTACAATAATGCAATTTTACAGCGTTTACCTAAAAAGATGGGAATCAAATGTTCGACTGGCGTATCAATTGCGGCTGAGTAATCGATATTCGATAATAATAAATAAGTAGCTCTGCACTGCACTAGTGTATGAGCGAAAAAACCAAACCAAAAGTATTAACCAATAAATGCAACCGCTGTAAGGGTGCCTTTACAAAGGCTAATCACTGCTTTTGACATCAGTGACTTATTATACATTTTAAGGAATTTTTAACCTAGACGAATCGCTGAATGAGCGTTGTTTTAGTGAAAGAGGTGGGTTTTTGTCATTGTCGTATGGTAATTCGGGCCTAAAATTGTTGTCATCACGGTACAGAAGTACTTAGCAGATTACGTTGCATGTAAAACCGATTTGGTTGTTGGTAAAAAGTTATGGGCGAAGGTTAATGATCAGGTGTTGAGTTATCAATCTGTTAAAAGTCGTTGCAATCGATCGAAAAGAATTGTAAAGTTTAAATTATAAAAGTATAAAGAAATTTATTCCAAGGAATACACAACGCCAGAATGTATGTTAGGGCTGCATTTGCCACATCTTTACAATTCAGCTTACCATTTGATTCATGATTATCCACCAAATGTGATTAATAACGTGTTAATACAGAAAAGATACTCAGTGATGAAAAGTTTTCTTTTATTGGTTTTTAATGTCAGACACTTACTTACTACTTACTAACTTACTAGTTACTAAAAGCCATACTTTCCTAGTGGTGCAGTCTAGGTCAGTCTGGACAAAAACAATCCTCGTATTCATCCGGGCCCCTTTTTGAAGAATAGATAAAGTACCTTACAGCTAGGCATCTCGTAAAAGGCGATAAAAGGCTAAGACGTTATTATCTTCGGGATAAATGACTAGGTAATAGATTTCTGCAACTTCTCGACAGGGTCTTTTTATCACCGCTTTATCTATTCCTGCCGCAATAGTGTTAGTGTTTGTTGCTGTGCGTGTTCCGGTTGGGAGAGTAAAGTAGCCGGTATACTTATGCTGTTGCATTTCTACAATTTTGTAACGATAGCAACGCACCATTAACATCTTTGGTGTTTATAAACGATGGATTTATTCTTTTCATCAAGAGAACCATCTGCTTGTTTTCTATTTTGATGTAAAAAAAAGCAGTGACCGCAATTCAATCAAGTGTAAATGTACCTTTAGAACTCGGTTACAACCAAAGGAGTTCCGCCATTTTGGAAACTCCGCGGCGATCGCAACCAGCGAAGGTCAACGTCGCGCTGGTAAATTTCACGCTATTACACCGAAAATTAAATTATTACATTTAATAGATAATTGACCTCTTACCGATATTACGCATACATTAAATACGTAAAATTTGCGGGTTTTTTTTGTGCGTATGTGTAAATGCGGTTTCGCATAAGCGGTGTCTTTGATGACTGAATAATACCTCTTCAGTCGAAGTCTTGCGTTTGACGTGGATAGTTTGTTGCTTTGTTCAAATCATCAATACTAAATCGTTTTTTTTTAATTTATTAATTATCTTAACTTTGTATTTTCTTAGTTTTATTGTGATAGTGACACTGGATTTTTTATTATTTAAGTTTTTTCTTAACTACTTGTTTATTTTTTCTTACGTTTTAGTGTTAAGGTGTTAAGCGTTTATTGAACAAAATGTCTTTAGACGCAAGTAACTACTTGAATTTAATAATATTGTATGTTGAGATTGGCTATAATGCTCGCGAAGCACTACGGGTATATCGTGAAAGATTTCCTCCACCTCATCCGACAAATCCTCGTGTCATTTTAAATACAATGTATCGGATTAGAAATAATCGCTCAGTAGTGCCACAAACCTCTGTTGACGACCAACGGAGAGGCCGGTCTAGTGCGATACCGGCTAGAGTAGAAGATAGAATTTTGCAGTATTTCGATAGAAATCCGAGATCCAGTTCCCGCCAAGTTGGTCGTTTATTTGGTGTAAAAAAAATAGACGACGGCCATTTAAAGTACAAAAAGTGCAAGCGCTTTTACCGCGAGATTTGCCAGTGCGTGCTGCTTATTGTCGTTGGATGTTAGATAACATCACAATCAATGACCACTTCGTGGAGCAGATAATGTGGACCGACGAGAGTACCTTTACTAAGAATGGCCTGTGGAACCGACAAAATGAACGCATTTGGGCTCAAGAAAATCCTTACGCTCATCGTCATACTGCCCATCAACAAAGGTGGTCTGTTAACGTCTGGGGTGCTATTCATGGCGAAAACCTCATCGGACTGGTTTTTTTGCCACCTACGTTAAATCGTCACGGTTTTCTGAACTTGTTCAATACTGAAGTAGCGGAATATTTGAGCCATCTTTCGCCAGAAGATCGACGCAAGGCGTAGTTCCAGATGGACGGTGCTCCTAGCCATTTAGTATCGGAGGTGCGCGACTGCCTTAATTCACTTTTTGATGATCAGTGGATCGGTCGTTATGGGCCCCATCGATGGCCAGCTCGCTCCCCAGATCTCAAAGAAATGGACTTTTTTTGTGGGGAACGATAAAAGATCGGGTTTATGCTGATGTATGTGAGACACGAGAGGAGATGATGGAACGTTTAGTTATAGCATTTGATCATCTGCGCCAAAAAAACCGAGAAACCGGGATGTTTTCGCGAGTGCATCGGCAGACAATCGAGAGAATAAGAGTGTGCCTACAAAGAGAAGGAGGACACATCGAACATCGTCTTTAGGTAAGTAAATACATAATCTGTGGTTGAGTTGTGTTGTGTATCGATAGACGCGGACGGGCGAGTAGGGTTGTCAATGTGTAAAAATTACAAAAAAATAATAATAATACTTTTAATATTACAACATACTATAGAAGCATAAAAAACAATTGTTTGTAAGATTCTAAATGTAATATTTGGAGGAGTGTCGGTGGATCTATTTCACGCTGTATATTTTTATATAAGTTGAATATAAAATATAAAAATTGATTATATTTTATATATTATATATATATATATATATATATATATATATATATATATATATATATATATATATATATATATATATATAATATATATATATAATAAATAATAAAATCGTAGATATATATATATATATATATATATATATATATATATATATATATATATATAATAAAATCGTAGGAAAGTCAATGTATGTCCGGGGTAAACTCAAAAAGTGCTGCATGGATTTACTTCAAATTTTGCATGAATATTACTAACAGGTCGGGTCAACATATAGGCTACATATTATCACGCTATCACCTACGGGGGACGAGCTGTGCGGAGTTAACGAAGTCCGCGCGAATGAAGTCGCGGGCAACAGCTAGTGTATAATACAAAAATTAATAATCCATACACATAAATAAAATTGGAGTGTCTGTTTGTAATATTAAAATAACCGCTTTTTATTAAATGCATACGTTAATCTATACACGGTACACATTAGGGAACATACCCATACTACGTGACCAATTTTTTAAGATTTTTCGACCCCTCCCTCCCCTCGGTGACCACTCGTAGTATATTCCAAGACCCCCCCCCCTCCCCCTTTAGTTTTCACGTAGTAATTCATAATTATGATTTTTAATCATTTCACAGGCAAAAATTGAAAAAAAAAAATAATTTGGCTCATACTCGTCTTTATTGCATAACACTGCATGCATACTTAAATTACTAGTGAATTATGTATTATGAAAAAGAACAATATTTGTGAAAACATATCGCTATACAGTATGTAACTTACAGTAACTTAATTTACGGAAACAACAATTGTTTTCATTCATTAAATTTATCTCATTAAAATCGACTACGTGACAAAAACCTGAGCCCCCCCCCCCCCCCCCCCCCCCCGCTCCTGTGACTGACTGTAGTATTTTAAAGACTCCCCCCCCCCCCTAAACGGGTCACGTAGTATGGGTACGTTCCCTTAGAGGTGAGTCGTAAATACTAGAACAGGTACGAATACTAGGTATTTTACGATACTAGGCGGCACCTATTCCATTTTTCACAAGACTAAGTCCGTATAGTCCTGTAGTCTAGTAGTATTATAATATTATAGCACTCACTCATCGCATTCGCTGCACTGTTTTCTTTACTCTTTTGTGAAAACGCGTTTTGCTATCTTGCTTACCCATGACAAAATGCTAACGAGATGAAGCATTACGATTTGTATACTTTTTCCCGCTCTCACAAGAGTGAGATACCGTTATACAATATATATGCTCCGTCCCGGTCTCTCGCTACGTATGGCCGACCGCCGAGCAGGTGCCGAACAGGTGAATACCGGTTTATAGGTACCTACGTCATAATACGCGATACTCGATCAAATACTTCATTGAGAACAGGTAACAGAGATCGCGTCCGATATCGATCAAGTATCATAGTCTTTAAAGTATCTAGTATTCATACTTTGGAGTATCTAGTATCATAGACTAACCTAGTATCGTGGACGTGATTCCATCATAAAGTTTTTTCAGATTACGTGTTTGTTAACGGCATAAAAAGCTATTGTTAGTATTTAATCGGTGACTCTGAACTTTTTATTTTATAATTAGGTATAATAATGGTGCCTAACCGTGCAATATCGTTTGGGAACATTTTGTAGATAAAAGGCAAAACATGGAAGAATGTAAAATATGTAAAGTGTAATTAAGTTCGGTATCGAATTATAGAAATCGTTTAATGAAAAAATATCTAACGTCGGGGTATAAAAATCAGAAAAAACTCGATAATTAGCTTAAAACCTACTTTTATTTGTGTAAATGTCTCGCGTAAGTGTTATAAAATATTATAATATTTAGTTACTTTTAAGAACACATACGTATACTTATTGTTCATAGTAAATTTTCACAAAATTTCACAAAATAAGATCATAATATCGTTAGGACTAGGTGGACTAGGTGGAACAGGTATTTGGATCACATATTTTTACAGACTAGGACTAGATGCACCTAGTCTCTGATTTACCTAGTCCGACCCATCTCTAGTACACATGCCAAAACGATATTTTTTAAATTTTTGTCTGTCTATCTGTTTGTTCCGGGTAAATTTTGGAACGGCTGAACCTATTTTGACGGGACTTTCACTGGCAGGTAATGTCATATATCGTTAATGTCAATCGCGAGCGAATAGCAAATTCACTTAATACGATGTAAATTGCGCTATAGGATTTTAAAACGCGCTATCGTACAGTATTATGAATAAATATAAATAAATATTCACAGGACAAATTACACTTACTGAATGAATATAAGTAACACGTTAGCTATATAATAACTTATTTCATTTTTATTTTCAGTCTTCTGCCTACATTTCCCTCGACAAGGACTTCACGAAAGCGAAATATAGAGAGGTCATGATGTTGATGAAGCTTTGCAGTTACTGGGGGAATTACCGTCTAAAGCAAGGCAACGCGATGATGCTGGTGTATTTGCAGACTATATTAGTAGCAAGGTGAGGAAGATGGATACAAGCAAGTTGAGAAAACACAATGTGTACAGTACAACATCAAATCCAGAATATTGTCTATGAAGCGGAAATGAGAATGGGTTCGATGAATTTTGATACCTATGATACTCAGTCCCTTCGTAATAAAAAAGGTTCATCCAGGATACTCCACCGGTCAACCTACAACGCCAGCAATTTCACCATCGCCCTCAACTTCGCGTTCTTACTCTGCTCAAGCAGACTATGAAATGCAAGATAACCCAGGTGTCAACACAAGTGACAGTCTGTTGCAAGTCTTGGAATATAATTTAACCCAAAACAGTTTAATAGATTAAAATAAATATTAATGTTTTCGGTTAAATTATTTTATTTTATTTAACGATTAAAATGATTGATAAACGTTTTTGGTTTCTAAATAAAAAATTATATAAATTCTTCATTGGACGACAAAATCACAACCATCACAAGATTTTTTTCTGAATTCAATCCGGAAAAATAGCAAGTCGACCAAAAAATTGAGAACCAATATTGGAATCACGACATGACTTTTGAAAATGTGATAGGCGAGTTGATCATAAATGTAGGAAATGAGTCAGATTCTGAGGAGAATATGAAAGTTGAAGACATGTCTAATAAAGAAGAAGATATGGTTGAAGACATATTGGTTTTCTCTGCATCTTCTATCGCTTTTACCACGAGGAGTGTTGTAAGGGGTTGTTGGGCTTAATACCACACGCTGATTTCCATCATCATTATTTTAATCATCACCCAAGTCTACCAAATTTAGTAGGCTTTTAATGGGGACATTTTATATCGATCAATCATCAGTCTGGACGTTTATTACATCTATGATGTTTCTCTATGTCTATATATATATATATATATAATCTAATTACTCATAATTATAAGTCAACAGCTTGACGTTTGTCTACCTCCCTCTTTTTGCCGCTCACATACCTCAGACGGTGACTAACGCTACCGCGCGTACTATAGGTGTCCCTTAAATTTCAAGTTCCATATTTTTTTACGAATACATTCTTAAAAGTTTCGTGATAACCCTATATTGTTTAGAAAAAATATTAGTTCTTTTTATAAACGATAACTCATGCCGACTTGCGATTTGAACTTGTCCATACAAGTTGCGTAAGTCCTGCGCTGTGATTTGTAACTACATGTTTTATTTGATATTTTATACGTGATTTTTGAGATTATTATTGCTCCATTGTTTAGTGCGTCAACATATCGGTGGAATTATGGAGCGATAAACAAAATATTTCCCATATCGGATTGTTTATAATATTCGTGAGATTCAACTGACTGTTAGTGAAAATCCAAAACTTGTAATTAGGGAGTGTATCATATATTGGGAAAAAGCAAGAATTCCAACAAGGGCGTTTCCGAACAGCGTGAAAACTTGTTGATTTATATTATGCTTGGAGTGAGTTGCAAAAGAATTGTAAGAAAACCCAGGTTACATTCAAGAGTAGTGAGAACAATTTCAAAATTGATCTTGATAATTTCTTTAATATTGCACAAGAAGATATTTTAATGAAACGGAGAGAACCAGGTCGACTGGGATGTTTAGATGGTTTAGATAAAAAATAGGAGGAAAAAGAAGAGAGATCTAGACAACGACGATTGGAAGAAGAGGAAAGGATTGTAAGACCAAGAGAATCACTAGCTTTTGCATCTACTTCTACCACAAATAACTTCAAAAGTCCAGCAGATTCTGACAAGTAACAGATCTTGAATTCTGAATTCAGCTTGCTGGACGTTCCCTGTCATGAACAAAGTTCAAAAAGAGATCAATAACACCTAACTATTTGCAGCCATAGACCGATGCCAGTTAAGCATTTGACTTCGCTTACATTCTTAATGTGGTGGTACAAGCGGTCTGAGTAGCTATGATTTCCCTATTAACAAATCCTTGATTAAGCGAATTCATACTGAAACAAGAAAATCAAGGGCAGAAGCAATAAAATCTGACTTCCAAAACAAACAACAACAAAAAAACCCAACGTCAACGTCAACAGTCCATCGGGATGGAAAACTGTTATTCTAATCCCGGTTAGAAGAACGAAGTTCAAAAAAAGAACGCTTGCCCTTTATTGCTTCGTTTGACGGTAGAAAAGAGAACTAGAATTATAGAACAGAATCTAGAATATTCTTCTAGAAAACATCAAGCCAAGGCTGTCTCAACAGCTCTCTTTGACTGGAACCTTCACGATAAAGTACAAATAATGTGCTGCGACACAACAGCTTCCACTACTCGCCATTTCATTGGTGATTGTACTATTTTGGAGCAAACTTTAGGAAAAGAATTGCTGCTTTTCGCCTGTCGTTATCATGTATATGAATTGGTCCTAAAAGCTGTCTTTGAAAACAAGATTAAGCAAATTACTTGTAGCCCAGATATTCCGATGTTCAAAAAGTTCCGAGAAAATTGGAAAAACATCGATTCTAGTAACTAAACGAAGTTAATTTCGTAAAAGTGTTGCGGAGACAGACATTTAACTTTTGTTACTATTTTATAAGGCAGAATTAGACAAAGATTTTGTAAGAAATGAGATGATTTTAGCGAATTGGTCAAACTATGCGAAATATTTTTGGAAGGAGATACCGAGGAAAAATTAAAACTAAGGCCCCCGGAGCTATGCATCGGGCACGCTGGATGGGGTGAGCGATCTGTTCTTTAAAAATATGTTTACTTCGGTCACAATGCAGAATGACTGCGAAGGAAAAAAAGGCTCTACAAGATATTTGGTTATTTGTCGTAATTTTGTATTTTAAACCTTGGCACGAACGCACAGTGGTGACCAAAGCACCTAACCAAAATTTACGCTTCTTGAAGATGTTAAAAGAATTCGAAAAATTTGACGTTAAAGTTTCTAGAGCTTCTATAACCAAGTTTAGCCATCACTTGTGGCATTTATATAAAGAGACAGACATTCTTCACTGTTTGATGACGAAGTTGATAACCAAACTAGGAAGAAAATGATTACCAATGTCAACAGGGAAAAACTTTATATTTTATCAAACGCTATGACACGTCGAAGGAAGAACTGACTCAAAAGTTGTTTGTTTGTAATTATTGATTCATGTACTTTTTTTACATGAATCAATAATTAAATGAAGCATTTATTTTGATTATGTTTATTTAGTTTTTAATGTATAGCTTTGTTTTCTTTTTAGTTCTGCATCTTAAAAACGCTTGGTGTTAAAAAACACAAGAATTGTCCACCAATGAAAAAAAGCTTTATTTAATTTGTAGAAAAAGTTCATATGAAATATGCTTTTTAAAAATCAATTAAAAAATAAAAGAAATTGTAAAAAAATAGAGAAACGTGTAAATGATGATGATGTCAAAAAATTATTTAACTCTAATATTAATGATAACTTCGTGCTTTTGTTACAAAGCCAAATAAGTAATTGCAGTAAGAAACCAAAAAGAAGGAGACATAATTTAATACAACAATTTTTAGCTTTGACGCTTTATAAAAAATCTTCAAGTTGCTTCAAATTGTTAAGGAGAATGTTTGATCTGCCTTGTCAAAGCACATTATAAAAAAAATTTAAATAAAATTCCTCTGAGACCCGGCGCCCAAGTCTGCTAATTAACAATTGGCTCAATAGCGTCTCGAGTGGGTCGTGTTTTAATAATTTGACACATTTCGCATTCTGTTAATTATTTAAGACCAATAGTGTTTCATTAATACACAATCCAATTATGATTCAATCGCCACTGAAAAATTCGCTATGCTAATCTTTAATCGTGTTACAGTTGTCCCTGGATCGCGCACCAAAAGTTAGTCTGCTCGTTATTTGACGTGTCTGTTGAAATTTACTTCAATTGCTTCTTAATGACAATCTTACTATTGAAGTACGATTCAACAATAGCTTATTTTAAATGTTTTCTTTGAAAATTTTTCAAATTATAATCCGTTTCAAACTGTTTCAAACCGTAATCGCCAAAATATGCCAAGCCTACGTTCGTTTATTTTGAGTATAGCGCGAAACGCGTCATCTCTGACGCAGACTTTTAGCTCAACAGCATAGAGGGTAGAGAAACTTGTAAGCGATGATGATGTCAAAAAATTATTTAACTCAATATTAATAATAACTTTGTGCTTTTGTTATAAAGTAAAATTAGGAGTTGCAATAAGAAACTAAAACTAAGAAGATATAATTTGAAACAACAAATTTTAGCTTTGACGCTTAATAAAAAATCTCTATCTTGCTACAGATTTTTAGGGAGAATATTTGCTCTGCCTTGTCAAAACACAAATCAAAAATTGTTGAGCTAAATTCTTCTGAGATCAGAGGGCCTATCATGATCATGGCCTTATAATACCTGTCAAGTTCCGGGCAGTTCAACTATGAGTATTATCCTGTCAGGTTATATTATGGTACCATGAACTAATTCTTGTTGACCTGTAATGCGTTGTCTTCTTACATTATTTTTTTTATATTCATTATTAATTCCGTTACATTTACATTACCTCTAGCTAGGACATATCACATTATCGTTGTGATACACACTACTTACCCACTTTTTTATTGTTAGTATAAAGTTATTATTATTAATGCATTTAAATAGAAATCTTCAGTGTAAGAATACAAATTGGCAAAAGAGATCGAGTTTCAAGTTATTTAAAGTCTACGTGAAATATATGGAACATAAAGTAAACCACGTAATACTTGTTAAGTGGCATTTATTAAAGAACGCAACTCTGGTAATATCATGCTTAACCTGTCAATTGTGTAATAAATTTTGATATTTATGTGCGCGGCTTTTAAATTTCTTGAGTACCCACTTTTTTGAGATTAGAGTTTTGGAATAGTTTCTGATTATTTTAAAGCTTAAGATTACACACTGATTTTGTGGACGTGATTGATGTCGGGAGCAAAACGATCATATGATATCAATATGGCTATATCGTTAAAGTTTTATAGGATTTTTTAAATATCCATAAAGATATTGCAACGGGATTCAATAAAAGTGCACAAGCCGAGAAATGCCGAGAAAGATGTGGACAAAGTCTCAAAACCTTAATTCAATGGGTGGCAATGCTGTAAAAGAGGCAAAGGCTGGGCTGCGGTTAGTATTTACTTGGATAATGCTAAACTAATGAGCAACATCGAAACATTTAGAAAAGGAAAGTATGTAAGTTTGTTCTGTTAATTTTCGGTATATTTCAGTATATATACTCATTTAAAATTAAAAACAAATACTAAATGCTGTAAAAACAAGTAAATATTGTATTCAGATAACTTTAAATAGAAATAATGACCTTACTATATTTTATGCCAATATTAATACTTTTCTAAAACACAGTTAATGTAAAAATTATACTTCTTTGCTTCGTACTCGTATTAGGCATACATTGTATTACCGCTTACTAGCTCGCCGTCCACTTTAGTTTAAATGAAGATTTGTAACTTTTGTTCTTTCCATTCTAAAGAATAAAAAGTAACAAACTGTTTGGTGGGCAATCCCGCTTGCCGCTAACAGCCGCCACTGCGTGTACTCATTCGCGTTTCTAGTGTTACGCTGTCACATCATTCCTTTTTAAAATAATATTTAAATAATGTCTAAAAGAAATAATTTGGAGGATGATAAAAATGAAAAAATATGTCTATAAAACGAGCCTACGCCTCCAGAAGAGCGCCTACCAGACGATTTCCAGTTCCTCAAAATAAAAAGGAAGGTTAGTCGACTAGCTTGTTTTCTTATATAAAAAAAAATAATAGGTAGTTCGATTTTATAATTAATGTGCATAGCTCGAAAAGCTATTGTTCAGTGGCTATTGCCGTGACAACTAATAGTTTGTATGCAATTAAAACGAATGAGACCTCAAAATACAAATTAAAAAATGATTATTAGGCAAGGAGTGTTCGCCCACTTTTAACGATCATGTCGTTACTTGTACGATGTATAAAAATTATTTTTTTTTCTATGAATCAATACTTTATCATTCTGTAAACGGAACGGAATATACAGCATCTCCTGTACTATCGCCCGCATAACAATGAATGCCGCTAATTTTGCAAAATTCTGTATTAGAAATGATGGCCAAAAAAATTTGGAAAAATAAAATATTTGCGCATTAGTTTTTGATGAAATGAGTATAGAAAAAAAACCTTCATATAATAAAGAAACTGATGTAATAGAGGGATTTCAGGCTTATAGCCTTCAAGGTAGAACTCATGACATAGCCAGTAAAGCACTTGTATTTATACTCTCTGGCTTGAGGAAGAAATGGAAGCAACCAGTGGTATATTATCTGTCAGGAATAATACAACTGCTGACAGATTCGCTGTCTTGATTAAGGAAGTAATACTATTTGTTATTCAAACCCTTACATAGATCTAGGCCCATTTTGAAGAATATATCAATTGTCTTACTATCCCGCCTCTCATAAAAGGCGAAAAAATAGGCTGAATCTGTCACTACTATTTCAATATTGTTACGAATAATCTAGAAGCGTGTAGAGTTGGAGCGCGCGCGCTAATTATCTAGAAATAAAAGAAAGAGATAGCTACTCCTATTGTAAACAAATACTTGACCGGGTCTATGCCATAATGGACTTTGTGGGAAATAACATAAGGTTGAAAATAGCGTGTACTAGGATTTATGACTCATAACATGTTTACGATAAGAAGTGATTCATTGTTTCCCGATACATTTAGATTTTTCTGGATCCAGCTAGGACTTTCCCCTGCCTATAAATACTGAGATGTTGACAAACACGAGGCAGTTTTTATCAAGCGATCGAGAGCGATACATCAAGTGACTAGTGCGAAGCGAGAAGTGTTTTATTGTGTAGTGTTCTAAGTTCAGTGATAGTACAGTAAGTGACTATTGTGTAAAGTGTATTTTAGTATTACGTTGTGTTGTATTGTGTAAATACACGGGTTTAATGTAAGTGGTGTTTTCTTACAATTGCGAACCCGAGTACGTAACAATATTAACTAGGCAGTACAGTTCTAAAACATGGCAGCTTTGGTATTATCACAATAAGAGTCTATAAATGATCTCTATTATTTTTTTTATTTTTATGTACATTTATAAAACACTTTTTTGTTTATATTTGTTTTTATGCATCTTTAATTAAAATAAGTAAATAATGTTTTAAGTACTTAGCATTGGCTAACACTAGACATTGGTCTAAGAATGGGATAAAAAGTTGTTGCCACCATAGGTACTCTAATTTTTGTACCTATAAGAACTTTAGAAATATTATGAGCAACCACAGAAGAAGCGTGTTTTAGTTTCGAAGGCCTAGCATTTTTTTACAATATTAGAGCCCCCAAATTTGCTTAAGTGTTTCAGGAATCGTTTTATGCTCTACAGATGTACGGTCAGATGGTACATCCATTTACGGTAATTCAGATATATTATTAACAGAAGTAACAGAAGTCGCCTCTGTGGTCTAGTGGTCCAGCGTTGGCGTTGACCACATGAGGTCCCGGGTTCGATTCCCGGGTCGGGCACATAAGAAAAGTGTTTTTTCAGTTTTCTGAGAAACACAAAGTTTCCCGAGATTGGAAAGTGTCCGGTTGGCGATAGGCTTGCCACCTATCACATCAGTGGGACCAAGTATCTTCGGCTAATCGTGGGTGCACTTGTTGTACCTCTGCCTATCCCTTCGGGGATATGGGCGTGAAGATACTTTTTTTTTATTAACAGAAAATATTTTTGTGTATAATTGATTTATTCCAAATTGTTTCAGGTTTCATACATTATTATTTATTTTCACGTTTACTATGTCAACTTCGGTTTCACTTTTACAACTGATCGTAAAGGAACACGAAAGCCATCACACACATAAAATTTTGTTCGCCGTATATTGTGAAACTAGTTTGTGGTGCAAAGTAAAAAAAGTTGAACCTGTCCCTTAAATAAACGATACCATACATTCTAGAATTGTTGAAATATCACCTAAGACCTATTGAACTTACTGAAGAATTAATTTTCTCGCCAGTTTCCTATCAGCTTGCAATTAGATGAAACCACGATGCATCTTTCTGTTTGGTACAATTCTGGCGCATGGGTCTCAAAATATTATTCCTAATGCTGCAGCGTTTCAAGCTACATTTAAAACATTACTAATAAATAACTTAAGCTCTTCGCATTCGATTGGTGCTAACTGTGAAGAAAACATTTTTTTTTATTTATTAAAATCATTGTCCCATATACTAAATTAGTATGAGTGCTCTCACATACTATGATTGATTATTATATACGAGCCAGTTAATATTGATAATATTATAAAAAGCAAACATCTTGTTGACATCGAAAGATGCGCGGTCTAGCCCACTGCAGTGGTTGGTGGTTAATTATTACTTAAATTGAAAAAATAAATAAATATTGAACGGTATGCAAACAAATTCTAAAAGATATGCGATAGAAGAATATCATAACTACAGTGGGTGTTCAAATTATTATACTCAAAGCAAATTTTGCACAGTTCTTTCAGTCTAGTGCTCCAAGCTTAGTATTTAAATTAAATATTAGCTACGAAAAAAATTGTTTACTAAGTGGTAATATGTTTTCTTATATAGGATGGCAACATTGTAATCTGACGCCCGATAATATTTCTATACCTGCCATTTTGTGAATAAGTCTCTGTTCGTGAGTTAAACTGTGAGTCATGTGCTATTGTTTCAAGTGTTCCTGTAGTCCATTTTAATCGAAATCTTTACTTTTTGGTTTATTTTTCTTAAGCGCGGTTTATTGATTATTTTTATTTAGTTTTTTTAGTGTTTTAAAATTGTAAAATCTTGTTAAATTAGTATTTTTTTTCGACATAACCTCACTGAAAAAACGGGTATCTGGCGGATATATGGTTATAATATCATGGGTAAGTGCACAGATGTCTCACCGAAGAAAAATACGGAAGTTAAGGTATTGTTGCAGTATTGTAAATACACAAAAGTAAAATTGCCGAAATGTGTGGAGTTTCTCAGTCAACGGTGAGAAATATCAACAAAATTCTTAAAAATTCTGATTCTGAAGAAGAGTTACTACACCACGTGGTGATTGCAAAATTCGTCAAATAACACTAGAGAATCGTAAGAAACCACGTACAATTATTAGAGAGATTTTAAAAGAATCAGGAGAAACTGCATCGGACATGATATTAAGAAGGCGATGGAAAGAGCAAAACTTCGCTTGCTATCGACCTTAAACCAAAATTGACTCTCGTTATGAGAAAAAAGCGTTTGGGGTTTGCTAAAAATATTTAAAGTGGACAGAACAGGACTGGGAAAAATAAATGTTATAATAATATTATAATTTATTTGTTTAGACCATATTTGGTGTACTTTGTCATATCAATTCATTGCTTTATAAATTTTTATAGGTCTGTTTCTCAGATGACTCAAATATTCAAATTCTTCAGGACAATACACAATACGTCCGTCGCAGATCAGGTTAGAAATATAACGAAGACTGTGTTATAAAACGAGTTAAGCATCCGCTTTCAGTAATGATCTGGGGAGTCATCAACGCTAAGGGTAATGGTCGCCTTTATAGTGTCCAAAAGTACCATGCGTCAGGACCAGTATATCAAAGTACTCTTAAATAATAAAAGATAAATAATAATAAAAGATTCTACACCATGCCATAAGGCAAAAAAGTAACAAAATTTCTACAAGATAATTAAATACGTGTATTGGATTGGCCGGGAAATTCTCCTGACTTTAACCCAATAGAAAACGTTTAAGCGGCTTTAAAAAAGGAGATTGCAGGGGAAAAGATTATCACAAATAAGCGTGAATTAATAGAAAATATTATAAAAGCTTGGCATAATACCCCAAAGTTAATAGACATTTCTAAAAAATGCATTGAAAGCATGCCATGACGCCTTAAAGAAGTTATTGTTCAAAAAGGTGGATTCACAAAATATTGATCGTAAGGGCCCTGTAAATATTTCAGAATATAAATGTTATAAAAATATTAATATATGCATTTTATTTATCCCAGAGAACCTAAAATATCGTTTAACTATCATATAATTTAAATATATTCCATATATTTCTAAAAAAAATTAAAATATCAGGCATACAACTTTTTGAAGAACAAATCTATGTCTTGAGTATAATAATTTAAACACCCACTGTATATTAAAGTATGTGAGTATTCAGACAGAGAGTGGTTATGATGTTACCCAAAGAAGAAGCGTTAAATTTGTTCGTACAATCCAAACATATAACATAGCAAATAATGAGAACTCGCTCCAGCAAAACAAACTTACTGCAATAGTATACAGTTCATTTTATCAATATATTTAGATATGTCTTTTGTAAGTTTCATTTACATAAAGACAAAAATAATAAATTATTATTACATGAGTGTGTCATGTTTCATATATTTACGTATTTTAAAAATATTTATAACTTTTACTGAGAAAGAAATTGAGAAATGAGAAGCTAAGTCTATATACACTAATAACGAGATGCAAATGGCAGCAGTTCAACATCGACAAAAAAAAAAACAAAATAAAAAAAAGTCTCTTTGAAGTTTATGTACATTTTTATATTTACTCCGCGTTTGTGCAGCTCGTTTGAGGTTCGCACGCGAGTATTCGGACTGGACCATAGACAACTGGAAGACTGTGCTCTTCACAGATGAGAGAAAGTGAAGTTTTTGAGTGATGATAGGCGCGCTCGTGTGTGGAGAAGACAAGGCGAACGATTTACCGACTCCAGTGTACACAAAACTGATCGGTTTGGGGGGCCCAGTGTCATGGTGTAAAAACTTGTAAAGTTCGAATTATTAAAGGTAAATTTTATTTGCTCATTTTTATGTATTTTTTAATCATTTACTTTATTTGAACAATTAATAAAATTTTACTGTCTAACTATATCTATCCATAAAAATTACAAAAAAAAATATGCATTTTCATTTAAAATGCGGAAATCAAAGTGGGCCCTATTTAGTTTTGAGTAGTTTATTTATTTATGAATATTTGCTTACAGAATGATAAAATATGATTTGGTTTTAGTGTTTTTACACTTTTCGCGCATCACACTACTTGACCATAGACTCCGGGGCGTGTAGAAGATACAAAGTTACTTTCGCGATTATAATATTAGTAGGAATTGTAGCCCTGTATCCAAATGGAGCCGCTGTCAGTGACACCCTTAAAAACACGGCCGAAGTAGTTTCTTTCTTCGACGAACTATTTGACAGTTCCAATGGTGCTAATACACTACAGAAAAGGAGGTGAAAAAAATTTCAGCAAACTGTATCCTCGAAAACAAAGCATGATGAATTTTGGAATAAGAGTATTAAAATATTAGAAGAAACAAAATTTATAACAAAGGATGACGAACAGAAAAGCGTACCTTCTTTAAAAAATTGGATCATTACGTTGAAAAGTTTCAAAGGGAATAGGAGTCGCTTTGGAGCAAAAATATTAAAATAATGAGACCACGATATTTCAATTCAGATCCAATTAAAACCTTTTTCAAACAAGTACAGCTTATAACTACAGACATTTATCTTTATGCTTTCATAAACACTTTCAGATCTTTGTTAATAACAAGATATATACATTTTCATTTAGAAAAATTTAATTGTAAAAAGGATTCATTCCCTATTCAGTGTAACTCCTAATGTAAACACTGCACCAACTACTGAACAGTTAGTTACACCGAACATCGATGCCAGTTTAATTGAAGTCCAAGCAAGGAAAGAACGTATGGATAGAACGGGTAACAGAAAAATATTACGTGAATATCAAATGTGATTATTGAAAAAAAATGAAACATACAAATGTACACACATATATCAAACAAAAAGAATATAAAACATTAAACAAGATAAATTATCTTACTCATCCGAATATTTCGTCCGAAGATTTTTTTCAATCGTATGAACCACATACAAATATTTTGGAGCATTCTGAGCCCTATTTAGTAAACGTTACAAATTGTAAATTGTAATTATATATAACAGGATACACATCTACAAGGTACTGTTTAATAAAGAATACAAGTTACAAGTTTACTATGGTGGGAAATACACAAAATTGCAAAAATTGTATCTACAATTTACTTATTTCTGTTTAAAAAACATTTTTTCTTTAGAGGTGACAACATAATTGTAGGGAAGACTGTTTTATTCAACACGTAACCATCTCAAGTCAAAGTGAAAGTCAAAACATTTTTATTCAAATTATCCTTTACAGGCACATTTGACGAGTCAACATTTTTTGAGTTACTACCGGATCGGAAACGCGGCCACACATCTATATTTACATACTTTGTAAATTGTAATCATTCCAACAGGTGGACTCGACTTGTGTCAGAACTTTACAATTTCGTGTCTCGAACTAATAAAGAAAGAAATTTATTTGCTATATGCAAAAAAAATGGTCCAAACAACTAGCAGTGGCAGCAATGAGAGTAGAGTAGTGAGTAGTGAAGAATATATAAGTGAACGGAACCGGCGAGTTTTTCTGAAAAGAATTATGTTTACTTTTTATGTGACAGATTTTTATAGAATTAATTTATATAGATTATTAAGAATATTAAAATAACAGAACAAACAAAATTTATAACAAAGCATGACGAACACAAAAGCATACCTTCTTTAAAAAATTGGTTCATTACGTTGCAAAGTTTCAAAGGGTTTAGGAGTCGCTTTGGAGCAAACATATTAAAATAATGAGACCAAGATATTTCAGTTCAGATCCAATTAAAACATTTTTCAGATAAGTGCAAGCTTATAACTGCAGACCCAAGTCTTTATGCTTTCATAAACACTTCCAGATCTTTGTTCATAACAAGATTATACATTTTCATTCTGAAAATTTTAATTGTAAAATGGACTCAGTCCCTATTCAGTGTAACTCCTAATGTAAACACTGCACCGACTACTGAACAGTTAGTAACACCAAATACCGATGCCAATTTAATTGAAGTCCAAACAAGGAAAGAACAGCTGACTGCCTATTCCAGGGTTTTCAGATAATTAATTCGCCGCACGAGCGGGCGGCGTTGGCTGCGCGGGAGGGCGCCGGAGGAGGGTGTCAGCGGAGAGGGCGTCGTGAGCGGCGCGAGGAGACACCCGTACCACTCGCCCTTTTAAATTTATCGCTGACGGTTGATCTTTTTTTTTTAAATTATATATATATATATATATATATATATATATATATATATATATATATATATATATATATATATATATATATATATATATTCGCTCGAATGAAATTGAAACCTTAACTTTTCGATGGCGCTCCACCTGAAATTTGAATCGGATACCGTGCTACCGGAAGATCCATTGCCATGGTATCCGATTCGGGTTACCATTGTACTAAACAAGAAAGATCACATGAAAAAAAATAATAGAGTTGAAGAAAAACTAGATAAGCTAAAGGTTCAAGAAAATTACATATTGCTTGCTATGATTTACAAGCAGTGTCATCTCTTAAAGAGATAACACTGCTTGTAGAAGAGGTCCTCTTCCGATGTTTAAGAATTCTGCTTTTTATTATAAGTCAAAACGAAATATTTGTAATTTCACTACCTGTGATAAATATACCTTTAATAAAGTTAAGCGCAATTGTTACGTTTGGGGTTAAATTGATAGCTTAAGAGAAATCGCTTCCTGTGTCTTTAATTTTATTAAAGTAAAAACAGACGATGTCGATAACTCTAATTTAGAAATAGTATTTTTTTTAGTCTAGAGATACGGTTTATTCAGACAACAAAAAATATATTTTTTAAACGTTGCATCCTTCTTAGTAATAAAAAAAAACATTTGGCGGAAAAATGATTTGTCAATTGTTTTTTATCACACATCAAAGTTCTACGTACGCAACGAAAATGGAATTAAGTCGAAAAGATTTTAGAGCGATGATTTTTTATGATTTTAAAAGTTCCCTTTCTCCGTAAGACTATGCCGCTCGTCTTCAAAATGCTTTTGGGAGAGAAGCACCTTGTTTGAGCACCGTGAGGCGAGTATGCATATGTATACCTTGGCATAGGTGTTTGTAACTTTTTTTGTGTTTTACTTTTTTTTTCAATAGGGCGTTAATTTATACACTCATAGGCACAATTAACCGCCCACCCCTAAAGTATCACTATTTTGTTTACAAGTTCCGATAAGAGTTACGATGAATGTTATTGTTAAGTGGGTACTTTTACAAAAACAAACAACTCTTGTACGCGTAATTTTAAAGTACCTACCATGTTTTTAATGATGTTTAGAGAATTAGTCAAAATTTAATCTCATAGTGAACGTATTCGCATCGCCTTAGTTTTGTTGTTGTTGGTTTTAAACCTGCTGCAAACCTTCTTTTTTTGGTTTCCACTGTTTTTTTATCATTTCCAAGTAACGGAAATGCCTCTGGATGCTGCTGGAGTAGCCAGGGCAGTAGCTCTTGCTGATGAAGGCTTCAGCCAACGTCGGATTGCTCGGACGCTTGGTGTGCCCCGAAAGACAGTGCGGGATGCCATTAGGCGCTTCAGGGAGACTGGGTCCTACACGAGACGACCAGGTCAGGGTCGACATCGGTGTACTTCGGCTAGAGACGACCGTTATCTGGTGAGCAACGTGTTACGCGATCGCTTTTGCACTGCTGCTGAAGCCCGAAATCAGCTGTACGAAGTAAGAAATGTCAGTGTAAGCGAAAGAACAGTGAGGAGAAGATTAGCTGAGAGAGATCTCCGTGCTTTTCGCCCTACAAAAGTCCCTAAACTTGACGCAGCACATAAAAGATTTCGATTGCAGTTTGCGCGTCATCACGCAGATTGGACAATGGAGCAGTGGAAGAACGTACTGTTTTCAGACGAATGCAGAGTTGCACTAAGAGGTCCAGATGGCCGCCAGCGAGTCTACAGACGTCGTAATGAGCGGTTTGCTCCATGCACGGTAGTGCAAACAGTGGCGTATCAAGGAGGCTCTTTAATGGTATGGGGCGGTATTTCTTACGAGGCTCGTACCGACCTTATTGTGTTTGACAGAGGTAGTGTCAATGCTGAGAGGTACGTGGTAGAGGTTCTGCAAAACCATGTTGTTCCGTTTGGACCATTCATTGGCGAAAATTTTTTGTTAATGCACGACAATGCTCGTGCACACACCGCCCAATTGACGACTCAGTACTAGAATGAAGTGGGTATTCGTAGATTGCATTGGCCTGCCTATAGCCCAGACCTCAACCCGATTGAACACATTTGGGACAACCTAAAAAGACGAGTTCGCGCACGGGTACCAACCCCTATCACCCTCAGAGAGCTTAAACCTGCCCTCATTGAAGAATGGAACAACATTCCACAATCAGACATCCAGGACATAATGGATGGACTTCCTGGTAGGCTTCAGGAAGTCATTAGAGCTAGGGGAGGAAACACCTATTATTAAACTTTGGTCTAAGCTCAAAACCCTAGCCTAGGCCAAACTTAAAGAAAATTGTATTTTTTTGGTAAATTGTTCTTTCAAGGTTTTTCACTTCTTTTTTCAATTAAAGCATTTAAAAAATAAAAAAAAACAATTTACTTTTATTGCTAAGCCTTTTTCCTAAACAACTGTATTTGTATAATATTTGTATGTATAATATTTGTATAATATTTGATAATATTTTCTAAAAATCTAAAAATCAAGGTGGGCGGTTAATTGTGCCTGTCAGTGTATATTTCTCTTAAATAATTTCATATTTTTTTTCAAGTTTTTTTACGATTAGTAACAGGCATAGCCTTGCTGTCATTGTATCTTTTTCTTCTGGTAAGTGATATCTCGCCCTCCCTTGCGATTAAGGGTTCCAATCTTTGCCGTTTGGCTATCCCGTGTGCAACCATAAGCTGATGGAAATAGGTGGGCGGCGTCCTTAATTAAAATGTTCCCACCTTGATGACTTGTATCCGTGCTGTTACACCTCACGGCTCATCAAACTTTTTGTAAGTATAACCTTACTATGTTTAAATTAAACACATATTTCCCTATCTTAAAAGAAATGTATGAAAATATAAAATAAACTTCTAAACTGGTCAGTTTGTATTTTTTTATAAATATTGGAAAATTCGATTTACGTTTATGTATGCATGTCATGTGGGGTAATAAAACCACAACATGTAGAATACAAAATAAAGATGTAAATCGAATTTTTTAATAATGCCTTATAATTTAATCGATGCAGCAGTAGTACGGAAGTAGGTTTGAACTTGCCGCCGCAAGATTTATATGGGCTTTCAATGCGGCGCTAGTAGTATTCGTGTGTAAGTAGTAGTTCTTTTTTTAAGTATGGTATTCACGTTCTTGTTGTTGTAACAAGTTGTTTTAAGCAAACCTAACGGTGATCGTTTATCATCGGTGCCTAGAGACATAATCAGAGGTGTACCTCAGGGTACTATTCTTGGACCTATTTTATTTAAATGAAAATGAAAATGAAAAATATTTATTCGCAAGAATATGGGTGTCACAAGTTATTAAAATAAATTAAATTACCATCATATTCTACCATAATATGGCGTGCAAACATTTTAATTTAGGTCGATTTCTTTATAATTACTACCGGATCGGAACGCGGCCACACACTGAGAAGATCCGGCGGAAGAAACTCAGCGGGCTTCTTTTTTTCTATTTCACGTATTACAATTGTATGTATTACAATTTACTAGAATTATTTCACATCAAAAGTTATTTTTACAATTTACAAAATATGATCTTATGCTCAATCCAAATTTTTACAATTTACAAAAAATTTACCATTTTACAAAATTTGCCTTCAGTTTTTATTACAAGCTTATATTTCTGTTTATTAACATTTAATCTTATCTGCTAGAAATTCTCTAATATCATAGTAAGTTTTATTTAACAGTAAATCAAACAATTTTTTGCGAAATTTATTTATAGGTAATAATTTTAGACTATCAGGAATATGATTGTATATATTAATTGCCATACAATATGCATTTTTTTTATAAATATTTAGTCTTTGGCTTGGCACATGTAGCTTCTCACTGTTTCTAAAATATGAGTTCCCTAATACTTGAGCATTTGTTTTAAACAAATGTTGATGTTTTTTTACAAATACGCATACCGACAGTATGTAAAGACAAGGTAAAGGTAGTATTTTAAGAGTTTTAAATAGGGGTTTACATGAATGTAGTTGATTAACATTACATATTGCACGTATACATTTCTTTTGAATTCTGAAAATCCTAATTAAGTGAACTGAGTTTCGCCAAATAGAGATTCCATATTGCAATACAGATGAGACATATCCGTGATATGCCAGCAATGCAGCATTTAAGTTGGCTACTTCTCTTATTCTTCTCAAAACATAGATAAATCTGTCAATTTTTTTGCAAAGAGAATCAATGTGCGCTTTCCAATTGCAATGGTTGTCAATAAATATTCCTAGAAATTTAGTGTATTCAGTATTTTCTATATTTATATTGTTAAATAATATATTTGATTTTTGAACTTTATTGCTATAACATGTTTGAAATTCAACTATCTTTGTTTTAGTCAAGTTAATTTTTAAATTATTACTTTTTAACCATTCCGAAACTTTAAGTAAGGTTTCAGTTGTTTCTTTTACTAGATGATTTTTATTTTTACATTTAATGAGAAGTGTAGTGTCATCTGCAAATAAGAATGACTCATATTGCATAGTCTCTGAAAGATCATTAATGTAAATTAAAAAGAGCAAGGGTCCTAAAACACTTCCCTGTGGTATTCCACAGTCACTACAACTATAATTTGAAGTATATATTTTTTTATGTGTCCCAGAAATTTTTGAAATTTCTACACACTGTTTCCTATTTTCTAAATAACTTTGTATCCACTCTAATGATTTTCCTCTTATACCATATTTTTCAAGTTTTGCCAACAGAATTCTATGAGAAACAAAGTCGAATGCCTTACTCATGTCTAAAAATACACAAAGTGGATAACTTTTTGTATTTAGGCATTCCGTTATACTCTTTACCAGTTCAAAACATGCTAAGGTTGTCGACCTACCTTTTCTAAATCCATATTGATTATTTTTTAATATATTACATTTCAGTAAGTAATTATTAAGTCTATCATACATAACTTTTTCAAAAATTTTTGAGAGAATCGGAATTAATGTAATGGGTCTATAGTTATTCATGTCGCAAGGATCACCTTTTTTAAGTATTGGTCTAACTATAGACTTTTTTAGTCGTTGTGGGAACTTCCCTTCTAAAAATGACAAATTAATAATATGACTGAGCGGCTTTAATATTACAGCAGCAACATTTTTGAGTAGTTCTGTACTAATATTATCATAACCAGTTGCACTTGTATTTTTTAAGGAGTTTATGATCTTAAATACTTCATGCTCATCTACTGGTGTAAGAAACATAGTTTTACTGCTATTAGGTAACCCAAGTATTTTTGAAGTATTTGTGAATTCGTCATTGTTAATACTTGTTTTTGATTGGTTTATAAAAAAATCATTAAATAGGTTACAAATTGATTGGGATTTTGTATACTCTGTATTGTTCACTCTAATTTTCTCAATTTCTTGTATATATGTTTTATTCTGGAATGTGTTTTTAATTAAATCCCACGAAGCTTTGCATTTATTGGAAGATTTTTCAATAAATTTCAGAGATGATTGCTTTTGCGATTCTAATATACATTTTGATAAAATTCTTTTGTAACGCAAGTAATTATTTTTATTTTCATTCTTATTAGATTTACCAAACCGATAATTTAAATATAGCTGGCGTTTGACTTTACAACATTTAAGAAGTCCTTTTGACAGCCATTTATTTTTTATTGGTTTATTTGATACCTTAGTACGAATTTTTGGAAAGCATAGCTCAAAAAACAATAAGAATATGTCGTGGAAATTATTAAATGCCTCTTCACAATTTGAATTTGCAAGAACTTCATTAAAACTTAAGGATGATAGACATTCAAAAAACTTTTTCTTATTTTCTTGACTAAAAAGTTGTTTTGTTTCAAACCAAAAAGCTCGTTTTGGCTTAAAGTTTGAGATGGGCTCAATATTTACTTTTATACTCTGGGCTGTCTCATGGTCAGATAAACCGAGATAATGAGTGTAAGACTGAACATTTTCCAAATTGCTAGCAATTACATCTAAACATGCATGCTTCCTAGTGGGTTTAAGTATGTGCTGATTAATATTATTATTTGATAGAATGCCTGTTAACTGCTTTTGAGTATAATTATCCTGTAACAGATCTATATTCCAATCCCCACATAGTATAAATTTCTTCTTAGAGTTTTTCATTATATTTTCTAACAGTAATTCTAAATTATAAAGGAAAGTTTCAACATTTGAGTTGGGTGTGCGGTATATACAAATTATTACTAATTTATAATCTATAATTTCAACAGCGCAGCATTCAAAAGAGAATGGTAAGCGTATTTGTAAATCAAGAGTTTTGAACTGTAGATCATTTCTGATCAGAATACAAGTGCCACCCCGTCGTTGGTTTTCACGAGAAAAATAAGATGCCATAGAGTAACCTTCTATTCTAAAATTTTGTTCGGAACCTTGTTTAAGAAATGTTTCAGAAAGGCAGATAACATCAATTTTGCCCAATTCATCACTAAGCTCACTTAAAGCTACTTGCAAATAGTCTCTTTTACTCAGAGCACCTGCTATATTTTGGTGTAATAATTTAAACTGGTGATTATTTCCGAAAAAACTGGTCTTTGTTATCTATATTTTTTATATCACTTCTCGATTTAATATTAAAGTAATATGGTATAGTACCCTTTTTTATTACATTATTTGAAACTGAATGTTTTAGGTTGTTTTCTACTTTATTTCCTGATTTTTTACTAAAATAATAAGGTATTGTACCTTTGTTTATCTTAGGGGTAGGATATTGATCATTTTTGATACTAATTATTCTACTAGACACTAATTTTTCTAAGTTTGCTTTATATTCGTTGAATGTAAATGTCTGTTTATTTAATTGCCTATTATTATTTTCACTATCAGTTACTTTATTAATTTTTTGTTTGGAAAATGACAAAAAGTTATTTTTGTATTCCTGATAATCCATATTAATTTTTAATTTGTTATACAAACAGTCTATATAGGTTTTATGCGAATAATGATTATTATATTTAGACAAATAAGAATCTAAATCAATAAAAGTACAGTTGTTATATTGTTTTACAATTAAATTTAACTTATAATTTAGTAATCCTACATTTAGATATTTATTCGACTCTACTTTTATTAAAAACACTTGTTTACACACTTTTAGTTTATCTAACATATTACACAAATTAGTGAAAACAGAATAAGGTTCTTTGTCATTGGTACCAATGCCAATTATGGTAAAGTCTTTGTTACTTAAATCTGAATAATCACTAAAACTATTTAATATATTCGATGACTTCGCATTAGGTTTTATTGTAGATAAAACTGAAAACTCACTTGATTTGTATTTCACCAATCTAGTAGATAGGCCCCGGAGTCTTTGATCTCCTAATATAAGAATCTTATTTTTTTGTGTATTTGAAGGATTTTGAGTAGACTTTTCATAACACTGTTTTGGAGAAACAGACATAGAAACCTGCTGACTAGAGTTCTTCAATTTCTTAGATTTTACTTCTTCCTTTTTTCGTGTCTGAATAGTGTTTGAAATCTTAGAATTTGATTTTGTTATACTACTTGTAGTGTCTTCAGAGTTCAAATTTAAAGATGTAGAAATACTTGTATTATTTTGAGTTTTATTTGACTTCCCATACTTATTTTTTGGTGTTGAACACTTATAACTTTTGTGTTGTGTGGATATCTTGGAAGGTGTATTTTTTGTTACTTTTTTTAAAATTTCTATGTTTCTAGCTTGTTCCTGGTTCACTTTGCGAAGTGAGTTATTTTCTAAAATTAGATTTTGTATTTCACAATGAGCACTTTCTAACTGACACTTCAAGGTATTAATTTCCTCACGTAATTCTTTGTTTATGGTATCGCTTACAGCTGACAAATCCGGAAGACTCCTAGCTAAGTAGTCCGAGGTAGTCGTTTCGAAGGATTCCATAGAAGTATTAGATAGGGATATGTTTTTTCTTCTTAAAGTGACATTTTCGAAAGTGAAATCCATTATGATTATTTCCAGTACTGAAAGATGTTAAAATATTTTAATATAAAATAATAAATATTACAATTATCTAGGACGCAAGGGACAATAAGTGTTACGTATTTTTGATTTCTTTTTGTTAATATTATAAAAATAAAAGTGAATTTTAGTTAGATAAGTTTGGTTAGTTAAGTTTGGTGTCTATAGGTAAATAGCAATATTAATGTATCCACGTATTTTTCTTAGATGATTTGGAGATATTTATTGAATTGAAAATAATTAAATGAAATTAATGTTAGATTATAAGCAGTTAAAATAAATAGGAACGTAATAACTGTAATAAAACTAATACTCCCCGGGTTTTCCGTTTCAGAATTTGAATTGTTCTATATCCATTGTACTCGGTGTCGGTTAACTTATTAACACGATTTCTTGAAATGTTTGTGCTTTTTACTAAAGTCCTTATTATTGTAATATTATAATTTATTTATTCGTTAATTTTACGCACTTTTGTTATTGATTTAAGCTATATTAAAATAAATTCTGTAAAAATTTTCGCAGCTGTTCGAATTCGATGTTGACAGGCTTAGTGTTGCATATACAGCAGATATAATACATGAAATAAAACATTGTCAATATCATTTATATGCCGACGACCTTCAGTTGCTTATCCCTATCAATAAAGAAAATTTTCATTCTGCGCTTTCTCACATTAACACTGATTTGAATAATATTTCCAGCTGGTGTAAAAAAAATTCCTTAATATTAAATTCCATGAAATCAAAGTTCATGATTGTTGGTTCAAAAAAACAAGTTAAATACATATCACAGTTAAAACCCAGAATTTTTATCACAAACGAACCTCTTGAGTGTGTAAATGAGGTGCGCAATCTAGGTGTAGATATGGACAGTAATTTAAAGTTCGAAACTCATGTTCTTAACGAAACACGTAACTGCTTCTATCGTATCAAACTTTTATACAAAATTCGTGAATTTTTAAGCATAGATTTGCGTGTTCGTCTTTGTGAAACTCTAGTTCTTTCCAAAATCAACTACGCTCTAGCAGTATACGGTTCTTGTCTTTATGGAAAAACGCAACGACTTTTACAACGGGTGCAAAATGCATGTGCGCGCTATTGTTTTCAGATCCCACTCAGGACACATGTCACACCATACTTAAAACAACATAATCTTCTCAATATGAAATACCGACAACAACTTTACTTTGCTAGCCTCCTTTTTGATGTGATAAAATTTAAGCAGCCCACTTATTTATATGACAAATTATCATGGCGTATTTCAAGAGCATTATTTGAGAGCACAAAACAACAGCATTTAGAGGAAGTTTTAAATTTCTTGCCACAAAGTGCTGGAACGACATTCCCCCCCCAATCCGTAACTCTCTAACTAGGGAGACTTTTAAGAAAAATATGAAGTCTTATCTACTTGAAATGCGAAACAAATAAATATAAAAAATATGAAAATAAATAATTTTATTTTTATATTCATTGAATGTGTTGTTCACTCGTGGTACACGTACCATGTTTACCATGTGTGTATAATACCAATATGTAATTTTTAAAAAAGGCACTTCACGATTTAAAACTTTCTCTAGGGCTTAGCTGATATAACTACTTATTCCTACCCCAGCTAAACACATGATGCCATTAATTGAATGACCGCAACAGCTTTGTTATGGGTAAAATACACTTTACGGTTTTTTTTATGGTTTCTTTTAGGTTTTTTTCTTCTACAAATCCATCTTTACATAATGATATGATATTGGTTAGATACTTAAGCCGCTGCTCTTTTCGGCAAGGTGCTGACAGAATACCAGCGTTACAGTCTATGCTGTAACATAATGCTGAGTCAGTAACCCTTTCTCTAAAGTGATACAATAATGGTATTTAGGTTAATTACTTATAGTTTTAGTTTTATTCTTAAGTTAAATACCTAGTAGTTAAGTATCCTACTATTTTCTTATGTATATTTACTTTCTTTTGTGTATCATTTTTTGGGAATAAATATTTTTCTATTCTATTCTATTCTATTCTTCTCTCGTAGAGAGTACAAGTGTGGCAGACATTTTGGATTCTTGGATCTCGGATTGTTATTAATCACAAAAAGTAAGTATTCAAATTCTAACTTTTGTTTTTGTAAAAACATATTTAAATAGTTGCTTTGAACTAAAAACTTACGTTGTTTTAATACCTAAATGAATATTTGACAATTTCTTAGATTTCAATGGATTTAGATTACAGGTGATTGTTAGATTTTCCTTTTGGATTGCTCAACGCTTATGAATGAAATATGCTTTGCCCACCAAGGATTTTGCAATTTATAAACAGTAATTTATTGATAATGTGGTATTTGCAGAATGTCAGCATCTACAGAAATGCTACCGAAAGCCAGGCCGGGGGAAAACGGCGGTGTCCCGGAGCCTCGGAGTGGGCCAGGCTCCTAGGACATGTAAAGCGTATTCGTCGCCGCTGCGTGGGCGGGCACTGCCACAAGCCACAGTGCCTTCGCCGCCGTTGCAGTCGGCGACGAAAGTGTGCGCAGCGAAAACTGTTATTTTAATTAATTACTTTTTAATTCATTAAAATAAAGTTTTCATAAATAAATTTACAAAACCACTTATTTCATTTCATTCATAAAGAATAACCTAGTCTATTTCAATAGAACCTATAAAAAAGGTAAACATTGGGAATTCAGACTAATTACGTTAAAACTACTATAACTACGTAAAAAATGATTATGTAAATGTAAAACATGTATTATTAGGAAACACTTTTACTATTTTGCTACACAAATTACCAATTGAAACACTATTTAATTGATTAAATAAAACACTTGTAAATAACTAATCATCGTTTTGACATCTTTGCTTCTATAGTCTATGATTTTTTATGCAATCGTAGGAGATGTGCAATGATTAATCGCTGTTGCAGTTTAAAAATCAATATTACGAATTACAAAAATCGGTTATTTATCATTCGTTAACTATTGAAAATTTAATTAAGCAATTCATTTTATATGTCTAAATAAGCATTAGAAGAAAATTTTGGCAAATACATTCCGTAGACATAAATGTTCATGAACGTAAATGTAAATTAACTTACCCGGTTATAGTATATATATGTACATGTTACACGGTATGTCTGTCTGTTTGTTCCGGCTAATCTCTGGAACGGCTGGACCGATTTTGACGTGACTTTCACTGGCTGATAGCTGATGTGATAGGGAGTAACTTAGGCTACTTTTTTTCGAAATTTTGCCACGCGGTTAAAGTCGCGGGCTCAGCTCGTATGGGTAGAACGGGTAACAGAAAAATATTACGTGAATATCAAATGTGATTATTGAAAAAAAATGAAACATACAAATGTACACACATATATCAAACAAAAAGAATATAAAACATTAAACAAGATAAATTATCTTACTCATCCGAATATATCGTCCGAAGATTTCATTTTCAATCGTATGAACCACATACAAATATTTTGGAGCATTCTGAGCCCTATTTAGTAAACGTTACAAATTGTAAATTGTAATTATATATAACAGGATACACATCTACAAGGTACTGTTTAATAAAGAATACAAGTTACAAGTTTACTATGGTGGGAAATACACAAAATTGTAAAATTGTATCTACAATTTACTTATTTCTGTTTAAAAACATTTTTTCTTTAGAGGTGACAACATAATTGTAGGGAAGACTGTTTTATTCAACACGTAACCATCTCAAGTCAAAGTGAAAGTCAAAACATTTTTATTCAAATTATCCTTTACAGGCACATTTGACGAGTCAACATTTTTTGAGTTACTACCGGATCGGAAACGCGGCCACACATCTATATTTACATACTTTGTAAATTGTAATCATTCCAACAGGTGGACTCGACTTGTGTCAGAACTTTACAATTTCGTGTCTCGAACTAATAAAGAAAGAAATTTATTTGCTATATGCAAAAAAAATGGTCCAAACAACTAGCAGTGGCAGCAATGAGAGTAGAGTAGTGAGTAGTGAAGAATATATAAGTGAACGGAACCGGCGAGTTTTTCTGAACAGAATTATGTTTACTTTTTATGTGACAGATTTTTATAGAATTAATTTATATAGATTATTAAGAATATTAAAATAACAGAACAAACAAAATTTATAACAAAGCATGACGAACACAAAAGCATACCTTCTTTAAAAAATTGGTTCATTACGTTGCAAAGTTTCAAAGGGTTTAGGAGTCGCTTTGGAGCAAACATATTAAAATAATGAGACCAAGATATTTCAGTTCAGATCCAATTAAAATATTTTTCAGATAAGTGCAAGCTTATAACCCAAGTGCAGACCCAAGTCTTCATGCTTTCATAAACACTTTCAGATCTTTGTTCATAACAAGATTATACATTTTCATTCTGAAAATTTTAATTGTAAAATGGACTCAGTCCCTATTCAGTGTAACTCCTAATGTAAACACTGCACCGACTACTGAACAGTTAGTAACACCAAATACCGATGCCAATTTAATTGAAGTCCAAACAAGGAAAGAACAGCTGACTGTCTATTCCAGGGTTTTCAGATAATTAATTCGCCGCACGAGCGGGCGGCGTTGGCTGCGCGGGAGGGCGCCGGAGGAGGGTGTCAGCGGAGAGGGCGTCGTGAGCGGCGCGAGGAGACACCCGTACCACTCGCCCATGTACGTCTGAATGAGTAACATGAAATATATTACGTGAAATCAAGTGTGATTATTGTAAAAAAATTAGACATACAAATGTACACACATATATCAAACAAAAAGAAAATAAAACATTAAACAAGATAAATTATATTACTCATTCGAATATGTCGTTCGAAGTTTTTGTTCAATTGTATGAACCACAAACAAATATTGTAAACGTTACAAATTGTAAATTGTAATTGAATATTAAATCTACAACTTTCAGTTTTATAAAGAATACAAGTTTACCATGGGAAATACAAAAAATTGTAAAATTGTACCAACAATTTACATATTTCTGTTTAAAAAACATTTTTTCTTTACAGGTGACAACATAATTGTAGAGACTGTTTTATTCAACACATTAACCATCTATAGTTACATATTTTGTAAATTGTAATACAGTTCCAACAGGTGGACTCACTCGTCTTGTGTCAGAACTTTACAATTTCGTGTCTCGAACTAATAAAGAAAGCAATTTATTTGCTATATGCAAAAGATGGTCCAAACAACTAGCAGTGGCAGTAGTGAGAGTAGAGTAGTGAGTAGTGAAGAATATATAAGTGAACGGAACCGGCGAGTTTTTCTGAAAAGAATTACGTTTCATTTTGATGTGACAGTCTTTACACTTTACGATCAATTTCGGGGTAGCAAAACTATAGTCGAATATAACTATAGTAATAAAAATAGGAAGGACATAATCTTAAATACGATTTTAACAGAAATGTAACCCTTGTACCCACTGGATGGACTGTATGTATTGTAATACCATGTTATAGCAGATGCACAATGGTGTAACTAAAGACATCCGTAATTAGAAAATAATAGGAGAATAAGTCCGATGGTCAACTAATGGTCTCGATACCCCTATGTTATTCATGTATATTGTTTATGAAATATAATATAAATAGAATATATAATATAAATAGCAGGCATTGAAGATGATTCACTTATAACAAAGGATGCTCCAATATTATACACAAAATCGCGATTTTGTTATCGTGCTCCACGACTTTTCCTTTGAATCAAACAAGTGGAAAAGCACTCTGTAAACCAAATAGTCCCAACAAATTCGAAATATATTTTTTTTAAATCCACCCTTGTAAATCCTTAACAATAATTTATATTTTATGTAATTTGTAATTTACATATTATGTAACTACAAATTTGTAGATACAATATTTCATCAAAATCTACAGGCGTTTTCTACGTGTGAATTTTTATTGAACATCATTTATAATTATATTTTAAAGTATTTATGCGTAAAATTGTCATATAATTGTAAGGTTTATTATCATACAGCACTTGTCATACTCGTAAAGTGGGCCCTGGTCGCATATTCGCATCGCAATTTATATATCGCAATTTATTTGCTATATGCAAAAGATGGTCCAAACAACTAGCAGTGGCAGTAGTGAGAGTAGAGTAGTGAGTAGTGAAGAATATATAAGTGAACGGAACCGGCGAGTTTTTCTGAAAAGAATTACGTTTCATTTTGATGTGACAGTCTTTCCACTTTACGATCAATTTCGGGGTAGCAAAACTATAGTCGAATATAACTATAGTAATAAAAATAGGAAGGACATAATCTTAAATACGATTTTAACAGAAATGTAACCCTTGTACCCACTGGATGGACTGTATGTATTGTAATACCATGTTATAGCAGATGCACAATGGTGTAACTAAAGACATCCGTAATTAGTAAATTAATAGGAGAATAAGTCCGATGGTCAACTAATGGTCTCGATACCCCTATGTTATTCATGTATATTGTTTATGAAATATAATATAAATAGAATATATAATATAAATAGCAGGCATTGAAGATGATTCACTTATAACAAAGGATGCTCCAATATTATACACAAAATCGCGATTTTGTTATTGTGCTCCACGACTTTTGCTTTGAATCAAACAAGTGGAAAAGCACTCTGTAAACCAAATAGTCCCAACAAATTCGAAATATATTTTTTTTAAATCCACCCTTGTAAATCCTTAACAATAATTTATATTTTATGTAATTTGTAATTTACATATTATGTAACTACAAATTTGTAGATACAATATTTCATCAAAATCTACAGGCGTTTTCTACGTGTGAATTTTTAT
Source organism: Apodemia mormo (assembly GCA_036924255.1). Lineage (NCBI taxonomy): Eukaryota > Metazoa > Arthropoda > Insecta > Lepidoptera > Riodinidae > Apodemia > Apodemia mormo. The sequence goes on along the minus strand of JAUPFN010000021.1, from coordinate 2,290,168 downwards.
TGAACATCATTTATAATTATATTTTAAAGTATTTATGCGTAAAATTGTCATATAATTGTAAGGTTTATTATCATACAGCACTTGTCATACTCGTAAAGTGGGCCCTGGTCGCATATTCGTTTGATTTTTTGACTTGTGAAGCTCACTAACAAATGGTACTCGAAAAGTTTTTGACTATTTCGATAACATTGTTCATTTTTATTTGGTGCAATGTAATTAATAAAATATTGAAAGAGACTTGATTTTGTGAGTTGTGAAGAGCACTAAGAAATTTTATTCGAAAAAATTTTGACTATATCGATAACATTGTTCATTTTTAATTGGTGCAAAGTAATTGATAAAATATTGAAAGGGATTTGTTTTTTTTTTTGACTTGTGGAGGTGCCCCCTTTCACAAGTCAAAAAAGGGGGCACTAAGAATTGTTCTCGACTATTTCGATGTTGATGTTTTTGATTATTTCGATAACATTGTTCATTTTTAATTGGTGCAATGTAATTCATGATATTGGTGCAATGTAATTGATGAATAATGAATGATATTCATGGATAGAAAAACATTGTTGTACATACTTACGAAAAATTTGTATGAGAAATCTGAAAGGGACGAAGTAATAGCTATATTAGAAACAGTTAGTACTCATTTGGATTTAGATTTGAGTTTTGATAGTTTATTTGAACTTTACGGTATAATTAATTTAGCAAATTCCATACCTCCCGATAGTCAGGTTGAACATTTTGAGAGATATTTAGAAGCACTTCGTATTACATTTGGTCAAAATTTCCGAAGATAATCAGCCTCGTCCATTACGATCCTCTTCCAGGGTCGGGAAAAGAGGTACGTCTGCTCAAAGACATGAATCGCGTAGTGGAGACGGTAAACCTGTTCATACTCCTTTGGATACGACAACACAAGTTTTGGAAGTATTAGGATCTCCACGTGCTGTAACAATTCCTGAATCTGACAAATCTACGAGTGAGTCTATTCCTGAGTTAAGTACTGATAGTGGTAATAATAGACCCGGACCTTCACGGTGTGTTGATGTTACTGCTTTGGGTAAAGGATTTAGTGAAATTAGTGTAATATCGCAATCTCCTGAAGAAAGTACTGATACTGATTTGAGTAAGTTAATCACTGATAAGAAACGTCTTGCTAAAACTCTAGCATTATTAAATAAACAAAAATTACAAAATCTTGCTAGAATAACACTTCTTGAACATCAAGTAGCAACTTTAGAGGAACAATTACAATCTACCAGAAGTGAGTTAGAGTTTAAGAATAGGACAATCGTAGAATTAACTAAAGGTAATATGGCTGAAGATTCAATAGTAGCTGCAGTCAATAATAGACTATTAGAATTTCAACGTACTTTCGAGGCAAGACTTAATAATTTGGAAGAATCATTAAGAGTTAGACCTCAAAGTAGTGCTATGGAACTTGCAACGTCCTCCTACGTAAATTGGGGATTGAGACATAATCATATTAATCATCAATACGTTAGTCGAAAATTATTATTAGATATAATAAATGTCGCTCAATCAGTTAGATTCACAACCGTGGCTGGTAGAGATGAAATTAGAAGTTTATTCACTGGAATGAACAAAATATCTGTTGATGCTCTAACAACAGATTTCCCGAATCGGAAATTTATGTAAATGTAAATAGTAGATTAATATCATTATACATTTCACGAATAATTAATGCGTGCGACTTTGGTGAAAGATCTATGGATCATTCTGAAAATACTATGCAAAAGAAATTTTCAGGTATGGATGATGCCAAACAGGTCTTTTATACCAGTATTAGAAGTATCACTTATGTTATTAGAGGTAATATCCCTGACAATGTTAATGATATTCATAACAGATCGACATTTGAAACATTTCATTCCCTTAAATGGGCTTAAATTAAGGCTTTATGTGTGGCTAATTGATTTCTTTTAATTTCTTTCTTTATTTGTATTTTAATTTTCTTCTTTATAATTAATAAAATATTGAAAGAGATTTGATTTTTTGACTTGTGAAGGGCACTAAGAAATTGTATTTTAAAAATTGTATTTTAAAAGTTTTTTGACTATTTCGACAACATTATTTATATTTATGGTATTTAATATAATTTATATTTATGGTATGGTATTCACGTTATTCTCTCGTAGAGAGTACGGATTGTTATTAATCACAAAAAGTAAGTATTCAAATTCTAACTTTTGTTTTTGTAAAAACATATTTAAATAGTTGCTTTGAACTAAAAACTTACGTTGTTTTAATACCTAAATGAATATTTGACAATTTCTTAGATTTCAATGGATTTAGATTACAGGTGATTGTTAGATTTTCCTTTTGGATTGCTCAACGCTTATGAATGAAATATGCTTTGCCCACCAAGGATTTTGCAATTTATAAACAGTAATTTATTGATAATGTGGTATTTGCAGAATGTCAGCATCTACAGAAATGCTACCGAAAGCCAGGCCGGGGGAAAACGGCGGTGTCCCGGAGCCTCGGAGTGGGCCAGGCTCCTAGGACATGTAAAGCGTATTCGTCGCCGCTGCGTGGGCGGGCACTGCCACAAGCCACAGTGCCTTCGCCGCCGTTGCAGTCGGCGACTGCAACGGCGACGAAAACTGTTATTTTAATTAATTACTTTTAATTCATTAAAATAAAGTTTTCATAAATAAATTTACAAAACCACTTATTCCATTTCATTCATAAAGAATAACCTAGTCTATTTCAATAGAACCTATAAAAAAGGTAAACATTGGGAATTCAGACTAATTACGTTAAAACTACTATAACTACGTAAAAAATGATTATGTAAATGTGAAACATGTATTATTAGGAAACACTTTTACTATTTTGCTACACAAATTACCAATTGAAACACTATTTAATTGATTAAATAAAACACTTGTAAATAACTAATCATCGTTTTGACATCTTTGCTTCTATAGTCTATGATTTTTTATGCAATCGTAGGAGATGTGCAATGATTAATCGCTGTTGCAGTTTAAAAATCAATATTACGAATTACAAAAATCGGTTATTTATCATTCGTTAACTATTGAAAATTTAATTAAGCAATTCATTTTATATGTCTAAATAAGCATTAGAAGAAAATTTTGGCAAATACATTCCGTAGACATAAATGTTCATGAACGTAAATGTAAATTAACTTACCCGGTTATAGTATATATATATACATGTTACACGGTATGTCTGTCTGTTTGTTCCGGCTAATCTCTGGAACGGCTGGACCGATTTTGACGTGACTTTCACTGGCTGATAGCTGATGTGATAGGGAGTAACTTAGGCTACTTTTTTTCGAAATTTTGCCACGCGGTTAAAGTCGCGGGCTCAGCTCGTATGGGTAGAACGGGTAACAGAAAAATATTACGTGAATATCAAATGTGATTATTGAAAAAAAATGAAACATACAAATGTACACACATATATCAAACAAAAAGAATATAAAACATTAAACAAGATAAATTATCTTACTCATCCGAATATATCGTCCGAAGATTTCATTTTCAATCGTATGAACCACATACAAATATTTTGGAGCATTCTGAGCCCTATTTAGTAAACGTTACAAATTGTAAATTGTAATTATATATAACAGGATACACATCTACAAGGTACTGTTTAATAAAGAATACAAGTTACAAGTTTACTATGGTGGGAAATACATAAAATTGTAAAATTGTATCTACAATTTACATATTTCTGTTTATAAAACATTTTTTCTTTACAGGTGACAACATAATTGTAGGGAAGACTGTTTTATTCAACACGTAACCATTTCAAGTCAAAGTGAAAGTCAAAACATTTTTATTCAAATTATCCTTTACAGGCACTTTTGACGAGTCAACATTTTTTGAGTTACTACCGGATCGGAAACGCGGCCACACATCTATATTTACATACTTTGTAAATTGTAATCATTCCAACAGGTGGACTCGACTTGTGTCAGAACTTTACAATTTCGTGTCTCGAACTAATAAAGAAAGAAATTTATTTGCTATATGCAAAAAAATGGCCCAAACAACTAGCAGTGGAAGCAGTGAGAGTAGAGTAGTGAGTAGTGAAGAATATATAAGTGAACGGAACCGGAGAGTTTTTCTGAAAAGAATTATGTTTACTTTTTATGTGACAGATTTTTATAGAATTAATTTATATAGATTATTAAGAATATTAAAATAACAGAACAAACAAAATTTATAACAAAGCATGACGAACACAAAAGCATACCCTTCTTTAAAAAATTGGTTCATTACGTTGCAAAGTTTCAAAGGGTTTAGGAGTCGCTTTGGAGCAAACATATTAAAATAATGAGACCAAGATATTTCAGTTCAGATCCAATTAAAACATTTTTCAGATAAGTGCAAGCTTATAACTGCAGACCCAAGTCATTATGCTTTCATAAACACTTTCAGATCTTTGTTCATAACAAGATTATACATTTTCATTCTGAAAATTTTAATTGTAAAATGGACTCAGTCCCTATTCAGTGTAACTCCTAATGTAAACACTGCACCGACTACTGAACAGTTAGTAACACCAAATACCGATGCCAATTTAATTAAAGTCCAAACAAGGAAAGAACAGCTGACTGTCTATTCCAGGGTTTTCAGATAATTAATTCGCCGCACGAGCGGGCGGCGTTGGCTGCGCGGGAGGGCGCCGGAGGAGGGTGTCAGCGGAGAGGGCGTCGTGAGCGGCGCGAGGAGACACCCGTACCACTCGCCCATGTACGTCTGAATGAGTAACATGAAATATATTACGTGAAATCAAATGTGATTATTGTAAAAAAATTAGACATACAAATGTACACACATATATCAAACAAAAAGAAAATAAAACATTAAACAAGATAAATTATATTACTCATTCGAATATGTCGTTCGAAGTTTTTGTTCAATTGTATGAACCACAAACAAATATTGTAAACGTTACAAATTGTAAATTGTAATTGAATATTAAATCTACAAGTTTCTGTTTTATAAAGAATACGAGTTTACCATGGGAAATACAAAAAATTGTAAAATTGTGCCAACAATTTACATATTTCTGTTTAAAAAACATTTTTTCTTTACAGGTGACAACATAATTGTAGAGACTGTTTTATTCAACACATTAACCATCTATATTTACATATTTTGTAAATTGTAATACAGTTCCAACAGGTGGACTCACTCGTCTTGTGTCAGAACTTTACAATTTCGTGTCTCGAACTAATAAAGAAAGCAATTTATTTGCTATATGCAAAAGATGGTCCAAACAACTAGCAGTGGCAGTAGTGAGAGTAGAGTAGTGAGTAGTGAAGAATATATAAGTGAACGGAACCGGCGAGTTTTTCTGAAAAGAATTACGTTTCATTTTGATGTGACAGACTTTACACTTTACGATCAATTTCGGGGTAGCAAAACTATAGTCGAATATAACTATAGTAATAAAAATAGGAAGGACATAATCTTAAATACGATTTTAACAGAAATGTAACCCTTGTACCCACTGGATGGACTGTATGTATTGTAATACCATGTTATAGCAGATGCACAATGGTGTAACTAAAGACATCCGTAATTAGTAAATTAATAGGAGAATAAGTCCGATGGTCAACTAATGGTCTCGATACCCCTATGTTATTCATGTATATTGTTTATGAAATATAATATAAATAGAATATATAATATAAATAGCAGGCATTGAAGATGATTCACTTATAACAAAGGATGCTCCAATATTATACACAAAATCGCGATTTTGTTATTGTGCTCCACGACTTTTGCTTTGAATCAAACAAGTGGAAATGCAATCTGTAAACCAAATAGTCCCAACAAATTCGAAATATATTTTTTTTAAATCCACCCTTGTAAATCCTAAACAATAATAAAAAATTTTATGTAATTTGTAATTTACATATTATGTAACTACAAATTTGTAGATACAATATTTCATCGAAATCTACAGGCGTTTTCTACATGTGTGAATTTTTATTGAACATCATTTATAATTATATTTTAAAGTATTTATGTGTAAAATTGTCATATAATTGTAAGGTTTATTATCATACAGCACGTGTCATACTCGTAAAGTGGGCCCTGGTCGCATATTCGTTTGATTTTTTGACTTGTGAAGCTCACTAACAAATGGTACTCGAAATGTTTTTGACTATTTCGATAACAATGTTCATTTTTATTTGGTGCAATGTAATTAATAAAATATTGAAAGAGACTTGATTTTGTGAGTTGTGAAAAGCACTAAGAAATTTTATTCGAAAAGTTTTTGACTATATCAATAACATTGTTCATTTTTAATTAGTGCAAAGTAATTGATAAAATATTGAAAAGGATTTGTTTTTTTGTTTACTTGTGGAGGTGCCCCCCTTCACAAGTCAAAAAAGGGGACACTAAGAATTGTCCTCGACTATTTCGATGTTGTTGTTTTTGACTATTTCGATAACATTGTTCATTTTTAATTGGTGCAATGTAATTAATAAAATATTGAAAGAGATTTGATTTTTTGACTTGTGAAGGGCATTAAGAAATTGTATTTTAAAAATTGTATTTTAAAAGTTTTTTGACTATTTCGACAACATTATTTATATTTAACCGGTGCAATGTTATTAATAAAATATAGAAAGAGATTTGATTTTTTTGACTTGTGAAGGGCACTAAGAAATTGTATTCGAAAAGTTTTTGACTATTTCGATAACATTGTACATTTTTAATTGGTGCAATGTAATTGATAAAATATCGAAAGAGATTTGATTTTTTTGACTTGTGAAGGGCACTAAGAAATTGTATTCGAAAAGTTTTTGAATTTTTCGATAACATTGTTCATTTTAAATTGGTGCAATGTAATTAATTAAATACTGAATAAGATTTGATTTTTTTGACTTGTGAAGGGCACTAAAAAAAGTAATCGTAAATTTTTTTGACTATTTCGATAACATTGTTTATTGTAATTAATAAAATATGGAGATTTGATTTTTTTGACTTGTGAAGGGTACTAAGAAATTGTACTAGAAAAGTTTTTGACTATTTCGATAACACTGTTCACTTTTAACCGGCGCAATGTAATAAAATATCGAAAGAGATTTGATTTTTTTTTTTGACTTGTGAAGGGTACTAAGAAATTGTACCGAAAAGTATTTGACTATTTCGATAATATTGTTCATTTTTTCTACCCAGTTCCACACAATCCCACCGAATCTTCCGTGTTTCCGCCCAATCCATCCTCACTATCCCACCTGATTCAATCAATTCCAACTCAATTTAACCCGATTTGACCATTTCACACTTTCACTCAATCATATATATATATATATATATATATATATATATATATATATATATATATATATATATATATATATATATATTGAAACCTTAACTTTTCGATGGCGCTCCACCTGAAATTTGAATCGGATACCGTGCTAATGGAAGATCCATTGCCATGGTATCCGATTCGGGTTACCATTGTACTAAACAAGAATGATCACATGAAAAAAAATAATAGAGTTGAAGAAAAACTAGATAAGCTAAAGGTTCAAGAAAATTACATATTGCTTGCTATGATTTACAAGCAGTGTCATCTCTTAAAGAGATAACACTGCTTGTAGAAGAGGTCCTCTTCCGATGTTTAAGAATTCTGCTTTTTATTATAAGTCAAAACGAAATATTTGTAATTTCACTACCTGTTATAAATATACCTTTAATAAAGTTAAGCGCAATTGTTACGTTTGGGGTTAAATTGATAGCTTAAGAGAAATCACTTCCTGTGTCTTTAATTTTATTAAAGTAAAAACAGACGATGTCGATAACTCTAATTTAGAAATAGTATTTTTTTTAGTCTAGAGATACGGTTTATGCAGACAACAAAAAATTTATTTATGTGTATTGTGCTTTGGCTAATTTTAGACTAAGAGTATCGCATATAAATTTTGACGATTAAAAACACGCCGACCCGGGAGCTTTTTGTAGTCTTTTAGCGCCTGATAAAGTTTTCGATATGACTGTAGAATAGACTAACTTGTTTGCGTTACAATCCTGCGAATCGAGAGATATAGGTCCTTCGCCAAGATCTCATGCTTGGAAACCAACTGTCAGACATGAAATTGAACGTTTATTTGGACTTATACATGGGGCACACTAAAAGTTTTACACTTCTGGCTAATCGGAACTATTTGAATTTCAAATGTTATATTTTTAAAACGTTGCATCCTTCTTAGTAATAAAAAAAAACATTTGGCGGGAAATGATTTGTCAATTGTTTTTTATCACACATTAAAGTTCTACGTACGCAACGAAAATGGAATTATGTCGAAAAGATTTTAGAGCGATGATTTTTTATGATTTTAAAAGTTCCCTTTCTCCGTAAGACTATGCCGCTCGTCTTCAAAATGCTTTTGGGAGAGAAGCACCTTGTTTGAGCACCGTGAGGCGAGTATGTATATAGGCATAGGTGTTTGTAACTTTTTTTGTGTTTTACTTTTTTTTTCAATTGGGCGTTAATTTATATATTTCTCTTAGTAATTAGTAACAGGCATAGCCTTGCTGTCATTGTATCTAGTATCTTATCACTGCTGTTATAAGTTACTATGCGGTTTAAGGGGAATATACGCAAACCATCTGACTAGGCACTTATTTTCCTTTACTCTATACTGATATGTAACTAAAATTTGTTGTGAAAAACCAAAATTCCACATGTAAACAAAAATTTGATACGTAGAATCAAACTACCCTGTGTAAACTAAAATTCCATATTATAGTTCAATTCAATCCGAGGAAGTATTTTGTTTCTCCATTGCCGTCATGAGGGAAGGTAAGCTCGGCTATCTTTTTTTCTTTCTTCTTCTGGTAAGTGATATCTCGCCCTCCCTTGCGATTAAGGGTTCCAATCTTTGCCGTTTGGCTATCCTGTGAGCAACCATAAGCTGATGGAAATAGGTGGGCGGCGCCCTTAATTAAAATGTTCCCATCTTGATGACTTGTATCCGTGCTGTTACACCTCACGGCTCATCAAACTTTTTGTAAGTATAATCTTACTATGTTTAAATTAAGCACATATTTCCCTATCTTAAAAGAAATGTATGAAAATATAAAATAAACTTCTAAACTGGTCAGTTTGTATTTTTTATAAATATTGAAAAATTCTATTTACGTTTGTGTATGCATGTCATGTGGGGTAATAAAACCACAACATGTAGAATACAAAATAAAAATGTAAATCGATTTTTTTAATAATGCTTTATAATTTAATCGATGCAGCAGTAGTACGGAAGTAGGTTTGAACTTGCCGCCGCAAGATTTATATGGGCTTTCAATGCGGCGCTAGTAGTATTCGTGTGTAAGTAGTAGTTCTTTTTTTAAGTATGGTATTTACGTTCTTCTCTCGTAGAGAGTACAAGTGTGGCAGACATCTTGGATTCTTGGATCTCGGATTGTTATTAATCACAAAAAGTAAGTATTCAAATTCTAACTTTTGTTTTTGTAAAAACATATTTAAATAGTTGCTTTGAACTAAAAACTTACGTTGTTTTAATACCTAAATGAATATTTGACAATTTCTTAGATTTCAATGGATTTAGATTACAGGTGATTGTTAGATTTTCCTTTTGGATTGCTCAACGCTTATGAATGAAATATGCTTTGCCCACCAAGGATTTTGCAATTTATAAATTGCAATTTATAAACAGTAATTTATTGATAATGTGGTATTTGCAGAATGTCAGCATCTCCAGAAATGCTACCTAAAGCCAGGCCGGGGGAAAAGCGGCGGTGTCCCGGAGCTTCGGAGTGGGCCAGGCTCCTAGGACATGTAAAGCGTATTCGTCGCCGCTGCGTGGGCGGGCACTGCCACAAGCCACAGTGCCTTCGCCGCCGTTGCAGTCGGCGACGAAAATGTGCGCGGCGAAAACTGTTATTTTAATTAATTACTTTTTAATTCATTAAAATAAAGTTTTCATAAATAAATTTACAAAAACACTTATTTCATTTCATTCATAAAGAATAACCTAAAGTCTATTTCAATAGAACCTATAAAAAAGGTAAACATTGGGAATTCAGACTAATTACGTTAAAACTACTATAACTACGTAAAAATGATTATGTAAATGTGAAACATGTATTATTAGGAAACACTTTTACTATTTTGCTACACAAATTACCAATTGAAACACTATTTAATTGATTAAATAAAACACTTATAAATAACTAATCATCGTTTTGACATCTTTGCTTCTATAGTCTATGATTTTTTATGCAATCGTAGGAGATGTGCAATGATTAATCGCTGTTGCAGTTTAAAAATCAATATTACGAATTACAAAAATCGGTTATTTATCATTCGTTAACTATTGAAAATTAAATTAAGCAATTCATTTTATATGTCTAAATAAGCATTTGAAGAAAAATTTGGCAAATACATTCCGTAGACATAAATGTTCATGAACGTAAATGTAAATTAACTTACCCGGTTATAGTATATATATGTACATGTTACACGGTATGTCTGTCTGTCTGTTTGTTCCGGCTAATCTCTGGAACGGCTGGACCGATTTTGACGGGACTTTCACTGGCAGATAGCTGATGTGATAGGGAGTAACTTAGGCTACTTTTTTTCGAAATTTTGCCACGCGGACAAAGTCGCGGGCTCAGCTCGTTTAAAATAAAAAAATAATTATTTAATATAAAAATATTACTTTTAATTTTTCTGTCAAAGCAGATATGTGTTGCCCGCACGGGCGACTTGATAAGAAAATACACCGCACGGTGTGTTTACTGCACCGCGACACGGAATTTATTCCGAACACACATCGACGCCCCCCGCCAGTGGTCTCGAACCTACCGATTTTTCGGTATTTCTACCGATATGGGCTCTGTTCTACCGAAATACCGAAATATAACGATTTTTCTACGATTTCACAGTATACATGGAAATTCTCCCGATTTTACACTTTTAAGTTGGCAACCCTTTTCATTTATGTTTAATGTTACGGGGAAGCCCTCAATAGTATGGACCTAGTGCAGAATGTAGATCATATATTTTGGGGAATACCCTGGACACCCTTGTGTCCTACAATTCAATGTTATAAGGGGCTTCCCGCTCGGGAATTTACCTGTCTAGTATATATAAACAGTCATTCGGTTTTATTTTTTAATTTTTCATTAATTTTTTAACTTTAAAGAGTGAGTACCTAACCGAAAGAGTCCCTACAAAATCACATAATTAAGTTAAAATGTCGTCTGACGAGGAGCCAAGCAAGCCGTCAAAAATAGCAAAAGAAATAAAATGCTCTTCAAACAAACTCATGACATAATTGATCAATAGGTAAAGAAAGTTTCAATAATTTATGTGAAGATCTAGGGCAAAGTTTTCGCTTATTATTGACGAGTCCACTGATCTTAGTACGACCAAACACTTGTGCTTAGTTGTGAGATATGCGAAAATGAATCGTATTAAAGATTGTTTTTTAGCTCTTATTCCATTAGAAGAAGCTAATGCAGCAACCTTATTTGAACACATTGTGTTGTATACATAAATAGTGGCAACACAGGTAGCATGTATGTCTTATCTGTGGTGCCATAATGCTTTATGGAGCTGTCTATGTAGTACGCTAATCTAATCTGTGGAGCCTGCGAACACGGGTGATCTTTTAATAAAAACGTGGTTTTTACCACCTAAAATATTTGGGTGTATTAATTAATTATTATCCAAAACCCGATATAACAATTGGCGACGACGCCCAAACGAACCGTGTTTTTAATTAATGGATATAATAGAATATCAAATAAAACAAGGTAAAAAAGCCTGGATCCAGGAAAAGAGTAAGTCTGATTTAATAAAAATAGCTAACAAGCTTGCACAAAAAGTTGTGTTTCTAGAAACCCATTCAATCGAAGAGGTCAGAAGATATCTACGCCAGTACGTTGACAGAACAAGAAGCAGGTCACAATACGCTATGAACGCGATCACCAATTTGCAAGTGTTCAACGGAGAAAATTGGATGGCGTACGTACAACAATTTGAGTGTTTTATGCTTTTGAATGATGTAGACAAAGAAAAAAGGGTACCGTTACTAATAACAAAACTAAGCACGAATGTGTACGAGCTGTTAACAACATTATGTGTTCCTAACTCACCAATTAATGAGTCCTATGAAATTATTTGTGAAAAATTAAAAACTTACTATCATCCCGTAAAAAATAATGCTTTACATCAAGCCGAATTTAGAAAACGTTTTCAAAAATCAAATGAAACAATAGGGCAATATATTCTGGAACTAAAAAAATATCTAAAAATTGTGACTTCAAAAACGTAGATGAAGAAATAAAAGAAAGATTACTAAATGGCACTTATTGTGATTCCGTAAAATTTGAACTATTGAAGCAAGCTGATCAGTCTTTGGAAAAGTTAACTGACATTGGAAAAACAGCGGGGATAGCTTATAAATTAGCATTTAATCATGAAAAAGAATCAGAGCAAACACAGATGTTCCAATTACAGCGAAAAAATTTCAATAAAACAAAAAGCAATGTGTTCCCTTCTAATAATCATTTGAATAAACCAAAAATATTATGTTTCTGCTGCGGGAAAATTGGACATATGAAGGCACATTGTTCACTCCGAGAAAAATTTTGTAGTGAATGTGGTGTCCAAGGTCATATCTTTAAAGTTTGTAGTAAGAACAAAGCATTTAAGTTGAAAAATTTACACATGGTTGAGGAAGGTATAGATGACGAGGTAAAAGAAAATAGAGACACACAATCTGAAGCTGAAATATATGATATTTTTCATTTCTGTGACAAAAACAAAATTCCACCCACAACATTGCAGGTTAGTGTAAATGGAAATATCCTTGAGTTTGAGGTGGACACTGGAGCCGATGTAAGTACTATTACTTTAGCAGATAAACAACATTATTTTCCAAATTTAGAAATTAAACAACGTAATGTGATATTTACTAACTTTGATCAATCAACTTCTATACCATTAGGAGTAATTGAAAATTTAACTATTAGCTATGGTTCTGTTAAACTGTATAACCAAAGATTGTTTGTTGTAAAAAATGGACTGCCTAAAATTTTAGGTAAAGATTGGCTTTTTTTACTGCAATTGTGGCCCCCTAAGTTTGTTTGAACAAAAAGTTTGTTATAACAAATCTTCAAAAGATGAATTAATAAACAATATAAAAAGTGAATATTCTACACTATTTGGAACTGGTATGGGCCACTTCAAGGGAGAACCAATTCATTTATCTATTCAGCCGGGTGTTAAGCCAATCTTTATGCCGGTAAGGACTGTTCCATTTGCACTAAAAGATAAAGTCAAACAAGAAATTAAAAGATTAATTATAAATAAACGAATTGAACCCGTTGAATACTCGGAGTGGGGTACTCCCGTGGTACCAGTTTTGAAATCAGATGGAACAGTCCGCTTATGTGGTGACTATAGAATTACAATAAATAAATACTTACAAATTGATCATTACCCATTACCTACAATTAATGACATATTGATGAAAATACAAGGGAATAGTTACTTTTGTGAATTGGACCTTCAGGAGGCATACCTACAAGCCGCCTTAGATAAAGAATCTCAGGAGCTAGTCACAATAGTTACTGAAGAAGGTATCTATAAATACCTATATTTACCTTTTGGTGTCAGTACTGGCCCCGTTCCATTCCAAAGGTTAATTACACAGAAACTTAATGAAATAGATGTAATAGTGTATATAGATAATATATATGTGTATGGAAAAACATTACTAGATACAAATGACAAATTAAGACAGGTATTTCAACGTCTCAGACAGTCAGGGTTGAAATTGATGAACAAGTGTAAATTTTTTGAAGAAAAGCTAGACATTTTTGGATTTGAGGTTAATAAATTGGGTATCAAAATTATAAAAAGTAAAATAGAACCATTATTGTCATTGCCACGGCCAGATAATATAAAAATGCTTAAATCATTCTTAGGAAAAGTAAATTATTACAACCGATTTTTACAAAATATGGCAATAATACTAAAGCCATTGTATGACTGTTTAAAAAAAGATAAATTTAAATGGACGGAGGCATGTGACAAATCATTCCAGGATATAAAAAAAGCCCTTGCAAATACAACCCCTTTATCACATTTTGATCAAAATTCTACTATTATTTTAACTTGTGATTCAGCAGATAGTGGGGTAGCTGCTGTATTATCTATAAAAGACAGTAATAATATTATAAGACCAGTAGCGTTTGCAAGCAAAAAATTGAATGATACTCAAATAAAATACCCAATCTTGGAAAAAGAGGCCTATGCTATTATTTTTGGGGTAAGTAAATTTTATGAATTTTTATTTGGGCATAAATTCATTTTACAAACTGATAATGAAGCACTAACAAAAATATTAGGTCCAAAATATGGTATACCAAAAATGGCAGCAAGACGATTGCAGTATTGGTCAATTTTCTTAAGTGGTTTTAATTATGAAGTTCAACACATCAAATCCAAAAATAATCCAGCTGATTATTTATCTCGTGTAGCTATAAAATGTCAAGACAATGTGAAAAATATAGACATAATTGATAAAAGTTTTGAATTTAACACTATTAATTATCAGAATCAAACCTAACTTCAATAAATTGGCAAATTGTTCAAAATGAAACAAAAAAAGATAAAATATTATGTGATATATTAAGATACTGTAGAGATGGTTGGCCAACAAAAAATGATTTAGGTGAGAGCTATGAACCATACTTTAGAAGAAAAAATGAAATCAGTGTAGATAAAGAATGTTTGTTATGGGGGCACAGAGTTATAATACCAATAAATATTAGAAACAGTGTAATGTCTGAGTTGCATGCTAGTCATTTAGGCATTACACGTATAAAAGAAATATCAAGGTCATATTTTTGGTGGCCAGACATCGATAATAATATAGAAAATATAACAAAAAATTGTATAAATTGCTTACAAAATCATAAAAACCCAAAGAAAACTAAATTAACTGTGTGGCCTAGCCCTCCCACAGTCTGGCATAGAATACATTCTGATTTTTTGGGTCCTTTATACTCCAAAATGTTCCTAGTTATAGTAGATGCTTACTCAAAATGGCCCGAAGTATTTGTCATGAGTAATATAACAGCACAAAAAACAATTGAAGTATTTAAAAGTATTTTTGTTCGCTATGGGTATCCATTACATTTAGTGACTGACAACAGACCAACATGGACTAGAGGTGAATTTAAAAATTTCTGTAAAATTGTCCGACTTAAACAGTCATTCACCCCCCCATACTACCCAGCCACAAATGGTTTAGCGGAACGCTTTGTAGAGTCATTTAAGTCACATGTAACAAAAATAGTAGAGAGTGGTAAAAAACTTGAATATGCATGTAACTTATTTCTATTTGATTATAGATGTACTGCTCACAAAACCACAGGCTACAGCCCAGCCAAATTAATGTTAGGGCGGGAATTGAGATGTCGTTTCTCTTTGCTAAGACCCAACCCAGTAAATGACGTAGTAGATTTTGAACATGTAAAATTAACAGTGAATGCTGGAGACCATTATAAAACATTTCTAGTAGGGGATAAAGTTATGGTAAAAGACTTAAAGAAAAATCAAAAAAAATGGTCACTAGGCAAAATCCAAGAAATTTTGATACCAGGCGTAACCTATACGGTAGAAGTAGATGGTCACATTTGGAAACGACATGTCAACCAACTTATTAAATGTAGCCAAAATCTAAATTAAGATTATTGGGAGATTTTGGAGATGTGTATAGCAATTACATAGATATTTAAGTATTATAAGTTTTTTTTTTTAAAAAAAAAAAATGATGAGGGAGAGTGTTGTATACATAAATAGTGGCAACACAGGTAGCATGTATGTCTTATCTGTGGTGCCATAATGCTTTATGGAGCTGTCTATGTAGTACGCTAATCTAATCTGTGGAGCCTGCGAACACGGGTGATCTTTTAATAAAAACGTGGTTTTTACCACCTAAAATATTTGGGTGTATTAATTAATTATTATCCAAAACCCGATATAACACATTGTAAATTTTTTTAGAAGCAATAACATTCTATATAATGATAATCTAATAGGTTTTGCATCTGACGGGGCAAACGTAATGATGGGACGTAATAATTCTGTTGTAACATTGCTGCAAAATGAAATTCCTAACATTTTTATACTAAAATGCGCCTGCCATTCGTTTCACCTTTGCGCGTCATATGCTTGTACCAAATTTCCACGTTTTATAAAGGGGCTTGTAAGAGACATTTACAACTACTTTTCTTCTAGCCCAAAAAGAGTGGCAGAGTTTAAAAACTTTCAAATGTTTTGCGACTTAAAAGTACATAAAATACTTCACCCCTCTCAAACACGCTGGTTATCAGTACATGCAGCAGTGAAGAGAATATTGGAACAACAGCAACAACAGCAACAAAATGCAAGCAGAACACCCGAAAATTCATAATTTATATGAAAAAATAACTGGAACATTAAAAACTATTTTTGATTGTTTTTTAAAAAGAGAATATTTAACTAGCACTCCAATCGAAAATGTAGATTTTAAGAATCCCAGAAATTTTATGGATATTGATGACGTATACTATGGTGCTGCTGCGTCTAATACACTACTAAGTAGTTCAGAAAATCTAAACTCAGATCAAGTAAATTTGTTTGAATGATTTTTATATCGAAGCTTGTAAGCAAATAACCACGCGGTTTCCATTGAAAAATAACCCAATAAAAGGTTTAGACATAATTGATTCAAAAAATGTTAAAATTGGCAAAACTGCTTCGATAGTTCCTGTGAGTAGGCTCTTTCCCAATATTGTTCACAGCAACGATTTCCAGGAAATTGATACAGAGTGGCGCATTTTAAGAAATTGTGAACAAATCAGAACATTTCCTGATGATGTAGAACTATTTTGGGATGAAGTAAGTTTACTAAAGCGTGGTGATGAAACTCAAATGTTTCCATTGTTGTCTAATTTCATCTTTAACATTTTATCACTTCCCCATTCATCCGCTAACGTTGAACGCATATTTTCACATATTAATCTTTTAAAAACAAAGCAGCGAAATAGGCTGTCTACTGAATCAATCACTAGTCTATTACATTCAAAACGACTCTTTAATACAGCTAATTGTTACGATTTTGAAATTAATTCCAAGATGACCGCGGCTATGGCCAAAGAATATTGGTATAACAAATAATTATGATTGTTACAAATTAGTCTGTAAGTTTATTTTTAAAAAATAAACGAATTTTATTGAGCATTGTATTTTTTTTTGTCAAATACCGATTTTGGGTACAAATATACCGATTTTAGCTGGCAATTCTACCGATCTCGCTCTATGACGTTCGAGACCACTGCCCCCCGCGAATATTCCGGCAATAAGCTATTACCGAGTTTTTCATGTTATGTGTTTTTCAGAATTTAGAGGTCATGATTCACCTTGTGATTTTTTTCACAATTTTTCTATTGATATTTACAAAGATATGACAATACTATTTAACTTTATAACAATCAAATAATACGGTTTTAATCTAATTTATACTCTACATCGACTAATTATCAAACTTTTGAAAGAAAGTGTATTTTGTCTCAATACAAAAATTGCTTAAAAAAATTAGCTTTCTTTTGAGATACAAAACTATTCGAAAAGTAAATATTAAAAAAATACTATTTTATTTTTCCTGAACAATTTGTGTTTTTCTTTTACCGGAATATTAGCGGGGGGCCGTCGACATGTGTGTTTCCCGCACGAGCGACTTGACAAAAAACACGTCGGTGTGTTTTTCGCACCACGAGACGGAATTTATTTCTAACACACATGTGTGTTGTCCGCAGCGTACAGGCGGCTTGACAAAAAAACACACCGGTGTGTTTTCCACACCGCGAGACGGAATTTATTTCGAACACACATGTGTGTTAAGCCGCACCTGTGGTTCGGACCATTTACTTTATTTATTTATTTATTTTATGTCATAAGATAGCAAACAAGCAGATGGGTCTCCTGATGGAAAGAGTCAACCATCGCCTATAGACACCAAAGATGTTAATGGTGCGTTGCTATCTTGTGGCGAGGTATAATGCCACATGCATAAGTTTACCGGCTACCTTACCCTCCAAACCGGAACACGACAGCGACAAGCACTGACGCTATTGCGGCAGGAATAGGTAAGGCGGTGGTACCAGACCCGGGCGAGACAATGCAGAACTCTACCACCTAGTAGCCACGATGGTAGTGACTCGATCGAGTCGGACCATTTTAACACAACTGTCGTGTTTCAGCAGTGAATGTGTTAAGGAATCATACATACTTCATCAAGTATTTGTGCAATAAAAAATACTTTAGTGCAAGATATGTATGGTCCACTTATATAATTAAATCTACCATTATATACCATTTAGTAAGAACATCCATATCATTACTAACCCATATAAAAAACTAAAATATATATCTTTTAATATTACATTTGGACGCCCAGTTTTTTCCAATATTACATCTGGACCCAGCCCTCAGTAGTATAATTTTTTTAAATACTACATATGCCAAAGATCACAATGTTATGCTCACTTCCCGTTCATACTTCAAATAAACTGCAACCACTGGACACTTCCTTCTTCAAACCTTTGAGCTGCTATTTTATAGATGAGACCGAAAGATGACTGCGCTCTCATCCTGGGCGATGCGTCACAGCATTTCAGATCTCAATATTATTTGGAAAAGCATATGCCAGAGCAGCGTTCTTAAGAACCGCAGCAAATGGATTTAAGTGGTATTTGGCCATTAAATAAAGATATATTTCAAGACTATGAATTTATAGCACTAGCAGAAGATGAAAACCCTCAAAATAACGACGAAAATATAGATATTGATTCTTTATCATCGATGTTAAATACCCCAAGAAATGATGTGACACCACAACCAGCTATTCTCAACATCCAACGATACCCCAGTCACCCACAACCTACTTCAGAGCCACTTTTATTTGAAATTGGATTTGAATCGGTGGTGACTACTGAATGTAAGGCAAATGAGCAAGCTCCAAAAACTGTATCGGAAACACTACATACAGGTGAATCTTCATATGATAAAACAGTTGTTCAAGCGTTAAGAGAAATAGAACGACAACAACCCCAAAACGCAGTAAAAAGAACTGCATCTTCTCAAATAACGCAAAGTCATAACCACCCCAGTACAAGCAGTAGTTCTGAACATCAAATTGAAGTCGTCAGGCAGCCTTTTGTCTGTTCATATTCTAATCAGAAGTACTTTTTGCAATAAAACTTTTCACAAGTTATTTTGACACGTCAACATATTTTTTTGGAAACTACTACCGGATCGTAAACGTGGCCACACACTGAGAAGATCCGGGAGAAGAAACTCAGCGGGCTTGTCTTTTTTTCATATCACCTATTTTTTACAATATCACAATATTACAAAAAATATATATGAGATTGGTATGAGGAGCAATTACTACTACTAGGACTAAAGCACATAAGTCTAAAAAATGCTTTATTTTTTTTACCAACATTATTCATTTAAATCAATACATCGCCAGACTACAGCACATAAGTGCAATCGCTTGTTCGGGCTTGAATCTAAGTGGCGTCCTTTTCAACCTCTTGATTCGCAAGAATCTTGCGACGTTATAAAAAACGTAAGTAGAGTTATGTTATAAGGAACACTTGACGCTCTTGGACTTCATGGATACAAAAGGTGTTATTATGTTATTAGGAACGTTAAGTGCGTCGCGTTATCTCGATGTTTAACTCGAGGGTATGTACTCAAATAATTATTTATTGCATAGGAAAAAATGAAGTCTTAAGATTTGGGTCACTAGTCGAGTTAGGTTTGCTCTAATTTAATAAAAAAATAGTTATACATTTTAGTTAAAAATATTCCCAATTGCTATGGATTGTCAGCGAGGAAAGAAATTAGTTAAGATGGTGATGAGGAGAAACTCTAATGTTGAAGGTAAGTTTGCCATGTTTGATTTAAGCGAGAAATTGATAATACATATTCATTGTTGATTGCAGTTTTAGTAGAAATCATCAGAGATTTGTTAATTTTAGCATTAATCATAAATAAATCATTGAAATGATTACTTTATTAGCCTCTTCAATATATTTTTATTTTTAGGTGAACAAAATTAATGCCAATCTAAACGCATAATGGCGGAAGAAGAACCAATGCCTTCCACATCATCAGGCCACACCAAGCCACTAGCTTGGTTATTCATCGAGAAATGGATTTCTCAAGTGATGATTCTGTCCTAGATCCACATTTCTAACTCCCTGAAACAGCAGCAGATTCGTCGACATCCAGTGATATATCAACTCATCCGATTAAGAGGCGACACCCGACATGCGCCCGAGTCATCTCCAAAAAAAAAAAATATTCGCATTACGAAACAGGAAAACAAAACACAACACAGATCAATCTTATAAAACATTAAAAGGTAAAACTGTTTCCAGCAGAACAATGAAAGAACTAAAAGGATGTGTCAAATGAAATGCAAGGACCATAAGTCATTGAACGATACACAAGCTATTTCAAAGAATATTGGCAAACGGGTACATATCTCAAGAGATCAACTTATATTATGGCATCTTTAATGGAAATACACGACAAGGCCACTCAAGACAACGCACACTAGATCCTGACCAACAAAAGATTCACATGAAAACATACAAATATTTTTTATTAATTCATGGGAAGCGTGAACCCATTTGTCGCGGGTGCCTTATAAAAACGTTAGGTTAAAGCGATAATTTTATAAATACAGTTGTAATGAAAAAACAGTCGTCTGTAGGTGGCACTCAGACAGATGATAACCGTGGGAAGAGTATAACCGTGGGAAGAGTATACCCAAACATAAGATTTCTAATGAAAAAAGACAAGAAATTAAGGAACATATTTTGTCATTTCCATCCTACGAGAGCCATTACACTGAAAAAACTACATCAAAAAAGTACTTGCCTTCTCATCTAACTATTAACAAAATGTATGATTTATTTTGTGAAAACTGCGACAATCCACCATCAGTAAAAATGTATAGTCAAGAATTA
Source organism: Apodemia mormo (assembly GCA_036924255.1). Taxonomy (NCBI): domain Eukaryota; kingdom Metazoa; phylum Arthropoda; class Insecta; order Lepidoptera; family Riodinidae; genus Apodemia; species Apodemia mormo. The sequence goes on along the minus strand of JAUPFN010000021.1, from coordinate 2,269,079 downwards.
CACAAATTATTATCTTTCAAAAAGCCCCCTGCCGACACATGTTACACTTGTAATAAATTTCAGATGCAAATTCAACTGTCAGGAAGACCAAGTCAAAACTGAACTAATTGTGTTGTGACTTAGCACACCAGAGGATACCGGTGTGCGGGGCGCGGGCGCAGGCCAGCGGCGAGCCGTCCGCCACGCACGCCGCACACCACTTGCCGCCAAGAATTGTCACGAACAACAAGCTACGTCTGCAACTTTATCTTATTACTTTGGCTATCGCGCACTTGGGCCCACCAGCTACTTCTTCGTAGTTTATACTAGTGGAGCAATAAAAAAAATACAGTCTACTATATATATAGTTTTAATTTCAATGTACAACCGTACAAATTGCTCAACATGAACATCACAAGATTGCCGCAGATCAAGCATACGAAATGAAAAAATGCGAAACTCAAGTGAATAAAAATGACAGTACTGTGCAAGTTTACACATTTGACTTACAACAGTGTTTACAGTCCACAGAGCTGGAGTGGGCAGCTCTCAGTTCTTCTGTAGCTTTCTGCAAACGCCAGTTGTGGACGTTCAACCTGACTGTCCATGACAACAAAACTGGAAAAGCTGTTTGTTATATATTGTATGAAACCATAGCTGCTAGAGGAGCTAATCAAATAGCATCATGTCTTTTCAAACATCTTCGACATACGTACCTGAGAACATAAAATATGTGATATTTTATTCTGACACATGCGGCAGTCAGAACCAAAATTCTCATGTCAGCTCAATGTTGCCCTAGGCTTAGCAGAAATTGGTCATAGATGTCATAGACCACAAGTTTATGGTTCCGGGTCATAGCCACTTGGAAGTGGACACGGATCATAGTATCATTGAAAATTTGCAAATTTATCACCCGCATGATTGGATACAACTTATCAGATCGAGCAGCAAAAAATTTGAAGTAATTAAAATGCGCAGTTCCGACTTTTTGGATATTTCTTCATTGTGAAAGGGTGCTTTAGTATTAAGATACAAAGATGTAGAAGGGCGACAGTTCAAATGGCTCAATAAAAAGTGGTTGCGTTATAATTCTGAATTTGGCGTAACCTCCTATAAAGACACATTAGACACGGATTGTCAATTTTTCAAATTAAACTTGAAACATTGTATTTCTGCCATACCTGACACTATTCCTGTTATATCAGTAGATCCCTTGTAGAACCAATTGTAAGAAAAAACATAAAGTTTTACATATCAGTTTCTGTTCATTAGCACCAAATGTATTATTAAAAAATGAAATTTAAATAGTATTTAAAATAATGTAGTTTTATTAAGAAGAAATTTAGTTATAGAATTTCTTCTTACTACCTACTAACCATCATGAATACTACTTGTAATGCAGCATAATATATTGTAAATACTGAAAAATATGTATATATGTATATATTGTTTCAGGCAACAAGTTGGAATTGGAAATTGAAAAAAAAAACGACCAAGCAAGTTATGATAATAAGAAAATTTAATTATAATGATAACCAGATACAAAAGAGTCGGTAACATTTATTTTTACCAGAGTCAAAACCAACTTGTATTCCTGGTCAATTATAGAGAATTCTTCCCCTAAGATTGCACGGATAAAATATCTCAGACAAGAGCTAAGTTAAAAGAAAGAAATGATAGAGCTTGGAACATTTAATCTTAAGCGAGCAAAATGGATTCAGCAGTTTTACCTTCTTGTATAACGACGATGGAGAATCAAAATACTTTCTTGGATTGAACTATAATAAGGAATTTTAATTTACACATCGAATTTTGGTTTTACATATCAAATTTTAGTTTACATATGGAATTTTGGTTTAAATTTTAGTTTACATATGGAATTTTGATTTTACATATCGAATTTTAGTTTACATATGGAATTTTGGTTTACATATCAAACTTTAGTTTACATATGGAATTTTGGTTTTACATATCAAATTTTATTTTACATATCAGTACAGAAGAAGGATAATAAGTGGCTGGTGGGTGGATTGCGTAATTTCCCCTTAAACCACATAGCAGCTTATAATAGCAGTGATAAGGATCTAACCTATAAACTAGTTACAATGACAACTGAGTATACCTGTCACTAAATCATAGAAACTTAAAAATATGAAATTATTTAGGGGAATTACATAAATTAATGCCCAATTGGGAAAAAAAGTAAAACAACTTACATGAAAGGTTCCAAACGCCTTAGCTAAGGTAGCTGATTAGATTTTTGAATCAATCGTTATATTAGCCACAAAGTTATTTTGAAATATTAAGTAAGTTTTTCTGTGAAACAAAGTATTTATTTTTTAAAAAGCCATAACTTTTAAAAACTTGTTTTGATTTTGTTTTTGAAACTGCATTTGATGTAATTTTTTAAGTACTAAAGTATAGTAAAAGGTGGAAAAATGATCAGGTAAAAAAACTCAAAATTATGTTGAAAAAACACTTGTTTCAAAAATTTTCGTCAATTTTAACTCCCGAACGCATTAACTGAATGATGCAATTTATGCATTGAATGCAGTTTTTTTGAGGAAAATAGTTGATTAGATTTTATACTTAATATGTAATATGAATGTACCGAACATTCGTCTGGAAGTTATATTAAAAAAATACTGTTTCTCCAAAACCTTTTTTGTGGTTTTTTACAAATTTCTCAAAATCTCTTGAACTGAATTGTTTCAAATTTTTAGGATATCTAAGTTGAGCAAAATCCAATTGAATGCCGTCAACTGCTGCAACTGCATTTCAAATACTGCATTTACATACATGTCACAGTGAAATTGTCAATAGCCGTTAGATTATAATCTACCTAGGGATTTTATAATTAGGTTAGGTTAGGTTAGCAGTTAAATTATAATATCACTTAGGTAGATTATAATCTAAAGATATTGACAATTTCACTGCGACATACACACACACACACACCTACATACATACTGACATCAATATAAAAATAGTCTGAAAAGGTTCCTAGGTTCCAAATGTGGGAATCTGGTGAAAACTCGTTTATTAAGAATTGGGGCAAAATCAGTAACTTCCTTATCTACATATGTTAATAACGGAAAGTTAAAAACATATTATTCTTAAATACTTTGAAGATTTTTAACAAAACTTATAAGTGAATTTTAGTATTAACTCAAATATTCATATTACTTATTTAATACTTTGTTTTAGATTTCATTGACATTTTTATTTTTCTAATTACAGATCGTTTTTTTCATAAAATACTTCGAATATTTTATCAGTTTTATTTTATTAACCATATATTATAATATTTAATTCTTTAATTCTAAATCTAATTATTACAACAATGAATTTAAAAAGGCATTTCTGTACATTAAAAAAATCAAATGAGATCATCATTATAATATAAAATGGTAAAATATGTGACTTCACACTTTTTTTTATATCATAAGATAGCACACAAGCAGATGGGTCTCCTGATGGAAAGAGTCAATCATCGCCTATAGACACCAAAAATGTTGGTGTCTATAGGCGATGTTGGTTGGCGAGGTCTAATGCCACATGCATAAGTTTACCGGCTACCTTACCCTCTAAACCGGAACACGAAAGCGACAAGCACTGACGCTATTGCGGCAGGAATAAGTAAGGCGATGGTACCAGACCCGGGCAAGACAATGCAGAACTCTAACACCTAGTAACCATGATGGTAGTGAATCAATAGCCAATCGGTCGCCTTTTACGACCAGCCTGGTAGAACAGCAGTTGGCCTATTTTTCAAAGGAGGCCGGGACCAACACGGCATAAAACTACGTAGAGGGGTCTCACAAATGTGACTAGCTGTGATAAGGACGGGTGAGGGTCAAAAAATCATGAAATTCGTGTGATGTAATTTATGGATGGCCCCTTACTTCAGTGATACTTATATAGACTAATCCATAATAAGAATAAAAAAGACTTTCTTAAGAAAGTACCACAATATTTGTAGTTAAAACCTTTAATTGATTCTCCTGAAAAAGGCACATTTTAGAGTAAATACAGTATTCTCGAAGGCAAGCCAAATATCAAAAGATTTAAATAAAGTTCTCCATAAAGTCATCAGTCAATAAATCCATATACTTACCTTAGATTACCATTGAATTGCCTCCATGGAATTCTGGTCTTGACGCTTCTCTGACTTATGTTACTAAAACTATTTGATCTTCTGAGTCCTGGCAGGCTGCTTTCACTGCCAAACCGCCTCAAGCCTTGGAAACCAAGCCTTTGTTGTACACCTCTCTAAAATAAAAAACAAATAATTTTATCGACATACTAGCTGTTGCCCGCGACTTCATCCGTGCGGACTTTGTTTACTCCGCTCCTACTGGTCGTAGCATGATCTTATATAGCCTATAACCTACCACAATGAACAGGTTATCCAACTCAAAAAGAATTATTCAATTTGGTTCAGGAGTTTTCGAGATTACCGCATACCACCGAACAAACAATCTCTACAATTTTATAATACAGTCAAAACCTTTTAAGACGACACCGCTTACAACTAAATATCGGTTATAATAAACAAAATCATAGGTCCCGGCTAGATGCCATACGAATGCCTTATTTAAAACACTGCTTAATACGACATTGGTTATTACGACATACCGCTTTAAGCGACCACATTGACTAATGTTTTTAAAGAATTATAACTATTGAGACGACTGACTGTTAGTTGAACAATTTAACTAGATAAGTAAAAATACATTTCATGTTGTATAAATAAACGGCTATTATCGAATTTATGATCTAGTGTAATTCTTAGAAACTAAACAAAAGCATGCTAAGTTTAGGATCTTTATAATTGTATACACTAAATATACGTGCAATCCTTATTCTTATCAAAGCTGCATTTCTCAGTCTATTTGTTACATATTTAACACAGAACGCAACGAGCAACAGCAATGAGTTATTTCATAAACTTAAAAAAAACTAAAAAATCGCATATTTTATCAGTTTTAAATATTTTCGTGATTTAAATGTGAAGCTAAATTTGTATATGTATAATTTTTAATATGTATAATTTTCTTAAAAACACGACCGGTTATTATGACTATCGGTTTTTACGACCAAATATGTGTAGTTCCTTTAATGTCGCTATAAAAGGTTTTGACTGTATTATAATAGATTAAACATCTCTCAAATCATTCATTTTAAAGATTAATTCTTATTGACTGGATACTATCATTAATATTATATAGGACTAGTTGCCCAGCCCCTGTTGGTTTGGGCCTCCTTAGAGGATTGACCATCTGCAAAAGGCAAACAATTGGCTTAAATAAATTGTGATTAATAGGTGGTAACATTCCCAAACGTCCCAGCCAAACTAGATGTTTGTTGATGAAGACTCAAACTAACCAAAGTTTTAGTTACAGTTAATCCTAAATTTATTATAAAAGATTTGGGTTTAAAATTCACATCCAATTCATGTGTAAAAAAAGAAGTATCTTCACGCCCGTATCCCCGAAGGTGTAGGCAGAGGTACATGAATTTTAATAACGTGCATGGCACATTCCCAGCAACATTTATGAATCCTAGAACACTCATTTTTCTCACACCGAAAATGAATATCCTATTTAGAACGATTTCCAAACCCAATCACAATAAATAACACGAATAAAGTGTAAATAATTACCCGCTTCGGCTGACCTAAACGTTGGGCTATCTGCTCCACTAGATTTTGATTGCTCATATTATATCCTCCAGCAGAAGCACGGCGAGGTCTAGCAACCTGTCGCACAGGGGCTACTGAGGCCAGCAAGGTAAAACGTTCATTTAAGCTCATGTTTGTTGCCTGGAGGCCGTGCACTCTTTCTATCACCATTTTAGATACAAATTGAATAACAAAGCTACTCTCAAAGTTAACAAACACATAAATTGTAATAAAATTATAAATTTACATGCATAACTAGAGAAAAACACAAACTAAAACTATTTAATTAATTGTATGAAGTAACGCCGCCTTTTCTCGAACTCGTGCGGAATTTGGCTATACTGTGACAATGACAGTTGACACTTGACAGCTACCAGTTTTTGACTACCTACTATCTACTAAGTCACAGATCAGTAAATTGTAGCAAGCTATACTGTCTCCGACTAGACATATTGTTATCACAGTGCTGCGCCGCGTAGTTGCGCTAACTCGTTTCACTGCACCGGGTGTGTCAAACTTACCTATTCTGTTAAAATGTGTAACTAGCGCAGTGCGGTCCAGCATAGATTATAGACAATAAATTCTTACTCATGACCAAGGAAGTTACATTCTACCCGGAATGTTCACACACGCTTCAAAATCGCACCGAAGAGTACCACGACATGGATGAAGTGTGTCTTTTTTTTATAGAAGAGGGGTAAAACGAGCAGTAGGTGCACCTGATGTTGAGTGATCACCGCCGCCCATGGACATCCGTAATACCAGAATATATATTATTAATTTTCTCTTTGATACCAGAGGCTTTGCAGTTGCGTTGCCGCCCTTTTAAAAATGAGTAAGCTCTTTTCTTGAAGGTCCCCATGTCGTATCCGTTCGGAAATACCCCTGCCGGTAATTGATTCCACAACAGAGTAGTGCGAGGCAAAAAGTGTCGGGAGAAACGCACAGTTGTGGATGTCCAGACATCGAGATGGTGAGGATGGAACTTTAAATTTTGACGCGATGTCCGATGGTGGAATTCGGCGGCAGGAATTATTCCAAACAACTCGTTGGAACACTCCCCATGATAAAGACGATAGAAGACGCAGAGTGAACCTACATCTCTGCGTAATGCCAAAGAGTCGAGCTGTTCCGAAATAGCCTGGTCGTCAACGATTCGAACCGCTCTACGCTGTATGTGATCAAGAGGAAGAAGCTGGTATTGGGGAGCTTCGGCCCAGAGATGAGAATAGTACTCCATGTGAGGCCGAATCTGTGCCTTACAAAGTTGAAGGCGATGGGCCGGCAAAAAGTACTGTCTCGCTCTGCTGAGCACACCAACATTTTTAGAGGCTAATTTAGCCTTGCATTCCAAATGACCGCGAAACTGAACGTAATTCGATATGTCGACTCCCAGGATTCCGACACTAGCTGAGGCTGTCAGGAGAGTATCCCCAAATCGAGGTGATACGACAAAGGGTGTCTTTTTTGCGGTGAACACGCAAAGCTGTGTCTTCTTGGGGTTAAAAGTGACCAGGTTTTGACGACCCCATTCAGAGACATCGGTAAGTCGATTCTCGACTTCAGACACAAGCTTGTTTCGGCACTCTTCGACGTGTTCCCGAGAAATACAGCGGTATTTCTCGGGAACACGTCGAAGCGGCCGGAGTATGTAGCATCACCAGTACTGTCATCCGCATAGCAATGTATGTTGCGAATTCGCATCATGTCATTGATATGCAGAAGAAACAGAGTCGGTGATAGCACGCAGCCTTGGGGAACACCAGCATTGACAGATTTAAGGTCGGAGCACGCACCGTCGACAACGACCTTGATGCTCCGATCAGCCAAAAAACTGGTGATCCACTTGCATAATTTCTCGGGAAGCCCATAGGAAGGCAGCTTCGCGAGAAGCGCTTTGTGCCACACCCGATCAAAGGCCTTCGCTATGTCCAAACTAACTGCCAACGCCTCCCCCTTGGACTCAACTGCTTCCGCCCACCGATGAGTTAGGTATACTAGGTCACCAGCTGAACGGCCCCGACGGAAACCGTACTGACGGTCGCTAATCAGCTGGTGCTCTCCTAAATACTTGAGGAGCTGAGAGTTGATGATCGTCTCCATAATTTTGGAGAACATGGAGGTTATGGCTATGGGCCGATAGTTAGACGGATTAGAGCGATCTCCTTTTTTAGGGATGGGATGAACCAAAGCTGTCTTCCATGAATTCGGTACCACGCCGAGTGAGTAGGAGAGCCGGAATAGGCGTGTTAATACTGGCGCCAACTCTGGAGCACACAGTTTTAGCACGATCGGAGGGAGGCTATCCAGCCCACTCGACTTGTGGATGTCCAAGGAAAGTAGTGCTTTACGCACAGAAGACTGCCGAAATTGTAGTTCTGGCATGGAACTATCACACTGCGGGATGGTAGGCGGTGCGTTCCCTTGGTCATCCAGAGTCGAGTTGGCCGCAAAGAAGGAGCCCAGGAGATCGGCTTTCTCCTTTGCAGTATGGGCCAAAGAGTCATCGTCTCCGTGCAAAGATGAGAAGAGAGGGCTGTGAGAAATTCCCTAAGACAGCCTTGGCGAGAGACCAGAACGCATGGGTCCCTGAAGGAAGGCGAACTAATTTCTCGCCAATTTTGCCTATGTGTTCAGATTTTGCCTTGGCCATAGCTCTTTTGAAGTACCTCCAGGCGGAATTGTACTCCTTACGTAATATGCTGGTTTTTTCATCACAAAATGCGGACGGAAGCCCGGTAACACTCCTGCTTTCGGCGTGAAGCCGTTTTACAAGAGCGACCAAACCAAGGCTGAGACTTACCACCAATTGGTACCGCAGAAAATGGAATGAAAAGTTCCATGTCCTGCAGCACCACATCGGCAATAGACTCAGCGACTACACTCGGATCATCCAGCGGGAAGCACAACCGCCCCCATGGGTAGGACGCAAAAAAAGGCCGCATCCCGTCCCAATCTGCTGACCTATAGTGCCAAACGCGACGACTGCCTGCTAAAGGAGGCCGTGATAGGCGCGAAACCGGCACTTTACTCCGGATCAGGCAGTGGTCTGACGAACCAAGTGGGACGTCCACAGATACCTGATAATGGACCGGATGAGAGCTCAGCAGAAGGTCCAACAGTGAAGGCGTATGGTCATCCACATCGGGAACTCGCGTGGGCGAAGTTACCAGTTGTGTAAGACCATACGCCAAGGCAAAATCGTGAGCAGACCTCCCCGCATGATCGGTGGTGCGCGAACAAAGCCATTCGGCGTGGTGGGCATTAAATTCGCCCAAGATCACGATCTCTGCGGAGGGGGTCTGCTCTAACACGGAATCTACAGCCGTTTGTAAATGCTCAACGAGCCGGTCAACTTCAGTATTCCCGCTATGGGACCTGTATAGGCACGCGTAGCTGCGTGGATGCTCGTCGCAAGCTACGTGTACCCAGAGGATGGATAGGTCCTGACCTTCAAGTCTGCCGAGGCGCCGGTAACAGGTATCTTCTCTGACGTATGCGCACACACCAGCCCGCGGTACAAAGGAATGTTCCAGTTTGTACCCCGGGTAGGGGAGGTAGGAAGTATCAGCCGGAGAAGATATCTGTGTCTCGGTCAAGAAGAGCAAAGCTGGCTTCGCCATCTCGAGATGGTAGTGGACGGCGTTCAATTTGGAATGAAGCCCCCTAATATTACAGAAATCCACAGTAAGTGTGGTAGGGAGTGTCATGGCCTTCTTGCTTTGTCTGCCCCGGACAGGATTGTTTGTGAGCGCAATTTTGCCCCCCCCCCCCCCCCCCAGAATACGCAGGGCAGCCTGAGCATCCGTGATCTGGCTGAAATCCAGAGCACGGATGCCCAGAGGGGGATTTTCCACTGCTGGTGCAAGTGGTACCCCCCTGGGGTAGATTCTGTTTTAATTGCACATTCATAGTGTACGTGGGGGGGGGGGGAGGGTATGCCTCCGGGACTCTCACAAACCGAACGAAATGCAGCGGCAGGGCTGCTACTTTACGTCGGTGTTAAGTGAGAGAGTGGTATCTCCCCGGGCGTGCCGGCCTATTCAGTTGCAAATGCAGTATGGCACTACCACTAATTTAGTTGACTGACTGCACCGGTGTTAAATAATTTTTGTACAAAAATTATCCCACCAGTGGGCGATGGGGTACCTTTGTTCTAAAAGTGTCCATAATTGCCAATAATTGGTCTGTTTACCGTATATGTGTGTATATTATCATGTATGTCACATGAATATAATGTGTATAATGTTTATTTTTATTAAATCAATGCACTTCTAATGCACTTTATTTAAAAATATCCAAGTCTTTGCATTCCTCCGCAATGTAAATTTTATCTTAACCAAATCTAATTCTCCAGCGTTCGCGCAATTGTCTGAAAAAGCAGTAGAAAGTTTGCCCTGCACGTAATAATATATAGATTATAAACATCTTTATGTTATCCATCATCAAGAGAACAATTTGCTAGTTTGCTGTACTATGCTGTACAAAGTTGATTTTAGTTTATTTTTAATATGATCTTAAAATACATTAAATAAAACCGGCCAAGTGTGAGTTGGACTCGCGCATGAAGGGTTCCGTACCATCCCTATTCAATTTTCTACCTGTTTATTAACATCGAGTAAAAAATTGCTTGAAAATTACGTTTGTTGTACGGCTCCCGTTAACCCTTTTAATATTGACTTTATTTTTATTTAACTATTTGTATTGAAAGGTTATACACAACTTAATATTCTGTGAAAATTTTAAGCGTCTACCTGTTACCGTTATTAAAAATACAAAAAAAACACGTTTATTGTATGTACACCCTAATATTTTAATTTTTTTTTAATTTTTATTATTTGTTGTTATAGCGACGATGGAAATATATAATTTGTGAAAAAAATACGTTCGAGACTTCATACGTCGTTTTTTTAATTGTTACTTTAAAGTTTAATATATTTCGTAAGATTCTATATCAACTCCTTAACTCACCCGCATTTAATAAATATTTTTTTAAATTTATATGAAGTTGGAATATAGGTGAGGTTAACGTAAACCAGGTATGAGTAACCTTTGACATGTCGAGGGCCAAACTTTAGCGTGCTAATACGTACGCGGGCCGTGTTTAAAAGTACTTAGTGCATTTTAAAGTAATATTTTTTGCGATAGATATTAGACATGAAATAATACGACAATGTTATTATAGTACGATTTATTAAAAAAACAAAATGCAATTTAAAAAAAATGGTAGATTATATTGTTACAAACTACGAAACTTAAATACACCGAAGTCAATGAGACACTTGAGCTTGAATTTGGGAAACTAATCCACCGATGTTTATATTAATTCCACTGATACAAAGACGTAAAGAATTTTCCAAATTATCGTCAGTCAGTCTTGTACGATGTGTTGATTTATTAACTTTCATCGATGAAAAGAACTTTTCGCATTTATAAGTACTGCCAAACGCACAAATCAATCTTCTTGCGAATTTTCTAAGCTTCAGAAAATTGTCTTCTTCTAAGTATTTTTTCTAGAAAACGTACAACTCTACGTCTTCAAATTTAAATTTAAGGAGTGAGTTTTCTTGAATCAGGATCAGCTCCATTTGTATTGGAGTATTTTGCAAAATGTAATGTTGCAGGAGTAGCAAATAAACTGAAACAGTCTTCCATGTTTTTGAAGTCGCTAAATCTGTTCGCAAATTGTTCCGACAGTATCTCGAGTTTTTCAGCATATTGAGCATAAGCAATATTTTCATACGTTGAAATGATAACTGTTACCAGACAGCATCTGTGACTCCCACAAGCGTTGTTTGATCTGAAACGCTTTCAAATGGCTGTACAAATCATTTACTAATTGTCCTTGCTTTTGAAGTTTCAAATTGAAATTATTCAAATAGCATGTAAGATTGACCAGAAATGCTAAGTCACATATCCATTTTGGGTCACTTAATTTAGATATTGGTTTATCTTTTATTTTCATAAAGTCTGCTATCTCATTTCTAAGCTCGTAAAACCTTTTCAACATTTTTCCTTTGTTTAGCCATCTGACTTCACAATAATATGTTATGTCGTTATATTCAACTGAAATTTCATCCAAAAACTTAAACTAACGACGCTTAAGCCCTCGGGATCGAATAAAGTTGATGGTTTTTACTACCACATTCATAACATCCTGGAGTCGAATGTACTTAGACCACAAGTGCTGTCGGTGGATAATGCAATGAAGGACTATCAAAACATATTTTTGCACGTTAATTCTGTTGTTTTTTCATTCAAAATTCCGATGAAACCTTTACGTAAGCCGACCATAGAAGGTGCACCGTCAGTGCAAACCTACTCCAATTAATTTTGACCATGGCAAGCCAAAACTTGTGAATACTTTTTGAACTTCAATAAAATATCCTCTCCTGTAGTGGTTCCTTTAAGCTTCTGTAAAGCAAGCAATTCCACGGTAACAGTGAACACCTTATCAACACCTCGAATAAATATAGCCAGTTGAGCTGTGTCAGACAAATCGGTGCTCTCATCGAATGCTATGGAAAATGATTCAAAACCTGCCATTGGTCAGTCAATGGTGTTTTTATATCATTAGCCATCATTTCTATTGTGCAAGGCTTACCATTGTGCAAGATAAAAAAGAATTCTCAGTCCATTTTCTTGAAACTGGTGACCTTCTGTATCTACTTTTCGTTTCTTTCCAGCAGACATCATTTTTGTTTACTTTTCGTTCAATAAACTTAATAACAAACTATAGTCAGTAACCACTCAAGTTAAACACAAAGTCACAAAACAAGTTGACGGCTCGAGCAGTTCGCTATAGTGCGCACGGAACTAGTTGGCCGCGCCTTAGGTATGTGAACGGTGGGGCGGAGAGGCAGGGGCGCTTGCTGTCATTACTCAGTGCGGCGCCGTACTTTGCGACGGCAACACGCGTTGAAAGTTCCGGCTAGTTTAGACAAAACGCACATAAGATTGCAATAGCGAGATGAGTCCGCCGATAAAAAGACAATCTAAGGAAATAATATTTAAAGTGCATACATTTTTTAATAAACGGAAAGCCGATGTCAATAGTTTAGAATATAAAACTGATGCGAATATACATAAACTAGTAGCAGAAGCAACAGGGATATCAGAACGAAGTGTTAGGAGAGTGATTGCTGAAAGTAAAAAATCGTTGCAAAATACAGGGGAAGCAAGATTTAGTTCTCCACGTAGACCAAAAGAAATAAAAAAGAAAATACAAGTTGATGACTTTGATTTAGCAGTGATAAGAAGAAAAATAAATCAGTTTTATACGGTAGAGAAAAAAATTCCAAGTCTACGAAAACTAAATGCTGTGTTAAAAGAGGATAATATTTTAGACTGCGGATTGACTTTTTTAAGAACACTTTTGCACAAACTGGGATATTCATTTAAAAAATGTAAATCGAAGAGATGCCTTTTAATAGAGAGACCAAATATTGTTGAATGGCGAGTGAAATATATGAGGGCTATAAGAAAATTCAGAGAAGACAAACGAAATATATTCTTTTTGGACGAAACTTACGTTAACCAAAGTCACAATGTCCAAAAATGTTGGCAATCTTCGTCGGAGCCTGGAATTTATACAGATATAGGCAAAGGAAGGCGTTTGATAATAGTTCACGCTGGTAGCCGGAACGGGTTAGTTGACGATGCTTTGCTAATTTTTAAATCAGATTCAAAAACGGGGGATTATCATGGAGACATGAACTCTACAAATTTTTACAACTGGGTTGATCAAAAATTAATACCTAAACTTCCACCTAACTCAGTCATAGTTATGGATAATGCTGCCTATCATTGTGTGCAAGTTGAGAAGAAACCGACTATGTCCAGTTTGAAAATTAATATGCAGAACTGGTTGCAAAATCATAATGTAACATTTTCTCCCACGATGATCAAAGCTGAACTCCTGAGGTTGATTAATGCGACCCAATCAGAAAAAATATTCAAGATTGACGAACTTCTGAAAGCTGCAGGTCATACTGTTCTCAGACTACCTCCATATCATCCAGACCTCAACCCGATCTAGCTTGTGTGGGCAAATATTAAAAATTGCCTGGCCAGAGATCACATTAATGCTACATTGGACGAGAAAATGACAATACTAACAAGGCTATTTTCCGAATTCTCTGCCGAACAATGGCAAAAATGCGATGACCACGTACAAAAAAATGAACAGGAATACTGGAATCATGATATGAAATTTGATACTATGATGGACCAAATCATTATAAGTTTACAAGATGATTCTGAATCAAGTTCAGAGAGTTCAGAATCAAATTCGCCGTGTTGGTCCCGGCCTCCTTTGAAGAATAGGCCAACTGCCGTTCTGCCAGGCAGGTCGTAAAAGGCGACCGATTGGCTAACGAGTCACTACCATCGTGGCTACCAGGTGGTAGAGTTCTGCATTGTCTCGCCCGGGTCTGGTACCACCGCCTTGCCTATTCCTGCCGCAATAGCATCAGTGCTTGTCGCTGTCGTGTTCCGGTTTGGAGGGTAAGGTAGCCGGTAAACTTATGCATGTGGCATTAGACCTCGCCACAAGATAGCAACGCACCATTAACATCTTTGGTGTCTATAGGCGATGGTTGACTCGTTCCATCAGGAGACCCATCTGCTTGTTTGCTATCTTATGATATAAAAAAAAAAAAAAAAAAAAAGAATTGAGTTTGTTTGTTTGTTTGAACGTGGTAATCCCAAAAACTACTAAACCGATTTGAATAATTCTGATTTTTATTATATAATACACATATTTAATACACATCCATAACTCATCATTATCTCGTTTCGTGGTCATTTGGAGGCAAAAGCAAAGCTTTCGTCCAAGAAACTTGTTGTTCTGAACAGGGCAAAACAGTCGATTGTTTGCGACTCTACAAGTCACAAATCAGGCTTCATAGGAGTATTGTTCTCATCTTTGGCCAGGGGCTCCACAATACCAGCTCCTTCCTCTTGAACGCATTCAACGCAGAGTGTCTTCAATGCCGATCACGATAAACGTATACTGATGACTCAGCCTGAACTAAATACTTTTCGTAACTTCCACTGACACGTGTTTACTACCAAATTACTGAACTAACATTACAAAGTTCAATTTGTATTTTATTTATTCTTTTCAATAAATGAAAAAATATTGTTCACGATATCTTCAGATTGGTCATCACTGTCTAAGCTCATGTGCATTGCGAGCAGTTGACAACCCGCCCCCTTACCCCTGTCACCACCTAAGGTGCGGCCAACTAGTTCCGCGCGCACTATAAGATATCGCTTGTGTAAGTTATCACCTCGGTAGCTCAAATAGAACTAAACTAACGTTCGGGCCACCCACCCGCTGATATAGTCAAAATGAAAGAATAATCTGGAATAAACTAGTTTAGAATAATTGAGAAGCAATAAATCTTTTGATTTGTCGTCCGTGAGGTGGCAAACCTCAAAGAATTTGATGGAGCAAGCCGAGTAGCGGCGATCATTAAAGAGTGAGGCGCGCGGTAAACATCAAAGGATTTGATGTTTGCCATCTCACTGTCACTCCCGTGAGTATAAGTTCCTAATGTAATGTTTTTTTAAAAAGGTCGGTTTTTGCCCATATATGACATAAAAAATTAGTTATCTCCTTAGTAGTCTGTGCTTAGGTATTTATCTTGTCATTGGGTATCTTCAGTACAACTGCTAATCTCAAAGCCTCTACGAAGACACTTTATAGTTACTTAAAGTAACAAAGAAGAAAATAGCTTTAAACTATTATTTAGTACAAAACAGGGAGAATTTTTATTTGATACTTATAATGAAGATTATGATATCGAAAAAAAAAGACAAGCCCACTGAGTTTCTTCCGCCGGATCTTCTCAGTGTGTGGCCGCGTTTCCGATCCTGTAATAGTTTTAAAAAAATATATGTTGACGTGTCATAATAACTTGTAAAAGGTTTTATTGAATAAAGTATTTCTGATTTCTGATAAACTTGTTGCTGTTTTAACGCATATGAAATTAAAGTTTTATACAATGGTAACACTTAAGTATAATGATAGATGCAAGGAACTTATATACGATAACTGGAATTATTACGAAGCAATATTTGAAAAATAAAAATGTACTTTTTCTCGCTACTAATAAAGTTGACATTTGTTTCTTACTTAACAGAGGGGAAAACCTTCTAAACAAGACAACGACAAGAGTGGATGTTGTCCCTTTCTTGCAATTGCCAGTGTAAATAAAACTATCTGATTGTAGTTTTTTATATAATCGGTTATTGTTAAGTCCCTTTTATTCATACACGTTGATAAATACATTAACATAAAATGTATTGTATTTAACACAGTGAGTTCCAAAATGTGCTTATTTTTATTATCACGTAATTACTTATGCAATGTAAAAATTGTTTCTCAAATTAGTAGAATTACTTGGTAGTAATTTTCAAACTACGCATGGCTGCACTTATATATGGCGATTGGCGCTTTATTTATTAGAAAGAGACACACTCCGCCCATATTGTGGTACTCTTCAGAACGATTTTGAAGTGCGTGTGAACATTCAGGGTAGAATGTAACTTCCTTGGATAGTTCATAGAAGTCAGTCAAATTAAAGTCTCATTATATTATATATGATTGTTCCTGGCGATAAATTTTATTTAGGTAATTAATTTAAAAAACGTTGAAAATTATTGCGGTTTATCTAATATGCGTCACTCCGAAAGACACGCAAGGGATTTGTAAAACCAAAATGGCCTGTGTTCTTTAGCTTTCTAGCTATCACAGCTTATGAGATTCAGCCTGATGACAGACAGACAGATTGACAGACAGACAACGCAGGCTTGGTAATAGGGGTTCCGTTTTTACCTTTTAGGTATAGAACCCTAAAAAATGCAATGTTTATCAGCAAGAATTGGTGCTATTTTTAAAGTAGTGTGCAAACATTGTACAATATTAAGAATATAATGTTTATAAGCTGAGATATTCATTCTTTTCGACATTTTTGAAGTCAAAAGAATTATTTATGTACTTACGTACGCATGTAAGAAGTCTTATATAGATTGTAGAAATATTCAAACAAATACCTTGAATATAATAATTATATTCATATATTGAATACATAAAATAATAATTATTAATCACTTCATACTAAACAAAAGGAAGAATTATTATCAATTAAATTCATTCTGTTAATTTCGTGTCGCTGTGTACGCTCCATGTAAATTTTTGATGTGAAATATCTATTGGCGCAGGTGTAAACCGGGTCGTTGGCGTGACGACACGGCATACGTGGCGACGATTCCCGGTCGCCACGTTATAATATTATGTAGTAAGGTAGGGTGTATAGCGAAATATACAGTCCATATTTAGTAGCGTGTACGATGTGGCGATGTGTCGCCGTGGCAACCAACTACGCGACCCCGATGTTTTACATCTGTCAGGAGTCCCGTGACGGCTCAGTTTTTTCTACATTTTTTTTATCTACAAGCATGACTATGATAATACTTATGTTGTCATTTACGAATAATCGTCAGATTGCTCGTATATTTATTTGCTCAACTTATCTTAAACGATTAGTTTAACTATTTTTAAAAACTAAACAAGAATATATTTTGAAGTATTGTAGATACTTGACTGAAAATTTGTATTTAAAAAATGTTTAATAATATATATAAATATATAATTTATATAAATAAAATTACTTCAATTATCCTCTACGACATATAACATATATTCGTACGACAATTAAAGCCAGCAGGTAAGGTAAGGTAAGTCAGTATGGTATTAGTACATACGGTAAAATCTAATTTTGAAATGTGTAATCATTTTATTGAAAATACGATAATTTTAGGGCCCTGATACAATAATAACTTTTTATGGGTCTGCCAACACTGATCTAAGTCTCAAAGATCATGATGACACATGTGATGACATAACTTTGTTTTGAATTTTGAAATTATTTCACGAAATTTGAATGAGAATGCCGTTTAGAGCTAAAAGTTTATCCGGTTTGTGTTTTATCAATATAATATTGAACAATTTGGAAAAATATATAATCAATGATAAGGTTAAGCCATGTTATACTAAGTATTAAATGAAGACTTGTCTTTTCAGTCATTTTACATAGGTTGTGTGATCACTGATCGCGTAGCTATGTTGAAGTGCTTTATAAACAAGCCCCATTCAGTATGGGGATTCACTTCGATCCAACCAACGATGACGAAGGTTGCCAACGACTCTTCAGTAGAATTCTATATTCAAGATATGGACGCGTGCTACGAAACTTTCGACAAAGACGGGTGAGTATGCAAAAAAAAAATTACTCAATTACTACAATACAATATAATACATTTATTTATTTATGTGAATCATCACGCATGTTTTAATAACAAACTAAAAATGGAAATAGTAACATGCATCTATAAAAAATATGTATCATAAACAAAAATCAATTTCATAGTTTGCAGGCCAAATATACATATATGATTCTACAATCATTTGGCCACAAAAAGCATAAAATTCTCTGTGTCTGTTCTTTTCTTATCTTGAATTTAATGCTACATATGTAGACTCAGCAAAGACCAAAAACAAAATAAGCATAAATTATTGCAACGGTCCCTACGTTTAAAGAGACATGTCAAAAACAGGTTTACAGGAGAGCGTAATTAATGTTCAAATCTCTCTAGAAATAATTCTATGCATAATTGTAAATATTTTTTTTTCTACAATAAATTATTATGTTTAGGGAGTCCATAATATTTAAGTATTTTTTTTAAAATATTATCCTGGAAAAATTGATGGATGATTGTTTTTACATTGACATTCACATCAGACAAGTCGGAGATACCTCTTTATACGTTAAAAACATAATTCAATAAATTCATAAAATATAAATGTTTTATGAAAAACAACAGCATATTTCATTTTAAATACATAGCACACAACTTAACACCACCATCCAAAAATATTAAAAATACATTAATAAAGGCAATGTCTCTTTATATGGTGTTTTAAATGTTAAAATGCATATTTTAAAACACCGTATAGATCAATAAGTATAAATATCTTTATCTGCGACATCTATTGTATGTAGTTATTACACTTGTTCACTTATTCGATTTGTATAAGTAGCGAAATATAATAAAAAAAATAGCAAAATAAAAAAATAAATCTTTTATAGATATATGAGCATTTGGAAAATTTAATGCCATATATGTATCAAAAAAATTTTCACATGTCCCTTTGTATGTAGGGACCGTCGATCTGTTCCAGTCTGATCTTGGATTTAACTCTTCATGTTTAGACTCGGCGAAAAACAAACATAAATATTTGCATAGAAATTACATTATAATATGCTTAAATAAGTTTGATTTTATGACTGTAAGTTTCTGAATTTTTTTTAATATCCTGTCATGCTTTTATAAGAACTAAGATGATACATAAATAAATTAATTTAATTTAATTCCAATAAAGCCTTACATTATCATTTGACCATTACCGTAAAAAATAATGTACATGTTCATACTTTTACCTGATTGCTATAATGTATTCAAACTGATATAATTGTGCTATTGTTACTTGTTTAAAAATATGTTGAATACTAAATAAACTCATTAATATTTTGTTTCAATTTACATATAATATGTAGAGTTCTGAAGATGTGTAAAGTGTAAAGTCTTGCTTAATAACAGTTTGTACAAATTTATTTTTAGAATAGCTCTTGCCCGTGGTTAGAATACTTCTTACTACAGTACTTTAAGTTAGTGCTCATAGGTCAGTCAGCCGATCGGCCACCTTTTCCCCTTTACTAATATTACTAAATTTGTAAGTTTGTCATTTTGTTTGTACGAAGTAATCTTTGGAACAACTGAACTAATAGTCTAGTTGACTAAATTTGAAAAACCATTTAATAATGTAGTCACACCGTAGTGTTACATACATTACATACTCTGGTTTCTATGAAAATGTCAAAAATGATATAACGTTCTACCACTGTGTGATGTAGCACTTCCAGATTTGCATTTACTATGACTTAGTGTCTATTTTTGCCGAATTAATATCCTAAAAATATAATCCATATCTTTTATAATAAATATTTTAATTGTTTATTATCTGCATATCACAATTAACCATTAAAAACTACAATATATTCAAATAATTCTTAGTGTAAACAAGTGTACTTTAAAAATTAAGTCATCAGTACAAAGCTGCATTCACCCTAAGTAATCTATACATATAATACTTGGGGCATGATCTACAATTGAGATCGAAGCCAAAAATATAGTTTTTAGAATTTCTCTCTGTTCGTCTGTATGTATGTGGGTAAACTCAAAAAGTACTGCGTGGATTTGTTTCAAATTTTGTATGAATATTACGAACAGGTCGGGTCAACATATAGGCTACATATTATCACCCTATTACCTACGGGGGAGGAGCAGTGCGGAGTAAACATAGTCCGCGCGGATGACGTCACTGGCAATAGCTAGTATAAGATACATATTTGCCACGGAATAGGGATCTATGTGGGTTAGGAGGAAATCTTGGAAAAAGGCTAGTATTATATATTTTCCCCATATTGGTCCATGCCCCACTTAGAAAATAGACCACCTGTCATTCTGCCTGGCAGTTCATAATGTATTGACATATAAAACAAGATTTTTATTATAAATGTACAATTTTAAAAAAATAGTTTTTTGGTTAACATACTTACCTAATAATGTAAAGTATTAACCAATTCATTGCGGATGACACGGCAGCCATGTCATGATTGTTTTTAACGTATGGTGTATGACACGGGAGTCATGTCATTTTTAAATTGATTATATCTCCCTCGAAATTGCATTTTGAAAGGTTACCTTTCAAAATGGTGGATGACACGGTAACCATATCATCAACTTATATGGTGTTTAAGACGGCAGCCGTGTCATGAAATATTTGTATGCCGCCACTACTAAAAGTTATGGAAAATATGCGTTGCAACAAATCTGTTAAACAGTTTTTCAAATTTAATCAACTAGACTATTAGTTCAGTTGTTTCAAAGATTACTTTGTACAAATAAAATCACAAATTTAGTAATATTGGTATAGAAAGGGAAAGGTGGCTACTTTCTTACTCCTCCTATATACTTCTGAATATTTTTCTTTTTAGCTTTTCTCCAGGACACACTGGGCTTGCAATTCTGTGGTTATCACAACAGTTGCCGCTGTTGATTCTGGTTTACAGAAGTTACAGTGGTGGGAACAAGAGCTGGGCCCATTGTTGGGCATTTCGTCAAAGACAAACAATTGGCCAAACTTGTCACTACTATTGTAACTACTAGGAGGTAGAGTTCTGCAATAACTTGGTACCACAAGTGTTGTGGTACGAGACGATGCAAAACTCTACCGCCTAGTAGCCACGTTCGTACGATAGCCAATCGGTCGCCTTTTCGCCTTTTACGACCTGCTTGGTTGTATGGCAGGTGATCTATTCTTCAGAGGGAGCCGGGACCAACTCGGGGAAAGTAAAGTATAACTAAAGTAAAGCTGTATATTGTGATCACGATGATTGATTTTGATCTTTTGAACGACATTCAACACAACTTTCTGAGCTCTAAAACGTTTTCTTAGTTATATAATCGATTGTTTGAAAAATATCGAAGTAATGTTAAAAAACGCATTTCCAAAATTTTCGTCATTGATAAATTCCGAACGGATCACTAATTTAGATTTAATTTACGGTGTTTGTGCTGGTTTTTAAGAAATAATGCTAATAAGTTTATTATTCTAAAAGTTATTTTTAGAATATACTAAAAGTTATTTTAGAATATACTAAAAGTTATTTTTAAAAAACTTGCTTTGCTGACCTTTTTTGATTAAGTTATTTTCAAAATTTCTTAATATTTCCATGGCTGAATCAATTCAGATTTTCAGGAAACCTGAGTTAGGCGAAACCCAATCAAATGCCGTCAAGCGCGTTTCGATAGGTGAAGCCGTTCAAAAGTTATGAGAAATTTACAAACACACATACATACATACCTACATACATACATGCAATCAGACAAAATACTGTCGTCATCATGAAAATAGTCGAAAAAGCTTTCTACAAAATGAAGACCTGGTGAAATCCGAAACTGCCGCCCGGGCGACAAGAAATAGATTGCCTCGTCGGTTTAGTGGTTAGTGAGTTTGGTTCACATCATTTACACCGTGGTCCCGATTCATGTTACAAAACGTCAATCACATTTGTATATTACGCCGCGCCTTGACACGACGGACGTGACGTTATATATCGTGTTTATGTTTTCTTCTTTCGAACTTCGATTCGATAAGGTTTTGTTATGTTAATTGGGAGGCTAGGCCTGATCCTAGGTGTTGTGAAATACAATTGAGTTTTTTACATCTAGATAACTGAATAACCCTGAATATCACGTGCTGATGTAATAACTTATACACACTCATGTATGTGAATCATGGTTTTGCAAATAAGATTTTTTTATCCTCCTGTTGAGTCGGGCTGCCTTTGAAGAATAGACCATCTTCCGTTCTGTCAGGTAGTTCGTGAGACGCGAACGATTGTCTATGCGAGTCACTACCATCGTGACTACTAGATGGCAGAGTTCGACATTGTCTCGCCTGGGTCTGGTACCACTGCCTTACCTATTCCTGCCGCAATAGCGTCAGTGCTAGTAACTGTCGTGTCCCGTTTTGGAGGATAAGGTAGCCGGTAAACGTATGCATGTGGCATTAAAACCTCGCTACAAGAATAGCAACGCACCATACGATGGTTTACTCTTACCATCGGGAGAGCCATCTGCTAGTTTGCTATCTTATGACATAAAAAAATAGTCAATATGGGTTTAGGAACATATCCAACGATACAGATCACCAACGCCATTTACCCAGCCTGTGGTAGGTAAATTATTGTGTTGAATCTGATCACACCTAGTCATGAATGTTCTATCAACTCTGCCTACAGTGTATGGTACCTGGCATGATTATATATTTTTTATGTTTTGTTATTGGAGGTGGCATTAGATTAGAATTTAGATTATACGAGTATTATGTTAAATAGCACACTAAAGTAGTGCATATTCAACATTTAAACGTAAATATCTAAGGGTAAAATTTTGAGAAAACACTCTTAAATCCCAAACGTTTACAAAACGAAACAAATCCAGCAGACAAAACAACCATATTGGTCTCTGAGAAGCAATAGTTACCATTATCTCGAATTGACACCATTAAAATTAGGGTTGAGATGATTTAAATCGTGTGATTTGTTTTATAAAATGCTTAAAATCGCGATTAGTTCAAATGTTTTTTAAATCGTTAATTTTTGTCAATACATTTTTACTACAAGAAATACATTTATTAATTATTATACAAGAAAAGTTAGAAAGAATAATGCAGTTGCCAAGTGCAGTTTCGTCCTCTGTTGGGGAGGAGAGAATATTTTCATCATTTAATTTCCGTTCTCAATAAATGAAATACGTAACAAAACAAAAAGAACTGATTTAATTTAAATTAATTCATTTTTTTTTTGAAAAATCATAAATTTATAAACCGTGACGAAAAATAACGTTTTTGGGGTTTACTCAGGGGATATTATTTTTTAAATTTTTAGAGGATTACTGTCTAATTGTCCGGAGAATCACAGCTACCTGCTCGCTTAGGACATGCAATATGATAAAACTTTATGAACTGGTCATTCAAGTCATTCTTTCTACTCGTCTACTGTTATATTTAATGGTTGTATGTATAATTCAAATAAATTTATTTTAGCGAGTACAATATTTATTTTGGGTATGCTATCCGATCCTGACGATCCCATCACAGTTTAGGTACACGTCACAGTCCAAAAACATAAACACACGATATGACATGCGGCCTACTGTTCGATCCGCAAATACTCGAGATTATGGTCAAAAACGAGTCGAAATCCTGATGCCTCTTACTCTCAACTTGCCACTTATCGCTAAGACACTACC
This sequence comes from Apodemia mormo, assembly GCA_036924255.1. Lineage (NCBI taxonomy): Eukaryota > Metazoa > Arthropoda > Insecta > Lepidoptera > Riodinidae > Apodemia > Apodemia mormo. The sequence goes on along the minus strand of JAUPFN010000021.1, from coordinate 2,245,468 downwards.
GTAAACTGAGATTTGGTCTCACAGGAGACACGTTTGAGACTCAACACAAGTTAATAGTCTATCCAAAATCGAAGTTTGATGGTATCACGAGTTCATGTCTTCAGTCGTAGTTAGTCTGAAAAACAACGGCTTTCATAACAATGATATAAAATTAACTGCCCTTTGCTCGATTTTGGAATATTTTTTGTATCAAATCGAAGTCCGGTTCCGGCTATCTTTTTTATTATTATAATAATCTCAACAGCGGCTGCCTGAAGTTAGTGTATGAACATCCTCAAAGAATACACAAATATATCTATTTCGTTTGTTTTAAGTAACAAGCAATAGTCATTAAATCTTACATAGTGTTGCGAATAATCTAGAAACGTGAAGAGTTGGAACGCTAGAGGGATTTAGAAATAAAAGAAAGAGATAGCTACTCCTATTTATAAACAAATAGTTGGCCGTTACCGGAATAGCTATGCCATAATGGACTTTCTGGGAAAGGACATAAGTCTGAAAATAGCGTGTACTAGGACTTGTCAGAAATTGTTTACAACAAGAAGTGATTCATGGTTTACGCAATAAATTTAGATTTTTCTGGATCCAGATAGAACTTTACCCTGGGTATAAATAGAGATGTATTGACAAATAGAGAACAGTTTTTATAAAGCGATCTAGAGCGATACTTGAAACGACCAGTGCGAAGCGAAGTGACCAGTTTAAGTGAATAAGAATAGTGTTTTCTTTAAACGTAGTCGATTAAGTTTAGTGCTAGTGCAGCGAGTGTGACCAGTGTATAGTGTATTTACGTATTACATTTTGTTGTTTGTGCACTTGTGTTGTAAATACACGGTTTTAATATAAGTGGCGTTTTCTTGCAAATTACGAACCCGAAGCAAATAACAATATTTTAATGATTGTCAGGTCACCACTAATCTGATAGGTCAAACTGATAGATGGTGTGAGTCCCTGTCTAATGATGTTTGGCTCATTGCCTATCCGGCCAAGGAAGCCATCGTTTATTTATTTGAAAATAATTTATTTTGTGCTTTACGGCGCAGTTCAAAGTCCTCTTCCAGAGCCCTTTATTAAAACTGTGGTAAAACGAATAATTTTAATGAATTATCACAAGGTCGATACCGCAAGATATACAATAATATTATCTAAAAATCGTCTCTCGTTTCGTCAAATTATCGTCGGCAAGTTAAATCGTCAGGCGTATCAATCAATTCAATTCCTTAATTAAAAAAACAAGCGTTAAGATAAGCCTAATGAAACGACAACACACGACATATTTTTAATCATTCCGAACAAATGTATGTAAGAAAGAGTTTAAGAATTTTGCAAAAGTGGAACGCTTAATATGAAAAGTGGAAAGACACGAAATCAAGGCAATTTGTTTCTAATACTAAGGTGTCCTCTTTGAAGAATAGTCTATTCTGCCAGGCAGCTCGTAAGAGGCGAACTATTAGCTAAAAGTATCACTACCATTGTGATCACTGGGTGGTAGCGTTCTGCAAAGTCTTATTACCACCGCTTACTATTCCTACCGCAATAGCGTCGGAGATTGTCCCTGTCGTGTGTAGGTTTGGAGGGTCAGGGAGCCGGTAAATTTATGCAGGTGGCATTCCAACACGGATATCATATCAACACACAGTAATATCTTTGGTGTAAAATGTACATAGACCACGATTGTCTCCTACCATCAGAACAAAAGGTTGTTTTGTTCCTATGAGAAACATATTTAAAGCCAACAACAAAAGAGTGTCAAGTAAATCGTACCTATTACAGAATACGTGGATACGAATATGAGAGGAAGTTACAAAAATTACTTTACTGGCGTTACAAGTTTTTACAAAAAGGAGGTTTGCAATTCGGCTATACTTACCTACATAGATATTTTATTAACTAATATGAATATTATGTTTAATCACCTGTGGGTTGTGATGGTCCGGGATTCTTTGAAGAATAGACCAACTGCCGTTATTTCGTGTGTCACTATCATCATAACTGCTAGGTGGTAGATGTGGTAGTGGGTTTGCGGTGCGTTGTTATTTAACACACTGGGAGCTGGCGACGAATTTTGGGAAGGTCCGTTTGGCAGATTGTAACTGCGAAAAAATATAATTTCGTCAAATGAATCGCCATTTGACGAAATTATATTTTGTTCGTAGCCCGGACCAACATGGAGGATATTTATATTTTGTTATGTACAATAAAGTAATTAAATAAATATTAAATAAATGTATTGGAAACTTTCGTAAAATGTATTTGAATGTGTCTGGGAACACTTTACAATCGACAAAAAGGTCTGGGATATTTTTTTTAATTCTAAAAAACCTAATTAAAAGATGAAATAAAAATCAAGTTGCCAAAAATACATTTTTTTTCAAATTTATTCTGCGCAGTAGCGAAATAACCGCGAATGATTTGCCAGACTCGCAGGTCTGGTATTGCTATTTGACGAAATTATATTTTTTCGCAATTCCAATCTGCAAAAAGGACCTTCTCAAAATTCGTCGCCAGCTCCGGGACCATAGCATATTCCCGAATATTGGTAATATTTAGCTGGGAACAAGTTTAAACGGGTTTATTACATTGGGAAGCTTTTTATTTTCATGATGCCTTGCGGTTTATTTCTTTCAGATTTATATTTTTTTCAATATCATCGTAAGTTTGTTCAATATAATTTTCATAGTAAGAATCCATGTGAGACGTAGTAAAATGACTGGCTACTAGTCCAGCAACACAGCTCAACCACTGGATAGACCAATGAATGCGATGGAAAGGGGTCTGCGCGAATAAAGTCACGGGCGACCGTAAGTCATAATGTAACTGTTCAGTTTTATAAATGCTAAATCAGCTCGTCTCGAGTAATGTGAAGTTGAAGTGGCTTTTTATGGCCAGGTGTCTAGTGTCTGCCGCCGGTTCGTTTACCTAAGCACGAACATTCTGGCCGTTACTTTGTGGGTGGTTTGACGCTTTCAATAGAAGCCATGATCGGAACGAGTCGAATGACCTAATGCCTATTTTATCATTTTTAAATAAAACGGGACTTTAGGAAGTTCTCTTCTACATGTAATATTTTTAGGTTAACCTCCATAGGTTAACTAATATGTATATATTAATACGTAAAGGAAAAACTTTGGACCCCTTTTTAATCCATTGCGCGAGCGCTGGAGTTTAAAATTTGGCACAGTTAAAGTTTACATTATGGAAGAAACCTAATATTTTTAAATAAATTATTAGAATAATAAAAATTAACATTACACACACTACATTCATGTGACATACATACAAATACACACGCACTAGCTGCAGCGTGCAGCCTACTGCATTATAAAAGTTAAGCTACGTACCTAAGGAAGTTACTGATTTTGCCTCGATTTTTGAAAGTCGATTTTTCACCAGATCTCCACGTTTTGAGGTTCTAGGAACTTTTTCCAACTATTTTCATGTATGTATGTGTGTGTATGTAAACATCTCATAACTTTTTAACGGCTGGACCGATCGAAACACACTAGATGGCATTCGATTGGATTCCACTCAACTTAGACTTCCTGAAAATTTAAATCAAGTCGGCCCACGAGATTGTGAGAAATTTTGAAAAAACCCAAAAAAAATTTGACGAAATAGTTTTTTTTTATATATAACTTCCAGATATATGTGCCAATTGAGTACAAACACTAACCAGCCCTATTTCTCAAAAAACTGCGTCTAATTCATAAATTTCATCAAAATCGGTTAATCCGTTTGGGAGTAATCGTTAACGAAAAATTTTGAAAAAAGTGCTTACGACATTACTTCAAAATTTTCGAACCAAAAATTTTTAGTAAGTATTTTACGATATTTTAGTACTATAAACTACCTCAAATGCTGTTTTTAAAATCAAAATCGAATCTAAATTTCAAAAGTTACAACTTTTCAAAAATCAGTATACCTACTTCCATTTCTAACAAATTAGATGTTTGAACTGAAAAATCTATGCTTATAGTTTTTACTCTTTTGAGCTTAAAATAACTTAATTAAGAGTGAAGTTTCAGGGATGGCCCGTAGGGTCAACCGTTTACACATTTTTTTTTAGTTCATTAGATAGCAAACAAGCAGATGGCCCTCCTGACGGAGAGAAACCATCGCCTATAGACACCAAATATGTTAATGGTGCGTTGCTATCTGTGTGGCGGGATGGCAATGCCATATGCATAAGTCTGCACTCGGAACCCACCCTGCAAATCGGAACACGACAATGACAAGCATTGACGCAATTGCGGCAGAATAAGATAAGGCAGTGGTACGAAATACCCGGGCGAGACGTTGCGGAACTCTACCACCTAATGGTCATAATTGTAGTGACACGAATAGCCAATCGGTCGCCTCTAACGATCTGACTAGCAGAACGGCAGTTGGTCTATTCTTCAAAGGAGCCCGGACCAACATGGGGGAAATCTAGTATATCTAGTAAATCTAGTAAATCTAGTATAAGGGGCTATGTCGCTTAGTTGATTGCCAGATACTTAGTAGTAGGAAGTGTGTCAGAGATCTCATGTGTTAACACCCAGTGTCACCGATAAGCACGAAAAGCTATCGATCCCGGTCATCGTTAGAAATAAGCGGTAATGTGACGAAGCGGACCACCACTCTTCGTCACATTTTACTCTCACCAAGCGACGGTGAAACGTGGTGAACCGAAAAGTCTAGACGTTCGGTTTATTCTGCAACCTCGCAAGGAAATCGACGTGATGATATTACTTTTAATAAATATCACTGGTTTCCTTGCGGGTGTAGGCAGTGTGAATGTCAAGACTTGACAATCACAAAACGACAAGACTACTCGAAATTTTTTCAATGTGGAAAAGGTTATACTTAGTTAATGTTTGTTAACAGCGATGGGAAGTTAAACCTAGAAGAGTTCCGTCTGATCTGCAAAGCGCTGTTCCGTAACGACAAGGGGCACATCTACCCCCTGTCGGAGGAGCGCGCCAGGCACATCTTCCAGGTGTTCGACAGGAACGGCGACGGCTACATCGATAAGGAGGAGTTCACCTTCTGCTGGAACCACTGGATCAAAGTGGTACGCACTGTTATAGCATTACCGTGAATTATGAAAACTATACAGGATGACCGGGCAGTGGACGTTCAAAATTAAGGGCGCGTATTCGATTCATGTTTTCAAGTTTTTTTCAGAGCAATATCGTAATAATGTGAGCAGATTATTCGAAAGATATTACAGTTTTTGCAAGATTAAGTATTGATTTAGTGCACTACAGAGCAAGAATATAATTTTTGATAACGGTTTTTTAAAAAGGAAAACAATCCCTGCATAGTGTTTTACCAAAATAGGCGTCAGAGTTATCTTTCAGGACGAATATAACCATTGCAATGTGCGATAATATTTCATTTTATATAGTTTTCGTTGCAAATCGAAGACACGCTGTTAAAATTTAGATACCTTATATTAAGGGCTATCCAAAATACCCCGATATATGTTATCCGATTTTGCGTAGTTTAGAAGGTACAATTTTTTAATTAAATAATTTTTTTTAAATAAAGAAATAGTCAGGGGACAAATTACACTTACTGATCTAACTTCAAAGTAAGCAAATTATTTGCTTGTTTTATAGGTGTTAGTCAACGATACTAATACATAGAAATACATATATAAATACCAGAATATATTTAATAAACACCCAAACCAGAAAATACAAACATCTATGCTCATCACACAAATGCTTGTCCCCGTCGGGAATCGAACCCGAGCCCCGTTGATTGCGTAGTCAGGGTCGCTAACCACTCGACCAACGGGACGGTATATCTAGATTCTAGACATTGCGAAACTTAATTAGAATTTATCCAAAAGTTCAAATTTACTCCCTGAACTCAGTACTTACAAACTTTCAATTAAGCATTAAAAAAAATTTTTTGGGGTTTTAAATTTAAAGTATTTTTAAAAACTTCCTAGGACATTGGACAGTAAAACAAAGCCAAATTAAACTGCTATTAACTGGGATCCTTATTCCGTAACAGACCTTTAAATTAAAATAACGCATTTTTTAATGACATAAAATTTGTGATTTTATTTAATAAAGAGTCTACAAGCAACGTTTGTACAACAACAAAAACTACTTTAAAAGTCTGTTGCCCGGTTTTGGAAGGTTGGCAATAGGCTTGCCAATTTTCATATTGTGGGGCCAAGTATCTTTGGCTAATCGTTGGTGCACTTGTTGTACCTCCGCCTACGTTTTCGGGGATACGGGTGTGAAGATACTTTTTTTTCTTACTGTACACTAGGGTGCCTTATGAATTAGATTGACTCCGACATTTTGTTTTATATATTTAAGAAAAGTATCACCACGCCTGGTTCTCTTGCGGGGTAGGCAAAGTAAACCGAACATCTATAAAATTGTCGGTTCACTACGCCCACCGTTTTGTCGGTTGGCGAAATGAAAGGTGACCCCATCGCCGAATTTTTCCAACCTGATAGCGGTTATCGACTATTCCTACTTTTAGTGGAAACCGGACCCGACGGCGTTACGTTACTCAACCGCAGCACGGCAGTGGTAACACACCACCCACACTAGACTTCGAGCTGCTACTGAGATTTTGAACTTAAGGAAATTAGAGGAAAACCTCGAAAATAACTCAGTGACACTTTCGTCCGATTCAGGGATTGAACCCGGGACTTCATGATCGAGCCGAATAGGCTATCCACTAGACCGCGAGGCAGTCTAAATTTTAATGTTATTTATTATTTTAAAAGCGAATTAATTTATTATTTCAAACTATACTCAACAAATAAATAAAATTGGAGTGTCTGTTTGTAATATAGCGAATTAATTTATTATTTCAAACTATAATCTACAAATAAATAAAATTGGAGTGTCTGTTTGTAATATTAAAATAACCCCTTTTTACTAAATGCATAAATGTGTAAACACGGTACCTATACCGAAATAACATTTACAATTTTTGTCTGTCTGTTCCAACGATTCTCTGCAACGGCTGGACCGATTTTGACGGGATTTTCATTGATAGATAGCTAAAGTAATAAGGAGTAACTTAGGCTACTTTTATTTTAGAAATGTTACCACGCGGACGAAGTCGCGGGCACAGCTAGTACACAATATGAATGCAATAAATTATTTTTTGTACATTAACTAGATACTAGACTGTGCCTCTATTAAATAGAATGACTTATATCCATAATTATTGAATTATTTATATAAATAGAACTAGCTTTTACTCGCGGCTTCGCTCGCGTTAAATTGATATGTATAACACCCCCTATTTTAAGGGGTTGGGGGAATATTTCCAAAAAAAATTACCTACTAATTTTTAGCTTTTTACCTTCAGAATGCTCCATACAAACTTCCACTCCCCATTTTAGGGAAGTGGGGAGTTAGAAAGAGATAAAAAGTAACCTATGTCACTCTCCACCTCTTCAGCTATCTCCACTAAAAAAATCACGTCAATTCGTAGCTCCGTTTTGCCGTGAAAGACGGAAAAACACACGTACACTTTCACACATGTATAATATTAGTATGGATTTAGTTTTGATTACGTTTTGTTGTTGTCGGAAGTAGATCGTGCGTCCGGTGAGCGCGTTCCTCGTGGTGGACGTGCAGAACGACTTCATCTCCGGGACCCTCAACATCAGCAAGTGCAACGCGCAACAAGATGGCGCCGAGGTAACACACAGCATTTCGTCAATATGACTGCTTCCTTGCCCCGTGTTGGTCCCGGGCTCCTTTGAAGAATAGGCCAACTGCCGCTCTGCCAGGCAGATCGTAAATGGCGACCGATTGGCTATGCGAGTCACAACTATCGTGGCTACTAGGTGGTAGCGTTCTGCATTGTCTCGCCCGGGTCTGGTACCACCGCCTTACCTATTCTCGCCGCAATAGCGTCAGTGCTTGTCGTTGTCGTGTAACGGTTTGGAGGGTAAGGTTTTTTTTTTTTTTTTTTTTTTTTTTATATCATAAGATAGCAAACAAGCAGATGGGTCTTCTGATGGAAAGAGTCAACCATCGCCTATAGACACCAAAGATGTTAATGGTGCGTTGCTATCTTGTGGCGAGGTCTAATGCCACATGCATAAGTTTACCGGCTACCTTACCCTCCAAACCGGAACACGACAGCGACAAGCACTGACGCTATTGCGGCAGGAATAGGCAAGGCGGTGGTACCTGACCCGATAAACTTATGCATGTGGCATTAGACCTCGCCACAAGATAGCAACGCACCATTAACATCTTTGGTGTCTACAAGCGATGGTTGACTCTTCATCAGGAGACCTTGTTTGCTATCTTGATATAAAAAATATGTAAACGGTTGACCTTGCAGGCCATCTCTGAATCTTCTATAGGTTGAAAAATTTCGAAGTAATGTTGAAAAACCTTTTTTAAAAAATGTAAGTACGTTTTTGATAAATCCCAAACAAATTGTCCGTTTTTTGATCCAATTAACGGTATGTGACACAGGTTTTAAAGAAAAAAGCTTATCAGGTTTGTAAGTCAATCGTTATATTATCTTTAAAGTTATTTCTAAAATATTAAGTAAGTGTGCTAAAAAGCACGTAATTTTAATATTTAAATAGCTGTAACTTTTGAAAATTAGATTCAGTTTTCATTTTTGAAACAGCATTTGACGTAATGTGTTTAGTACTAAAATATCGTAGAATACCAAAAAATTATTAGTTATGCAAAATTTCGACTTTATGTCGAAAAAAAAAATTTTTTTCAAAATGTTTCGTCACCGATTACTCCCAAACTAATAAACCGATTTTAATGCAATTTATGCGTTAGACATAGTTTATTGGGAAATAGAGCTGATAAGATTTTGTACTCAATCGGTACATTAATCTTGAACTTGTATTAAAAAAATACTGTTTCGCTAAAAATATTTTTGAGGTTTGTTCAAAATTTCTGTCTCCTGGCCCGACCTGGTTCAAATTTTCAGGAAGCCTAAGTTGTGTGAAATCCAATCGAATGCCATCAACCGCGTTTCGGTCGGTCCAGCCGTTCAAAAGTTATGAGAGATGAGAGAGATGTTTACATACACACACACACACACCCATACAGACATACTGACGTCATCGTGAAAATAGTCGGAAAAGGTTCCTAGGACCTCAAAACATGGAGATCTGGTGAAAACTCGACTTTCGAAAGTCGGGACAAAATCAGTGACTTCCCTGTCGGTTTCGCCTTTACGGTATCTTCAGAGCTATTATAGTACCTACTTATTATAAAAATATAACATTGACGTATCTTAACAAACATTTTGCACAAACATGAGGTAGGCATGAATTTACTGAATATATGGCAAATGGTCGCGGCAAAAGTATTTTCGTATTGTTCATAGAAAGGAAAATATTTTTTTTAGGTATAATTTTTTATTTATTTGTAATATGTATGTGTCGTTTTGACCGATAACATGTTGCCATCTTGTGGGTAGTGCCATGATCCCATTCCTGTAGAAATTTTGAGATTTTTGATTAAAAAATCTGACAGGTAGTGTTCACAGTGTTCTTTGAGGTTAGCTTTATGCTTTCCAAAGAGTTCTACAAAGACCGAACAGGTGGAAATCTGATGGAGCAAGGTCATACGGAGGATACATCAACACATCCCAGCCAAGCTCTCTCAATTTTTGCTGCGTGGCTATAGATGAGTGCGGTCTGGCGTTGTCATGGTGGAACACCACGCACTTCCTATTCACCAGCTCCGGCCGGTTTTTCTGAATAGATTTTTTTAATCTCATCAGTTGCTGACAATAGAGGTTAGAATCAATAATTTTACCCGGTGGCAAAAGCTCATAGTGGACGATTCCTTTCCAATCCTACCATACACATTATTGCATTACTTTGTTTCGAGACAGGCAGGGCTTTGGCACGGTCTGTGGGGCTTATCCATGCTTCGCCCATGATCTTTTACACACATTCTTATCGTAAGTCACCCATTTTTCATCACCCGTAATCAACTGTTTAAGAAATGGTTCTGAATTGTTTCAACAAAGAATCGCAAATGGAAACACGTTGCATTAGGTATCTTTCAGTAAGATCATGTGGTACCCAAATGTCAAGTTTTTTCTTGTACTCAGACTCTCGTAAATGACGTAAAACTGTTATATGATCAACATCCAGTGCTTCAGCAATGTCGTAGCTACTAATATGTCGATCTTGCTCCACTTTCTCAAAGATGGCACTAATTTTATCTGTGACAGGGTGTCCACTGCGAACCTCATCTTTCACACTAAAATTTCCAGACTTGAAACGCTTGAACCACATTTGTGCTACTCCTATTGATACTACATTAAGCCCGTAAACCGCACATTTTATTCGCGGCGTTCGTCGCATTTTTACCTTTTTTGTAATAAAACTTTAAAATGTACCGAATTTATTCGTCACATTTTTACCTTTTTTGTAATAAAACTTTAAAATGTACCGAATTTCTTCGTCACATACGTTCATTTTGCTTGCTTGAAACACAATCGAAAAATGGCGGGAACTATTTTTTTTATTTATTGCATCTTCAGAATGTCACCATTTTATGTACAATATTTAATAACGATTTCCGACGGGGATAATCATTTGTGTGATGAGCAGGGATTGAAATTGTCAAAGTAAATATGCTCCTTGGTAATTATTAATTGGTATTAAGATAATTATGAAACAGACATAAGAAAAGCTTATGTCTGTTTCATAAGTTTCTTGGCCATGTTAAAAGAATGAAAGTATGTGTAGTTTAATAATTTAATGCGTTTCTAATGCATATAGTATAAAAATATTTATTTTCTGCACTCCTACGTCATATATAGTCCACCATATATAGGCTAATATATAGTCCACCATTCCCGTGACTGTCGTAAAAGGGGTACAAAGTTATACCATTGCGCCTACAAAATAAATTTAATTTAAAAATGTTTCCCCCGTAAATCGCCGTATTCGTGAGTGATTGCCTCCGGGACGGCGGGACCTACCGTGAAAACAAGTCCCACGGGACAGACCGAACACCGGACATGACACACAACCTAACATGGATTCTGAAGTGCAGACCGTTTCGTGGCTAATTTCAGGGTCAGGAAGACCAGACCCCGATACCATTTATCTGCTCAGTCAAGCGAAGTTCAAACGGCATTGTCTTTTTTTAATCGTTAGGTAGCAAACAAGCAGATGGCCCTCCAGATCGAAAATATACTATCATCTATAGACAACAACGATGTTAATGATGCATTACTATCCGTACAGCGGGATGGCACACCGCATGTATAATTGCTGCACATAGTATACCTATTAACGAATACATAGTGACATATACATTGTGTATAGAACTATTTACGCGTCTTTTGTACTGCATAAAATCGTACACCGTTATACGTTTACGGATTTTCTCGGTGTAAGGCCGCGTTTTCGATCTGGTAGTAGTTTAAATAAAAGTTGACGCACCAAACTAACCTGTAAAAAGTTTTATTGAATAAAGTAGTTTTGATTTTAGATTTAAACAAACGCTCACCGGAGTTGTCAAGCAAATCGAATTAACTTAAACGTATTCAATGTGCAATGGCACACAGTTTAATGTGATAACTGTTGAAAACGGCGGCTATTTATTTTTAAACGTTCAAAAATTTACTCTTAAATGAATACCTGGCTTGAAGTACGTTTAAAAAAAGCATCTTCTCGCCCATATCCCCGAAGGGGTAGGCAGGGGTACAACAAGTGCACCCACGATTAGCCGAGGATACTTGGGTCCCACAATGTGTCAGGTGGCAAGCCTATCGCCAACCGGGCGCTTTCCAATCCCGGGCAACTTTGTGTTTCTCAGAAAACTGAAAAAAAAAAACATTTTTTTTTATGTGCCCGACCCGGAAATCGAACCCGGGACCTCATGGGGTCAACGCCAACGCTGGACCACTAGACCACAGATGCGAGATCGTTAAATATACGATACGATAAACATAACGTTTAAAATCGAATATTAATCAATACAGGATAATGCCGTGTGTACCCAGCCCTACGTAATTCAAGAGGCTTTTGGCTAATAGCACTAACATTAGCTAAGGACGATCCTAAATAGTATAAAGTCACTTCTTGTCTTATATGAAAACTAGCGACCTGCCCACGGTTTCACCCGCGTAACTTATGTTTCCGTATGAATATCGAAAAGGTTTATATACTTAAACCTCCCTCAAGAATCAATCTATCTATAAAAAAAACCGCATCAAAATCCGTTGCGTAGTTTTAAAGATTTAAGCATACATAGGGACATAGGGACAGACAGAGAAAGCGACTTTGTTTTATACTATGTAGTGATAATGTGACAGCGTGTCACTAAATGGTGTCTTAAGACAAGGATGGTGCAATTAGCTACGAGTATTATCCTCTTCACCCTAGTTGTTCCCTATAGCAGCGACAGATTGTTTATTAATTAATTACCTCCTTCCTTTTGATCACATTCAACGTAGAGGGGCGAAAATCAAATCGAATTTTGAAGACAGGACTATAGTTTCAAATCGGCTCGATTCTTTGGCATTACGTAGCAATATTACACTTTGCATTTTTCTGAGTTCTAAGAAACTGTTTGGATTGATTCCTGCCGCCGAATCTCACCATCGGGTATCGCGACAAAATTCAAAATTTCATCCTTACCATCTCGATATCTGGAAATCCACAACCATGCGATTGTCGAGACACTTTTTGACCCGCACTACTCCTATGTGAAACCAGTTATCGACAAAGAATTTTTCGAACAGATTCGACTTAGGGTCCTTTCAGGTAAAGAGCTTACTCATTCTTAAATGACCGGCAACGCACCTGCAAGAATCCTAGTAGTCTATGGGCGGCGGTATTCACGTACCATCAGGTGAGCCTCCGTCCGTTTGCCCCCTCTTAATAAAAAATATTAACACCGGTCGCCAATTCTAGCTACTTGGCAGAAATATGAGTTTTCTCGATGAGGAATCCAGACCAAGACGCAGGATAGAGTTACTGTGTAATCAATAAGTAGTCACGACGTTTGAACGTTATCGGATATGTCGTGCGCGGCCCGGTATCGACGGCAGTTAGCATAAGTAATGCCGCAGTGCATTCATTACCGACCGATTGAGGCTATATTTAGGACAGACTGCTTTGCGGACATACACATACACACAACATACAAGCGGAGAGACAACAATAAGGACTTGATTGGTACTCTTATGTTATTGAATGGCGAACAAGCAAATTGCTTTCCTAATGGAAAGAAATCACAGTGTTAGTGACATCATTAACATCTGTGGTCTCTTTCCAAAGACAAGCCGTGTGGCAGAATGGTAATGCCTCATGTAAAAGTCTACCTGCTACTTTATCCTCCAAACCGGAACACGACAATGACAAGCTATTGCTGCAGGAATAGATAAGGCGGGCGAGACGTTGCGGAACCTTACCAGGCCAATCCTTCGCGTTATACGAATTACCTGGTCCGATAGTCTATTCTTTAAATAGGACCCGGACCAGCAGAGGTTAATCCGTAATATAAAAATATCCTTCATCTATCGGATATCGGATGATTTGTGTGCGGCTGTGCGTGGCAATATCGCAGCTGGAATTACCGGCAGGGGTGTTTCCAAACGGTTACGACTTGTAGACCTTCAAGAAGAGAGCCTTCTCATTCTTAAAAGGCGGGCAACGCAACTGCAAGACCTCTGGTATTGCGGATGTCCATGGGCGGCGGTGATGACTTACCATCAGGTGCACATCCTGCTCGTTTGCCCCCTCTTCTGAAAAAAAAGAGATATTATGTAAAGCCTATTTCGTTGCAAGATAGGCAGAGTGCGCCGAACGTTAATTTAGGTTCAGATTAACCATGAATCACCAGCGTGTTGACTGATGAAAACACCATAGCCGTATTTTGTCAAGTTCGCTTTTTTTTATTTTCTCTCGTCAAAATGGGTTCTTGTTACATATTTGGTTGGCTTAATATCTATTTGTACACCCGTTTGTGAGAGACTGGTGTCTGAGGTAGATTCTAGAAGATCCTGTAGTACGGGTCGCCAGGCCTCCACTTCGCGGTTTCACTTGACATTAGGTACATTAGGTATCTTAACATTATTACATTATTCTTATTTGTGGTAACGGAGACCTACAGCATCCCACCATTTCCGAGTATCAAGGTACCAGCTGACCGTCACCAGATTCCGGGCTGGTACTGTGACGGAACCAGCAACCGTCGTGCCTACAGGTTAAGCAATGTTCTTCCAGCTGAGCTTCGTGTCGATGATGCCACGCGGCGAAATTCTCCTTTACTTTGTGGTCGATTGTACCGATTGTACTGACCGCTGAATATACATATCTCTGTGTATTGACAGGATCAATAATTACAAATCGAAGGAGAATTTCCCCACATTGGATCATCAACGCGTAACTCAGTTAGGAAAGTGTCCTGCCTACAGCATGGTCACTGGTTAAATTTCGATCGTGTCAAGGTTTTTCTTTATTGTTTAAATGTATTTTAATTCTTCTCGCCCGAAGCAAGTGCTAAAAACATACTTACAAATTATATTTAATTGAGGCGTACTATGTAGCTAAGCGATATTGTCTATTATGTTGGTTGAATATGACTTTTAGCTATCGTGTCCTTCATTATGTAGTGTTTTTCACCTGCACCTATATGTAGTTTGTATTTTTTAACTTCCCACTACGTATATAGATAAGGAAGTTACTGATTTTAGCCCGATTTTCAAAAATCGAGTTTTCACCAGATCTTTACGTTTTGAGGTCCTAGGAATCGTTTCCGACTATTTTCACGATGACGTCAGTATGTCTGTATATACATATATAGTGTGTGAGTGTGCATGAATGTGCGTGAGTGTGTGTGTGTGTGTGTGTGTGTGTGTATGTATGTATGTATGTATGTACTTAAAACAACATAATCTTTTCAATATGAAATACCGACAACAACTTTACTTTGCTAGCCTCCTTTTTGATGTGATAAAATTTAAGCAGCCCACTTGTTTATATGACAAATTATCATGGCGTATTGCAAGAGCATTATTTGAGTGTAGATCAAGTTCCAACGTTTTTTCGATGCCTAAGCACAAAACAGCAGCATTTAGAGGAAGTTTTAAATTTCCTGCCACAAAGTGCTGGAACGACATTCCCCCCCCAATCCGTAACTCTCTAACTAGGGAGACTTTTAAGAAAAATATGAAGTCTTATTTACTTGAAATGCAAAACAAATAAATATAAAAAATATGAAGAAAATAAATAATTTTATTTTTATATTCATTGAATGTGTTGTTCACTCGTGGTACACGTACCATGTTTACCATGTGTGTATAATACCAATATGTAATTTTTAAAATAGGCACTTCACGATTTAAAACTTTCTCTGGGGCTTAGCTGATATAACTACTTATTCCTACCCCAGCTAAACACATGATGCCATTAATTGAATGACCGCAACAGCTTTGTTATGGATAAAATACACTTTACGGTTTTTTTTATGGTTTCTTTTATGTTTTTTTCTTCTACAAATCCATCTTTACTTATGATATGATATTGGTTAGATACTTAAGCCGCTGCTCTTTTCGGCAAGGTGCTGACAGAATACCAGCGTTACAGTCTATGCTGTAACATAATGCTGAGTCAGTAACCCTTTCTCTAAAGTGATACAATAATGGTATTAAGGTTAATTACTTATAGTTTTAGTTTTATTCTTAAGTTAAATACCTAGTACTTAAGTATCCTACTATTTTCTTATGTATCTTTACTTTCTTTTGTGTATCATTTTTTGGGAATAAATATTTTTCTATTCTATTCTATTCTATGTATGTGTATGTATGTAAACATCTTATAACTTTTGAACAGCTGTACCGATCGAAACGCGGTATATCGCATTCGATTGGATTCCGCTCAACTTAGCTTTCATGAAAATTTGAGAAATTTTGAAAATACACCAAAAAAATTTTGACTGACAAGCCGGTGAATCGGAAAATCTTTAGACGTTCGGTTTACTCTGCCAACCCCGAAAGGAAACCGGACGTAATGATGCTTTTTTTGAAACCTTAACGAAGTTAGTGTAAATTTAAAAATTATGGTCACTGCCCGAGTCTAGTCGCGAAGTTCAGTAAGACGTTTTTAATCAGTGAACTTCTATGCGTCTTGCGCAGGTATCCATATTTAACATTTTGATTAAGTTATCGAATATAATTATATAATATAATATAATTAGGCCAACATTTGATTACCTACCTATTGTTTACATATTTAGTATCAGAATCGAGTACGAACACCCTCCTTCAATATGTACAACCTTTTGCCAAGCAACCAAGGGCGGACCCAGCCTTCGGTGATGACACATTTTTGAGGGTCAGTCAAGATAGGCTCTAATCCTTATCTAATCCTAATAAAATATAGCTAGACCCCTGCCTCGACCCCCATGACCCCCCTCTGGTTCCGCCCTTGCAGACAACCTGGATCTATTTTATGTGTATATCGTTGACTTCCACTCATTGAGTCATATCACATACAAGTGAACTGTTTGCTTACTTTGGAGTTAGATCATTAGATCAATTCATGTAATTTGTCCGGTCATCC
This sequence comes from Apodemia mormo, assembly GCA_036924255.1. Classification (NCBI taxonomy): domain Eukaryota; kingdom Metazoa; phylum Arthropoda; class Insecta; order Lepidoptera; family Riodinidae; genus Apodemia; species Apodemia mormo. Next base: position 2,228,922 of record JAUPFN010000021.1, on the reverse strand, counting down.
AGTGATAGTATACTTTTAAAGAAATAACTGAGATGGTTTGCAGGAAACTGTATATGTCTTCCGACTCTCTCACTCTCACTACTCTTACGTGAATATCCAGTCGTCAACAGATTTCAAAACAACATGCTGTTATCGGTTTCTTACGAGTGAATCTGACCTTGGCATTTCTCATTTGGTTTGTTACTTCTAGTTTGCATGTTTAAGTAATGTTTGTAAAAGTTAGCATGTGTGCGTGTATGTGTGTTTGCATTCGTGTTTAAAAGGATTCACAGCAATGGAATTTTCAAATTTTCAAGTTCACATTTCCTATTCAAAAACGTTAGCCTCCGGAGACATGTCAGTCTGTGTACGTGCTTTAGACATACTTTGAATAATGTTTTGTTATTACTTTATTGTTCACTTAAAAGTAAAATTACACTTTTATTTGTGAACATTTACAAAAGGGGTGCTTATCTCTGCAAGAGATTTATAAGTTAGTGAATAAAATATTTTCAGCAGAATTCCAATATTTAACTTTTATTTCCATACAGCCATCATGCAGCCGACGTACTTGGTCATTATTAATATTTCAATTTCAACGTTTCTCGTATTTATACACATACACATGGAGTTTTTAAAAGGGGTATAACTGAAAATTGCACGAGTAAAGTCGAGGGCAACAGCTATTATTCTATAAGTCGGGAGAGTGAAATGTAATGATAAATTCCCTGCATATAAGGAATTGTTTTGGATTCAAAAAATGCTACGTCTAATGGTAAAGCTCTCTTGAGCCTTAACATTCCTTATACCCAGTCGATCAATCCAGACTTCTTTTGAATTCCTTCCAAATGATGCAGTTCCTACCTCGTGTCTTGCGAATTATTCATATTCTGCTATTTTTTAGGGATCTGTACCTAAAACGAAAGCGAAACCCTACTACTAATCCTTCGCTGTCTGTCTGTCACCAGGCTGTATCTCATAAACCGTGATAACTAGAAGGCTGAAATTTTCACAAATTATGTATTTCTGTTGCCGCTATAATAACAAATAGTAAAAATAAAAATATTAAGGGGGTCCCCATACGAAAAACGTTTTTTTTTTTCATATTTTTTGCAACGATGGTATGGAACCATGTTGCGCGAGTCCGACTCGCACTTGGCCGGTTTTTTGATTTATTTTTAAACAAAAATTTTTAAAAATGTATTTTTTGTCGTTGTGTTAACTTAAAGACAAATAGCCACGGTCATTTTTTACTGTATTTTTTTGGTTTTGTTAACAATTTTTATTTTATCTTTTAAATTTTATGAATCATAATTTTAATACTATTTTTTTTTTTTTATATCATAAGATAGCAAACAAGCAGATGGGTCTCCTGATGGAAAGAGTTAACCATCGCCTATAGACACCAAAGATGTTAATGCGTTGCTATCTTGTGGCGAGATCTAATGCCACATGCATAAGTTTACCGGCTACCTTACCCTCCAAACCGGAACACGACAGCGACAAGCACTGACGCTATTGCGGCAGGAATAGGTAAGGCGGTGGTACCAGACCCGGGCGAGACAATGCAGAACTCTACCACCTAGTAGCCACGATGGTAGTGACTCGATAGCCAATCGGTCGCCTTTTACGACCTGCCTGGCAGAACGGCAGTTGGCCTATTCTACAAAGGAGGCCGGGACCAACACGGCGAATTTTTAAATTAATTATAGTTTTTATATATTTCCTTCTATTTATAATTTTACTTACATAATACATTTTTTCGACTAGTAAAAATCTTAGTTAAATCTTGAAGACTGGTAAAGTAGGTATGTGTGTTTGTGTTACACATGTGTGTTTGTGTTTGTGTTACACTGACATACACACACACGCGCGCGCGTGTGTGTGTATGTCAGTGTAATGTAAACACTCCCTTGAATTCCGGTTTTTTTTCAAATAACAAGTGATACTTGTCAAAGTTGCCAAATGCGGTAGATCACCATCAAAATTTGAAGTTCCATCCTCACCATCTCGATGTCTGGAAATCCACAACTGTGAGTTTCTCTCGACACTTTTTGCCTCGCACTACTTTGTTGTGGAACCAATTACCGGCAGGGGTGTTTCCGAACGGATACGATATAGGGACCTTTAAGGAAAGAGCTTACTCATTCTTAAAAGGCCGGCAACGCAACTGCAAGACCTCTAGTATTACAGATGTCCATGGGCGGCGGTGATCACTTACCATCAGGTAGAACCTCTTGCTCGTTTGCCTCCTCTTCTAAAAAAAATCTCGTCAACTAAAAAAGTGGTAGGTAAATGCATCCAGAAGCACCTTCGGGCATTGACTTCGCTCTGCCTGCCTCGGAAGGGAGTGAAATATTTAAAAAGTTGCCCCACCCAGCGGCTCTCACTCACCGTCCTCCGACATGTGTAGGGCGGAGTCTCGCCATGGCTAATCAAAGGGCACGTTTGTTTGATCGATGCGGAGATAGCGGGAGATATACTTTGTTATCAAACAACTACCTGAGCTCACTTGTAACCGCATACATAGAAAATTATACACGTTTACTTATTTTACCTAACTGATAGTCTCGGCGGTCAGACACATGACTGATTTTGGCTTGATGATTGTTATAACCCTATCAAAGTGTCTATTGTTTATTACCAATCTTGTAATGTAAAAATCAATATTATCACTTGATCCTTATGTTATTTTATTCTATTCCGTTGGTTCCGGGCTCCTTTGAAGAATAGGCCAACTGTCGTTCTGCGAAGCAGGTAGTAAAAGGCGACCGATTGGCTATGCAAGTGGCTATTAGGTGGTAAAGTTCTGTATTGTCACGCCCGGGTTTGGTACCACCACCTTACCTATTCCTGCCGCAATAGCGTCAGTGCTTGTCGCTGTCGTGTTCCGGTTTGGAGGGTAAGGTAGCCGGTAAACTTATGTATGTGGCATTACTATCCCACTACACGGATCCGTTAAGGTTCCGTCAGCAACGTTCCGTTAAGGTCTTTGGTGTCTATAGGCGATGGTTTCTCGTTCTATCAGGAGAGCCATTTGCTTGTTTGCTATCTTATGATATAAAAAAATACTTATATGTATTTCTATGCATTAGTATCGTTGACTATCACGCACATTATAAACAAATAATTTGCTTTATTTAGATTATTTGTACAATTTATCCAGCGATATTTATTCATTTATATGCAGTCACTAAATTCTGTTCCTGAATGATTTCGAATCGGCGCTTTGTAATAAGATTATCCAAAAGCATATCGTTTAAGATTTTTTCCGAGAATTATATTTTATCTACCATCAGGTGTTAGCGGTGAGTCTGAACTCTAAAACATGATTTTATAATGACGAATAAATACACCCAGGACCTATTTACTACGAAACATGATACACGACGGTAATCCGTTATCCGAACCAGATTAATATCGTAGACAAACATTACGATAGTCTCGCTCCCTTGAGCCTCGCCCGCCATTACACGATAACACGTCGTCAGAATATTACGCTGCTGTGATCAACCTCCAAATGACTCACACGACAATGGCTAAGAGACTTTCCCGGTAGTTACTCTTTCCTCCATTTATGATTTACCTGACAAAACACCAACTCTAGCAACGTCCTCAACAACTCCAGCAACAGTTTATTCCTCAACGGAACCCGGACCAGCACGGGAAAATTACTAAATACTGGAATATGTTTAATAAACACTCACACAGAGAAATACAAAAAATCTATGCTTATCATACAAATGTTTGTCACTGCCGGGATTCGAACATGAGCCCCATCGATTGCATAATCAGGCTCGTCAGCCACTCGACCAACGGGGCGGTCTATGTTTGTATTTCCAATTCTGTTTTCGATAATTTTGTAATGAATTGTAGTATCTTTTCAGCTTAATTAGCACAAGTGGACTGTAGGTTCAAGGCTCTATACACGAATATACTGTCATTTGTTACAAATCAATAAAACATAAATAATTGTATTCAATGTCAAAACTTTACTTATTGTGTTAGTGTGGTATAGTAGTGGCCGCGTTTCCGATCCGGTAGTAGTTTTAAAAAAATATGTTGACGTGTCAAAATAACTTGTGAAAAGTTTTATTGAATAAAGTACTTCTGATTTCTGATTTCTGAGTGTGCTATCAAATGTAATGAACTTAATATAGTTCAAAATAAATGAATTGTCTTTATAAATGCTAGCACACCTCGCTGTATGGAATAAGTTCTGACTCGTTCGTCTAATTGTAAGCTAGGTGTCTTTCTCTCGAAGAAATGAATCATATAAAACGATAAGTCCTTAATAATTATTAGTATGCACGTTACATTGCTATATCTATGTAATCTATTTTATTGTGTACTAGCTGTTCCCGCGACTTAGAGCTTAGAGCTTTTCAGTGTAAAAAAGACTAGTTCGGACACGGTAAAGCGTGGCTAAAGTGCGGGCTTAGGTCATACAGAACTATAAAATATTTTATTTCTTTTTTACTTCGCATCTAGGGAATGCAATACTGGGATACCGCGATCCCGCACGGGGTTGGCGATATTTAGGAAAAGCAAAAATTACGCACTCGGGAGCACGCGGCGGCATATAGTCCAACACAACTACCAGCAGCCATAATGTCGCTTCAAATGAACGCCAGCAATGACTAATGTAAAAATCTTCTGGTACATGACACCCTAACTTTAATAAGGTTATAACAATCTTGAGATATTGATAAGAAAATAAACTATTTTGAGTCAATCGAACTTAAAGGTACTAAAATTTTATTCGCGCATAACGTCTTAATGACGATTGTTCTTACAGAATGCACAATGAGTATATTCCGCAGCTGGTAATTAGTATGCTAAGTCAGGAGCTATTTAGCAGATGAAATAAACATGTAGGGCGAGTTAAATTTACGGACGATATGTTACAACCCAGCCATGCGGATACCGCATCATCAACATCAAGTGGTTTTAAGATTCTGACAATTCATATAAATTTCCTGTTCAGAAGTTGGTACAATTAATGCTGCCGCAGACTTAGTCTTATAGGCTTTCTTGTATAGCCTTGCTCTTACGGCAAACATTGTTACCTACTTAATAGATGAAAATCACGCATTCATCCAGCAAACTGAATCGTTTTGTCGATTTTCACGTAGAAATACCAACACAGACAAAACCGCAGAATAATCAAATACCTTAGCCACAATGCACCATTATGCGGCTAAACACAGTTCAGAACAAAAATAGATAAATGCCAATCCATTAAAATGATATCCTCAATCAAATCACTTGTCAAAACTACAATGGAGGCTTCACACCTAAAGGTGAGGCGCAATTAGACCATCGAAATAGTTCCCGCGACGGTACCACCTGGCACCCCAATCGGGGTGGTAACGTTTCGATTTGTTGCTAGTTTAAATCTACTTTGAACTTGCCCTAATAAGATTTAACTTTGGAGCGCTTCCAATAGCATGAGTTCCGGTTTTATGGTAATGTTGTAGTTTTTGACAGCGCATAATCAATAATTGGATGTTCAATTATTTATGTGAATTTTCAAAAATGTATCTAAATTAAAGTAAATAAGCAAAGTCTCCGAATGTTATTACATTAGTTTGTATCACGATTTAAGTACTGTTTACTGGCTGGTGACATAAATACGTAATCCCATCGCAGCATTTATTCGGCATAAAGAAGTTTTTAACAAATTTGGAAAATCATACTATCAATATATTTTCATAAAACTATACTTTAAATTTGATCTTTGTTAACTGGTTTCGTGCAATGTGAAAGAAAATTACCTCATATATTATTTGATTGTAATTAAATATCTAAGTTTCATTTTTGTTTAAATTCATTAAAGTCAAAAAAAACCATTAACCAAACTATCAGTTTATTCATTATCAGTTTTTGGGGACAAACAAAAATTACAGAAAAAATTAAATATTTTTATAATTATTTGACTTTTTTAAGGGCAATTTGTGGCCTAAAGCCACAATGGTTGCAAATGATTTCGGCTATGTCTCCCAGAAAAGCTAACATCGTTGTGTCAAGCACGTTGTGGACTTAAACTCAAAATTTTCTTCCTATAGAATTTCGTAAAATTATATAACTAGATTACTGACTAAATCATATCATGAAGGTCTGTTGGCAGCATATCCGGACTCCAAATCAGAATATCAAGGTCTATTGGCAATGCATTCTCACACTCCACAACAGGACAGGATCTAACATTAGATTCCAAAGCACAATTTTAGGGTCGGTTAGCAGTGCATGCTCACACCCTAAGTAAGAGCATCAGGATCTGCTGGCAGTGCTTGCTGAGACTCCCAATGAAAGCATCTAGTGTGTATCCAATTAAAATTTTAAATGAAGTGATTCATGTAAATCAGTAGTAACTATTAATCTGTGGTATCGTGTTTGGCTCGTCGCTTTTCTTTAACGACCTGCCTGGCAGTTAGGTGGTTTACTTTTAGAAACGGTTTCCAACGAACACCGAGGGGAATTGTTTCATCCGTATTTACCTTTTACAAATCAATTATGATTAAATAGATATTTTTGCAAATCAAGGTTGTTAAGCATGGAATCAGCCCGCTCAGTGTACTGTGACAATAAGTCAAGGCGTACATATACAATGGCACCCGATACGGCGACTCGGGTAACCGCATTATGCTAACCACGGCAAATTGATCTTTTGTCATACACATCACATTAATACGAGTCATTGGTTGTTTTTATTTCAATCACGACCTTATAAACATTTCTATTTTTATACAATAGATTCTTTTATATTGAATATTTACCATAGAATAGGCAGTGGAGTTCTGCAACGTCTTGCTCGGGCTTGGTACCACCGCCTTACGTTTTTTGCCGCAATAGCGTCAGTACTTTTTCTAAATATGAAATTTAGGTATTTAATTATCAATTTTCTTTGAAATCCTATATTTGGATAGTAGGGGATAGCCCAAGAGGGAATTTTGGTAGAGCGCGTCAGATTAACATGGGGAAGATACCTCGCATACTGTTGATGCTCTCCACCAAATACAAGCCATTTCTATAGAGGGGGGGTAACTAGGGCAGAAAAAAAAACAAAATTAAGATAACTTTGGCTTGTGGAAATTGTTTTCGTTATTCTTACATTATTTCCTATATAATAAAAGGGACGCGCTCGAGAATGTCAAAACAAAGTTTTCTCTGCAATTTTGTGACCCTCCCACTCCCTTACGCTACACGTGAATCGGCAGATTTTCCAATTTTTAGATGGAAATTGACCCACTATATCTTAATCTGAAGCGATTTAGTGTTACCATGGCACAGATTTTTTAAATCATTTTTTTATCTGTAGCTTTTTTCTCCACCATTGAAATGCAAGATTTTATATAACCTTTCATTTTTCCTATAATTTAATTTCTTACGACGCTCGAGTAACTACCCATTTACCATCGTGGGCTCCCCTACTATGACTGCTGTAGTCTGTAATTACCCAGTCTACATGTCATTGAATCAAAAAGTAGTGTGAGTGGAACGAACTTACCGAAGGTCTGGATAGAAGTTCGTTCCATAATAAAGAAGACCTCAGCGATACATTAGTGCACTCGCGTCCACTTCACTTTCACCCATGTCAATAGCAAAGTCTACCTTAATCAATAGAAAAATACGCACGTTTCGCTTCGTAACCGAAGCATCTTCAGGAGAGTCGCCTCGATGGTCTAGCATTATAGGCATATTACAGACTTAAGCATAGAGGCGTAGTCATGGGTTCGAAACATTACAAGTATTTTAAATATCGCTTTAAATCCGCAGCGAACCGAATATTGTTCGTTTTCAAAAAAAGTCACATGCATAAGTTTACCGGCTACCTCACCCTCCAAACTGGAACACGACAGTAACAAGCACTAACGCTATTGCGGCAGGAATAGGTAAGGCGATGGTGCCAGATCCGAGCGAGACAATGCAGAACTCTAGCACCTAATAGCCACGATGGTAATAACACGCCTAGCTAATCTTTCGCATCTACGAACTGCCTGGCAGAACGGCGGATGGTCTATTTTTCATAGGGAGCCTGGACCTACTTGGCCGAAATTGAATATGAGCTCGCCCGATACGGGCGTGGCGGTATTTATTTAGTTTACTTCGACGACACGCTTGCTTTGATTCTGGGTGCTGCGATGACAATAGTTGATTACTTACGATCAGGTGAGCAAGAGGCACATTTATCATATCATACTAATATTAGTCATATGTGGGTACTAATAATATAATCGCGAAAGTTTGTAAGAAAAGATGGATGGATGTTTGTTACTCTTTCACTCAAAAACGGCTCAACTGATTTGGATGAAATTTGGCATTGATAATGACCTGGAATAGCACGTGAATACTTTTTATCCTGAAAAAATAAGTTGTTCCCCTGAGATTCATAAAAAAAAAATATGATGCAGCCGGCAGTGGGCTGCACGGTGCAGTTATTTCCTCACACAGGGTTACTTTTACAGGTCCAGCCAAATGTTAAAATAAGAAATTAAATATTTTATTGAAAGTGCGTTTTAATTATTATTGTAAAATTAATATAAGACAATATGAAAATATTCGTTTAAAAAAATATCCCACCAAATTCATGAATTGGATGCACTCAGTCCTCTAAATAAACTCTGTAATGCAGGCAGTGTGTCATTTTACATTTACCTATAATTACGATATCTAGTAACTATTATGTAATCTGTCGCACTAAGTACATTTTTCCCGATAACTTTTAATTTGGTCGAAGGCACTAAATATTTTAGTTCTAATTTTGCGTAATTGAAATTATATCCATGCGTTTTGTTGTTTGTCTCAAATAAAAATGAAATTTTGAATTTTTTAAATTATTTTTTTATTACATAAATCGAACATATCGATTCTGAACAGCCTCTGAAAATTTGACAAGAGCTTTGTAAATCTTTAGAAATTCTGAAGGTAATGGTAATTGCAGGTGGTGGAGCCCATCAACCGCCTCCTGGAGACGGTGCCGTTCGACTGCGTGTTCTACTCGCTGGACTGGCACCCGCCGGACCACGTGTCCTTCATCGACAACGTGCATCTGCGGGAACTGCACCCTTCGAGCCCGGTGAGCTGCTAGAGTTATCTCCTTGTGTGTACACTGTACACTGTCGCATCCGTGGTGTTTTGGTAATACTGATATAGATACAATTGACAACATACCATTTTTAACGCCCTTGTATTATAATTTTAACTGATACTGGATTGAAAAATAGAATACCCGTATTTTTTATTTTCTCGAAATTCTTCCTATTCCATACTATTATAAATGTGAATGTAACTCTGTCTATCTGTCTCGTCTTCATGTCTAAACCACTAAACCGGTTTGGACGAAATTTGGTACAAATATAGTATGAGACTCGAGAAAGGACATAGGATAATTTATTTTAACGGGAACTATGCGGGTTTTATTTTAGAATTTTTCCACGCAAAGAAAGTCGCGGGCATAGCTAGTTCTAAATAGAGATAACTGCCAAATGACGTCATTTATAAGGTTGTATTTGTGACCCGACAAAAAAGCATATGTCATCTAGTGACATTTATAATATCAAGCATTCTAGTTTGCAGAAATATTATTGCGAAATATCAAATAAATCCAGGTGTTGATTACAAATAGAGCAGAGCGGAGTCACTCAAACAGGTCTTTGATAATATTCTAATACAAATAAACAATACGGCTGCGGCGTGCACCAGGTAATGACACTGGGTATGCACTATGCGGAAGGGTACTCGGTCATAAAAACTGTTTTTATAGATTTTTAGCATAGCCACAGCCACGCTACGGATCTCTAAGTCGGGAACCATGACAACAGAACAAGTCTTAGATGTACTTCTATTCATGTACATCTTCTACGGCAACAATATCCCAATTCAGAGAGCCAGTTATACGTTTCATAACTTTTAACATGAAACTTCCGAGTTACATTTACTTTTTGCTGGTTTAATTGTAACTCGGGTACACACCTACCTTTAGACACAATTTGAATCTTTTCACTGAATGACAATTGTGAGAACTTGTTATTTTTATTTTTTTATAAACACACATTTTCAACACAAACTTCACAATCAAATAACATTTAAAAAAAATTTACAATTAATGCACTAATAAAAGCAAATCACTACAATTATTATTGAAACTCCGTAATAAACTTAAATGTACAATTTTTCAAATGTTAAAAAAATGTTCTAAGAAAACTAATAATAAATATATGACGCAAACAAAATAATAAACTATGCTTATCATACGAAAAAAAGCAAATGGCTTCGTAAAACACAAATACATTTTTTTTTATTTATATCATAAGATAGCAAACAAGCAGATGGGTCTCCTGATGGAAAGAGTCGACCATCGCCTATAGACACCAAAGTTTTTAATTGTGCGTTGCTATCTTCTGGCGAGGTCTAATGCCACATGCATAAGTTTACCGGCTACCTCACCCTCCAAACCGGAACACGACAGCGACAAGCACGGACGCTATTGCGGCAGGAATAGGCAAGGCGGTGGTACCAGACCCGGACGAGACAATTCAGTAATCTACCACCTAGTAGCCACGATGATAGTGACTCGCATACCCAATCGGTCGCCTTTTACGACATACCTAGCAGAACGGCCCGGATCCAACACGGACAAAACATTTCTCCCATTTAAAAAAATAAAACCTTACTAAACAAAAATGCATAATGTGCAACTGTGATTTATTAGATTTCCATCTATTAATTTTAGTCATATAATACGCATTAGCAAAATTTTACGATACGCGACGATTACTCTCGGTAATTGCCAAACTGTACAGACTGCGGCAGTACATTACGTCATCGCTGTTTACGAAATTCATAGATGTGTGCGCTTGCGAACTGAATACAGACACAAAAATTACTATACACATGCGAACAAACCTACTGCGCCGAGACGGCGCATGCCTTTAGTTAGAGTCGCCAAACGCCTGGCAAACATAATGTTTGTGTGCTTGCAAATAGGTGCTATTTATAAAATATTAGACGTTTTATTTTTAATTAATATATTTTGTTTATTCATTTATTTACTATTAATTAAAGTCATGAATGGCAAGTAAAGCACTGCTTAATTGCATTTAGGGACTGCACGCCACTGCAATACGGAGAGTGGTTAAGTGAAAGATTGACATATTTGACATCATATAATGACATCCCCATTATACTTTTTAAACTATATGTTTTAGCAAAACAAAGGAAATCACTTTATTCTGCCATTTAAGTCACGTCATAACACGTTTTTTCATTATATTTTTTCTCTAGTTACGAAAAAAAATTAAAAACTATGTATTAATAATCAGGATTGAAAAATAAAGAAATGGTATTTTTATTTTTGACGACTTCATAATTTTAAAACAAATATTGAGCGACAAAAAATCGTGAGTTCACACGACTTTTGAAGTAGGGAAGAACAAAAAAGACTTTTGAAGTAGGATGAATTGAAGGAGTCGAGGGAAAATAGTTTCATATTTTTGAATTAAAAAGTTGCAGTAAAATCTCTTTGGTTATACCGTTTTGATTAAATTAAGTAGACATTAAATACGATTCTCCGTGTAAGTCCGGACTCCTTTGAAGAATAGGCCAACTGCCGTTATGCCAAGGCTGGTCGTGAAAGGCGACCGATTGGCTATACGAGTGTGTATTTGTTACTTTTATATGTTGCTTGTTTATATGTTTGTTTCTTTATCGTGACGCATTTTCATTTAATCTAGTTTAAAATTACGATTCTAAAGAAGTTTAAATTCAATATTTTTGTGCAGATATCTAGTTACCACAGAATAAATAACTCTTCTATAGAACAATTTATATCTTTTTACGATAATGCCTAATTACTAGTCATATACGATGATATAGCACGGCTTTAACCAATTTACTGTGACATAAACACACACACACACACACACACACACACACACACACACACACACACACACACATAAATACCTGAAAATACACACACATTTTATATACGCATCTAATATATAACGACCACCTTTTTTACTTACCTAATGATTAAATCTAGGTTTGAAATAAAGTATACAGACATCACATGTAACGATATTTTAAGGAGTCTATAAACTGATCTATAAATTCAAAAATATTGTAATTAAATGAGCCGCCAGTTTTTTATTTAGATAATTAAGAATTTAAGATAATGAAGATATGTACTTAGGTCTTACATTTTCTAATTCATGAAGAGAAAATAAACTTTTGTCAGAGATATCCTCGCCAGGATAGACTTGTCATTCATTCATCGTCGCCTGGCGCGGGTTGTAATACGTCATGTCTCATTCGCGTGCAAAATACATTTCATTCGATCGCATCGTTTGCTACACGTGCTCCAGTTTTTATGATGTATTGTTCTCGAGAAAAAACAATTAATGTAGCATTGTGTTGAGACATAGGTAAATTCCAAACTACGGATAGTAGGAATTGCACAGAGTGACGACTATATGCTATGTTAAATGAGTCGTTGTTCAAGAAGTTAGCTTCAAGATTGAGTTACATTCTCGGAACAAGTAAAACTTTTATTAAGCAAGGTGTACATGACGACACCACACAGTACTTTCATGTCCAATGTCTGGTCTGACCGCACATGAAGGCTAGAATGAAAAAAGCGTTTATTCCCAAAAAATATGCAAAAAAATAGGAAGCCACTTGAGTTCAGAAAGAGTTGTGTTCAGTTTCAGAATTGAAATGAGAGACGTTGTCTCTCATTTCAGAACTCAACTCAAGTGGAATCCCATTCGTGCACGTAGGAATTTACATTCGCTTAGACTTATATAATATTTTGTTCAATAATATTTCCCCTGAGTGTCTCTGTAAGTGATTTAATTTTTTATATTCCTTTGACTCTGACCGTAGATCCCAAGTTGGAGGTATATTAAAATTCAGTTATAATTTATATAATTTCTAGTCATTCTTTCTCTTTTAACTCTGTTAAACTTGGAATACTCTCCCCTCTAACATTCATAATAGCGAATCGCTCCATATTTTTAAGCAAGAGCTAACAGAGCTTTACCTCTCCTCTTAATTTAAATAGCACTATAAGTGAGGCATAGATTTTTTTTTTTTTTTGTTTTGTTTAATTTATATACTTATATATAAAAGAATATATATAAAATAATAGTAAAAACTGTTATTTATGTCGTAATGTAACCCTAGCGTTAGAAATTCTTCTATCTCGAAAAAGCTTAAAAGGTAACAGTCTAAATTCTGGTAGTGGTAATAGCCACGAGAGTCGGAGAGCAAATAAAGCTGTCATTTCTGATATTTGCAAGTGACAAACGAATGGCATAAATATCGGAAAATTTGGTGAAGCATATCACCACACATATCGCGGAGCGCCATGTTGGTCCGGGGTCCTTTTAAATAATAGGCCATTTTTCTTCCCCGTTTTGGTCCAGTCTTCTTAGAAGAATAGGCCAATTGTCGTTCTCCCAGGCAGGTTGTAAAAGGTGACCGATTAACTATACGTGTCAATTACATCGTGACTACTAGGTGGTAAAGTTCTGCATCATCTCGCCCGAGTATTTGGTACCACCGCTTTACATTTTCCTTTTTGTGCCTATGCTTGTCATTGTTGTGTTTCTATTTGAAGAGCAAGGTAGCCCGTACACTAATGCATGCGGCATTGCCATCCCGCCACACGGATGGCAACGCTCCATTAACATCTTTGGTGTTTATAGGCGATATCCATCAGAAGAGCCATCTGCTTGTTCGCTATCTTATGATATGTAAACAAAGGCAGCCCGTAAAAGATGAATCTTCGGCCAAGCATGTTACTACCATCATCTCTACTAGGTAGTATAGCTGTTCAACATGTTTGAGGTGATAAACATAAAAAAATACAATGGAATTAAAAACCTTCTCCTATTTGTGAAGTCGGTATAATAATGCGTATTTTCCCCATGGTTGTCAATGAAGTTCGGGTTCGATTCCCGATAGGGGCCAACATTTTTGTGTTGAGCATAGATGTTTGTATGTCAGGGTTTGGGTGTTAATTATGTATGTTACAGTATTTAAATATGTATTTCTATATAATAGTATTGTGGTAGCGTTCGGCATCGTTTTTATCTGGGGTCGCAGACTTAAACAAAAAATACTTTGTAAAATATTTCAGTGTTTGTCGCTATATCCTGTTCATATATATGTATGAAATTCACAATATTATTCCACATCATCAAATTCGCTATGTTATAACCTCGTTTGTCGTGTGGATAACGACTCTGACGAGGTATCAATGAAGTTTGGGTTCGATAAAATCCTTTGAGTGAAAAACATAAAGCCTAAAAAAATTACAATACAATAACTCTTTATTGTGCACCAAAATATATGACAACATTATAAGTTACAACATAAAAATAATACAAGTAAGATACACAAAGGCGGTCTTATCACTAATAAAGTGATCTCTTCCAGACAACCTTTATAATAAGGATAACAATATACTAGAAAAAGTGGTGCTAACCACAAGATAATTTATAGTTTTTATGCTCTTAAAAAAATATTAATAATAAAAGTAACATCCGGTTATAGTTATACAGAAAAGCAAAACAAAACAAAACAAATAAAACAGTGGTAATACATAAACCTAAATAAGAAAAATTAAACAAAGTTACTAGGTACATAGAAAGTGACGTTCGACCATACTTTTGAAAGAGTTTAAACTTGGCGCCTTTCTGATATCTACTGGAAGAGAGTTCCAAAGCGTAACAGCTTGTGAGGTAAAGGAACGACTGTAATAAATAGTGTTCTGCGTTAGCACTAACAGGGAACGATTATCAGCCGATCTAAGATATTTGTGCTGGTTGTCACGGAAAATGAATCTTTCTTTCAAATAAGATGGAGATTTCAGGTCATAGAGAGTGGAGTATAGCTGTGCGAGAATATGAGTATTCCGACGAAGATGAATAGGCAACCACTTGAGCTTGGCACGAAATTAATAAGCTATAAAGCCAATAAAATTTACTTTTGAAACTCTTATACACCGAAACTTCAAAAATGTGTTGCGGCCCCATGCTGTGGCGGTTGCTGCGGCCCATGCTGCCCATCCATCACCATCTACACATGCTGTACGATGTTTGTGATAGCTTTAAGCTCATCACACACGGTTAAGATACTATAATATTTGATATTAAGATGCCCTAATATAAAATGTTATAGTATCTTAACGTATCACACACGGCTATGATACGATAATATTAGTCTGCGTCGTTGGAGTTCTATATACAGGTTGATTAACCATGAGTGATACGGACTTACTTCTTGATTTGTTAGACAGCTCCTCAGACAACGATTTTGAAATAGAATAATATGAAATATCCTTCTTGACTTATAAGTAGTGTAACTAACACAACTTTTTTATATAATATATTGATGTTTTTTACATTTTCTTTATTGATGAAAATATTAAAACGTTTAATAAATCAGCAATATTTTTTGAACAAATGTTTTTTTGCTGAAATTACTAATTTCACACTTGTGATATGAAGTTAATAACAAGCGCGATTCTATTCTCAGTTGCAACGCATAGTAACTATTATATTAAAGTAGATGCATTGTGCAGCCCGCTACATTATGAAAGTTTTTGGCGAATCCCGCGGGATCACCTAATTTTCCGGGATAAATACAGCATATGTGCTGTTCTAGGTCATCATCTACTTATGTGCCAAATTACATTCAAATCCGTTCATTCGTTTTTGCATGATTGAGTAACCAACATCCATCCATCCATCCAAACACTTTCGCATTTATAACATTATAATATTATAATATTATAGATTATGAGGCACTGCGACCGCGCATATCCCAAATAAAAACATCATGTATTTATATTAAGATACGAAGAAATATATATTTCTTCGCATGAATTATATATTTTGACGTCGTTCGGTATCTCAAGATACTTACGGTAAAATATATATTAGTCGTGTGTGATGGTTCATACTATTTGTATGGTGAGCGATTTCTGAAATTTGCTTTAAGATATATTAAGGAATCTTAAGATCAAATATTATAGTATCTTAGCCATGTGTAATGAGCTTTAACGTGCCCTAAGCTCAATGTTAGTGTATTTAAGCGTCTCTTGGTGAAAATAAATATGTATATGTATCTCCATGCATCTGCCTTAATGAATGCCATTTCATATCTCGACGGTCCCTACGTATAAAAGGACATAAATTGTGAATTCAAGTAATTATAATCCTTATAGGTTTTTCGTGAATTGTAAGCGTTGAAAAAGTTGTCCGTAATACAATTGACCACCCCGTTGGCCGAGTGGTTAGCAACCCTGACTACGCAATCAACGGGGCTCAGGTTCAATTCCTGGCAGGGATAGGCATTTGTGTGATGAACATAAATGTTTGTATTTACGAGTTTGGGGCCCAAATCCAGAAATATACTCAAACTTTGTTTTTATTAAATACTAGCTGTTGCCCGCGACTTCGTTCGCGCGGATTTCATTTTCTCCGCTCCTCCCCTGTTGGTGATAGCGTGATAATATGTAGCCTATATGTTGACCCGACCTGTTAGTAATATTCATGCAAAATTTGAAGTAAATCCATGCAGTGCTTTTTGAGTTTACCCCGGACATACATTGACTTTCCTACGATTTTAAATTCGTGTAATTTGACCATTGATATTTATTATTTATTTATACTTAACTTAAATTTAGGAAGAAAATAATAATGTATTACAATACAATAAGCATCAATTGACGTGCGACAGTTTCTAGACGAGCTTTGTATGAACACTCGTCATTTTCCTAATTTTACTTTGGTGAAGATTTGATTCAGGCTTCCATATACAGGGTGTCCTAGAAATCAACATCAAGCCGAAAATGGATGACGGGCCAAGGGATGGTGTTTCTCAAAAAAATATGAATTTTTTTTACATGCACTCTAAAAATTATAATATATAATTATAATATGTAATAATTTTGAGTACATATTTCAGCAAATTAGGGATGTTTTCTTAAAAACCAAGATAATTGTGTTCAAATGTTGAATTGTAATTTATAGTAGCATTACTCAGTAACAAATCCCTACCAAAATAATTAGGCTATGTGTGTACCTTTTGACTACAAAAGGTTTACATAACAGGTAACGATTTTTCAAGTACTATGACTACATAGTACTTGAAAAATCGTTACCAAGTGTTGATTTTCACTTAAAAAAATGGCTATAATATTTAGAGCGCGGGTAAACATTATTTTTCATATTTTTTGAGAACCACCATCCCTGGGCTCGTCATCCGTTTTCGGTGTTGATTTCTGGGACACCCTGTATATATAGTAGGTAGCGAGTCGGTTGTTTTAGTTTTACTGCGTTTATATGACACATAGTTAAGTTTACACACGGTCGATGTTGATTGAGTGGCAAGGGCGGATCCAGCCTTCGAGTCAGGGGGTTCATATATTTGAGATTCAGTCAAGATAGGCTCCAATTCCCATTTGTTTGCTACAATAAATGCATATCTAGACCCCTGCCATGCCATCCAAGAGGGGTGGGGGGTCATGACCCCCCTCCCCTTGGATCCGCCCTTGGTGAGTGGTGACCGTCATGTACGGTGGCAGGTGTCGGCGGACGCGGCGCAGGCGCACGACACGGTGGTGTTCGCGGGCCCGCCGCCCATGAAGCAGCGGCTGTGGCCCAGGCACTGCGTGCAGGACTCCTGGGGCGCAGAGCTGCACAAGGACCTCAAGGTAACCGCCTCTGCCACCATCATAGGGAACTGTTTAAATTGTATGCAACGGATTATCTTTGCACGCAACTCGAAAAAGATAACCTAATTAAAGGCACTCCTGAAAAGTCTGGTAAGTCTTTCCCCGTGTTGGTCCGGGCTCCTTTGAAAAAAAAAACACCTGCCGTTCTGTCAGGCAGGTCATAAATGGTGACCGATTGGCTATACGTGTCACTACCATCGTGACTTGCAAATTTGGACATATAGATCTACCGTAATGGGCATATCTGAGGAAGCTGTCACCACACCAGTACTGATTTACCTCATTTATTTGGGTAGGAATATAATAAACATAATTTTCCCAAGAGAAATCAAATGACACGAAAACAAATTGATCACGATATTTAAAACAGATATACACTACCCTAAATTTATAGATATTAGCTGCAAGTTTTATTATTATGAAAAATCCACTTTTATATAGAATTAGAAGTGTGGTTAATTAATGAAAATATGAAAAGAATTATTACCGATCTATAGATCTGCATGTACGTAGTTCCTCTAGATCAAAATTCGTCATTCCAGATAGTGGAAGGTGGCATGAAAGTGTACAAAGGTACCAACCCTGAAGTGGACTCGTACTCGGTGTTCTGGGATAACAAGAAGCTGAGTGACACCAGCCTCAGCCAGCAGCTGCGGGCGCGCTGCGTCTCCGACATTTATATCTGCGGCATCGCCTACGACGTTTGTGTGGGTGAGTACACAGCTACATCTGCGGCATCGCCTACGACGTTTGTGTGGGTGAGTACACAGCTACATCTGCGGCATCGCCTACGACGTTTGTGTGGGTGAGTACACAGCTACATCTGCGGCATCGCCTACGACGTTTGTGTGGGTGAGTACACAGCTACATCTGCGGCATCGCCTACGACGTTTGTGTGGGTGAGTACACAGCTACATCTGCGGCATCGCCTACGACGTTTGTGTGGGTGAGTACACAGCTACATCTGCGGCATCGCCTACGACGTTTGTGTGGGTGAGTACACAGCTACATCTGCGGCATCGCCTACGACGTTTGTGTGGGTGAGTACACAGCTACATCTGCGGCATCGCCTACGACGTTTGTGTGGGTGAGTACACAGCTACATCTACGGCATCGCCTACGACGTTTGTGTGGGTGAGTACACAGCTACATCTGCGGCATCGCCTACGACGTTTGTGTGGGTGAGTACACAGCTACATCTGCGGCATCGCCTACGACGTTTGTGTGGGTGAGTACACAGCTACATCTGCGGCATCGCCTACGACGTTTGTGTGGGTGAGTACACAGCTACATCTGCGGCATCGCCTACGACGTTTGTGTGGGTGAGTACACAGCTACATCTGCGGCATCGCCTACGACGTTTGTGTGGGTGAGTACACAGCTACATCTGCGGCATCGCCTACGACGTTTGTGTGGGTGAGTACACAGCTACATCTGCGGCATCGGCTACGATGTTTGTGTGGATACTCGAGTACACAGCTACATTTGCGGCATCGGCTACGACGTGTGCTTGTATCACCTACAATGTGTAATGTGTTAAAACTGTAATAAAATAGTTGTTGTTAGCTAGGAGTGTAGGTGAGGAAGATCTCTTGTCCTGCTGGCAGGTGTCTGTTGTGATGTGTAACTGTGTTGCGGCAGGGGCGACGATCTCGGACGCGCTGGCCATCGGGTACCGCGCGGTGCTCATCGACGACGCCAGCCGCGGCGTGGACCTCGGGGACATCGAGCGCACCAAGGCCGCCATCGTCGGCGACAACGGGGTCATCGTCACCACGGACCAGGTGAGCCGCGGTGTGCCAGTGGGGCCAGTTACTTCGCCCTCCTGCTAACAATACACTCATGTCTTCATGGGGCGTCCCCGCACTCTCCAGACTAGTCCCCAACAGTGTAACTTCCAAGTGTATGTTTCGGATCTGGAAGTATAGTGCCTCGATTCACTGCCGTCTTCATACCTACTTCACTCACTCTCAACAGGGAAAAATGAAAGACAAGTTACAAGATTAACATTATACATGGCAGCACTCCCTCTTAATAAAAGTGGACCACTAACATCAGAGGTTTACATTCTAAACTCGCTGCAGTTCATTTCCACCTGGAGACTCATAAACCTTGTATCTTGTTCCTCACGGAGACGCAAATATGATGTCCATCTAATTTGGTGTACTTAACCTATCCCGACTACACCCTGGAGTAGACATGCTTCGTACTTGTCAAATCGAGTACCACGTTTTGAAAGTACGTCGCCGCATAAGTACCAAGTATAAAAACCAGAGCTCAAATACTTTTAAAGTATTTTCACGTTTAACTCTATTGCGTTAACAATAAGGTGTAAAATTGCTTTAAGAATAAAATACTTCCAAATCTGAAATATTCTAATTCTCATGCGGTTGTGATTACTTATAATAGCGCCTGAAAGGTCATTATCCTATACAAGTATTTTTTACTTACAAACTTAGGAAGTTGAAGACTTCATAATATTTTCGAGTACGCGAAATCAGCTTTTATTATAATCAAATCAAATAGCATTTATTCGACACAGGTCAGCTCGGCTACACTTATCGACGTCAAAACATAACTACTTTATTACTACACAAGCACACGTGTAAATAGTTCAACTAATTAAAACATATTATAACACAAAGTTTGCAAATACAGAGAATACGTTTTACTGCAAGGTATGATAGTTAAAAAAATCTTATTGAAATTTAAAAATATACAATTTGTATGGCAAAATAAAGAAGTATGTCAATCAAAATAATAATTGTAATAAAAATGAAATATCAGGTCAAAACAATGTTTTAGTAAACACTGTTGGATTGAATGTAGCCAATGGCACGATTGGTTGAAACCACAAACACGTTAAATGGTCGATGAGCTCCTTTCTTCGTGTACCCTTCTTATATCATAGTTACTGTTCATGCTTTATGTCGTTGCGTGGTCAGTAATCAGTCAATGTTGATTTGTCAGGTGTTACCAATGGTAGAGGGTCGCGACCGTCGGCCCGAGCTGGGGTACAAGCTCGCCATGGAACTCAAGAAGGCCATGGACGACCACCACTAAACAGGAACCAGCGCTACTTTCACACCACTGGCGGTGACCAAAACGCAGTACCACCTTCTGGGACTCGGTAGCATCTAGCTGTATTTCAGTATTATTAGTTTGCGCAGACGTGGGACGTTTTCCACGGAATACATCCTCGTATCGAGGGAAAAATGGTCACAGAAAATTAAAAATTTATTAAAACGCACAGGCACGGCAGCGAAAATAATTTTAAATTGTTAATAAAACGTTATCGACGATAATTCTGAGTAATTAACTCAGTGATTTCTCTATTTGGTGTGAGCGACGAACGTAAAGATGTGTGTGTTTGTATGTGCGGGTGGAGTGCACCGACATAACGTAAGGGAAATCCCCTTACGATGTGTCGGGGATTTCCCCTTATTTCACGCGACTTAATTGGTCGATATACTGGTTATTAGAGGGTCGTTTTGCACGCGGTACCTTTATTTCCTAAAATTCGATACTCCAGATGTAGTTTTAAGTGATCTATTACCTCGTCTGCGCAGCCATTAATTGGTTCGAAAATAAAAACAAAAAATCACATCAAGTATTACCTTTAAATCTGTTCAGATTGACCTTTTAATCAAATAGAAAATCATAGATTTTCGTTTGCAATAATAAAAACATTCAAGGACATAATTAACCGTCGACTTACATTATATTAAAAAAATAACTTTTTTTCAAAATTATAACATAATATTTAATAGGAACCGTTTAAAACCCTTATTTATTTATTCTTAAATGTAATGTAAAATAAACCAAATATTATTTTTTTAATGTAAAATTTAGAAAAGAGATATTTTAACAAAAAAAATGTTTTTTCTAAGTACATAAGTAATTATTAAAAAATATTTTGGCGTCCATTACTATCTGTTATAAACAATTGGAGTCCATCCAAAACATGTAGAATATTCCCCCACCTCTTTCTTCACATTTCTACAACGTTCAGCTATCTAATGATCGTATGTCGGAGCTGGTATACAGATTCTAATTTCTTAAAGTTTCTCAAAACTAATGTTATCCTTGAACTTTACAAGAAAATAATAACGCTTTTGAATTTTTTCCACGTATTACTAAGCGGTAATAGATGTTTTCTTTTTTGCCCCAAACATAGAATTATTATTTTTATCATTACAACCACAGCGCAAACAGACAACCTCTCCACGACGTCTGTACACAAGTCACAGACTGACGTTTACTTAGTCCTCACAAAGCAATTCTTGATTCAGAACTGATTCAAGTGTTTCAAAAACAATTTAAATGTTTTGGGACAAATCAAAGTCTTTCAAAGATTGTGGTAGTCTGATAGTTTGGATACACGAGCTGTTCGAAGTGTCTCCAGTTCCTCTCCGCTATTCTTCTTATTATTGTTCTCAACATGATGGTTAAATATTCTATGAGTGTCCTTCATGGAATTTAACAAAAACAGTTTTTTTTATCAATCAGAACAAAGAACAATTATTATAACTAAATAAAGTTTGGGTTTTTTTGGTAAATTTTTATTACGGTTAAGAATTACGATTTACTCCTAGTAAAGAAAAATCTTGCGTATTCGACAATGATAATAGTTCCAAAATAAATTAGTAATTCTTTCTGACAGATTTTCAGTTAAATATTTGAGTTAGCTCTGTGGCAGAGATTCTCTCGCAGTTTGGAAAGCGAGTCCCATGATGACCACAAAGTGGGAATAAATTTAGTGCGTCATGTGATCGTGGTTTGAAATTAGTATGCCTCTTGTACAATAGTATGTTGTTCGTTAATTTATATTGTTTATTTTTGTTCCTAAGTTAGGACGTGTTAGTTCCTAGGGTTTGATTCTTATTTATTAGACAGGGTCGGATATATCTTGAAAATATTTTAATAGAGATATAGCAAATATATTTTTATAAATAATAAAACCGAATAAATAAAGGTAATTTAATATATATTCAATGAAAAGCCATAACTTAATTATTTTTTAAGGTTACAGGTTTACAAAATAACGATCAACTTTTTAAATAATAAACGTTATATATTTTTAATCAAGTGTTGATAAATTTTGAAATTCGTAATTGTAATTTCATAATTTTAATATAACTATGACTAAATAATGTTGAGTTTAGAAATCCTATTTAATTTTTTTTCACGTGTGTACAAAACACAATCTGACCCTGTCGTGTATGTCTGACACATTTGGCGAATACTTGCAAAGTTATTGTTACTATAACGCCCGTATTCATAAACAACCCTTACCTAAGTAACGTAGTAACACTATGCGAAGAACGCTAATTTGCTATCCTTCACTTCTATAAACCACAACAAACACAAATTTAAACTTCAATTATATTAACATTAACCCTCACGTCGCTCTGGACAATACATAGGTACTAAATGGGATAACATCTTTACGCCAAATTCCAAAACTGGACACTATGCGTTCTGTAAAATAGCTCGGCGGTCAACTTTAATGTGCGTAGATTTGAAAGGACGCATAGTAGCGGCCGGCATTTAAGTATTGTTTATGAAACATTTTAAACGACCCTATGCGCTCGCTAATACTATGCAATCTCATAGTATCGTTTGCGAATACGGGTGTAAGTCTCGTTTACAGCCAGAACCAGACTTAAGAGTTTTAACAAACCTTCGTATCAATAAAGAAATGTATTGTATTATACATTTAGGTATAACAATAAATGTATTTTAATAAATAATCATAAGCCTGTTTTCTTGCGAAACAAACTTAACAAACTAACAACTACACCTAATATACAGTTCAAATAAAACGGATAATTAGTAGATATTATAAGGAGTCTTACAGAATAAGCAGAGATAAATTTGACGTAAATATATTGCGTAAATAATACATGACTAAATTATTCAGTTACAATTTATAAACTATGTAACGTTTTGGTACATGCACCAATAAAACACCTATAGTTTCCACTATAATAACAGTTACTCGCTCGGCGATCGGGCAGAGAGTGTGCGGCGAGCCGCAGCTCACCGCGCCCCTACATCGTACACGTCACGAGTAGGCGTGTCTATTTCTTATGCATACATTACAAACTAAAAACTAAATAATTTTCTTTATTATTTATATATTTTATATAAATTAATAATTATCTCATATGTTTCCTGTCACAACAATCCAATTTACTTAAACATTTGCAAGTATTCGCCAGGTGGCGCGAATGCATAGACTATAAATTATACAGCGACGTTCCGGACAGGTGATATGCCGTACCTTATAGACAGACAAATTTATTTATTTGTTTATGATTGGATTAAAATTAGTACTTAAAACTTTTCGGAAATCTAATTTCCAAATTGATGTAACTTAAAACTAAAATACGACAATCGTAAATATATCAACTAAAAGTTCACTTTGTTAGGTTTTTATTTAATTAACTCTTGTATTAGTTATAGGGTTTCATTTGTAAAATGGTTGTTGATTAAGATAAGTGTTATTTATAAGTTGAATTAAAATTGACAAAAGCCATAAATTTATGACATGACGAAATCTGTGCTGTCTCTGTACCTGTAACAGTAACGGGACAGTTACATAAAAGCATGTTCATACGAAATGTTACATACATGCAGTATACAAGGTTACTTTTAAAAGTCTGGCCACATTTTCAGAGGCTGTTCGGAATCGACAAAATATTCGATTTATGTAATAAAAAAAAAGTAATTTAAAAAATTCACAATTTCATTTTTATTCGACGCAAAAACTTAATGTAATAAAAAAAGTAATTTAAAAAATTCACAATTTCATTTTTATTCGACACAAAAACAAAACGCATGGACATAATTTCAATTACGCAAAATTAGAACTAAAAAATATTTTAATGCCATTAACCAAATTAAAAATGATCGGGCAAAATTTTACGATTACGATAGTAACTATTAAGTACAGATTACATAATAGTTACTATCGTACTTACGTTAGTAATTATTATGTACAGATTACATAATAGTTACGATCGTAATTAGTATAGGTATATGTAAAATAACACACTGCCAGCATTACAGAGTTCATTCATAAGACTCACTTCATCTAATTCGTGAATTTAGTAGGATATTTTAAAAGAATATGTTTATATTGTAATAATGTTACAATAATTTAAAACGCGTTTCCTCGTGTTGGTTCCGGGCTCCTTTGAAGAATAGACCAACTGCCGTTCTGCCAGGCATGTCGTAAAAGGCGACTGATTGGCTATGCAAGTCACTAACATCGTGGCTACTAGGTGGTAGAGTTCTGCATTATCTCGCCCGGGTCTGGTACCACCGCCTTACCTATTCCTGCCGCAATAGCGTCAGTGCTTGTCACTGTCGTGTTCCGGTTTGGAGGGTAAGGTAGCCGGTAGACTTATGCATGTGGCATTAGACCTCGCCACAAGATAACAACGCACCATTAACACCTTTGGTGTCTATAGGCGACGGTTGACTCTTTCCATCAGGAGTCCCGTCTGCTTGTTTGCTATCTTATGATATAAAAAAAAAAAACGCACTTTCAGTTCAATATTTAGTTCCTAATTTTAAAATTTAGTCGGACCTTTAAAAGTAGCCTGTATATATTATCCATATAATATTTATCGCTAAGAATATGTATGTAATGACAACAGATAAAATATAAAAATCGCCAACGTTTGTATACAGCTTCAGAGCATCATTCGTGTTTGGTGTTTGAACTCACGCAGTACATGCAACTCTGTCGCGTCCACACGCTCGTCAAGTCTTTTTCACAAGCTGCCACAAATTCAAACACGTGGAGAGTGTTTGACTTCGTTTGTGTAGGTTCACTAGTTTGTAGTTGACCTGATCTAGAGTCGGTTTTTGTCACAAATCAAAGGAAATTTGCCACAAGAGTTTGCGTACACTCTTTGTTTCGAGTCGCCTTATTACTTCATTGAATAAGCAAGTAAAGGAATTCAAAACTGAAAAGGAAATTCTTAGGGTCACACTTAGAAAGTATTTCACTTATATTCTTGCTTTTATATTATAAATAACTTAAGCCAAATGTTATGACTGATACAAACCCAGTCATGCTTACCTCCTTAGAACACAGTAAGTCACTTGCAATTGTGTGGATTCCGCTGTTTGATTCCCAAAATAAAACGTTTGTAGAGGTTGGGAGTTTGCGGCAAGTGAGCGAGTGTGTGGATTCGGCATTACGATGTTACAGTTATGCAATACGAAGAATGCACGCAAGTGCACACACACACACACACACACACACACACACACACACACACACACACACACACACACACACACACACACACACACAGCAAACACACATACGCACACACACACACACATACACACACACATACACAGCGTTCACTTAGTCGTATTTGACCTCAATAACAAAACATAAGAAAAATAACTTACATTCTTTCAGATTTAACTGAAATATTTTCGAAAATTGTTTTAACTAAAGACAAAAAAAAATAGTATACATAATAAAATACTATATTTTGTTCATGCTCGCAATGGTCTGAATGCTGCTCACTCTGTTGAACAGCGATTTAAACATATCAACACTTGAATACATCCAAGATAATAAATGTTTTCGTTTATACTATAGTAGTTAGTGTAGGTACGTACTTAGTAGATTATACATTTAGAAAAGAAAGTCTTATCTCGTAGCAGTCGATACACAACACGCTAACCGCATCACAATCGTGCAGCGTTTCATCACCACCTCTCCGAACTGGTGCCTCAGCTATTAAGTACAAAGATAGGGAGGACCAACTCTGTGGGTAGAAGTGTCCATCAAAAAGCATCTACTAGTGGTCGCATCACCGTTGCATAAAAAAAACTGTAAAAGGGCTTTTATACGTTTCCAGTAAACTTAAAATAGCGCTACAAATGCTATTCAATACTTCTTCTCGGTACACCTCACTCCGTCTACGGCCCGTTTACATTTTAATTAGCGCGAGTGAGAGTGTTTAATGCAGGTGCTTAGTATTAATAATATTAGGCACCTGCATTAAACAATCGCATTCGCACTAATCAAAATGTAAACGGGGCCTAGAACAGCTCCGTTCCTATCATAGTTTATTCTACGCCAGCGCCATACTGAAACTTTATTTCTAGTAAATAGCTGGACACTATAATAGTCCAAAGTTATAGGTTGGTCCTTCTTAGCTCTAGGTTCTATGGTCACTAAATTGAAAAGAAACGCAGAAAACATATTTTAGTGAAACAAAAAATATATTTAAATAGTAATAATCGGCCCAGTCGTGTAGGAGGTGTTTAGTGACATACACACGTACAAAAGTGCATGTAAAGACAAAAGTATCGTTACTATTACATATTGTGCTAATATATTGTATGATCATCAGATAACTGTCACGGCGTCTCCCTAAACATCTCCGCCCATATTCCTGTTCTCTATCAATGTGTAGCTAAAATATTTGCAATTTTTTATCCATCTGCGATGTATAGCGATGTAAAGACAATAATAATTTAAGTTATGCACTTCACAAAAATGTTTTATATAGTGAGTATATAACAAAACTTTGTCTGATAGTCTATGAATAAAGTTATTATTTTGTGGAAATTGGTAATTTTTTCAGGTCAAAGCAATGTTAAATATTACTTAAGGCGGTAAAAATATACACGGGGAGTAATTTTTGTAAAAAGCCGACAAAAATGTTACGACACCATAAAGGGCACCGCCAACGTCGACGTGAAATGATTTCCACTTTAAAATATTTACTAAATTTTAAGAAAATTGAAGGATACATACGAGTATATTAAAATGCTGACGCTGACGTCACGTGGTGATGCCCACTTCAAAATGTTTGCTAAATTTAAGGGAAAGTGAAGGATACATACGGACATATTAAAATATCATAAAATATATTTATAAATAGAATCTTTTCATTATTTTTCACAATGCCATCTACTTATGTACACGCACCCTTCGACTCGGACAGAGTTTGTTACTGCTCACCGTATATTGAATTGTTATGCACTCGTGAGTATACGAATAGGGTGACATCTAAATAGTCCGCCCGAGTTTGTGACTTTAATAACAGTTATAGGTGTAGCGGATCTCAATACTAGTTTAGATGGCAGGGCTTCAATCTGTCTAGCAATTAGATATAGTTCTAGTTATTTACTGTGAAAAATAACCCATCGTACAATTCAAATAGAAAACTTTAAACGCTATTTACACGTTTTACGTTCACCGAAATAGTCCATGAATATTGGTGAAATCTCATATTACACGTTTTAGTTCACCGAATTAGTCTTTAAATATTGGTCCAATAATCGAAATTACACGTTTTTAGTTCATCGAATTAGTCCTTAAATATTGGTCGAATGGTCCATATTACACATTTAAGTTCACTAAAATAGTCCTTAAATATTGGTCCAATAGTCCATATTTAAATCCATCTCAATATTGATTTCTACTACGTAATACGAGTGTGGGTTGGAAAATGCTTAATTTGATAAATCTACTACATACAAAACATTTCACCAGAAAATTTAATATGGTTTAAATAAAAGTCTATACTAAGTACACAAAATATAATTTGTCGTATTTCGTTTTGACTTCAACGCATGTGTATTGAATATCTGTACATAATATATTTTATAGCACTGAAGAAATATTTACAAGGATGTGTATAGAGGGCCTCTAATGGTATTTTATCCGCCAAGGTGTTTTTTTACATTTCAGTATGAAGCTCGAAAAAGGTACAAATCAACCGTTACAATAAACGGTCGTGATAAGTTATCGTAAGCAGTGTGCTTACGCTTTACACTCCCGTAACATATATACCTATAGAGCGCCGCATTTATTTGTGTTTGTTATATTTCAACGAAAAGAAGTCCATTGGTAAAATATTTACCTACATATACTTGTAGGAAGAATCAGGGAGTTACGCACTTCTGTCATAAATATTGGGTGTGTTCCTGTTAACTTGTCTGACGTAGTCTGTCAAAAACTTACTTAGACCTGTCAGTAGGAAAACAAAATGTGTAAGTTGAAGATAGAAAATGTGTTTTAAAGAAACCGGCCAGGTTTCTTAAGACACATTTTCTATCTTTAACTGTCAAAACCTATAGAAAAACTGTCAAAATTATGCAAAATGGCGACATTGGTTATGTCTTTCTATCTATAGTGTCCTGGCAAAATCTTAGTTATTCGTCAACTTTGTTAGAAGTCTGAGTTAAGACATTCGTTTGAAACACGTCCATTGTCTAATTACTTACTTTGTCAAAACCAAGTAAAATGGTTTTCATTTCAAATAGTTTAAGTTTACCTAGTCCATAATTTCAGGACTAATCCTAAAGGACTAATCAGGTGAAATTATTCAAAAGTGCCAGTCAATAGCAGATATGGCTACTTCGTAATTAGTTTATAAAATGACAAACAGTGATAAATTATTTTAAACGCTTTTAATCTAAGAACCTTAAATATGTATAAGTTAAACATAGTAAATCAGAGACTTAAATGTTTTTTTTTTTGCGCAAATGGATCTGACCACTGATGACAAAATGTAATTTATTTATTGTAATAACTAGATTTTTTATACTTATTTATAATTAAGTATGATGTTTCTAATTTTTTTTGTGAATTGCTCGAAATATTTTATAGTTCCTTTTATAATATTTGTGGCCCGTAGTGATTAAATAATTTCACACAACTTAAAGTGCAAACTACAATTATATTGCCAAAATATTTAGTTATATTTTTAGGTACTTTTTCAGCCCTTGCTCTCAAGTTTTTTTAATATGTCTAACAATAATTCTTTTATTGTACAATAATAGTAGATAAGTATTTCGAATGTATCTATTTCCTATTCAAAACATTGCATTATTAGTTTTGTTATATTTACGTTTAATTTATTATAATATTAGAAACAAATTATGTTCAGTATTATAAGTTTAGGTGTGGTGTCAGATTGTTCTATTGCGAATAAATAATGTTGACAATCAATAGGAATGTTTTTTTATTTAGACCGTACCTTGTATTGGTCTGAATACCTTTTGAAAAATAGACGATCGGACCAGAATCGATCTGGGCTGGAAAGGCCCGGGTCGGTCTGACTGGGTACTGGTGTATGGAATACGATTATCCAGTGTTTCTGCTTCGTTTCTGTCTGCCTGTACCTCCACTGCTGCCTGCCGCTCAGACGCCAGCTCAACACCAAACCGACGTTGCATCTACTTTCTGTCAGCGGTTGTCACTAACATCACGACTGGATATTTGCTACATGGGGCTGTGTGCCACCGCTTTGCCTAACTTAACTGTAATAGCTTAAGTTCAGTTCACTGTCGTGTTTCAGTTTGGAGATAAGGTTGATAATAATTAGTGAGGTAAGCAGATAAGTGACACATGTGACATTTTATTCCCGTCGCATAGATGACTACACACTGTTAATAGGCGTTGGTTGTTTTTTCCATCAGGAGTAACATTTGTTCGTTTGTTTTAGTATAATATAAAAACCGGACGGTACGAGTCGAACTTACCCACCGAAGGTTCCGTACAAGCTTGTAGGTACATATAAATAGTTCAGGAATCGAGTCTCTCAGTATTTGCCGATTTTTTAACGAATTTGCTTCCAAAACCTATGTACTTCCAATAAACTATATTTGTTAAGATGATGTCGCCTCTGCAGTCTAGTGGTCCGGTGACGGAAATGACCACGTGAGGTCCCGGCTCGGCAATTCAAAAATCAGTTTTTTTTAAATTTTCCAACAAAAATAATTTAGTCGGGATTGGAAAAGTGCCCGGTTGGCAATAGGCGTGTCACTTATCACATTGTGGGACTAAATATCTATGGCTAGTGGCTGCTCTCGTTGTACCTCTACCTACCACTTCGGGGATACCGGCGTGACGACACTTTATTTAATTACAAATGTATAGTTTCAAAAGCGTACGACGTTCACTACAGGATTTGCTGCTACCGGCAGCAAATCCTGTAGTGACTGAAAAAACGCTGACTAGGAGTTCGAACCCGAGACTTTATGGTCTGAGTTAATCTTACCACTGGACCATTGTAGATACATCAAAGATATTAACGGTGCGTTACTACCCTTGTGGCAGTTTGTAATGCCACTTGCACAAGTTTAACGACTATTTTACCCTCCAAACCAGAATGACGAGCATTATCACTAATGCGGCAAATGGCGATAGTACCAAAAGCCCAGACGAGACGTTACAGAATAGTAATAAGTCACTATGGTAGTGATATGTATAGCGTTCGATTTCACGAACTACCATCAGAATATCAGGGACACCAAACGTAATAAATAGCCAAGACGGTAGTGAAGTTTGTTCTAAGTTCGCCTTCCACGAATTGCCCGATTTGAAAACAGATGTCCGTTGTTAAAAGTAGACATCAAACTTACAGTCGTACCTGACCGTAGGCAACCGAAAGTCGAATCAAATTGCGACTGTCAAATAAAAGTAATCATAATGTGCAATATCTTTATTTCAATTAAACCTAATCACACAAAGTATTTGAGCAAACAACACTAAAAATATAGTCACTACTATCACTAAAACCTACAAATGTAAATCACAAAAAAACCCTACAAAAATAAATTTTATGAAACATTTTGGTATGCATATCGTGTAACTAACTGTATGAATGTGAACCTGTTTCTATGGAGGCAAGGACTAGCCTTGCTTCCATAAAAACACTGCCTAAACTGTGATGTATTTCACTCGGTTTTCTTCACCTCGTCGAGGATATGGCGTTGTATATGAAATGTAACGGCAAGGACTTGGCGTGTGTATGAATGTAACGTCAAGGATTGGGCGTGTGTATGAATGTAACGTCAAGGATTTGGCGTGTGTATGAATGTAACGTCAAGAATTTGGCCTGTATATGAATGTAACGTTAAGGACTTGGCGTGTGTATGAATGTAACGTCAAGAATTTGGCCTGTATATGAATGTAACGTTAAGGACTTGGCGTGTGTATGAATGTAACGTCAAGAATTTGGCCTGTATATGAATGTAACGTTAAGGACTTGGCGTGTGTATGAATGTAACGTCAAGAATTTGGCCTGTATATGAATGTAACGTTAAGGACTTGGCGTGTGTATGAATGTAACGTCAAGAATTTGGCCTGTATATGAATGTAACGTTAAGGACTTGGCGTGTGTATGAATGTAACGTCAAGGATTTGGCGTGTGTATGAATGTAACGTCAAGGATTTGGCGTATGTATGAATGTAACGTCAAGAATTTGGCCTGTATATGAATGTAACGTTAAGGACTTGGCGTGTGTATGAATGTAACGTCAAGAATTTGGCCTGTATATGAATGTAACGTTAAGGACTTGGCGTGTGTATGAATGTAACGTCAAGAATTTGGCCTGTATATGAATGTAACGTTAAGGACTTGGCGTGTGTATGAATGTAACGTCAAGGATTTGTAATTTCCAGGCGTGGCCTGCAGGGTCGTCCCTTTCCCGCACTCTATTTATTATTACTTTACCCATATATACTTAACTAGCTGTTGCCAACGACTTCGTCTGCGCGGACTTCGTTTACTCCGCACTGCCCTCCCCCGTAGGTGATAGCGTGATAATAGGTAGCCTATATGTTGGCCCGACCTGTTAGTGATATTCATGCAAAATTTGAAGTAAATCCATGCAGTACTTTTTGAGGTTACCCCGGACATACATACAGACAAACAGACAAAAATTCTAAAAACTATATTTTTGGCTTCGATATCAATTATAGATCACGCCCCAAGTATTTTTTAAAAAAATATTCAATGTACAGTTTTGACTTTCCTACGATTTTATTATATGTATAGATATAGATAATATCTTTCTTAAAATGAGCCGGTTACAATCGACTTCATCAATAAAATATATACGTTATAATGTCTTCAGACTAAGCACACTGTAGTTTAGTTCCTATTCTCATAATCTCAAAACAAATTTCCTTTAAAAATATGTATTCCTAAAAGTTTCTCAATATCGCGTTTGAAATAAAACGCGATATTGTGAAACTTTTATGAACATATCTGAGAACTAAAATATATAATATACAGTGTTATTTGAAAATCCCTACTATGTATGTATAGTTTGAGTAGATAAACTTCCTAAGTATGGACTAGTTTCATATCATGAACCACCGCAATTTATCCCAAGTTAACTAGCTACCGCCTAGAAACTAGGTAGACGTACGACGCGCGGATCGTGCGCAAGCGCAACTTTGACATGACACTGTTTTCTCATATGTACCATTTGATGGGGGGTTTTAAATATCTAATAAGGGTCCATATTATAAGTTCAATTAATTATTGTTTTTTAAGTATTTAAGATGTTATTATTTCTTATTAAATAATATTTTTTTAAATTATTATTATTAAATATGTTTTTAGAACATGGCTTCGACCTCGTGTGATGAACAAAAGTGGGACAAAGAGTCGGTGACAATGGCAACAATGCCATAAATAAAAACATCCAAACTTAAAAAACTATATTAATTCGAGTATTGATTTGTTGCCCTGATGATGCGTTAAAATGCGAAACCGGTTGATGCTAGTAAATAAAGGATAAGTAAAACAGTAGGTATACGTGCTTATAACATTATATACATACACGTTAAATTAATTTGATTATGTACAAATGGACACAATTTGATACTGTAGTAATTGACAAATATCAAACTTGAAAGAAAAGCAACGCTTCCAGATGAGTTAGAAATTGAGCTAGCAAAGTATGTTCTTCAAATGGAAGATGCAGTGTTTGGATTGACTCGCCATGACATTATGTCACTGGCATTTCCATTGGCGCAGAAGAATACATAGATCCATAATTTTCATCAGCAGAACAGTCTTAAGATAAAACATAGCTGCGGTTGTTTTCGAAACGTCACCCGAATCTTGTATTTCGGCAACCCACTGATACGTCCATTGCCAGAATGAAAAGGTTAAACAAAGAGAATGTCAACAGGTTTTAAACAACAGGTTGTTAAAAAAACCATGAACAAAAATATATACATGGCCAGCAATCGAAAAAAATGAAAGAAAAAGCAGAATCACTGAAAAATAATTAACTTAAGCAAAGAATTAAGTGAACGAAAACGAAGTGTAGAAAATAAGGCAAGATCTAGATCGAAAAGAAAAATAGACAAAAAATGCAGGGGAAAGAAAAAGAAACCAAAAACCACAAAAAACAAGGAAAATTACTAAAACAGATGCGAAGTACAACGTCCAGTCGAAGAGGCGTGCCAAGAGTCTCATAAACGACGATGATCTGGTAGGCAAAATCTCCAGAGCCTCGCTCATCGCCGCAGAGTGGCTAGTTTATTTCGGTCTTTTATCGGATACATTTACAGTTCATTCGAATAGCAAGGGAATGGAACATGCTTCCTGAGTGTGATCCCCGAAGAATACAATCTGGAGGAATCTTCAAGAAAAGAGTGAACAGGTACCTTCTAGGGAAACGTTATTTCGGTCTTTTATCGGATACATTTACAGTTCATTCGAATAGCAAGGGAATGGAACATGCTTCCCGAGTGTGATCCCCGAAGAATACAATCTGGAGGAATCTTCAAGAGAAGAGTGAACAGGTACCTTCTAGGGAAACGTTATTTCGGTCTTTTATCGGATACGTTTACAGTTCATTCGAATAGCAAGGGAATGGAACATGCTTCCCGAGTGTGATCCCCGAAGAATACAATCTGGAGGAATCTTCAAGAGAAGAGTGAACAGGTACCTTCTAGGGAAACGTTATTTCGGTCTTTTATCGGATACATTTACAGTTCATTCGAATAGCAAGGGAATGGAACATGCTTTCCGAGTGTGATCCCCGAAGAATACAATCTGGAGGAATCTTCAAGAGAAGAGTGAACAGGTACCTTCTAGGGAAACGTTATTTCGGTCTTTTATCGGATACATTTACAGTTCATTCGAATAGCAAGGGAATGGAACATGCTTCCCAGTGTGATCCCCGAAGAATACAATCTGGAGGAATCTTCAAGAGAAGAGTGAACAGGTACCTTCTAGGGAAACGTTATTTCCAGTGATGGGTAATTTTCGGAAAAATTTCAAACCTTGGAAATTTTTCCTTTTATTTTTCAGAAAAATAAAAAATTGGAAAAATAATGGAAAAATATTGGTTACTGTAAAATATTTATTACTATAAAATTTTAAATATTGCTGTGATATTATTTATCATAAACACGTTTGATGCATATGGTAACTGCCAAACTTTTTTTTTATAAACTCTTTTAATGTAGATTTACATAACATTTACATAATTTTCAACTGGAATGTAGATATGTAATGTAGGAATGTTGGATAATTAATCTGAATCATCAATTTCAAACAGTCATTTCAAGTAGTCGCCTCTGTGGTCTAGTGATCCAGCGTTGGCGTTGACCACATGAGGGCCCGGGTTCGATTCCCGGGTCGGGCACATAAAAAAGTGTTTTTTTCAGTTTTCTGAGAAACACAAATTTGCCCGAGATTGGAAATGCTAGGTTGGCGATAGGCTTGCCACCTATCACATTGTGGGACCAAGTATCTTCGGCTAATCGTGGGTGCACTTGTTGTACACCTGCCTACCCCTTCGGGGATATGGGCGTGAAGATACTATCACTTTCAAACAGTAGATCATTTCTGTATTTTGTGCTGCATCTATAAATAATATGTCTTCAAGTAGTGTGTTTTCATCATATCATCTTGACATTTTTTCATTTCATCATATTCTTTATCAATGTGTGATGTTAAAGTTTTTCTAGTAGGTAACTGATATGATGGTACCAAAGCAGCAAAAACTTTCTTCCATAATGGATGTTCCACCCAAGATATAGGGGTTCCGGATACTGCAGTAGTTAAAGCTATTAATTTATTAATGTCTTTTTTTTTCATTTACCGTACAAGCTGCTGGAACTGATAGACACAATGAAGTAGAAGGCAAACTATCCGTAAAATCGGTTCCTTTCAGATCGAACATAATTTTCACATCTCGTGGACTTTTGTCACAATCTGCAATATGTGACCGCATACGGGTTACGTTAGCGTATCGAAATATTTTAATTCAATACTTACATCATTATTTCGTTTTTCAAACAGATTCCACGTGTTTTTCTTTATAACGACCCAATATAATTATATTTAATCGAAAGCTATACTGTTTTAATAAAATTGATAAAGAAAAAACACCACTTGCATGAAACGTAAGTATACACTGTAGAGAAGTTGCACGCCAATTGAGTAAAAATTACGTAACTAATATTCAAAAGGTCTTGCGGGAAATCCCCGAGACATTTGTAGCAACTCGTACAAAATGTTTCGTGTTGCCAAATAATAGAAGACGTATTTATTAATCGATTGTTCGAATATATTTAAATAGTAATCTAAAGTATCGTTGTTATTCAGCGTGATGAAATAAATACCCTAACCTTATAGTGGGGACGCAGTGAGGTCATAGAAATAATATGTTTAGTAATATCTTGACAATTTAGGAATAGATAATAACGGTAATTAATCAATAGTTTAAATTATTTAGCAACACTAGAATATCTACATTGTACTATATTCCATTATTTGGCAACACTAGAATATCTACATTGTACTAAATAACATACTTTATTTATCATTTTAACATTTACCTTGAATTGAATCACTTATGTATTTGATATTTTTATGTATTAGATTGGTTAAAAGATGTGGGTACGTGTCTCTGTTAAAAACGGAACTCGTTAATATATTTATGTTGCTGATTATCGATACTGCAAAATTATCTATTCACGGGGATTCCCCATGGACATATTGTAATAAATTATTTTATAACGTGGAAACCCCATGATCTTGATTCAATTATATACAATAATATTTGTTCCGTTCTAAATTGAGCTCATCAATATGAGTCCAATTATATTATATGTATGAGTCTATGTAAGTATAATAAGTAAAATGTTATATTTTTTCTTTCATTATAACTAGCCGTGCTGAAAAGTATGAAAATTTGTTTTATGTGTGGATATTAACAATAATATTATATTAACAAAATATAATATATACATATACAATAATATTAACAAAAAAAGAAATTTTCACAAGACTGTCTCGAAGCAGAAGAATTTGAATTTTCGCAGAGCACCTTGTCTTCAGGTTTGGGAGGGAAAATGAAAAAAAAAGCGGAACTAATGAAGAATGCACAAATACTTCATCGATCTACGAAATCGAAGAAAAAGATCAACCAAGTCCGGTCAAATCACAGTCAGCTACAAAAGAGAGCAAAAGTGATTCTGATAAGATTATATTCTGATTGCCTTGATTGTACACAGAAACAAGATAACTCTTTACTATTGGAAGAATTACTATATGTAGCTCCATATATGAGAAATTTACTTTATCGCCATATTTTAAAATTTGTAAATGGATTTAAAGGAAAACACATCAATGTAGATGAAGTGACAGTTTTGTGTCCTCCATTTATTCCTCAGTCTGATCAAAATTGAGTGTTTACATAGAGTAAACTGTTATTTCTTTTACCGTTGTAAGAATAGTGCTTTCATATACTTAAATAAAACAGTAGCAATAAATATTCAATGTCGTAATTATTTTATTTACAATTCAAGTTTAGTGGAAAAATATTGGAAAAGAAATGGAAAAATATCGGAAAAGTATTTTTTTTCTTTTCTTTTCCGTCCGAAATTTTTCCATTGCCCATCACTAGTTATTTCGGTCTTTTATCGGATACGTTTACAGTTCATTCGAATAGCAAGGGAATGGAACATGCTTCCCGAGTGTGATCCCCGAAGAATACAATCTGGAGGAATCTTCAAGAGAAGAGTGAACAGGTACCTTCTAGGGAAACGTTATTTCGGTCTTTTATCGGATACATTTACAGTTCATTCGAATAGCAAGGGAATGGAACATGCTTCCCGAGTGTGATCCCCGAAGAATACAATCTGGAGGAATCTTCAAGAGAAAAGTGAACAGGTACCTTCTAGGGAAACGTTATTTCGGTCTTTTATCGGATACATTTACAGTTCATTCGAATAGCAAGGGAATGGAACATGCTTCCTGTGTGTGATCCCCGAAGAATACAATCTGGAGGAATCTTCAAGAGAAGAGTGAAAAGGTACCTTCTAAGGAAACGCGTTCCGCATCTTAACTTACCATCAGGCAAGATCGTGGTCAAGCGCTTCCCTATTGATAATAAAAAACAGTTCCGAAGATAGAAACTATGCAATTAACCCCGATATTGATGAAAGTGTGGAAAGACATGATAATGCAAAATGACGTTTTTTTCTGAAGATCTGGCTGAAGAGTAGTGCTTCTTATCAGAAGTGGGCACGTGACGCTTGCGCAGGCGCAGAAGTGCATATATTTGTGAATTTTGCTCGTGATTACTCAAGGGTTTGCTTTATTTGCATCAATCTTTCTTTGTCACTGATTACTGAAATAAGTTAGTTCTTAATAATGTTAAGTTAAAAAATATACTCTTTAAATCAAACGATTTGATCCATATTAAAAACCCCCACTCTAGAACTTCCCAATTAGGGCGGCACGCCCCCTGGGGAGGCGTAGAGAAATGTTAGGGGGGCGTCGTACGTAATAATAGTAAGATCAAAAAAAAATTAACGAGTAGGTAAATAAGGGGTATAAGGGGCATATGAAAATATTATTTTTGGCTCGGGGAGGCTCCGCGAAATAAACGTTGGGAAAGGCTGCCCTAGTAAATAATAGAAACTAGTGGTCCATATTAAACGACCATTTTGAAATGTTGATATTTGTTAAATTAAAAAATTACCTTTGAATTGTTTGTTTTAAGATATTTATAGATTGTTTATATGTTCTCTGATATTATTAAGTTAGACGCTTTCCTAATAATGTTAAGTTAAAAAATATTCTCTTTAAATCAAACAATTTGGTCCATATTAAACGACCATTTTGAAAATGTTGATTTTTGCCAAATAAAAAAATACATTCGAATTGTTTGTTTTAAGATATTATAAGATTGTTTACAGTAATATGATAGTTTCTTCACTGATTAAACTAATAAAAAGTTATGTAGCAGTTGTTGTTGGGATGTTATTCCAAATTACACTTATGGTAGTCCATATAGAGAACTTGCTCTACAAATACATAATTTGACAATAATAATTTCTAAAATTAACTAGCGGACGGCATCAGATCACATTTTTATCGCTATATTTAAATTTATTAACGTGATAATCTTTTCAAACACAAAATCTTAACAAACATTGTTTTGTAACAAAGAGCGCTTGATGCTACAAATCAATATTGCAGGAAAGGGTAAAAATGAAACCGCAATAGAGCGCTGCGACGCAGAACCGACGCAGAACCGCCGCAGAGCGCCAAATACTGCTTCTATCAATTTGTAGCATTTACTGCCGTCCTCACTGCTCCTGAAACAATAAATAAATAAATACATATTAAGACGATTCCGTTGCGGTTTAAATTAAAGCGAATTTCAATAGATGCTAACAATCACCATGTTTCACCGATAAGTCGGTTGGAAAGAATAGTAGTGATCACCGTCGCTACATTTTAATGATTTGACAATGACGTTCATTAGTTGTATTATAACCGGGAACGAAATATTTTCGTATTTATCTCAGCACCGAGGTATCAACACACCAGACTCCCAACTGCTACGGAAATTTCGATTTTATAATAATAACAATAATAATTTATTTATTTGCATAAAAAGGGTGCTTAATTAGATCTTTTTCAACGTGAACCCAGAAAATATTTTAATATATTAAGCCCGGTCAGGGAACGAATCTGTAACGTTACGACTTAAACCAGACTAACTAATCTATCACGAGGTAATCAGTCTTAAAATATTTAAAGTTGGTTGCGTGTGCGTATATGTGTATGTGTGCGTGTGCGAAGTTTGATGAACCAAATGCCCTAACTCCGGGATGTATTTCGGCTCTGAAAGTTTCGGGATTAAATTTTACGTATTCCGGGAATTTCGGGGAAAAAATTAAATACTGATACAAAAATTTTCACGAAACGAAACGCACTCAATTAGCTTGAACGTATGTCAGCCCTCGGGTTATTGTTTTGTCATCTGATTTAATTAGTTCGCGTTTGCACTTGTTTTCTTAAATTGTGAAAAGGCACATAAAAATTCGCTCGTCACATCAAATTAGCAGTATTTATGATTTTTTTATTGTTAATAAATGAATACCGTTATTATATGGGTAAGTAAAAAGTGTAAAAGTATACACGATAAAACCGGATGTTAATTTCTATATTCTAAGAGGTTATGTTAATGTTATAGACTTACAAGTACATGTATTTATTTTTCATTTTAGGTTAGTAAAAAATAAACAATGTCGTCATCTCAAGAAAGTTATAAAAACATTCTTTAGATCATCACGTCAAGCATAAAAAAGATGGAGGTGTGTCATCAATGTGGAATCACTAGGGGGAGTGGGTAACAGTGGATACTGGGTCACAACTCACAGTGGATATATCGTTATAACTTTTAAAGTAATAGTCAAAAGCGCGCGCGCGTTCGCGATGTTTCCGTTCTTACACCCCTCTCGCTCCCAAACTAGTTGCCAACTTCACTTGGAAGCGAGAGGTCGCGTCGTAGCGGAGCTGTCAATGGGTAAGGCACAATTACGTATTTTTGTGATTTGTATTGTCTCTCTGAGCTAAATTTTTGCAAATTTTGGTAATTAGTTATGATCTGTAGTAGATGTAGAAGTATTTTTTCATTCGAGTAATTTAGTAAAAAATTGTGTAGGATTTTTTTAATAAAAAAAGTGTCTGTGGGTATCAGTGGATAGATTTTTTTGGGGTACAGTGGATAGATGACATGTTGTACTATCCACTGAACCCCATGAGTTTAGATTTATGATAACCACTTGAATTTCCATTTTGTGAAACACCAAAAATGCCGCGAAACACCAAAAGAAAGACAAATATTGGTTTACACACTCAACACAAGATGCGAATAGCGTTGAACAGACTATCTGAAGGACAAAAAATAAAAACTGTTGCCAAGTTGATGAACATACCGTACACAACTCTATACAGATACCAAAAAAAAATTGAAAAATCTATTAATACAGAAAGACTTAAAATTATTCAGTGCGGAAGGTATTTACAAGTGCCCAAGAACAAAATGCAGCAGTATGTTTTATGGACTTACCTTAAAGGATGCTCGCCGATTGGCTTATGAAATGGCAATTATGAACAATGTTACTGTGCCCCAAAAATGGCACGAAAATAATGGCAGGTATTGAGTGGGTGTACGGTTTCAGGAAGAGACATCCTATACTTAGCCTGAGAACATCTGAGGCATGTAGTTTAAGTCGTGCAACATCATTCAAACGCCATAAAGTAAAGATGTTCTTTGACAATTTAGGAGATGTTATGTCGAGAAATGAATCGTTCAATGCAATGCAATGGCACTAGGGTGTACAATCTAGCTGAGACAAATATCATGACCGTCCAAAATCCCGCCAAAGTATTGACAATCAAAGGGCAGAAACAAGCCTCTATGTTTACCAGCGCGGAAAGGGGGACTCTCGTGACTACACGCTGTATTGTAAACGCTACGGGAAAC
The DNA here is from genome assembly GCA_036924255.1 of Apodemia mormo. Lineage (NCBI taxonomy): Eukaryota > Metazoa > Arthropoda > Insecta > Lepidoptera > Riodinidae > Apodemia > Apodemia mormo. The sequence continues at coordinate 2,187,599 of JAUPFN010000021.1, read as the reverse complement.
ACATTACGTCCTGTCATGATATTTCCTAAATTAAAAAAACCATATGGTAAGAGGAGCTCCAGCGGGAACTTTGGGTCTAGCTACGCAAAGCGGGTGGATGAATGGAGTATTATTTGTTCACACCAAGCAACATTTTATAACTCATTCTAACAGCAGCAAGGACAACCCAAGTTTCATGATTTTAGATAATCATGAGTCTCACATATGTATCGAGGCAATAAATTTAACCAAACAAAATGGTGTCACCATTCTCACGATTCGACCGCAAATTTGCATCCCTTAGATGTTGGCATTTTCGGCCCATTTTAAAGGAGCTTATAACAGAGCAAGAGATAGCTGGATGATGAGGAACCTAGGAAAAACCTTTTCCACCTACGTTGGGCCGCGTGCGTGTCAGAAGCTTATATGAAAGCTATTACATCAAATAATACGTGCAACGCTTTCAAGGCGACGGGTATTTTCCCGTATAGCTGAAATATCTTTAAGGATGATGATGCTCCCAGTGTAGTGACGGACCGACAACAAGAAAAAGAAAATGAGCTTCCAGAAAATATAATTGAGGAGTCCAATAAAGACGACGAAGACAGAGATAGAACGAGAACTCTACACCATCAATTCTGTCTCATGAAGATTTAGTGGCGTCAACTGTAGAAGATTTCCAAGGTGAACTGCTTCCACCTACGTCTGGGAAATACAGGGGACAAAGGATCTCATTCTTTGGTAGAAGTATCCCGACTTTCAGAGCTTGCTTATGTGCGTTTGAACAACTAGATCCAGTTCTACTGAAACTGCACCAACATACAACGACAAAGGCCTCCTCAACCTACAGATAGCACTCCTGCTTCCAGAGAACTGACGAAACAAATTATGAGCCCATTTGATTTCCGTGGGTTACCAAAAGCTGGTCCCAGAAAGCGCGGTAAAGCAGAAAGAAGAAAGGGTAAAACTATGATAGTTATTGAAACGCTCAATATGGATGAGATTGAACAAATGATGACAGAAACAAACAGGCGCCAAAGAAAGAAGTCTGCAAAGGCTATGAAAAGGAAAATTTTAGAGTCCGATAGTGATGAGGAAGAACGAATGAGTTTGTACTCCGAAGAAGAACCGAAATTGGAAGAAGAAGATGAAATAAACCACGTTGACCTAAAGAACTTTCGTCCTCTTTATACTTATCCAAATGAAGGGAACTTTATATTAGTAGAGTTTGAAGTATTACATCGCAAAATATATTACATCGCAAAAGTCATTGGAGCTAAAACTGATGAGATTGAGGTCAGTTTTCTTCGGAAGTCTATTAAGAATCCTAACAAATTACATATGCCAAACGTACCAGATATTGCCACAGTTGCATTAGATGACATCAAAATGATTTTACTACAACCAGGATTTACAGGAAAAACCAAGAGAATTTAGGGATTGTATCAATTTAATATTGATTTTTCTAAAATAGATCTGCGTTAATTGTTTATGACTATAATAATAATCATCTATTACAAATTGATCTCATAAAGTATTGCTATTTGGACAATTGATCACTAAGTCTGTTTATTTAATCGTTACAGAAGTATGTTTTTGTTATAATTTTTTATTACTTTCTATAATAGTAGAACATCAGATGTGTTCAATACTTGTCTTTAAAAGTTTATGTTACTTTCATTAAAATAGTGGTATATGGTAATACCAAAATACTTAGAATAAGTTTAGAATGATAATAAGAAAACCAAATTTTCTTGATTATGATAAAAAGACAACTGATAACTGTAGTAACGGAACGTCACTAATAAAAATGACATATGATTTGACATTTCTTTACAACCATCTTCCGGGCAGAAAAGCAGAAGCCCAAGTCGAGTGAACAATATTATAATACTAAGCCACGTCATAACTTGTACCAGTTTGTAAAATAAGGAGCAATAAATACACCAAAGACCAAGTGGAGTATTTTTATTACCATCTCAGCAAAATTACATGGCGCAGTCGAAAGATTTACCTGGATTGTGACTTGTGAGTAACCTACGACCTACGAACGTGAACATTCGTCACACCACGTACAAGAAGGGAAATGTATGAGGAAGGTAAGGCGGAAGTAGATGAAATGGCTGGGGTAGTGAAATAAAAAATACCCAAAGGCCTGAATCTGGATAATATTGACAATTGCTATCCACAATGGCAACGATATAAACAAAGTTGTCAAATATTCATGTTGGCTGCCGGCTTCGAAAAATTAGCCGAAACTAGAAAAGCGGTAATCCTTTTGAATTATATTGGCCAAAAGGCACAAGAATTATACTTTAATGTGTTGAAAACTGATGATAAGGTGAAGTTGGGGAAAGTTATAAGGGCTTTTGATGGTTACTTTGAACCCAAATAGAATGAGGTTATTAACAGTTACAATTTTAACAAGCGGATTCAACGGGAGGGCGAATCGTTTGAAGCATTTTATACTGAAGTCAGGAAGTTAGCCAAAAATTGTAATATTGGTGATCAAAAAGAACGTATGATACCGGACAGGATAATTATTGGTGTCAAGGAGCAACGGGTGCAGCGGAAGCTACTCGAAATCAAGGAACTGACGATTACCAAGGCCTACGACATCTGTCGGTCTGCAGAGCTTTCCAGGGAACATATGAAGGTGCTGAGTAATCCAGAGGTTCATGCAGTGCAATCGCTGTGGTCATCGCAGAAAAACATTTCATCAGATTAAGCTAAGTATATTAATAATAAGAACAAATCTCATAATAATAATTTTAATTATATGGGTAATAATTATAAAACTAATTTTAATGAAAACCAGTATAAATGTAAAAAATGCCACACTGACTATGGGCCAAGGCAGTGCCCGGCTTTTGGAAAACAGTGTTACTAATGGAGTAGGATGAATCATTTCAGTGTTGGCTGTAAGAGCGAAGAAGTCAATAAAAAAGTTCTTAAAATCAATGAGGATAGTATAGAGAAAAATTATATTCATGATTTATGAGTAGGGCATACAATAGATTTAAAAAATAATGAATGGACAGAAATGTTAAGAGTGGGTAACAAAAGAGTGTATTTTAAATGTGACACAGGGGCACAGGTCAATGTACTTTGCTTAAGGGGTTTAAAATAAATAGTCGATGATGATAAGAATATAAAATTTTCTGAGACTAAAACAATAATTGAGGTCTTCGGTGAGGGTAAATTGGTTCCGCTTGATAAAATAAAACTGAATGTGTTACTATACACATTCAGTATCATACTAATAGGAATAATGATGATCCTGAATATTTCAATTTGAAGTTTTTAATATTGTTACGTACTCGGGTTCGTGATTGTAGGAAAACACCACTTATATTAAATCCGTGTATTTACACAACACAACAAAACGTAATACTAAAATACACTTTACACAATAGTTACTTGCTGTACTATCACTGAACTTAGAACACTACACAATAAAACACTTCTCGCTTCGCACTAGTCACTTGATGTATCGCTCTCGATCGCTTGATAAAAACTGCCTTGTGTTTGTCAACAATTCTCTATTTATAGGCAGGGGAAAGTCCTAGCTGGTTCCAGAAAAATCTAAATGTATCGGGAAACAATGAATCACTTCTTATCGTAAACATGTTATGAGTCATAAATCCTAGTACACGCTATTTTCAATCTTATGCCATATCCCACAAAGTCCATTATGGCATAGCCCAGGTCAACTATTTGTTTGTCAATAGGAGTAGCTATCTCTTTCTTTTATTTCTAGATAATTACCGCGCGCGCGCTCCAACTCTACACGCTTCTAGATTATTCGTAACAATATTAAAACCGCAAGTTCGACCAATGCTGGGCCTAAATTCACTAATAAAACTTAAGTTAATAAATAATTCTCGGATTTATGTAATAAAAACGGCAAATTATAATAGCAATGATAAACAAAACAAAACATCATTAATAGTTATTCACAATTATTTCAGGGTGTTGATGAGTTTATGAGACCTCTACACCTTGCAGACGCTGCTTAGAAATTCGTTGTGTTCAATTTATCATTACTTTGAATTTTTAAGATAGAAATCGGTAAGTTTCTGTATTTTGGTTATTGATTTAAATTTTTTTTAGAGAACCACGCTTATAAATCCATAATTACTAAAACTTTTCCTGCAGCAAAATATTATGAAATTTGGGGTAACATTGGATCGCTCTAATGTAACCCAGATTTTGTTTTTTAGAGTTAAAATAAATTCGGGGTAACTTTGGACAATGAACTACATACATTTTTAATTGTTCACAGACACAGTATTATGCCTCGATAAAAACGTACTAAAGAATGAACTAAACAGTAAACTAAAGAGCCAGGTGTGCGAAAATATGGTACTTTATCAAATTACACGCAGGAGATGTTGAAGGAAGCCATAAATAAAATAAGATCAGGTGCATTAAGTCAAAGAGAAGCTTGTAAAAATTATAAAATACCTAGAAGCACAATTAAACTTAAAAATAAACACAACAAACCTGTGGGACGTCCTACATGCTTGACGATGGATGAAGAGATCGTTTTCAGGGACCACTTGCTTGCACTTGACATGCGTATTCCAGTTGGCTTACAAGATTTCAGAGATGTAATTAAGAGATATTTAGATCACATAGGCAAAATAGTTCCTGTGTTCAAAGACAACAGTCCTGAATACGAGTGGGCAAAACTTTACTTGGAACGGCATCCTGCTTTGAAAAGAAAAAATTGCTCACAAGATCTCCAGAAAACGAGCCCAAGTAAATAAAGACATGGTGAATGAATTTTTCGACATGCTGAAAATGAATTTTTCGAAATTAAAGACGTAAGCCCTGACAATATATATAATATGGACGAAAGCGGATTCCATGATGATCCTGGAAAAAAAAACTTTTATTCAGACGTTCCATTCGTCATCCAGAACAGGTGAAAAATTCCAGTAAGTCTTGTTTTACCGCAGTATTTGCTGGAAATGCTATTGGAGATATCATTCCTTCATTTTTTATATTCAAAGGCAAAAGTTGTTGGTCAGACTGGCTCACTAATGCCCCAAAGTCTTCAAAAATGGCTGTATCAAAGTCTGGCTGGATAGATGCAACATTTTGTGCCCATTTTGGATAGCTCGACCCACCGATCAAGCGAGTCGCCGCAGGACTCTACCGCCGCACACACGGAAAAATGACTAGGAGGCCAAAAAGCAATTTATGAACATCACGATCTAAATTAGCTTGTATTTTTTGAGTCAGGTAGTCTTCCATCACAAGGCGCATAGGTCGCCTTTGTTATGTTCATGACAAATGAGTGCGAGGGCCCGGCAGGTAAGCGAAGTAATTGTACGGTTAGTTGTTTTCTAAACCGTCAACTAACATCACGCATTATTTGTTCGTCTCGTGTTTAAAAATCAACAGTGGTCAAGAATATGGAATCTACAGGTATGTACATTTTATTAATACAGCAAAATGAAAAATAATGTAATCGTAGGTATTAAAGTATTATACTGTGGTTCTAGATTAATTTCTCTTTAAAAATGGTGTTTACTTAGACTTTCCGCTAGTACCGCTTTCTGTCTTTCATATTTGCATTTATTGGTTGGCCGTTACTATTGTGAATTTTGAGAACTCAAACCAACTCATTGTGACACTATCCTCTTTTATTTACAGGTAGTCGGAGTGATTCAAGCCACTCGAAATTACACGTTAGAAAAATGGATCTGAATTTAGTGCTACAAAATGAAAACTTTTATAAATTATCGTCGTCTAAGTGTGTGCAACGATTAACTAGTTATATATTGGACAATCATAATGATCATAAAAAATCAAAAGACAATGCTTTACAAATAAAATGTGTTCTCAAATTGTTTGTTTCGAAACTGTTGAAAAAGTGGAAAAACTCGAATTGGAAGATTGAGAGATTCACCAAATACAATTCAACATAGTTGAAAAAATAATGATCATAAAAAATCAAAAGACAATGCTTTACAAATAAAATGTGTTCTCAAATTGTTTGTTTCGAAACTGTTGAAAAAGTGGAAAAACTCGAATTGGAAGATTGAGAGATTCACCAAATACAATTCAACATAGTTGAAAAACGGCTTGGTGTTGCCAGCAGTGAAACCTGTGAGCAACGTTTCAAACGTACAAAGTGCTAAAGGCAGACCATCAAAATCTTTCGAAGCGAGCTCTGTACGAACAAAAAGAAGACGAGTTCAACCAATTGTTGCCAAAACAAGTCCAGAAGTTTGTGTTGCTGCTCAAGCTAGCCTAACAAAGAGTTGGGAAAAGGACTGCTGCACAAATGGTAAACCTGGCATTGACCAGCAGTCCACGCAGATACAAAAGCATAAAAAAATCATAGTACACTAATGACTTCTGGTATCACACCTTACTCCGCGAGGGGGCTTTCATCATTGACTCTGACATGGGTAAAGAAGATTACATTCACATGCAAAGAGGGGCGAAATCTCGGGGCGCCAATATATATCCTGCATACAATGTTATAGCGCCAACAAAGAAACAGTGTTACCCTGACAATATAAAAATATCAGAAACGGAGGTCCAAATCCCCGTCCAAGATATTCTTGACCACACAATATATAGGCTTGCAGATATATAGCAGGACGTACTTCTTTACACCACAATCACGAAGAGAACTCACCCATTGAAGTGGTTTACAAATGGGGCCTTGACGGGAGTGGCGGTCATTCCATATATAAACAATGTTTTACAAACAATTCATTGTATGGTGACATTAACATTATTTTGTGCATTATAGTTCCATTACAAATGTCAGAAAACACAACAACGAATAGCAAACAGATAATATGGCAAAACCCTAGTCCTTCCTTTTGAAGATATAGCCGCATTATTCGTCTGCAGATTGAGAAGGAAACAAAAGAATCTGTGAAGCTGCATTGCGATGAAATTGAAGAGCAAATATCAAGGTTACAGGTCACAAAAGTAACTTTTGGGCACGAAAAACACCTTCAAACATCATGCTGTATGTACAACGATGGATAGCAAGACTTGCAACGTTGTAACCAACACATCAGCAACGCAAGCTTGCAACATATGTAAAGCAACACCCAAGAAGTTAAACAACATAGATTTGCTTATGAGGAAACAATACTCCAAGGCTCCGTCCCATTTCAGTTTTATTTAATACTACTACTTATTTCATTTTACCGATATTATTTTTATTTTTATTTATTATTCCAAGAAAATACTTATTTCAACGACTCTCCCTGTATTATATATATATATATATTAATGTTTTTAACGGTCGTGCTGTAATTACGTATATTAGGTATGTGATTTTACTTTAAACTAGCTGTTGCCTGCGACTTCGTCTGCGCGGATTTCGTGTACTCCGCACAGCTCCTCTCCCGTAAGGGAAAGCGTGATAATATGTAGCCTACACCCGACCTGTTAGTAATATTCATGCAAAATTTAAAGTAAATCTATGCAGTACTTTTTGAGTTTACCTCGAACATACATACAGACAAACAGATAAACAGACAAACAGACAAAAATTCTAACAACTATATTTTTGGCTTCAATATCGATTGTAGATCACGCCCCAAGTATTCTTTTTAAAAAAATATTCAATGTACAATTTTGACTTGCCTACGATTTTATTATATGTATAGATTAATCGATATAATTCTGCCACCTTTCGGTAACGCTTAGAGTAGTTTGGCTGACACTGAAAACCAGCGTTGAGGTAAGAACTTCTCAACATTAGCTGAGTGTTGGCCATTTTGAGACATCACACCACTCAGTACAGTGGACATCAAACGATAGGTTACACAGACTAATTGAATTGTATTTAAGCTTATTTATTAATTATTTGTATAAAGTGTTGCTTTTTATCTTAACTAATTACTATAGTGTATGGCTACTAGGACTGGCGCTTTTTTTTACGTATTATTTTTTTTTCATGCTGTATATATAAATTTTATTTTAAGTTGCTATTATGGAGGGTAGAAGTAAGGAGAGTCATCTTATACGGGAGAAAAGTTGAAAAAGTGTCCAGTTGTATGCGCTAAATAACAGTTCCAAAATCCTCCACAATCGCGCTGGTGGATGCACAGGGTATGGTATGAATGTAGCAATCGTAGATGAATTGAAGTATGCCGAGTTAAAAAATTTAATGTCATTATCGACTAAAGTAGTTAATTATTGAGAATTTCAACAACTTACGTTGTACAAAATATTGTGGTAAATATAACCTTACAGAATTATTATAACCAAACGTGCGTTTAGAGTGATTTTATTTCGTGAACAGTAAATAGTACGTTTACTGATATATAAACATTTAATTTTATGAAAAAGTGAGTGAATAACAGAACAGTTAAGGGTAAAATTTGTGCTGTGAAAAGTTGTCCAAGTGGACGTAAATCCCAAAACAAAATTTATTTTTTGATATTCACAAATAATCGTTAAATCGTTAAATGATACGTAAAAAAATAATCATATATTGTTTCCCACTTTATGCGGATTTTTAAAAGCGCGCCATAACTTAGCGGAAGTTTCTCTTTCCTTGTTTATTTTTGAAGCCTACTCTAACAATATTTGGCGCTTCTTTTAAGAGTTACCTTGATGCAAATGTGGCGCCATCCTAATTTAATACATTTTGACGGACACTTTTTCATATACACAGATGACCCTCCTTACTTCTACCCTCCATAGTTGCTATGTATCTGTACATATTTTTTTTTAGTTATATTGGCTTGTAATTCTTTAGTGTAGGTTTTTATTTTGCTTTGCTTTATGTCCTTATTTTTGTTTTTTTCTTTTCTTAAGGTTAATATTTTTTTGATGTGTTATGATATTTTTCTGTAGTTTTGTGGTGTATGTCTTAAATAAACATTTTCTATTCTATTCTATTCTATTCTGTGCTCCATTCGTACTTAGGATGTTACGAGTATCTACTTCACATTTCCTATAAAATAGAGTTGCAACAATGGCAAGCCAGGGGCACAGAAGCCAAAGATAATATTAAAAAAGGAAAAAACGAGATAACTGAAAAGTTTTGCAAAGAAATGGGATTAGTGGTGGATCAACCGAAACAACAACCGATTCCAATGACAGAAATACGGCCAGGAAATTTTTTGCTAAGCCTACAAAATCGTCTGATATCACAGGTATAGATACGGAAATCATCAAAAGATTCGCCAACATCCTGAGCGTATTATCATGCGGATTCAACGTAAATCACGAAAGTTTCAAACACTACAGTATTGAAACTGCAAAAATTTGCATTAACAGATATGGCTGGTACAAAATGAGTGCGTCTGTCCGCAAACTTCTGATACACGGAGCAGATATTATTGAGGAGCTACCACTACCTGTGGGTTTATTTTCAGAAGATGTGCTGGAGACCAGCCAAAAGGAATTTAAAATCGTACGGCTTTTCTATGCAACAAAGACCTCCAGGATCCCCACCAATACCGACATTGCGCACTGAATGCTTATAGCTTCCGATCCTATAATTGCGTCGAAGAGGAGGAGCCACTATAAAAGAAGGAAACCATTTGCTAAGGAGGTTTTAGAAATGTTGAAAAATCCTTCAATAATAGAAAACGTCTTCAATAGAAATGATGATGACGAAAACATTATGATGACGATGATACGATGATGACAATGAACATGAAGATGATGACGTAGCATCCTGACTATTGATTATTGTAAACTAGGTAACTTGTAACTAGGTAACTGTGAGCAACGTTTCAAACGTACAAAGTGCTAAAGGCAGACCATCAAAATCTTTCGAAGCGAGCTCTGTACGAACAAAAAGAAGACGAGTTCAACCAATTGTTGCCAAAACAAGTCCAGAAGTTTGTGTTGCTGCTCAAGCTAGCCTAACAAAGAGTTGGGAAAAGGACTGCTGCACAAATGGTAAACCTGTCATTGACCAGCAGTCCACGCAGATACAAAAGCATAAAAAAATCATAGTACACTAATGACTTCTGGTATCACACCTTACTCCGCGAGGGGGCTTTCATCATTGACTCTGACATGGGTAAAGAAGATTACATTCACATGCAAAGAGGGGCGAAATCTCGGGGCGCCAATATATATCCTGCATACAATGTTATAGCGCCAACAAAGAAACAGTGTTACCCTGACAATATAAAAATATCAGAAACGGAGGTCCAAATCCCCGTCCAAGATATTCTTGACCACACAATATATAGGCTTGCAGATATATAGCAGGACGTACTTCTTTACACCACAATCACGAAGAGAACTCACCCATTGAAGTGGTTTACAAATGGGGCCTTGACGGGAGTGGCGGTCATTCCATATATAAACAATGTTTTACAAACAATTCATTGTATGGTGACATTAACATTATTTTGTGCATTATAGTTCCATTACAAATGTCAGAAAACACAACAACGAATAGCAAACAGATAATATGGCAAAACCCTAGTCCTTCCTTTTGAAGATATAGCCGCATTATTCGTCTGCAGATTGAGAAGGAAACAAAAGAATCTGTGAAGCTGCATTACGATGAAATTGAAGAGCAAATATCAAGGTTACAGGTCACAAAAGTAACTTTTGGGCACGAAAAACACCTTCAAACATCATGCTGTATGTACAACGATGGATAGCAAGACTTGCAACGTTGTAACCAACACATCAGCAACGCAAGCTTGCAACATATGTAAAGCAACACCCAAGAAGTTAAACAACATAGATTTGCTTATGAGGAAACAATACTCCAAGGCTCCGTCCCATTTCAGTTTTATTTAATACTACTACTTATTTCATTTTTCCGATATTATTTTTATTTTTATTTATTATTCCAAGAAAATACTTATTTCAACGACTCTCCCTGTATTATATATATATATATATATATATATATATTAATGTTTTTAACGGTCGTGCTGTAATTACGTATATTAGGTATGTGATTTTACTTTAAACTAGCTGTTGCCTGCGACTTCGTCTGCGCGGATTTCGTGTACTCCGCACAGCTCCTCTCCCGTAAGGGAAAGCGTGATAATATGTAGCCTACACCCGACCTGTTAGTAATATTCATGCAAAATTTAAAGTAAATCTATGCAGTACTTTTTGAGTTTACCTCGAACATACATACAGACAAACAGATAAACAGACAAACAGACAAAAATTCTAAAAACTATATTTTTGGCTTCAATATCGATTGTAGATCACGCCCCAAGTATTCTTTTTAAAAAAATATTCAATGTACAATTTTGACTTTCCTACGATTTTATTATATGTATAGATTAATCGATATAATTCTGCCACCTTTCGGTAACGCTTAGAGTAGTTTGGCTGACACTGAAAACCAGCGTTGAGGTAAGAACTTCTCAACATTAGCTGAGTGTTGGCCATTTTGAGACATCACACCACTCAGTACAGTGGACATCAAACGATAGGTTACACAGACTAATTGAATTGTATTTAAGCTTATTTATTAACTAGCTGTGCCCGCGACTTCGTTCGCGTGGAAAAATTTCTAAAATAAAAACCCGAATAGTTCCCGTTCCCGTGGGATTTCCGGGATAAGAACTATCCTATGTCCTTTCTTGGGTCTCAAACTATATTTGTACCAAATTTTATCCAAATCGGTTCAGCGGTTTAGCCGTGAAAGCGTAACAGACAGACAGACAGACAGACAGAGTTACTTTCGCATTTATAATATTAGTATGGATTATTTGTATAAAGTGTTGCTTTTTGTCTTAACTAATTACTATAGTGTATGGCTACTAGGACTGGCGCTTTTTTTTACGTATTATTTTTTTTCATGCTGTATATATAAATTTTATTTTAAGTTGCTATTATGGAGGGTAGAAGTAAGGAGAGTCATCTTATATGGGAGAAAAGTTGAAAAAGTGTCCAGTTGTATGCGCTAAATAACAGTTCCAAAATCCTCCACAATCGCGCTGGTGGATGCACAGGGTATGGTATGAATGTAGCAATCGTAGATGAATTGAAGTATGCCGAGTTAAAAAATTTAATGTCATTATCGACTAAAGTAGTTAATTATTGAGAATTTCAACAACTTACGTTGTACAAAATATTGTGGTAAATATAACCTTACAGAATTATTATAACCAAACGTGCGTTTAGAGTGATTTTATTTCGTGAACAGTAAATAGTACGTTTACTGATATATAAACATTTAATTTTATGAAAAAGTGAGTGAATAACAGAACAGTTAAGGGTAAAATTTGTGCTGTGAAAAGTTGTCCAAGTGGACGTAAATCCCAAAACAAAATTTATTTTTTGATATTCACAAATAATCGTTAAATCGTTAAATGATACGTAAAAAAATAATCATATATTGTTTCCCACTTTATGCGGATTTTTAAAAGCGCGCCATAACTTAGCGGAAGTTTCTCTTTCCTTGTTTATTTTTGAAGCCTACTCTAACAATATTTGGCGCTTCTTTTAAGAGTTACCTTGATGCAAATGTGGCGCCATCCTAATTTAATACATTTTGACGGACACTTTTTCATATACACAGATGACCCTCCTTACTTCTACCCTCCATAGTTGCTATGTATCTGTACATATTTTTTTTTAGTTATATTGGCTTGTAATTCTTTAGTGTAGGTTTTTATTTTGCTTTGCTTTATGTCCTTATTTTTGTTTTTTTCTTTTCTTAAGGTTAATATTTTTTTGATGTGTTATGATATTTTTCTGTAGTTTTGTGGTGTATGTCTTAAATAAACATTTTCTATTCTATTCTATTCTATTCTGTGCTCCATTCGTACTTAGGATGTTACGAGTATCTACTTCACATTTCCTATAAAATAGAGTTGCAACAATGGCAAGCCAGGGGCACAGAAGCCAAAGATAATATTAAAAAAGGAAAAAACGAGATAACTGAAAAGTTTTGCAAAGAAATGGGATTAGTGGTGGATCAACCGAAACAACAACCGATTCCAATGACAGAAATACGGCCAGGAAATTTTTTGCTAAGCCTACAAAATCGTCTGATATCACAGGTATAGATACGGAAATCATCAAAAGATTCGCCAACATCCTGAGCGTATTATCATGCGGATTCAACGTAAATCACGAAAGTTTCAAACACTACAGTATTGAAACTACAAAAATTTGCATTAACAGATATGGCTGGTACAGTTGTTTAGGATACGCGGCCAGCTGAAGCTGACCGCATTACGGCTTTAGTATTTTGATCCCGACGCCATTAAGAAGTGCTGTGCAAAAAAAATCGGTTTCGGAGGAAAACAAAGTAAGTTTAAAGATTTTTACTCAAAACCTTAACACGTTCTCTGCTAACGCGGTCAGTGCTGACTAGACATGTGTAGTTCTCGAATGAATGAAGTAAATGAAGTACTTCATCTCACAAAATATTCTTATCTCTCCTTCACTGGACATCAAAGTGTGTCAATACTTCATTTAGTTTAGTCTGTTTTTCGCTCACATTCGTGTCTCGGTAACATACGCTCGACGATGGCGCACGACGCCGTACGCTGTACTTCACTCACGTTCGTGTTAATTCGTTAATCGTCGGTCGATCGGATAATAAACTCCTACAAATGTGTGCTGACTGCTAAATGCTGATTTTATTTACACACACACACACACACACTGACACAACATTCTAAGTAAAATTTAGTTTGCAAGCTATATGAGACGTTATGTTAATAACTAGACAGTTTATATTTTTATGAACGAAGCAATGATTGTATAAAATCGCTAATTTAATTCGAACAAAAATAACAAAAATATTCTTTTTTCCGTGGAGATAAAGCGCAATAACGTTTGACAAAATTTATTCTTTTTAATGATTACAATTTACACCTACAATAGGCCTCGTAATTTTAAATATTTAAATTGTTTCTCGGAATTTCTGACAATTTTGATTTTTGGCGACAGTTCGTTTTGAACCCAAGGTCACAACGGAATGCACTTATGCCGTGTGTTACGCGTTAAGTAAATAAATTATAACAATTTAAATTGTACTGTACCCAATTAAGTACTTATAATTATTTTTTTAGTATTTTTGTCTGTAAAGTGTAAATATAAATTTGTATAGTGACAGTATTTTACTTTTGTATTTTTTCGCTTATAAATACATAATAAATATTGTTATTAAAAATGGAGACTGTAAATAGTGTAATTAGAAAGAGAAGTGCAGTGTGGAACCACTTCAAAGAAAATGGACCTAAAAAGGCAAAATGTTATCATTGTGCTAGTGAGCTATCAGTGTCTGGTGGAAACGTGGGGAACCTCAATAGGCACTTAAAAATTAAACATCCCAGTATTAAATTAGTAGAAGAGAGGCAACCAAATGAATATTTAGACCCAGCGCCCCTTACAAACGTGGTTGAAGATAAAAATCAACTTCGGGCGATTTCCATTAGTCAAACTCAGACATCAATAAAAACTTTCACTCATAGTACGAAGCCAATACCACCACGGCGGGCACAACAAATTGATGAGCAGCTAGTCAAAATGGTTGCAAAGGGGCACTATCCTTTCCGAATAGTGGAGGATGATGAATTTAAAAAAATAATTTATTTACTCAACCCTCAATATACGCTACCAACAAGAAAAACGTTATCTGAGAGTGTTTTACCCAAAATGTACACTTTGTGCTTAGAAAAGGTAAAATCAGAAATCCAAGAAGGACAGGCTTTCTGCTTGACAACAGATGGTTGGAACTCAATCAATAATGATAGTTTTTTGGCCCTAACCGTGCATTATATTAGTGTTACAGCTGAAGAAATGAAGTTAAAGTCCAATTTACTCGGGTGCGTAGAATATAACGAGCGACACACAAGTGACAATTTAACCGCGTTTCTACGCGATAAAATGGCGGAGTGGAACATTGCTGAATATACGACAGCTATTGTGAGTGACAATGCAGCTAATATTACTGCTGCAATACGTGACATTGGCAGATGGCACATACCATGTTTTGCTCACTCTGTCAATTTGTGTGTGCAGGCGGCTCTGGTGCCTCTATCAGAGACATCGGTTAAAATTAAGAAGATCGTTGAGTTTTTTAAAAGAAGCTCACACGCTCAACTCAAGCTGCGAGAAATGCAGCAGCAGCTGAACCTCGCAGTTTTAAAAATAAAACAAGATGTCCCGACACGGTGGAACTCCACCTATGACATGTTTCAGCGTATACTGTCAGCCAAGGATGCCATAATTGCAACGATCGCTATCATGCGTCCAGAACTGACGCTTACTAATTATGATTGGAGTATAATTGAAAGCGCAGTACCGATCTTAAAACTATTTTACGACATTACCGTAGAAATCAGTGCTGAAAAAAATGTTTCATTATCAAAAATTATCCCTCTGTGTGGTATTATGAAAAACCACGTTAAAGCACATATTTTAAATAACAGCACTATTCCGCCGCAAGTTCAGCTGTTGTTAAATATGCTTGACAAGCAACTACAAAGGCGTTTCTCCAATATCGAAAAATTGTCTTTATATAGCGAGGCGACAATTTTGGACCCCCGCTTTAAAAATAAAGCATTTAGTGATATAAATAATTTTAATCAGGCTGTTGATATATTAAAAAAGAAAGTTGGGAAAGTACAACAGTATACCACAACAATGTTGCCTTCAACATCACAACCATCCACATCAACATCTGTCTCTACGGTGGCGACCTCCAACTCTATATGGGAGCAATTTGACAGAGAAGTGGCTAAGTTGACACCTACAAGTCCGCTGGCTGCTGGCATTGTAGAGCTGGAAACATATCTGCAGGAACCATTTTTGCAACGCTGTAATGACCCATTACGCTGGTGGCACGAGCGTCGATCGTTTTATCCAAATCTTTTTAAATACGCCCTTAAAAGATTGCACCTCGTCGCTACTTCTGTACCGTGCGAAAGAATTTTTTCAAAAGCCGGGTATACTTTAAATGAACGGAGGACACGAATAACTACTAAGAAACTTTCGCAATTGCTCTTTATAAGTAGTAATTGTAACTAGATAACAAAAAAATAACTGAAACAGTTACGTTGTGTTGTGTACATATTGTACATAAAAAAGTTTAAACTGAAACAATGTAAAAATGTGTAAATAATCATTTAAATAACTTTTTATCATTGTATATATCTTGATTTCTAAATACGCCAACCAGGACCAAAATATCTAAATACGAGTTTTAAAATATAAAATTTGGTTTAGTTTTATTTTCTTGGTTGACAGTCCTAAGCCTGTAAAAAGTATGAAGGGAAATCGAGATATAAAAGCGAAGTGTATCGTTCGCTGTTAATTTATCAATGTGCTAAAACACTACATATTTTGATATATTACGTAGTACATACTTCAGTCTTCACACTGACTTTCATTCATACATTAGATGGACTAGATAAAATTCACTGAAGGAAATGAAGTACTGAACTAAACCAATGAAGTACTTCATTGGACGAAAAGATATACTTCAATCATTTCATTTCATTGACACATTTTGCGCATGTCTAGTGCTGACCGCCAGTGAAGTTTCCCTTTAGGCCTATTAAAAATCATCTATCTGTTTAAAATTTACTAAATTGTTTTTTTGCTTATATGCTTTTATCTTTTACTCAAATGTTACTTAGTTATAACAAAAGTCAGTTTGAGCCATTATTTATGTAAATAACTTGCGTCAGGCAGCATTGACCGACGCGGCGTACAGAGAGAAAAAAACGGTTTTCCGTTACAGGGGGCCACGCGGGTCGCGGTGTCGGTTAGCCCCTCGCGTTCCCCGCATTCGTTTGCGCTTACAGTTGCCGTCCGTATCTTGAGCTGAGACGCCGTGCGGTTCTATTACATCCCACGTACGTTATGGATGAATTTGAAGATTTTGAGATTACGCAAGATATCCTAACACAAATTAACAACATAGAAATCGATCTTCTCGACAAAACTTTAAACCTAAGTATCAATGATGAGGAAGAAAGAGTTTTATGGCAAAAACTTTAATACCCAGAGCACCATCGGGCCGAACGACGAGAAGAAAGCACGTTCTTCAGAAAAAAGAAGGTCTTTCTTTGAAGGTGCGTCGGTCTTGTGTAGAATGTTACAAGAAAAATGTGTCTACATTTGGGCGTGTAATAGCTAGAAACAAGACCAAAAAAGTACCTACTTTCTGTAATGCTTGTCCAGACAAACCATTTCTATGTGTTGAGTGTTTTGCCAACGTTCATTTATAATTTTCATATTGTATTATTATGTATTTTTCATTACTGTAACTATTTATATGGCTATTTGGTATCTTTGTCATATACCAAAATAATTCAATAAATTTATTTGTATGGTAGTTTTTGTTATTCTTTCAAAGTTCTTAAATTTTTCAAAAACCAACTTGATATGGAAAGCTAGAGGGCCACGCGGGTCAATTGATGAGATTTAGTTCGATAGCACTGCCCGACAGCTTGTAAGGACGAATCGAAAACCCTCGTAAAATGCGGTCAGCACTGACTGACGCGGCTTGAACCGAAAGTTTATATATCAACCATCACTGACCGACACGGCCTAGACAGGAATCTGCGTTTTTTGTCGGCATAGAACGTGTTAAATGTTTTTACCATTTTAGAAGTATTGTCGAGATAATTATGTAATTATTTAGTAAAATTGACGTAAACAGTTAAGTACTCGTGGACAACGCCTAAATCATGCAGCGAAAGTAATTCCGCTCAACGCCAAAAGATGTTGGTAAACGTAGCTCGTTTAAGATTTGACTAGAATGTTAATAAGTACGCATGTGAGCATCGTATAAGAGTGCGCGCGTACACGCAATTATTTTTATGTTAGCTTTATTTGCATAATGATTTATCTTTTAATGATATATATAACTACTATTACCTATCTACAGGTGTCTAGACGTCAAAGAAATAGTGAAAGGAATCTCTGTAATCCGGAGCAGTGGCTTAATGCTAAGAAACGTGTCGAGGAAGGCGAATCAAAGAGAGCAGTTGCCAAATAATTGGGGATGCGTTAAGCCACTCTGCGGAAGAGACTGAAGAGGTCATCTCCAGCTTTAAGCTTAGGCAGGTATTCTAAAACTTTTTCCAGTGAAATGGAAATAGAGCTGAGCAATTATATTTAAAAAATAGATAATATGTTTTATGGATTAACCACTCAAA
Source organism: Apodemia mormo (assembly GCA_036924255.1). Classification (NCBI taxonomy): domain Eukaryota; kingdom Metazoa; phylum Arthropoda; class Insecta; order Lepidoptera; family Riodinidae; genus Apodemia; species Apodemia mormo. The sequence continues at coordinate 2,169,513 of JAUPFN010000021.1, read as the reverse complement.
AAATACGAGAAGTTGCTTATGACTTTGCCGAGAAGAATAGACTGGAACACCGTTTGAATAAAGAAAAGGGCTGGTACCGAGTAGCTTCGGCTTTTTCTGAAACGGCACCCTCATTTGTCATTGTCGTTGCATGCTCCAACTTCCACCAGCGTTGCTCGTGCAATTTTTTAATAAACCGCAATGTGATCGCTATTTTAAAAACCTGACAAAATTGTTAGACAAAATTCCCACCACATGCGATTTATAACATGGACGAGACCGGGATCTCTACAGTGCCAAACAAAGCTCCGAAGGTTATATCCACAAAAGGAAAGCGTTGTGTTAACAAGATATCCAGTGCTGAACGTGGCATCAATATGACACTGGTGAATGCGGCCAATTCTGCAGGGAATTTATATTATATTATATTCCACCAGCCTTCATTTTTCCACGCAAACGCATGAAGGCCGAGCTTTTAGATGGAACCCCGCCATCTTCTATTGGAATGGTTTCAGACTCGAGTTACATCAATAGTGCTTTATTTTTTGACTGGTTGTCCCGTTTCAAAGACCACGCAAAGCCTACCAAAGACAATCCAGTGTTATTAATACTGGATAATTACACGTCACACTGCACCTTAGACGCAGTCAACTTTTTTCGGGGAAACCACATTCATGCCTTGACCATACCGCCTCATAGCAGTCACAAAACTCAGCCACTCGATCGTTGCATCCATAACAGACTCAAGATTTTTTATGCATCAGAATGTGAAAAAAGGACGCGCAACCACCCTGGCCGTGTGAGAACCGTCTATCAAATTACTCAAATATTAACTCCAACTTACCTGAAAGCAGCCACTCCCGCAAATGCCATACAGAGATTCAAGATATCTGGAATTCAACCATTAAATCCGGACATTTTTAAAGAAGAGGATTTTTTGGCTAGTGTAGTAACTGAAAGGCCATTGATAGAATAATGAGGCACGCATTTCCCAGTCAGATAATGATCTACCAGAAAATACGCCTTTAGCGGAATCCGGGGACGAACCTATAGCAGAATCAGCTGATTATCTGGCATAAAATGTACCGTTGGCAGAATCTAATGAAGCACAGATTTCCCAACTGTCTATTTTCCACAGAATCATGTGCCAGGCAATGCAATTCCGTGCTCAAAAAATTATACACCTATTATAACCACATTAGTTGAGACAGATAGAGCTCGTACACCACTTGCCTGTCTTCAAATTGTTTTTAACAATTGTTTGTAAAAAATTGTTTGTAACATATAATGCAATAAATGATTGAGTATTGAGTATTGAAATTTAAAATATCGAATCGCTTGTTGTCACACTTGAAGAGGTAACCCCCCTACCACGAGTTAAATATACGGATCTCCATATAAACTAGCTTTCGAGGAGTCTCTGGCTTTAAAGAAAGTTCCAAAACCGGTTTCAAAGACTCTTCCTAAAAAGCCCAAATTCAAAGTTCAAAGTGCCAAAGAAAATGCCAAAGGAAAAGGTTTGGAGATGCCCAGCGTGTACTGAAATGTACGTGAACCCCCAGCAGACGATTGGATAGGATACTCAAAATACTCCGAATGGTGGCACTTGTACCACGTATGAGGGCCTGGGAAATTTTATTTGCTACCTCTGCAAGTGATCAGAATTTAATGTAGAACGTACTGTTATATATGTGAATTAGTATGGGACTTCTGCCCACATCAGCGATGTGTCAGCATAGCTCGTGATGTATTGGGTTTTGTAGTACACAGACTGTCGCTTCACGACAGTCAGTCTTCCTCAGAATCCTCAGCCATCCATACATTTAAATTGTAATTTTTCAGAGTCAAATCAGTACATTTAAATTGTAATTTTTCAGAGTCAAATAAATTTTCTTTTTAAAAAAACTAATCTTTAAATCCCGTATAACAATGGTGGCAACGAAAAGGATTTGAAAATTCATAAATCCGTGGAATACGCCTTAAAATAAAAAATTAAAATCAAATTAAAGTGCTGAAAATAATAATAACAAATATATTCAAATAACTAAGTGCTCGTGAAATATGTGACATCTAAGGAACTGCATCAGAAAAACAAATGAATAAATATATACATACCTTAGTGCTCTCGTGAACTGCCGGTGGGGTTCAGATCCTCTCAATCATCAGCTTCGAAAAAAATATATCTTAAAATATCAGTACCTACCCAGTGCTCATCATCAAAGCCGCATCCTGTGCTATTCGCCATAAGTATCGTCCTGTTCCTGTAAGTGCTAGAATAAAACTCTTATGTTATATATTGTGTGTGAAAGTGAAAAGAAAAGAGAACCCCGAACATAAGTTTGATAGTCATAATAATTGTGAATTTTAACATCTATCTAAAATTAATTATTCTAAATTCATTGCATTGTTTAACTTAAGTATATTCGTAGTCATAACGTAGTGTCGTAGGAAGACAAGTCGCAGAATAGCTCCGTCTGTACTCTGTAGCTTATCGCATCGAGAGACCACACAGTACTATAAACAATACTTCAGTGGCCGTCTATCACATCGTACGACTTTTATTTTATAATAAAATTTTCTTTTATTGTAACCCATATTCATGCAAATAAAATATATTCTATTCTATTCTTTAAAATAGCAATATATCTGTCAGAGAATCACAAGTCAAATCTGAAAGACTAGAATCCGTTCCAATTGGCACATCATTTAAATTTATAAAACCTTTTGATGGTTCTAGAGATAAATTGAATTCATTTTTGACGAATTGTAGCAATGCTATTAACCTAGCATCCGACACACAAAAAACTGTTTTATTTAAATTTATTTTATCACAGCTTGAAGGTAAGGCTGAAAGCGCTTGTTTTATAAAAGACTAAGAATCATGGGAACAACTTAGTGATTTCGTAAAACACAGTTTGGAGAGAAGAAACACTACGCACACCTACTAACCGATTTACAGGAATGTAGGCAAGGCTATAACGAACCAGTCAATCAATTTGCGTTACGTGTTGAAACTTGTTTATCGAAATTACTCACAGAGGTAACATTGTCAAATAGGAAAACGTCAGAATTAGCTGGTCGCACAGTAACCATGGAAGACTTGGCCCTACATACATTTTTATTAGGCCTTAAGCCAGAAATATCGAAATTAGTCCGAACAAAAGATCCAAATAATTTAAATAAAGCAATTCATTTTGCAACATCTGAGGAAAAAATTTTAGTTTTCAAGCGTTACCAACGCTATGTACATATATCTAACGATTTAAATTTGCGACTAAAAATATCGTCTATGTCGTGATGATAATTTTAGTTAAGTTTATTTGTGTGTGTATAATTTTAGTTAAGTTAATCGACAACGGTTGACTCTTTCCATCAGGAGACCCATCTGCTTGTTTGCTATCTTATGATATAAAAAATAAGAAATAGCGATTTTAAAACTGCATCTCAACAGACCTTCAAGACTGCCAAAGAACACTTACAAAAGCTTATCATCCATAGTTTATAAAATCATAAGAGTATATCAGATTCTAAATGTATAAAAACCAGCTGTGCCCGTGACTTCGTCTGCGTGGAAAAAATTCTAAAATAAAAGTCCCGAGGTTTCACCCTCACCGTTTCCGTTCCCTTGGGATTTTTAGTATGATGATCTGTTTAGGCTTTCAAGTGCGTGTGCCAAATTTTGTGAGTGTATGTTAGCCCACAAATTTTTCGAAAACTAAGACATATTAAGATAATCTTTTTGATTTAAATCATACTATGGTAAAATAAGGGTTGCCTGAAATGTTTTGAAAATTGGTAATTTTCATATTTTGGTGCAATCAATCATGCAGAAGGGAGGGAAGAAGAGAGAAAGAGAAGTATACATAGAAGTAAGTATCATCACGCTTGGATTTCTTGCGGTATAGGCAGAGTAAACCAAATGTCTATAGACTTTCCAGTTCAACACGATTTACCAGTTTGATGGTTGGCGAGATGAGTGGTGATCCACATCACCGCATTTTACCGACATGATCACGATTATCGTCTATTTCTAGCGATAACTAGGACCTTTTAATGCTTTACGTGCAGGTCTTACTAGATCCGAGTCTCGGGAGTGGTAACGCATTGACTCCGAGCTGCTACTGAGATTTAAGATTTTCGAGAAAAACCTCCAAAAACCTTAATACCTCTTTTGCAGTCAATAGAATAGTTTAATATAGGGTCGCCTCTGTGGTCTAGTGCTCCAGCTTTGGCTTTGACCACATGAGGTCCCAGGTTCGATACCCGGGTCGGACACATTAAAAAAAAGTGTTTTTGTTTTCTGAGAAACACAAAAATTGCCCGGGATTGGAAAGTGCCCGGTTGGTGATAAACTTGCCACCTATCACATTTGTGGGACCAAGTATCTTCGGCGAATCGTGGGTGCACTTGTTGTACCTCTGCCTATCCCTTCGGGGATATGGGCGTGAAGATACTTTTTTAGAATAGTTTAAAAATATGTACCAAATTATTTCTCCTACCTTCTGTATAACAGATGTTTTTATGCAGCGGCTATATTTGATATTACTTCTCGTCCTAGTTTATGTGCGACGAAATCTAATATGGTATAGACAAGTTCTCTGCGGCTCGCTGTGCAGGCCATCAGGATGTCAAACGCTCGGATGTAGTCGACGGGGTCTATCCTTCTCAAGTAATTGAACACTATATAGCAGAGTTCACTTAGTTTCTCCCTTACGGTGCTCCACATTTCTCGAAGTGTGATTGTCACTATAACAAAGAAAGATTAACTTTATATCCCTTTATACATCATAAGGTAGCAAACAAGCAGATAACCCTGCTGGTAGAAAGAGACAACCATCGCCTATAGACACCAAAGATGTTAATGATGCATTACTAGGTTGTGTGGCAGGATGGAAATGGCATAAATAATTCTTATGCATACATTTACCTTGTGTAACGTGAACAACGTTGCAATTACCCTTAGCGGTGTTAAGTCGGTCTGCTACTTTTGTCACGATAGGGCGCACAAATTGTGACGAGTTCTGCCTCCCTCCAGTTAGAGACCACGGCATAGTTGAAGTCTCGCGGACTCCGGGAATCAGTGGCGGCTTTTCTACTACCACTGTGTGCCAGCTAAATCACGCAAGGTGTGCCCAGGCCTTCGACTCAACAAGCACGGTTGGGCCAGCCCGACGGTGCTTGTTGAGCAGCCGATTTCCTGTCGCCATTCTCTCCAAGATAAGTCCTGCTGCTAGCTTGCGCTGTGGTCTCCCTCCTCCTCGTGGTCCCAATTACTATAAGAAATGGTTGATAATTGTTATCAGGTCAGTAAAATGCGGCGATAAGGATCACTACTCATCTCGCCAACTGACAAACCAGTGAATCGTGGTAAACCAAAGTCTATAAACGTTCGGTTTACCCTGCCTGCCCCACAACGGAACCGGACGTGGTGATAAAGTTTACCAGCTACCTTACCCTCCATACTGGAACACGACTATGACTGGAATTGATGCTGTTATGGCAGGAATAGTTAAAACGAAGGTACCAATACCTGAGTGAGAAATTGCAGAACTCTAGTTCTTATTCTAAATGTCAAAGTTGTACCTGGATGAGAGAATAATGTAACCCGTAAACTACACATCAAGCTTGAAAGCCCATGACGATAGCAATAAACTAAATTGACATTTAAATCTTTACTATGTCTATGCTTATAGATGGTCAGCACTTGGCATTTTTGGAACCATCTGATTGCAAACTATCCCATGTTTGTAAAGGTTACATATAAACCATAAAAGGTGTGAAGCATACATATCTAATACCCACATATAAAATTAAAAAACATTTTCCTAATACCAATAAGTATAATAGGCTTGTGCACTACAGCCGGCGGAGCCAGTGGACTGTATGCTTTGGTTCTTCTTGTTTCGATGTCCCATCAGCCGTAGTGCCTTGGCGAGCCGGGAGCCGGGACAATTTCGTTTACAAAGGTGCTTTATTACAACGAAACACAATACGGCAAGTAAAGCCAGCACCGATGCAAACTCCTAATAGAGAGCCACTTGGTACTTTTCCTATCACTGCCCACTCTAACGCCGGCACCATTTAGGTATAACAAGGCACAGGAACTTGTCTGGGATACGTATTTTTCTTCTTATTTCTTCGGATGAAACTGATTTGTATGGCCGCGTCCTGCCGTTTTATAGAACGCCGCCAGACATGCCGCTATGCCGAGTAAGACAGCTGGCGTCATGTGTTAGCGACATAATGTCTGGGATTTGTTAAAATCCTACTTCTCGTAATCTTATCATGATAATTTTATGTTAGGTAGCTTCTCCTACTTCCAATTAGCTAATATGGCCCTTTAGTGAGTGCAATGGTACTTTTTTCACAAATATAAACAAAACAAAGTACGTTATGCCCTAAGACCTAACAAAAACTAATTACAGAGTGTTATTTATTACCTATATACAACAATCTAATACATACAAACTTATATAACAACAAACAAGAGGGTTATATACATTACAGTTCTTTCTGACCTCAGAAATTCTTACAGTCATAGAGTTGTCCGTCTGTTATTCATCTTTATTTCTGCGAAAAGTGTGTGAACATATGCCTAAGGCTTATACTTACATCGTCCATATCATTTATATTCGATAAACATTCATTTTCACATGAATTTTGCACTTTCCGAGGTTTTCGTATGTCTGGGTTCCACGCATATAAGTATAATCTCACAAGAGTCGACTCGTAAGTTAGTCGACCGGAGTTGAGTGGAACCCTTACGTTCGTAATATGCCTACAGGCAATCATCTCAACTACGTAAAGCTTTGTTATTTCTACAAAAAAAAGCTGTATGTAGGTCTTAGGCCAAATAAAAGACGAAAACAAACATTATTTATTATAGAAAACTTACAAACTATACGAAATACACAATATATCCTGCCTTACTTGACCATTTAAATTCCTTATTTACATGAAGCAGTTCTGTACTGCGCAAGGCCAATTGACTAAAAAACTATTTAATAATTCACCTTATTATATTAGATATATGTACAAAATAACTATTTATTTTAGTTAAATAACAAACTTACATTTATAATAAAAATTTCGCTTTAAAATTGAAGTTTACCGTGCAAACACTCTAGACTGTCTTGGCGTCCTCATGACATCACGCCGTGGTAATATCTAGATTACCTACTCTGTGGTTTCTTTTAAACTGACAACGTCAAAATGTGTTTTAACCACATTGTGACGTGCATTGCATTGCATTTACTATCGCATGACTTAATGACTATTTTTGCCAAATTTATATCCTAAAAGTATTATTAATCCTGATCTTTACAATAAATATTTTAGTTTTTTTTCCTTCATATCATAATTATTAATCTTTTAAAACTGTAATATATATACACAATTCATTTTACTAGGCACAAGTCCATTGGTAGTATTCAGAAACACTATCAATGTTGTGTACTGAGCAGCATATTCAAAATTAATTGTACATACCAAGAGTAGCAGCTCCGCCAATCCCGGCCCCCAAAACAGCGCCAAGACGTCCTCCAGCATAGCCTCCCAGTAATCCACCAGCTAACGCAAAAGCAACAGTGCATGCTGCTGTGTCTGAAGTCCACATAACTCGTATGTCAAAAGCATCAGCTAAAAGCAAATGCCGTTGTATTATTCACACTAAATTACCAAATTAACTTGAGGATAGTTTTTAATAAAGACTGAAACAACCATACACAAATCCCATGTTGGTCCCAGGCTCCTTTGAAGAATAGACCAACTGCCGTTTTGCCAGGCAGGTCGTAAAAGGCGACCAATTGATTATGCGAGTCTCTACCATTGTGGCTACTATGTGGCAGAGTTCTGCATTATTTCGCCTAGATCTAGTACCACTGCCTCACCTATTCCTGTCGCAATAGCATGAGTGCTTGTCACTGTCGTGTTCTGGTGGAAGGGTAAGATAGCTGGTAAACTTATGCGTGTGGAATTAGACCTCACCACATGATACCAATGTACCATTAACATCTTTGGTATCTATAGTCAATGGTTGACTCTTTCCATTAGGAGACCCATCTGCTTATTTGCTATCTTATAAAAAAAATAAAAACAAATTAATGAAAAGGTCAAATAAGCCTTTTTTATGGTCTAGAACCTTTTTTAGAATTGCTGGTTGTCTGTCTTAAATTGGTGAAACAAACTTGAATTTAATAATCTTTTAACACAGTTATAGTTTAATATATATTTTAACTGGCCTTCTGGTTAATCTGTCTTACTAGACATCAAGTGTAATAAGAAACAAAATTTAGGTCACTTGGTTCAGACATAATAGATTTTTTTTGAAAATGCTGAAAATCAGCACCTTAGACATTAGCTTTGTAAATCATGCTCACTAATGTTCTAATAGGATTGCATTTGAAGGGGGAAGAGGGCAGTGAGGGGAAGGGGAAGAGTTCTCTACCCTACCCTGTGGAAATGTTTATAAAAATAGCTAATCCATAATCCTCAATATGTGAGACCCATTTCTAATGCAATCCCCATTTCAGTTGAATTATTAAGTTTACATATCTATGTTTTATTCCTGTATAAAACACTTAATTGCAAGCCTATAAATTTTTTAGAAAAACTTAAAACATGATTAATGTTAGTAAGTATAATGTGAATATCATATCTTAAAATATATGGGGATATCTATATTAAATTTTTAAAAAGTGAAAATGTAATTTCAAGCCTGCCACAGATGTAGATATAATATATATGAAGTTTAACAGCCTATCACATACTAAGTATGGTTGGATGGGATTGTCTCAGGACACTGATCACCTGCTCAGTACGGCGTCGACTTTGTTTGTTTTAAAATTACGTCCGTTATTTGTGATTTGCGTCTGGCAACCGCTCAGCATAGTTATCAAGTGCAATCACAGGATATTCTCTCACAATACATTGATGAATGATGATGATTTGGATGTGAACAAGCCCCTGATATTCAAATTGAAGGTAAATTATTGTATTATATTGGTGTATTTCAAAAATTATATTCCATCAATGATAAAAAATGTACATGTTTGAGTTTTATATTTTTTCACTTTCAGCCTATTTTCATGTAAGATTTTCAAATAAAAATATATAATTTACAAACGTTTTTTATTCCTATCCTAAAAATATAAGAGACCATTGTATACAAAAATAAAAAGAGATGTATCACAAATTGTTTTTTTTTTATAATAATAATAATAATTCTTTATTTGCACAAAATAGGAGATTTACAATATTGGCAAAAATAACCTGCGTACTAGGTAAAGTGCACTTTAAAATAGTTGGCTGTTAAAATATTAATATGAATCATATTATGATATATTTACAATACAAATTTTTGAGTTATCTATATAATTTTTTAAGTTTCGAGAACACATATATTTCTATTACCAAAATACGTCGAGATTATACATCTCTGTATATTTTGGCACATTAAGATATTTTGGCTGCAGGCTGAGTGAAGGCAAAATATATACTATAGTATAGCACTCGTGTGTGGTTGCTTGCTACACTGTAATATATCTCAATATATTAATATATGTGTGGTGGACTATGTGTGTGGTGGACTTAAACAATTACTACAAAACACTCAAATCCCATTTGTTGAATTACCTACAGTTTAGCCCAGAACAAGACAGCGCCAGGCACCAATCGCAAGTAAGTATAAGAAAAGGAATAGGTAAGGCAGTGGACCATAACTGGATGAATTATCATAGTACATAGAACTTTAGGGGTGGTAGGTCCATAACGGCTCGACTGAGTCACAGAATTCGCTCGCACTTACAACGCAGAAGCACCAACCACTCGTCGCTTGCAACATCTGCACCGACGAAGAAAAAATATGAACTAGAATTTATGATGGCTCATCACCTCAATATCAGTTGCGCCTAACAAGCTCTTTTTATACTGATGAAATAATGTGAGTTGTAGTAAATGAACTTGTACATAACTCACCAAGTTCTAATATTATTTGCTCTATCCACATGCGATCAAAATGTAAATTCATTGTATCGTATATTTGAATATCCATCGACATTTTGAAAATACAATTAAAAATTATAATCACACCGATTTTTTGCGACTTGTGTAATATTATAATAACTTATAACATATAATTTATGGCAGATGGCCAATACCGATTATCGAACTAGAAAAAAAACAATCTAGTTGATAATATACGTTACACAGTACTCATTGCAGTGAAACCAAAATATTTATTTTGATATTTATTATTTATTGTCAGCAGTCAGCTGTCACTTGTCAGGTACCAACAATGGGTACCAAGTATTAGACAGTGACGTTTCAAACCATAAACAGTTTCAAAAACTATTTATCGGCGCAACACCGAAAACCATCCGAAAACCAACTATTTATTGAGGTTTACAGAAACAAGGTATTTATAGACCAAAACTATCTATTGGCGCGATGCAGTGTCAGCAGACGTACAATAATTAAAGATATAAAAAAAAAATATAAAACTATATTGTTAAACATAATCCCGCTATGAATGCTGACTAAATGTTTCCTGATAACAATCGCTCATACATTTTCAATAAAGAATGTCTTAAAATAGAAATTAAATAGATATAGCTTTATTCCTGTACAATAATTTTCTTAAAAGTACAATAATGTTAGGGCGCTGGCTCAATAATAATTTATCGCGGATCTGCTAACACTGACGCGACGCACGCAGTCTTGGTGGACGAGGTCAAACGTATAATATCGGTAACGAGAAATGCCGAATAACCGACTAAAGTAACACGAACGCGGCAAAGAAAGTGCCACACGTAAGAGCGAGAATCTTCATATAAACACGGTATTAAACGCGCTATTAAAGCGCGGCAGCCAACAGTATTTTTTTAACATTAAATGCAATTATTGGTAAAATGAAATTGGATCACTCAGTCCGGTCAAGGTCATGCACTTGCTTCTGTCAGCATTTATTTTTCGTTCTTATAGACGTTTTGAAATAAAGTTCCCTTCCTAAAGTCTCATCTTCTACAAACTTTTCTCAATATCGTCCAATATCAATTCTTCCATTTTTGTCCAAGGTTTTAGAACACATAGTCCACACACAGTTAACAGCTTTCCTTCGGGATAATAATTTATTAAATCCATTTCAATCTGGTTTTCGCTCAGGACACAGCACCGTCACAGCTCTTGTTAAAGTCACCGACGACATAAGATATGCTGTTGGTAATAAACAGCTCACCTTGCTGGTTCTGTTGGATTTCATTTATGCGTTCAACTCTGTGGACTTTGATGTTCTTCTTGGAATACTTCGTTCATTGAATATTTCCTCTCAGTCAGTATCCTGGTTTGACTCTTATCTCCGAGGTCGTTCTCAATGTATCTGTTTAGGTAGTTCATTTTCTGGCAATTGTAAACGAATAGCTGGCGTTGCTCAAGGAGGTGTCCTATCCCCTCTCCTATTTTCTGTTTTTATCAACATGATTTCTAGTATGATATCCTCCAAATTTCATTTATATGCTGATGATCTGCAATTGTACCGCCATTTTTCTCCTCCGGATGTTATCGCTAATGCTATGAATGAAGATCTTTCGCGTATACATACATGGGCTAAGTCTTTTGGGCTTTTAGTAAATCCTGCAAAGTCACAGTCTTTAATTATAGATAATCGTTTTTCGCGTGCAACTCTTGAAAACGTAAACATCCCTTTTTTACAGTATGGTCACAGTATTATACCGTATAGCAAATCAGCTAAAAACCTAGGGCTGATTCTAAGCGAAGATTTTACTTGGAATGCACAAATAGCTGAAGTTTGCAAAAAAGTTCATTTTACTTTTCATTCAATCAAATGCTTACAAAGATTTCTTCCTTTTAAGACCAAAGCTATTTTAGTGCAAGCATTGATTTTACCTTTACTAGACTATGCTGATATTTGTTATCCCGACATTACTGAAGAAGGCCTGAATAAACTTGAGTGCCTGCAGAATATAGGTATTCGGTTTATTTTTGGCCTGAGAAAATTTGACCATATTTCTAATTTTAGAGTACAGCTCAAGTGGCTTCCTATTCGTGAGCGCAGGAACACCCATGCACTATGTTTTCTTTATAATGTTTTATTTAACTCAACCTTTCCTAGCTATCTACGTGTACGCTTTAACTTTCTATATAACTTCGACTCAAATTGTCGCTCTCAATTGCGTGGACTTTTACAATATCCTACGAACTCTTCTTTAATCTACAGTAATTCTTTCACTATCAATTCTGTCAAACTTTGGAACTCACTTCCTTTACATATTATGAGCAGCAAATCATTAATCGCCTTTAAGAAATCTTTAAGAAAATTTTACTTATCGGTCTAATTTTTAGGGCAGAAAGGCATTGTAGGTATGTATTAGGATTAAATAATAGAAAATAAGTTTTTTATTTATACCTATTGTATATATTTTCTAATTTAATATTATGTACACATGTATTCTACATTTATTTCGTGCTTTCTCACTGTTTTGAGTTTGCTGGAAGAAATCTCTTACAGAGATAAGCTCACCTTTTGTGGAGTTTTTCAAGAAATAAAATGTAATTTTGCCTCTATGTGTACAATAAAGTATTAAATAAATAAATAAATAGTATAAATATATTATGTGTACAACTTATAACTATAATACAGAGGTAAGTATATTCGAAATAGGTACGTAATATTTAACGTATTTCATCACAAAATTTCAACTCGATCCATCGATAGGAAGGGCTCAAAACGGTATTGCACGGAAATGAGGCAGAGTATCAGAACAGCTAGCCAAAGCCGCTATTCTGTAATCAATAGTTTTCAAACTAAATAGTTTCAGAAACCGCTATCGCGTGGCGATAAAGTTCCAATTTGATACGGCAAAATCGCGAAACGACCCACCGATACCTAGTATTGTTCAAAAGTTCAAACAAAAGTTCAAAAAAAGTACATATAAACTACATTTTATTTTACTTTATGATAGCGCGCAGTGTTGGCAGACATTTACATTATAGCATTTTTTTAATATTTTTACTTACAAATTAAAATACCGACTGGGAACAAAATCTATATTTTTTAATTTTATATCATACTAGCTTGCTGCATTATAAAAGTTTTTGGCGAATCCCGCGAGATCACTTAATTTTTCCGGGATAAAAAGTAGCTTATGTGCTATTCCAGGTTATCATCTACCTGTGTACCAAATTTCATTCAAATCCGTTCAGTAATTTTTGCGTGATTGAGTAACAAACATCCATCCAAACATCCAAACTTTCGCATTTATAATATTAATATAGAAGATAGCAAACAAGCAGATGGGTCTCCTGATGGAAAGAGTCAACCATCGCCTATAGACACCAAAGACGTTAATAGTGCGTTGCTATCTTGTGGCAAGGTCTAATACCACACGCATAAGTCTACTGGCTACTTTATCCTCGAAACCGGAACACGTCAGTGACAAGCACTTACGTTATTGCGGCAGGAATAGGGAAGGCGGTGGTACCATACCTGGGTGAAATTCCACCACCTGGTAGTCACGATGGCAGTGACTAGTATAGCCAATCGGTCGCCTTTTACGACCTGCCTGGCAGAACGGCAGTTGATGTAGTCTTCAAAGGTACATGAAACCAACACGAGGGAGATCTAAGAATCGGTATATCCGTTCGGGAGATATCAATTTCGGGAGAGAAAAATTTTGAAAAAAGTGTTGCTTGCTTTGAACGCCATTCCAAAAAATCAAAACTTTTTTTGAAAATATACATCTTTTCGAACATCAAAATGCTATCATTTTTACAAACTTTAGATTTTTGAACTCTTTGAGTTCAAAAATTATGCTTAGGTATAAATATTTGTTTCACTGAGCATAAAATATTTTAATTTAAAGGGATGTTTCAGGGATGGCCTTCAGTGTCAAGTGGCTTACAGATTTTTTAAGTAGGTATTGAATTCATATCAATTTCATAGTTTTTTTAGCAACTCATAATTCTAACTAAATTTTATAAGATAGGGTCTACTCCTCACATATCACGCCCGTTAGACCGGGAGCTGGCGACGAATTTTGGGAAGGTCGTTTTAGCAGTTTGGAATTGCGAAAAAATATAATTTCGTCAAATGGCGATATCAGGTCTGCGACTCTGGCAGAGCGTTCGCGGTTATTTCGCTACTGCGCAGTATATAACATTTGCAAAAACAAATTCCAAAAAATGTAATTTTGGCAACATGATTTTTATTTCATCTTTTAATAAGGGTTTTTTAGAATTAAAAAAAATATCCCAGACCATATTGTCGGTCCTAAAGTGTTCCCAAACCTTCAAATATATTTTACAAGTTTCCCATAAATTTATTTTACATTTAATTTATTATCTAATATAAAATAAATTAATAAATATCCCCAGTGTTGGTTCGGGCTCCTTTAAAGAATAGACCAACTGCTGTTATGCCAGGCAGATTATAAAAAACGACCGAACGGCTATACGTGTCACTATAATAATGACTACTAGGCGGCAGACCGTCCTAAAATATATTCTTGACACAATAGCTTCAGTGCTTGCCATTGCCATGTTCTAGTTTGGAAAATAAGATAGCCGGTAAACTTATGCATATGGCATTGCCATCCCGATACAGGGATAGCAACACACCATTAACATCTTTGTTTGCTATCCAATAATATAAAAATATAAGCAAAAGACATAGATTACCCCTTTTAGATTCCGCATTATTGAAATTTTGTTTGTATTCGAGTTCACAAAATTAGGAGGAAAGCAAAGGGCACGGGGAACGTGACAACTGCATCGTAATTCGCCTATTCAAGGTCGCACTAGAAACCGTACGGACCATAATGATGAGACATAGGCGACAGGGCAGAACAAATTATCGAATATAGTTATATTTTAGATAAATAAAACCGGCTAAGTGAGAGACGGACTCGAGCACGAAGGGTTCCGTATCATCATCGATTTTTCTGCAAAAATTTATGGGAGCCACCCTTAAATATTTAATTTATTTTGACTATTATTTTTAAAATGAATATGTAACTAAACTAGCATTGAGACCGGGTCTTCTTACGCGTGAACTAAACTTTTGAGGAATGAAACTCAAAACATCCTTACGTGCATTTTTTAAATTGCATTGAAGAGCATAAATATTATATTTCAAGAGATGTTGATTATGAAATAATTTATTTATATTTTGTACAAATTTTTAAATTTTTTACCCCTTTAGGTGACGAATTTAAAAAAAAGTCCTTAAATACGTATTCCTTAAGTTATACTAGAAAGCATAAATACAAAATTTAATAAAACTACAAAAAAACATTATTTTTAAAACAAATAGAAAACCCCTTTTTATTCCTTTATGGGAGAAAATTCAAAAAAATATGAAATATGTTTCCTTATTTTTTATTTAAAGGCCACTTACCACTTTTCTTTCATTACAACTTAAAATAATAGAGTTTCATACAAACTTTAACCCCTATTTAATCATCTTGGGGGGTTAATTTTAAAAAAAATTCTATCTTATTCCTTGCCTACATTATATAAAGAACTTCTGTAAAAAAACTAAGCCTTCTCAATCCAGCGGCTTAGGCTGTGCATTGATATGTTAGTCAGTCAGGTATTATCCTTTTATATAAACAGATTTAAATATAGAGATTTATATATACAGAAGATATTCTGTGAATATTTCAAGCGTCTACCGGTTGTCGTTTTTAAAATAAAGAAAAAATGCACACTTGCAATGCATATTTTAATTCCTTTACTGTTACTGCAATTCGTTTATGGAACGCTCTTCCATCCGATCTACGTGATGCTCCTTCCCTCTCGTCTCGAGTTTACGATTATTTCTTGAAATGACAAAATTCTTAATTATCCTGTTGTTTTTCTGTTATAGTCACTGCTGTATGTTCATTTATGTTGTTATATTGTGTGTATGTATGTATATGTGTATGTGTGTATATTCGCAATAATATGCTCTTACGCATTACCCAAGTTTTTTCTCTCAGCATAACCAAGGTAAACTGTGAGAAAATGCTTAATAGCATTAAGTTACGCCTTTTGTACTGATTTTTGCAATAAAGTGTTTAAATAAAATAAATAAATAAATATTTTAACTTTTTTGCGCGTTAGTTATGATATGTTATGATATTTTAATTAATAACGGAGTATAAAATGGGTAGATAAAAAATAAATTTAAAAAAAACAAATACAATAATGCTCATGATTGTAATTTTTCATAATATGAA
This sequence comes from Apodemia mormo, assembly GCA_036924255.1. Taxonomy (NCBI): domain Eukaryota; kingdom Metazoa; phylum Arthropoda; class Insecta; order Lepidoptera; family Riodinidae; genus Apodemia; species Apodemia mormo. The sequence goes on along the minus strand of JAUPFN010000021.1, from coordinate 2,153,302 downwards.
ATAAGGAATACTTTGTTTCAGTTAGTACATAAATAACTGGTTATTTTAATAAACAACAATGTTAAGTACGCCAATCTTAGTACAATGAGTGGTATTTTAATAGTGTTAATACAAACAAATATCCAGACGAAACGTTACGGAACTCTGCCATCTAGTAGTTCGATGGTACTGACACGTATGGCCAATCGATCGCCTCTTACGACCTGCCTGGCAGAACAACCGTCGGTCTATGTTTCAAAGGGGCCGGACAAACACGGGGTAAATTCATCGCATTGCACTGGAACTTGTAATATTAATTTTAATGTTTAAAATTAAATTATTTAATTTTCTAAATATTTACGTACTTGAAATATCGATACCCACTTGAGCATATCCCAAACCATTATAATGTCCCAACACTAACTACCAGGTGTTTTCGTTAAACAGAGATGGCTAAAGGGATAACCCTAATGAGTAAAAGAGACTTTTCTAAAATACATTAACTTGCTCTTTTTGTACGATACATATCCAGCATAAATTGAAATCCGCTAAACTCGTAATATGTTAGAAATAAATAAAAATTTACATATTGGTGAAACGTTATGCTATTTTTGACTTGTGACTCGAAGCGCGCGTTTCTATATTAGCTAAATCTAGTATGTATTGTGACTGTATCTTGCCCTGTATGCGGAATCTAAGGGGGGTAATCTATAGCAAAAGAAAAGCGTACAAAAGTAGATTTTGCAAGTTTTTTTATATTTTAAGATAGCGAACAAGCAAATGGCTCTCCTGATGGAAAGGGAAACTACTATCACGTACAGACACAAAAGATGTTAATGGTGCGTTGCTATCAGAATGGCGGGATGGCAATGCCAAATGCATAAGTCTATCGGCTATATATTTAAAATACATAACTATTACTATACATAATATTAGATACATAAAGGCGGTCTTATGACTAAGAAAGCGATCTCTTCCAGACAATCTTAAATATAGGATAATAATTAGATTTTCTAATAGTGGCGCTAACCACGAGTAAGCTTATAGTTTTTTCTAAAAGAAATAAAATCAACATTCCAATCATAGAAAATAACATAAATAAAAAATAGAAAGAAGCAAATTAATTACTGGTAACACGTAAAGTGTAAACCACATTACAACATTTATTTCACATTTATTTAAATAAATATATACCTAAATGTGAAATTCATTGGAAACTTTCGTAAAATATATTTGAAGGTGTTTAAAATCGACAAAATGGTCTGGGATATTTTTTTAATTCTAAAAAAAACCTAATTAAAAGATGAAGTAAAATCAAGATGACAAAAATATATTTTTCTGGATTTTTTTACAAATGTTATAAACTGCGCAGTAGCGAAATAACCGCAAACGCTCTGCCATACTTGCAGGCGTAGTATCGCCATTTGACGAAATCATATTTTTTCACAATTCCAATCTGCCAAAAGAATCTTCACGAAATTCGACGCCAGCTCCGGGACCATGTTTATTAAAATACACATCGCACATTAGATCAAATATATCCATTAAAGACTTTAATCTGTTTTAATCTGTACGAATAATTAATTACAGACTCCATAATTAGACTTAACTTATATAGGTACTCTATCTCTATATAGGGTGACACTTGTAAAATAAGATTATTAATCTTGTTTTACAAGTTTCAATATTTTTCGAAATCACATAAGTGTATTTACGTCTAGAAAAGTTTTTAAAAAATTAAGTAAGTTTGCTGTAAACAACATGGGGTCGTTGCGCCGGTAACGCGACCACCTTTAGTATGCGACCATTTGAAGGGCTAGGTTTGTTTAATTAAAAATAATAACATTTTTTCAGGGTAAACAATGAATAGTAAGCATTAAATATTCATTGAATACTTATGTAGCAAGAAAATCATAAATTAAAACTTATCTGCTTAACCCAAAGCTAGAAAATAGTGCCTGAGTTCGGATGATGACTCAATAGTGGCTTTATGTGTCGCGTAGTGCAATAATAATACCACGCCGCGCGGCGAACAAAGTTACCTTTTGTTACCTTATACTAATGTTACACTCAACCAAGAATTATTATTTCAATTTTAGAATAATGTTTGTTGGAAAGTTGTGGTCTTATCATTAAGACTTTCGACAAAACCTCGAAAAACCTTAATACCACCCTTAGGATCGAACTCTGGACCACGAGGCAGTCTAAATGATAATGAGCTTTGGTTTAGCAGATTTAAATAAAAAAAATAACTGACAAACAATATTCATCACTTAATCTGGTAATTACAGTATAAATATTGAATATTTCATTTTATTTATTGCAAATAAAATGTAATAAAGCAATTTCCATGGCTTTTATGTAACTTTCATGGCGTTTTATACACAGAAATTACACCATGGAAATCACCAAAAAGCATATATTTTGAATTTTTTCGCCATCGGAAAGATATAAGCTGCTAAGTTGTTATTAGCTATTTACATTTGGGAGTTAGGTATAACTATTCAATACCCGTTTACTAAAAATAGTAAGATTACATTCTAAAAATGTGACATGGAAATTCCTAAAAATTGAGAACCAAAAATTGAAAAATTTGAGAACTGACTCTTGCACCGAAATGGAGGGAATCAAGGCCACGACTACTTGACCCATAAGCAGTAGGATAACTGCAGAATCACTAAAACCAATCCCGATACTTCTATACCTCGCCAGTTCGTAGTAGTACCCATCGCAAAAAGCGAAGCTAAAATTTTTCCAAGTGTGTTACATACTTACTTATACTCATAAAATAAAAACTTTCACTACAATAGGATGGAAAATTTGACCTAAATATAAAATGATTTGTATTTTTCAATTTTGTGTATAAATCTGATTAAAAGCGTAAGTGAATTAAAAAAGATCTGCGATTGATCAAAAGACGGCGCACGTGTTACGCGTGCAAAACGTGCAAAATTAACCGGATTTATCTATTTATACATAAGTAATAGTATAACTATCTATTTATACATAAGTAATCTGTGGGATTTAAGGTGTTGACGGTAAATAACTCCTATATAAATGGTTAATACATAATAAAATCTATATGACACGATACATACAGAATGTATAAACAATGCTATAGTAGATTTATGCAAACATTATTTGTTTATATAGGAGATAAGAGTCTGTTACGCTCAAAAATTGTACTCTGAAGAATGACCCTTTTACTGATCAAAACACCTTTAATGCTGAGTCCATTGTTGTTGTTATTCTGAATATCCCCCTTTTTACAGTCCCTGCTTGAACTTTTAAAAACATGTTAATTTTAGTTTTAGCTTCCGACGCAAAAAGGAGTGTAAGGGGTGTTATAAGTTTGTTTGTTATGTGTGTCTGTCTGTGCACTGAAGCTCGTGAACGGATGAACCGATTTAGATGCGATTATTTTAAATTCAGGGCTGGTTTTCTCGCGCTGGTTTCAAGACATGTTTTAACAAAATCGGTTCAGTCGCAGCGGTTTTAAGGAACGATGGCTATTACTAAAACAATTAAGCCTTTTTTAAATTCTGGATACGGACTACCAGTTTACGGAAAACGCGTATCCGTCCGACCTTTAAGGCCAGATTAAATAACAAATATCGAAAATATGTACCTAATAAAACAAATTTTAATTTTGAATGAGAGGTCGCAATGTTTATACGAATTTATATTCATAAAAAATCAGCTGCCATTATTTCAACATGTCTGAACTATTGAAGCCTGCCCTTTCTAATTTTTACTCGATATTTTAAAGGAATGGAGATATTAATACACAAAATATAACTTAATTTTATTATAATCAATGTGATAACTTGATTACATATAACACAATTTATTACTCTTTAATATAAATTCTAAATATTCTTATTTCAATTATTCATGTGAGATTTTATTTCAATATGCAATAGAATGAATTCATTTCGTGGGCCGGCCCTATTTCAATTAAAATATACATTTTTTATATAAATTAAAAACGGACAATTACAGAAAGAAATTTTTAAATAGTCTAAGGTCCGCTTGCATCAAACTATTTAAATACTTTTAGACTTTTACTATAGTTAAATTTATTTAAACGTATTTAAATAATTTGGTACAAGCAGGCCTAAATAAATATATTGTGTAAAGTACCTTAAGACAAGTGGAATATGTCAAAATATTAGTAATGAATTAACAATATAGGTACTTATCTACTTAAAAATAATTAAATAGCTTTTAAATAACCGTCGTAAGTCAATCGTAAAAAACATATGACATAAATCAGTGGTAAGTCATAAGACAAATGATAAATATAATGTATTTGTAACATTTCTAAATTTAAGACTAAATTCTCCAATATTGTATACCTACTCTAGATCAGGGATTTCGGACAAGTGGCACGTATTACTGATGGTAAGGCACAAAATATTTTTAACACGCCACCGATCACAAAGTCCTCTATAAAGTATTGCATTACAGACAGTTAACTAAAACAAGTGATCCTAAGCTTATAAACTCCAGTAACACTGTTAAAAGTAACCTCTTACAATGAGTGAGTTCAGTACAACTGTTAATCTCTGAAACCTAAGTTAGATTGATAGGATTCTGAGCTAAAATTTTGCCAGGACATTTTATGGATACTTAGAAATATTCTAATGACGACATTTTACTTTTTAAGTCAAGACGCTGATTTATAAATCTGACACTTACAGGTTTTACCAGTTAAAGATAGAAAATGTATCCAGACCGAAACCGGCTGAGCTTAGACACTTAGAATAACATTTTCTTTACCCTGAGAAGTCTTAATATCTTTGTTAGCTGTCTTGGGTTAGCAGATGTTCTGAACACACTAAATCCTACTATAAATTATGTGCGGTCTAATCGGTCAATTGACTGAACGTCTATGACCTCAATAAACATATTTTCTGTAGAAAAAATGAGACATTTATACATAAAGGTCGGTCATCCCTTCTTTACAATATTATTTGTATAGGTAAATAATTTATAAAATATAATGTTTAATTGTCAAATCGTTTGATTATTTTACAGTTATTGATATATTGTTTTAAATTTTAATGTCATAACAGTCTGTGATCATAACATACAATGTAACATAATGTCTACCCTACGATGGGACGATAGATTTGCGTTCAGAGCGATGTTATCTAAATTAGAGATGCCACGAATATTTGTTTACTATTTGGTATTCGAAATATTCAACCACTTTCTTTGGTATTCGTTATTTGACCGAATATTGTGAAATATTTGACTAAATACCGAATACCTAATTATGGGAAAAAGTCGCTCAAAAACTGAACATATTTGACCAATAACAATACTGAATTTACAAATAATACTTAAAACTTATCACAGGTAAGTAAGTACAATATAATAGCTGCTTTGCCATACGAATTACTTGTATTAAATATTTTGGTGGAGTAGAGGAAGGAGGAGGGGGGGGGGAGTTAATTGAGATAAAAATTATACTATCTTATCGACATAAAGTTGGACCAAACAGTAAATATCTACAAAATTCCATAGTAACTGTATGTAACCATTATAGCACACCACCACCATCATGTGTTGGTACGTCGATGGTGACAAGACAAAATCGGCATCAAATATTTGGAGGCCAAATATTCGGCGCTTCGGCCAAGAGCCTGGCCGATCATTCGGTATTCGGCAAAATTACTATTCGTGGCATCTTTAAAGTAGATCATAATATTATAGTCATAGTCGAAGTCATAATACCATATAAGTCAAGTGAAAGTTGTGACTAGTCATGTAACAGTTAAACTAGAAAGTATTTGCTTCCCAAGAATGTCCGAGGTCACTTGTATGATGAGCAGGGCCAGCTGGGTGGAGTTTCCGCTGTGTTGCAATAGGAACTTGGCGGCCATTGCGTAGTCATCCACACCGAGGCCGGCGAGGTAATCGTAGACCATATCGAAAAGCTCCGCTAGTTGACCTTTTATTTCTTGCCATACATCTCTCATGGATTTCGCTGCAACAAAGTTTATTGAAATTATACTTTTTTGGCGCGTTAGGGAAAAATGATGAGATTAAATTGTTAGCGATGTGCGCGCACACCGTCACGAAAAACCGACACCATATTAGCTAGTCATCATTTTAGTATTTAAAAAAAATTGACCATTTTTTAATTATGTACTTACAAATAATTCTTTTATGGTATTTTAATAAAATTTATTTAACTAGATAATGCGTTATAATAAAATTTTCTTTCAATGTTTTTAACAGTTTAAATAGCTGTTTTCTATATTAATATTGTTTTGTTTACAAAAATAGAAAACAAAACGCGTATGATAAAATTTTTTAAAAGATTTTTATCTTGTTACTAGCTGATAGGTTCATGATAAGCACGCTAGGTGCTTATCATGAACCTATCAAATAAACTTACTAAACCAAAGTGACAGAAGGGATAAAATGGCGACGATATTTTATTAAAATGAAATAACTCTTAATTGAAATACCAGTTTTTATTATACTATGTTCACTAGTGGATCGGATGTTTTGTACAACTAAGATTCCCTAGGACACGCATCGTTTCACAAAATTTATAAATATTAAATAAATTGACGCAGGAACAGAAGAAATTTTTTATAGTATAAGATAGCAAACAAGCAGATGGGTTTCCTGATGGAAAGAGTCAACCACCGCCTATAGACACCAAATATGTTAATGGTGCGTTGCTATCTTGTGGCAAGGTCTTATGCCACATGCATAAGTTTATCGGCTACCCTATCCTCCAAACCGGATCACGACAGTGACAAGCACTGACACTATTGCGGCAGGAATAGGTAAAGCGGTGGTACCAGACCCGGGCGAGACAATGCAGAACTCTACCACCTAGTAAAGAAGGATGTCTGATAATAGTAATTTAAAAACTAAAAGCAACATAGGTAAATATCTGTCAGCTATACTCATGTCTCTAAAACTACTAAACTGATTTTGATGAAATTTAAACTGTTCCCTAAATCAGAATATTAGGCATATTTAAACTTAAAAAATCATTTCTGTATGTGTTTAGTTTCCAGAAATTCGTGAACAAACATACATACATTTACGAAATTAAGCACACCTTGGAAACCTTGTTTAGGCTTCATCTCATCATCATACTCAAATATTATCCAATTCCAAAAATATTATATACCTACAGTTCAAACCACGGATTAAATAGATACGCCTTTCAAGATAATTTTATAGTTTATCAGTGTCGCTTGCAATTGCCTACACACAGAAATACAGAGTTATACTTCTTACCAATGAAATAAAATCACTTCAGGGATAATTCTTAAACCTTGTCATCTCATTCGGTATGATATAAAACGGTATAACATGGTATATTTCTATTTTTTCACGATATATCTTCAAATGTATAGAACATTTTTGATAGTGATTCATATGCGCGGCGCCATGTTTCTTTCCCAATGGCGTGTCTATTAGTATTTATGTGGTCTATGGTTCAAACTGGTAACCTCATTTTTGAAAGTCAGTCAATAAAATTTTACTTCGATTTACGACGCGCTCGGTTTGACAAGAGCATCGTTTAACCCTGTGGTTTATACTCAATTTTTTTCTTTGTGTCTCTCTAATGTCCGAGTATATATTATGTATGTATTATACACTACACTAACACACAGCTGTAATGTACTAGCATAATATGGGTCTGTCGGACAGTTTTACCCATGTAACTCCCATGTGACGAATGCGCAATATGTACACTTATATTAAATTAAACAAATCGATCGAAAAAACCCTTTTTGCCTAATTTTTTTTTTATATCATGAGATAGCAAACAAGCAGATGGGTCTCCTGATGGAAAGAGTCAACCGTCGCCTATAGACACCAAAGATGTTAATGATGCGTTGCGAGACGTATCTTGTGGCGAGGTCTAATGCCACATGCATAAGTTTACCGGCTACCTTGCCCTCCAAACCGGAACACGACAGCGACAAGCACAGACGCTATTGCGGCAGGAATAGGTAAGGCGGTGGTACCAGACCCGGGCGAGACAATGCAGAACTCTACCACCTAGTAGCCACGATGGTAGTGACTCGATAGCCAATCGGTCGCCTTTTACGACCTGCCTGGCAGAACGGCAGTTGGCCTATTCTTCAAAGGAGGCCGGGACCAACACGGCAAAATTTAATATATTTAATATATTAAGTGTACAATTAATACAAATAATTGATAAATTATCTTCACGCCCATATCCCCGAAAAGGTAGGCAGAAGTACAACAAGTGCACCCACGATTAGCCGAAAATACTTGGTCCTACAAATGTGATAGGTGGCAAGCCTATCGCCAATCGGGCACTTTCCAATCCCGGGCAATTTTGTGTTTCTCAGAAAACTGAAAAAACACTATTCTTATGTGCCCGACCCGGGAATCGAACCCGGGACCTCATGTGGTCAACGCCAACGCTGGATCGCTAGACCACAGAGGCGATAATTGATAATTGATAGCGATAATTGATATACCTACCTAAATAAATTACACTTTCATTTTTTTTATATCATAAGATAGCAAACACGCCTATACAATATAGACACAAAGTATGTTTTTGTGCGTTACTATCCACGTAACGGGATGGTAATCTGCATAGTTATATCGTCTACCTTACCCTCCAAACCAAAATAGGACAATAAAAAGCATCGACGCTATTGGTGCAGGAATAAGTAAGGCGGTGGTACCAAATACCCGAGTGAGACGTTGCAGAACTTTACCACCTAGTTGTCACAATGGTGGTACCTAACACGTATAGCCAAAATTTAAATTTTCAAAAATTTGATAGCGGCAGTCTTGTCGCATGAGTATTGCGTTTGTGAGGGTAAGATACCCAGTAAACTAATCCATACTAATATTATAAATGCAAAAGTAACTCTGTCTGTCTGTCTGTCTGTTACGCTTTCACGGCCAAACCACTGAACCGATTTGGATAAAATTTGGTTCAAATATTGTTTGAGACTCAAGAAAGGACATAGGATAGTTCTTATCCCGGAAATCCCACGGGAACGGGAACTATGCGGGTTTTTATTTTAGAATTTTTTCCACGCGAACGAAGTCACGGGCACAGCTAGTGGTGTGATATTGCCATCCCGCCGAATAACTACTCACCATCTTTCGCTTCTACAGGCTGTGGCTGTCTCTATCACGAGCGCCATTTGTTTTTCCTGTATGTAATACTATAGTGCGCGCGGAACTAGTTGGCCGCTCCATACGTAATACGTAATACGTATGGAGCGGCCAACTAGTTCCGCGCGCACTATAGCTGTTGTCCGCGACTTCTTCCGCGCGGACTTCGTTTACTCCGCACAACTCCTCCCCGTAGTGATAGCGTGATAATATGTAACCTTGTTGACCCGACCTGACTATTCATGCAAAATTTGACGTAAATCCATGCAATACTTTTTGAGTTTACCCCGGACATACATAGAGACAAACAGACAAAATTTTAAAAACTATATTTTTGGCTTCGATATCGATTGTAGATCATGCCCCAAGTATTCTTTTAATAAAATATTCAATGTACCTACAGTTTTGACCTTCTTATGATTTTATAATATGTATAGATTATTATGCATAGATAACGAATGCAGCTATTGCGATCTCCGCCAATTTCACCTACAAAACTAATAAATCTTGGTACCTAAATCCGAGCTCTAAATATTGTTCCTTTTACTTAGCCCAGCCTTTGAGATGATCAGACCAACATAATGTTTTTTACCGTTTTATATGGTGCAATTAGCCAGAAAAGACAAAAATCTCAACATATTTGAGTCTGAGAATTTTAAAACTCTTTAGCACTCTGTGTCTGTAGCTTAGATAGATCCCGATAGTTCTATGATGTGTATAACGAAATGGAAAATAACATTTACCAACAACTCCAAGACCACACGCGCCGCCGACAGCACCACCGACTGCCGCACCAACTTTCCCGCCATAATGTTTTCCAATCAAAGATCCAGCCAAAGACAATCCTGTGGTAATAATCAAAGCGTTTTTCACTCTTCCGTCATTACACATAATGCGGAAATTAAATCGGTCGCTAATGGATAAAATAACGTTTTCCAACGATGTAGGGTCAAATGGCAATCCACAGGAGTTGGATCCGCGACTACAACACATATCAAAGTCGCAATCTTCAGATCCGGAAGATTCCGATTCAGATTCGTAATCCATTGTCTTGAAAATACTCGGCGATAATTTTGTAATGTATTTTATAACAAATTTTCTAAGCTCAGTTCAATAACAAGTTTGCTTTACTCTTTGTTAGCTTATAACTGCTTGAAAATTACAAAATCATCAAAAATATCTATGAATATTATTTATTTTCAATCTACCTTCAATAAGGGTATTTTACTTTTAAAACGTTTGCGTCCATCTATCAGCATTACGATTACATAACCAGAAACATTAACAGATGCTTGTAATAGGTAGGTATTTGATATTTTTTAATAATATATATAATATATATAAAAATGCATATGAATGCTAATTGCTAAACGACGTTATTTGTAATATTTAAAGAGTATACAATACTACGTAATAGAATACTATTCAATAATAAATATAGATAATAATATTCAATAATAAAATATAGATAATATTCAAAGAGTATACAATAGTATACTCTTTGAATACTACAAATAACGTCGTTTAGCAATTAGCATTGTAGTATTGTATACTCTTTGTTTGTCAGAGTCACATTGGCATTAAATTAGAAAGAAAATATTTTATGCACACATCGCAAATATTTGTAAGATGGAATTATTTGTTCTGTGATTTGTCAGACTCTCTTCTAATGTCATCCTCAACATGAATATATGTATTAATTAATCTGATATATAAAATTCTCGTGTCACAATGTTCGTTCCCGCACTCCTCCGAAACGGCTTGACCGATTTTGATGAAATTTCGTATGCATATTAAGTAGGTCTGAAGATCGGCTTCTATCTATTTTTATATCCCTAAGTGATAAGGGTTGTGCACCCCTAAAAATATTTTATGGACAATTTTTTTATTTTTTTTTTGATTCAGCATTGAAAAATACATAAAACTTTAAATTTTTACCCTTCTATCACCAACCCTTTTTTTTAATTAAATAATTTATATGGCAAAACAACGTTTGCCGGGTCATCTAGTAATCTATATAATATTAATACGTGAAGGGAAAACTTTTTGCACCCCTTTTTAAGACAATTGCAAGAACGGTTAAGTATGAATCACAATTAAAGTTTACGAGATGTTTCAACAATCGAGACAATCGCGAATATCCGACATTTACAATTGAGATATCCGATAATTCATGCTTGCATCTCTAAGTGGTCTGTGGATAATTCGTTTACCGACTAAGCAATCGAGATGTTTTTCGATTTAGTTTAGATGAGTAAATTTTCGTCAACTCGCATCGCTCCGATCGACAGAAACATCTCGGTTGTCTCGCTTTGACATCGATAAGAACATTTCGAGATGTTTGAACAATCGAGTCATTTGAAAAAACATCTCGTCATCGCGCATCGCTAATTCTAACACTTCTTATGATAGGTTTTGACAGTTACTGTCGTGTAGTTGGAACGTTTGTAGGACGAAAATTAAATTAGGCAGGTATGAGTGAGTTTGTTATATAATTCATAAATCATCATAAGTTAGCAGTTGTTTTGAACACACCCATTGTTTGTCAATTGTGAACCAATTTGAACCAGTGCTAGCAGACGTACAATAATTATTGTACATATACCATAATTTCATGACCTTTTAAATCTTCACCCTTAGGCGTACCATAGAAGAGTACACCTACCTAATATTATAAAAATAACAAAAACGAAAAAAAATTCTAATAAAAAATTACAGTTAAAATAATATACAGTGTACTCCAGAATGCCTATAAGAAGCCGAGGCATGGCGGTCATATGCATTGAGTAGCTGATGTTAAAAAATAATTTAAGAAAATCTAAGTCGAAATTTAATTTTGTGTAATACAAAATTAAAAAACGTTATTAAATGTTTTCGGTATTAGCAATCCTAATTTATCGAACGGCGTCGTCATATCAAATATTATCCTTTTATCTCACTCACTCAATTTATGTCCATTAATAAAATTTAGTAACGTATTTTTAATTTTGTATATGGAGGGTAGAAGTAAGGAGAGTCATCTTATATGGGAGAAAAGTTGAAAAAGTGTCCAGTTGTATGCGCTAAATAACAGTTCCAAAATCCTCCGCAATCGCGCTGGTGGATGCACGGGGTATGGTATGAATGTAGCAATCGTAGATGAATTGAAGTATGCCGAGTTAAAAAATTTAATGTCATTATCGACTAAAGTAGTTAATTATTGAGAATTTCAACAACTTACGTTGTACAAAATATTGTGGTAAATATAACCTTACAGAATTATTATAACCAAACGTGCGTTTAGAGTGATTTTATTTCGTGAACAGTAAATAGTACGGTTATTGATATATAAACATTTAATTTTATGAAAAAGTGAGTGAATAACAGAACAGTTATGGGTAAAATTTGTGCTGTGAAAAGTTGTCCCAAGTGGACGTAAATCCCAAAACAAAATTTATTTTTTGATATTCACAAATAAGCGTTAAATCGTTAAATGATACGTAAAAAAATAATCATATATTGTTTCCCACTTTATGCGGATTTTTAAAAGCGCGCCATAACTTAGCGGAAGTTTCTCTTTCCTTGTTTATTTTTGAAGCCTACTCTAACAATATTTGGCGCTTCTTTTAAGAGTTACCCTGATGCAAATGTGGCGCCATCCTAATTTAATACATTTTGACGGACACTTTTTCATATACACAGATGACCCTCCTTACTTCTACCCTCCATAATTTTGTACTAAACAAAAAAAAAAAATCGGCTAATATTTTTTTAATATTTTTTACATTAGCTACTCATGCGTATGACCGCCACGCCCCGGCTTCTTATCGGAATTCTGGGACATACCGTTATAAATAAATATTACTTATTACGATTAAAAAATGGCGTGCCGATAACTTTTTGTAGACAACATCAGCTAGTTACAGTTATAATTTTAGATATTAATTAATATGATTGTTTACTTTTACACTAAACAAAAAAATTGTACAAAAAAAATCGACTTATATTTTTTTAAAATATTTTTTACATTAGCTACTCAATATGTATGACCGCCACGCCCCGGCTTCTTTTCGGAATTTTGGGGCATACTGTATAAATAAATATTACTTATTACGATTAAAAAATGACATACCGATAATTTTTTGTAGACAACATCAGCTAGTCACAAGTATATTTTTAGACATTAATTAATATGATTGTTTACTTTTACACTGGTTAACAATCCATCCGAGATTACGTTCGTTCAAAACTCTTACCTAGTATTTTGAGTACCCCGGTTAAAACTTAATTGTTTACAAGCTTAGAAGATTTTCAATTCTAACCTTATGGCAAAATTTAAATAACACTCACTTTTTTAACAAATATTGTCTATAACAGAAATAATTTTTAAATCTAATTTTGTATTAGGTATATGCATAAATTTTGTTAAAAATAATTTTACGGTTCTGGTTCAACAATAATTTTCACGATCTGCCAACACTAATTTGATATTTTGAAAATTTAAACTGTAAATTGTTTAAAATACCTAGGTAACCTAGGTAACAATAATTAGGTAGGTAGGTACTATGCGCAATTCGCAAAGCTCTGCGTTTCAACTGAGAATAGGATCGCACTTGTTATCAACTTCATACCACAAGTGTGAAATTAGTAATGTCAGCAAAATAATATTTGTTCAAAAAATATTGCTGATTTATTTTAGAACAAATAATGTTTTAACAATAGGTATTATTTTTACCAATAAAAAAATTTGTAAAAAACATCAGTCTAGCTGTTCATCTATATATTATTATATTAAAAAAGTCGTGTTATTTACACCACATATAAGTCAAAAACGACGGGGCCAATTTCGTTGAGAGTTTTGTGGATTTGGTTTGTCTTTGTCCAGAATAGGCTAAAAAGTATTAAAATATAATATTCATCAATAAAAACAGTAAAATATATCAGTTTATTATATACCATTCACAACACTTTAATAAAGTGTCGTAAATGGCGTCTTTACTCATATGAGTGAGTATTAACACACGATTTAATTAATTAGTGTTACATACTCCAATGCATATACAGCACGTAAAAGCCAAAGAGTAATCACAAAGAGCTGTATCATCTCTGATTCAGCTAAAAACGTTAGAGGAGATTATGCACGGGGATTATATTTCTGACCTTAAATCATTTCCACGACATGGGTGGAGTGTCTCTTTCTACCAAGGAAGTTACATTCTACCCGGAATAATCACACGCGCTTCAAAATCGTTCCGAAGAGTACCACGACATGAGTGGAGTGTGTCTCATTCAAGGAAGTTACATTCTACCTTGCTTGCAATTCCAATGCTTACACGCGTTTCATAATCGTTCCGAAGAGTACCACGACATGAGTGGAGTGTGTCTCTTTCTACTAAATAAAGCGCCAATCGCCATATATAAGTGTGGCCATGCGTAGTTTGCAAATTACTACTAAGTAATTCTACTAATTTGAGAAACAGTTTTTGCATTGCAGTAATAATAAAAATAAGCACATTTTAGAACTCACTATGTTAATTACAATACATTTAATGCTAATTTATTTATCGACGTGTATGAATTGAATGAAAAGGATTTAACGATGACCGAATATATAAAAATCTACTATTTAGATAGTTTTATTTACACTGGCAATTGCAAGAAAGGGACAACATCCACTCATGTCGTTGTCTTGCTCAGAACGTTTTCCCCTCTGTTATGTAAGAAACGAATGCCAACTTTATTAGGATCGAAATAAAGTCCATTTTTATTTTTCAAATATTGCTTTGTTGTAATTCCAGTTATCGTATATTCCTTGCTTTCTACTAAATAAAGCGCCAATCGCCATATGTAAGTGCGGTTATGCGTAGTTTGCCAATTACTACTAAGTAATTCTACTAATTTGAGAAACAGTTTTTGCATTGCATAAGTAATTATGTAATAATTAAAATAAGCACATTTTAGAACTCACTATGTTAATTACAATACATTTTATGCTAATTTATTTATCGACGTGTATGAATAAAAAGATTTAACGATTACCGAATATGTAAAAATCTATCATCTAGATAGTTTTATTTATACTGGCAATTGCAAGAAAGGGACAACATCCACTCTTGTCGTTGTCTTGCTCAGAACGTTTTTCCCCTCTGTTATATTTCTTAACAAATGTGAACTTTATCATTTACGAAATAAAGTACATTTTTATTTTTCAAATATTGCTTCGTAAAAATCCAGTTATAGTATATAAGTTCCTTGATTTTAAACTTGACGAATGGCAGTTGTTAACGCCCATGCCAAAAAAAAAAGTTCCTTGATTATACACGTCATTGGTCATAAAGGTATGTCAATTGTCATCCTGACACTTGATAGTTGACAGACGACAGTCTTATTCCAAAGAGGAAAAAGTTTTTATTTTTAAATCTTATTCTCACTTTTCAGTTTTCAGTTGGAATCATAAAAGTTACATTCTACCTCGTAGAGAGTATTATATTCTTTGCATTCTACCCAGTTATAGTATATATATAAGTTCCTTGGTTGGAATGGAGTTGGAATGTATAGTACAATTTTAATAAATACAATACTTTTTGGTGAATTGTGATTTGAACTGCTATTTAAGCTACGTTTTTTAAAAGTAAAGTAAAATTATACTTTTTAGTTGCTAAAATTATAATCATAGCATCTAAATCTATTTTTAATCTAAATCTAAGGAAAAAAATTGCATTATAATTATGCGATGTCTGTCTCTGTGAAAGTTTGAACTTAGAAAAGTTTGAAAGTGTTCTGTGTTTGTGGTGAGTAGTTAATGAATTAATTAAAGTATAAGTGTAAGTAAAGTAATTCGCTGCTGTTTATATTTTCTCTAAGATTAAGCGAGACGTCTAATCAACAATCAGCTGCTGTACTTTTACTATGTTTTATCCATAGATATATCGTCGTTCGGCATTCATTACCGCGAAAGCGAAATTGGGTAACTTTTCAGGATATAAAATTGAATCTTAGGGGAGACTGGGGACACTTGATCCCCATTTTATTTTTTTATTCACATCTAAGTCTGTGATAATGTTTTCCAGAATATTTTTTGGTGACTACCTAGAAAAACTGTTCATTTGACTTTAACCACAACATTAAAAACAATCAAATGCTTATATCCCCTGGTATGCTGAGAAACTTGATCGTTGTGTGGGATAGACTTGATTATGGGGGAACAAGACGTGTACCTATATAATTATAAAAAAAATAATATAAAAGCATATTACAATGTAAAAATTGTTTATTTAACCATATAAACATCAAAAATCAACATTACAAATTTTTCTTACTTAACTAAAAGTGTTTATCTTATATTTATTATCACAATGCAACTATTTAGTCAATAAAGAATACAATCAGCCTCTGAAAATTATCTTTTTAGTAACTAGATTCATAATCCTTTTTATTTTTATATTCATCATCACAATAATTGCAAATTATAAAGCCTATTCACAATTAAATCAGTCTCTGAAAATTATCTTTAGTCTCTTAGAGGCTAGAGATAAATAAACATTTAGCAAATTAACATGTCTTAACAATAAACATTTAGCAAATTAACATGTCTTAACAATAAACATTTAGCAAATTTTTTGGTAACATAACAATCTTCACTTATTTTTATATTTATCTTGATAATTGAAAACCGTAAAGACTAAACAACAAAATCAAATAAAAAATAATAGCCAGTAGGTATAAGAACTTCTTTCAGTCTTTTCAACGAGTGCCAATCTAACCATTTATATTAAATTTACGTAAATATTTCTTAAAAGTAAATGAGATCACTCATTTGCTATTTTTCTTAAATTCTGATGGTCTTATTTTTTCAAAGACTTGGTACCTAGCTATCTCTGTAATATCATTATTTTCAGGTCACCTATAATTTGGAATCATCAATCTTTTTTGCAAATTTAACAATATAACCAGTGTCTGTAACAGACTGAATTTGACCAACATATTGATGTATTAAATTTTTCTTAGAGATGAGGTTTACGATTACCCAGTTGTTAGTTTCAGACGGCATGGAGTTTTCATTTTCAGATTCACAAGATGATGAACTGAAATGGTCTTCATCTTCAGAAACATCTTATGTAGACTCCGGCGATGATGGTATTTCATATTCTTCCTCGTCTGAAGATGGTTCAAATGCCTTTAAATTGCATTTCACTTTAGTAATTTTTGCTTCGTTAAATGTCTTTTGCAGTTTTTCTTCTTTCTCAGCAATATTTCTTTCTCTATTTGATTTTTTCTGGAGTATCTGTGAGTATTTTTGTCGATCCCCTCTTACGTCCCTTCTGTGTAGGCTTTCAATACCCAGCTTTTGGGAATAGTTGTATTTGCTCTAGGATTTTAAACTTGTGCAACTTGTGCAGATGTTTCTTAGATGTTGACAGCTCCGACAACACATTCATCTCAATATTTGCTTCTGGACTACGAGGAACATCTCTCTGGGTCTTTACAGGGGTTACTTCAAGTGCGACTCTCAAAAGTTCTATAGAGTTACAGAGATCTTCTAGGAGAGATGATGACGACGGTCCAGGTATTATTTCAATCTTATCTGGTGCAAATGTTGAAGATTGTGGTGAACTGGATGTTAAATTCATACCTAGTGCAGCTGATGTCGAAAATTGTGGTGAACAAGATGCAAAAATTTCGTGTCCCGAAATCGACATAGAGGGTGGTGGTGATTTTAATGCCAGAACCGCACTGCCACTCTCGCTTTCATTCATTAAACGAACTGCAGTTTTCTCGTTTCATTCTCTTGTTTTGAAATAAAGGAGACTGATACCGTTGCATAAAAACTTGGGCCCCCCTTGTAATAAGATGAATATTATGTTAATTAATAGCTAGTTTAACGTTATATAAATACTGAAAGGGAATCGACCACTTTGTATGGACTGTTCGGCTACATGTGACCATTAACTCAGCTATTTATTAACTAGTATTTTGTATGCTTGATATCTAAACAAAATTATTTATAATAAAGAAATAACAGGAAAATGTAAAAATATGTCATATTCAGCATGGTAAAAGTTGTAGTCTTGGTGCGGCAGAAGTGTATTTATTTATAATTATCAACATGCTAAAAACAAATTCTTCTATTATGATGTCAATTATTTACATTTATAATATGATACACATGTTGTATTATGTTTATATATTGAAGCACATCATAATATCATGAGATTTTAACACAAAATCAAACAAAGTTATTATGTTCTAAAATAAAACTCACATAAGGAATTGTAATGGTTTTATAAATCATCTTAGATTATTAATATATTTTATAAGAACTAGGCAGGGGGCTGTATATAATTATCATGCCTTGTCCAAACAAAATACCAGATAATGGTCATTACGTGAGCAACCTACGTTCTTGCTACACATGATGATTGCAACAATATTGTAATAAAACATTTCTGTCTAATAAATCATTATTATATAAAATACAAATATATATTATAGCTTATGTGGTTGCTTTGTATTCTTCCCCTTGAGAATGTGCAATTGCTTATATGCTTATTTCTTCAAGTAGGTTGCTGGCTCGATCTACATATCTCTCTAATACAGGAACCATAATTCCTGAACCTGTACTGGATTTGCTGGGACTCCAGAAACGGGTATTCTATTTACAGGGAACCAACATAGATAGCAAATGTGATCTGTTTCATGGATCTGTAACAATTTCAATTTTCATCAGATAAAATTCATTAAAAATATAATTATTAACTTTTAAAATGTGAGACATGTTTGTGTGTAATCAAACTAACTACCTAGATAGTTGGTAATTACTCGGAACTAGCAGTAAGTATTTACTCGGAATATTTTTATTAACAAACCTATACTTTTATAGTCCACATGCTCTTTATAGTCATTACTAACTGCACATTTATTTCCATTTTATTGGTATTTTTGAAGATGTACAAACAAACAAACTCAAATTATTAATGCTATCTCAATAGTTGACTTCAGCTCCTTTCTATGAAGCTAAGGGTCTTTGTTTAAAATAACAGTTGGATAAAATATATTTGTGTGTGTGAAAGAGTTCTACTAAATATATAATTATCCTATATATTTAGTACACATAGTACAAGGTATGTTTAGATGAATGTGTCAAGATTATTATTAATTTACCTGACAAGGTGATATCCATTTATTAATCACAATTCTTATGTGTATTGTTCTTGGTGTAGTTGCATTGAGAACATGATTTCTACTGTGTAATATTGACATACAATTCCCACACAACTGTCGAGGATGTTCTTCAATTGTGCTGGATTTTAGAATTGTTGAGTTGTGAAGTACCAACATCCAGTAAAATTGACAGACTGCACTTTGATTTGTCACCTACAAAGTGAACATATACTGCTTGTCACACTTATATTATATTATATATAAGCACAATATTACAAAGATCTTGCCCTGTTAAACTAAAATAATGTAATCTTAATAAAAATTGCCTTACCACATGGGGAGCAATCCATAGATAATTATCGAACTACGAGAAGCTCCAGATTTCGTCTCCTGCGATGCAAAACATCAATGCCATCAATTGTTAGTCGAATTAACAGAAGGCGCAGACACAGTTGAATCCAAATCCAATAACATGCCCAGGTCCGATTGGTCGGTGGGTTTAGTGTTTAAAATAACGCCGGGGTCAAAATTACAAACAGATTACAAGTCCAAAAGTAAAAACTGCTCATCATTTGCAGCGGTTGATAACAAACAATTCAAAACGACAAGTAAAAGAACCGGAAAATCATTTACATTAACCGAATACTAGATCGCAAATTGAAAATAAGCTATTGTTATTTGTTATTTCGTGTTTGTTTCGTGTTTACTGTTTATTTATTCCTTTAATGTCAATTTTTGACACATGCTTATTAGTGTAGCGGTGGGTGAATATGACATTTAACGAAATCATTCGATTAATTTTTATAATTTCTCGTCTCGGGATGATTCGATTGGACAAATACGTTCTTAGTTGTTAATTTAGTTAAGAATCGTAATTCGCGAATGAGATCGATATAAATTGAAACCGGCTAGCAAACTAATAGTGTGAATGATAAGATGTTTAAAACAGACATATAAATTAAACAAATCACTAAATTCACAAGATAGTAAGGTTAATGGAGCTTGATTCTTTTTGTTGAAGAAGTAAAAATATAAGAAAAAATATATTTTCATATTATAATCATTTGTTTTTATGTTTTGTATTTGTTTTTCTATGTATTTTTAAGAAACTAAAATATGTAAACTTAATGTTACCACTATATCAATAATGCGTCAAAACTCATACCACTAGAACAAAAAAAGATCTGTTCCATGTAACACCCAAAAAATGACTTGGGCTCCCGATTACCGAATATGTTAATAGACTATCAATGTTAATATTAGTGAAGTCATTCGATTATACCACCCATCTTCGGTTTGATCATCATTGACTTTGACTTTATCAATAATGCGTCAAAACTCATACCACTAGAACAAAAAAAGATCTGTTCCATGTAACACCCAAAAAATGACTTGGGCTCCCGATTACCGAATCTGTTAATAGACTATCAATGTTAATATTAGTGAAGTCATTCGATTATACCACCCATCTCAAATTGAATGTCCTAGATTGCAAAAACAATCGATTTGTACAAATAATCCGATACTACTTTATTTAACTAGAAAATAGTGCTTCAGTCATTTTGTCTAAAACAGATGATAATCAATTACATTAAAAAAGTACTTTTACTGCTTATACCGTACAAAATGTATCTATTCGCTTATTAAATAAACTCGTTATTTTCACGATTGTATTTTATTAGTTTAGTATTTGTTAGTTATTTATGTTTTATCTATAAACAAAAGTCTGTAAATAAAAGCAGAATATACAAGAAAACAAGAAAAGAAACAAATATGCATGTTTAGGTATGTTATGTACGATATTATAATCGACAACAATGCGAATCGATTATATGTTAAAATCGATTAAATTCTACAATCAACGTGGTACAGACCTATGCGCCAATGGGACTTTAGAATTGAAAAATTAACGTTAATAACTTTTTATTTTATTTTCTAATTAAGTTTAAATTCCAGTTCTTAAAATAGTACCATCGTGTTTTAAAAATAAAATAATGATTTTTGGTAAAAATGGTTTTTAAAAAAAACACATGGTCACCATATAGCCTGTAATGGACAATACCCTTTTACAGATTTTAGCAATCTGAGAACAGAGATATAAGATATTCACTAGAAGTAAGGTTACGGTACTATGGTATAGTTCAACTCACTGTAACCGTTTACTTCATGTTTATAAATTGACACAATACTAAAACACAGATTTTTGGAAAACACAAATTAAAGGATGCCTCTCTGTAGGTAGGTACGTAAAATGTCCGCGACTTGCGAGTGCGACTCTTGCGAGCCATCAGTGATGTCAGTTGTAATTGTCAATTTTAGCTGTTTTAAACCCACAGACACTAAATCGTATTAAGTTTGAAGTAACGTAATCAATCGATTATATAAATTGTATCGATTATATTTTTTCTTTTTATATTATAAACGGTTTGTAAAATAATGATGGTACTTACTGTTGATTATACTAAATATTAATCAAAAATACACTTTTACATATGTTTACGAGCTTATATTTCGATTAAAATTATTTACATAAATCGATTATAATTTTATCGATTATATAATTATAGTACCACAAACTTATTTTCGTGATTTCTTTTTTCTCAGAAAGCGGATCAAGCAAATATTTTGAACTTTGAAATAGATAAATAGTATCATTTTTTTGAACCATACTTCAACCCTTTACATTTGGGCCCAAAAATCCCCCTCTCCTTTTCAACATAACAAGATTTCAAAATATGAAGAGTCTAACTGACCAAATTTGGATATGAAAAAGAAGCAATTTATTAAAAATTACATACATGTAAGTCAAGTATTACAAATTTATATCAAAAGGTGTAATAATTTATGTAATAATTATTAAATAATTGATAAAAAATCGGTTATCTTCTTTTGATTTAAGCCATCTGCAGATTTTTTTTACCAATTATTTTTTTAGTTCATGTAATGAAGTTTAAATTAACAGGCAAATCAAAACTGACCCTAGTAAACAATAATAAACAAACCCAAGTGACCAACAATGAAAAAATAAATGTCTGTGTTTCTTAGAAAGTTTAATCCATTCATACGTGCAAGGTATAAATAATAAATTATAGATATATTTTAGAGTTTTATTGCTATGTGTTCTGGGAAATCTGAAGAAGAAGTCATATCTTACGAGCTACTACTTACTGAGTTTGCTTTTTAACCGACTTAAAAAAAAGGAGGAAGTTCTCAATTCAGCCGTTTTTTTATGTATGTACACCCATTTCCCCTTCATCCACATTGGTAACTAAAATTACCTAACCATTTACAAGAGAAGATTTATTTTTCGCTGTTTTGTAACTAGTTATGACAGAAAAATTCTTTTTCCGTTTTCGTAACTTTTTGTTGGTTACAAACGTGTATCAGTTAATATACTTGAAACTTCTTTGTGGATCAGTACGTACTTATAATCTCTAGTGACGCGTAATAAAAACGATAATAGTGTCAGTTAATATATGTTTGTCATTATCTATCACGCAAATTAAATGGTCAGAAAATATTTGTTTGTTAGTTATTGTAGGGGAGATGGGGATGGGGAGATAGTGGGATAGGGGTGATAGAGGGGAAAAAAGATAAGGTGAAGTAGCAGGAAGGTAGAGGGGAGGGTATGGGAAGGTAAAGGGAATGTAGGGAAAGGTAGAAGAAAGGTACGGAGAAATTAGGGGGAAGTAAGGGGAAAGTAGGGAAGGTAGAGTTAAGATAGGGGAAGTAGCGAGAGGGTAGGAAAAGGAGCAGGTAGAGCATGGTGGTCAATAGATATTTTAAACAGCATCCATGCTTTTTATACAATGCAATAAAAAAATCCTATTCACACTATTCTGAATTTAAATTTACATAATTTTTTCACACTATTCTTAATTTAATTTTTTTTTGTTTGGATTTTGTTAAAGCACGTTTTTTAGTTTTTTTAAACTGTTATTTATTATATATGAGAAGCATGTACAGATCAAGTAAGTGCGGAAAAGTTTCTTTACACGTGGTATAGTCAGCATCAAATTGATACGAACTCCTAGAGTAGTCAAAATAATCTGAAAAACATAAAAACAATTTGATATAAGCAGTTCGAATCATCATATTGTTGTAAATACACAAAGTGTTCATAATGTTTTACTAATCATGTTCATAATGTTTTATTAATCATTATTTCATATTTATATAAGCATTCACGTTTTTCAAAACTATCTTAGCAAACAAATCTGTCAGTTATTTGTGAATAATGGTCATCTTTAAAAAATAAGAATTAATTTTTATTTACGACATTTTATTTCTGTTATTTTTCCTGATGGAAAGAGTCAATCATGATGAATCAATGATTAGTAAGATATTTTGAGCACCATGTGTACTTATAACAATATGATGATTCGAACTGCTTATATCAAATTATTTTTAAATATTCCAGATTATTTTAACTACTCTAGGAGCTCATATCAATTTGAAGCTTAATGTACTATCAGATAGCCAAAAACAAAAATAATAGCCCTAATACGACTGCTAGTAATACGGGTAAGGAAGAGCGGAAAATCAATTTAGTTAACCAGTTTGTCAGCGGGGTTTGACGATTGAGGTAATTTATTTATTTATTCCATTGATATAAAAAACCCAAGATACACAAACAGTGTATCAAAAACGTCCTCCAAAAATGAGCGCACAATTTTAAATTGTGCACTCATTTCAAATAGAATCGCGTCGGTCGCGACACTGTCAATTTTATTTCTTTCGTACATTGCTTTGTAAAAACAACTAAGTCTTGCACTTAAGGTTGGATATGCAAAGACATATACAGGGTATAACAAAAATAAGCACTAACTTTCAAGGGTATACGTGTACATGAACTAAACAAACACCTGGTAAAATATTATACCAAAAGGCACACATTTTTTGTTTCATATAAATTTAGTAAAATAAGAAATTAAAGTTTATTTTCACACCCCTACCTTGAAGATGGAAGTGATGTGACGTCAGCAACACGTTGAATGAATAGCGTGACGCACACATAGACATGAAGAATACCGCGTACTTGTACTTACACACATTTAATAAGCAATTTTTTACATATCACTTTCGTCACTGATTAATTATTATACATTAATCCAAATTCACTATTTACAGGCAATAATAAAACAACACTGTCTTCAAATTAATTTATAAGTAAGGTTCAAAATGACCACCACCCTTCTCAATGCAAAGAGCAGTTCTGCGTAACATTGATAACCTTACATTATGCAACATATGTGGGGTTATGGACCTAAATGCTGCATTAATTTTACCTTCCATCTCTTCACGTGTATGACATTCCACAGAGTAAACTTTATTTTTCACATAACCCCATAAAAAGTAGTCTAGGCACGTGAGATCTGGAGAACGAGGTGGCCAAGGCACCGGGCCACTTCGACCTATCCACTCTGCAAATCGATCGTTTAAATAATCACGCACAGGGCGTGCAAAGTGAGCGGGTGCTCCATCGTGCTGAAAAATTATATTACGGTATACATTCAGTGGAAGATTTTCCAGATGTTCTTCTAAATCCTCTCTCAGGTGTTGTAGGTACCTTTGAGCGTTAAGACCCTGAGGTAAAATAGTCGGCCCCAAAACATAGTCCCCAACGATGCCTGCCCAGACATTAATTCTCCACTGGTGCTGAAAGCTACTTTCACTCGAGGCATGCGGGTTATTATGTGCCCACACATGCTCGTTGTGCAAATTGAGCACACCATTTCTTGTGAAAGAAGCCTCATCTGTCCATAAAATATTAAAAGCAAATTCGGGATTTGCTTCAGCACGGTTCTGGTACCACCTACAAAAGTCCATTCTGGGCATATGGTCTGCAAGTCCTATCTCCTGAGTCCTTGAAAAATGGTAGGGATGTCGTCCATCATCCTGCAGAGTACGCCACACCACCATATGGTTTACATTTAACATAGCACTGCATCGGCGTGTGCTGGTCCGAGGATTCTCGTCAAAATGATTTAGAATTCGAGTCTCAATAGCAGTACCTACTCTTGAATTAGGACGTCCAACGTTTCGTTCGCGGTGGAAGGAACCAGTACGCTGAAGTCGTAAACACATGTTACGGAATACTGAGTACGGAGGTAAATGACGTTGTTCTGCTGGTGGCCTTCCATCAATAAACCGTTGTCGGTAAATCTCCCTCGCTTCATTAATGCTACCATTCCTAGCAGCACCAACACATAGCATCATTTCGTAAAATTCACTATTAGTGTAAAGGTGACGGTCATTATTATTTCTACGTGGCATTTTTAAAATCGCGATTTCCAATCAATGGGTATTAAGTAAGATTCATAAAAAATCGGCAATAATAGCAATAGTTACGCTCTCCAAAGACAAACGGCAACTGAATAAAAAAATAAAAATTCCTTTACAATTATCTAGGTACTTTTCCGAACTAATTAGGGTTCAGTGAAACAAATTTAAAAATAATCTTTTTTCATCTTAGAGTTTATTCCGGTTATTCTCCACGCTTGCGCTAGGAACGAGTTTGAGTTTGCCGTAGCGACTGTCGTCTAACCTCCGAACCTCTCTGGAGGAAGCCGGTGCCAGGACCTCTTTCATTGTACAGCAGTCAGGTTGTCTTGGGTCCCGAAGGTGGTGGTGGGACCCCTTGCACCATAAATAAAAAAAAATCATTTCCCGTGTTAGTTTGAGTGCCTTAAGAAGAATTACCCTCCATTCTACCAGGCGAACTGAGAATCGAACCCAGTACCTTACGAAGAAACGCCTAAACCGGCATCACTCTTATCATAAAAGTGACAAAAATGTTGACTAAAACTATACGGAACTACATATTAGTATGATTTTACATAAAAACAAAATGGCAGAAAAAAGGGAGTGTCTTGTCTCTTTCCGAAAGTGGTCTTTTCGCCAATCAAAGCGTTTCGTTGCACTTTGTATAAGCCGCAAAACACGTGTAAGTTCTAAAGGCCTGTACAAACGACCGGCGGCGGCTTTAAAGTTAACTTAATACTTTTTCATTTCCAGTATGATAAACAATATTTTGATGAAAAAGATTAATTTTTCTGAATGAATGAACAGGTTGATATGTAATCCCGGCAATCGCTAAAATTAGCAATAGTTTTCGTTGGTTTCGCTTGCGTGGTTTATTTTTGACATTCACAAAAAACTCTAACCACGCGTGCGAAGCCGCGAGCAACGGCTAGTATTTTATAAAATCTTTGATCTAAAATGTAATCAAAAAAACGTAGTCAAAAATTATCTTTTTCCTGAAATAACTACTACTTAGAAAGGTCTTGCCAATTTCTCCCGTGAAATAGCTTTGCTGTGTTTCGGAGAGAAGGGCAAGACAGGCACTGTAATTACTGGCACCGAGACTTAACATCTTATGTCTCAGGATCTTAACATCTTATGTCTCTAACACATGAATGGAATACCTGGGCTAGTTCCAGCCCAGGTATCCCATTTTTGTTCATTAGCGACGTCGACCACTTACCATCAGGTGGCACGTCTGCTAGTTTGCCTATCTCAATAACATAAAAAAAGGTAAGAAGAGGCGCACCTAAAACAAACTTTAGGTTGGTACTAAGTTCCATCAGCCATGTAGTGATAGTGACAAACGAGCCTATCAACTCACCGGGAACATTCCGATTCTTGACATTTTTTTAGCAGTGCTAGCCATGTCAAATTTCATATGTAACGAAAATTAATTTGCGCAATTAAAATTCCCGCGGAAAATATTCAGTAGTGTGTGTGAGCAAGGCCTTAAGTCGGGCGCTTGGTGTTGAGACGCCTAGCGCGATGTCGGTAATACTTCAAATCAAAGGACTTCTAGGCTAATCAATGCGTAGGTTTATTTGTCAAAAATGCTTATAAAAGGTTGTGTTGTGTCTTAATTCTTAATGATAATGCATATTTATTTTGCGAAGTGTCGTGTTATCAACGAGAAAGTTTTACTAAGTTTTTAGAATTGTGTGTAAAAAAAGTGATAATAGCTATGATTTACCTGCTCAAAAACTAATTACCTATTTAGACACCTTGTTATGTGAAGTTAGAAGCAAACAGGGTAGGTACTAGAGGTAAGTATTATGCCATTAAAACAGTTTGTAAGTTGAAACCATGCCAGATAATACATTGTAAAATGCCTATGAATCACGGAATAGATTTAGGTACCTACACTGAAAACACATGTGAATAGTTGACTTTGAAGGTGGATATTGTGTGATGAAGTAATTTATGTAATGTGTTTTCATAACAAAAAGATACCTTAATTAGTTATATTGGATTATTTGCCACGATTGTTTTAGAATGTATGTACCAAACTAATAGTTTCACTCAGAGTTAGAAATAATAATCCAGGTCACAATAAATTTTAGGTACACAGCTGATATAATTTTGTTGCCAGGCGGGAGATTTTCCTGCATGAAATGCCTAATAGCCGCAGGTTTGCCTTACGTAAACTAGGTATGAGACTACTAGGTAGGTATTTACGATTAATAAAATTTTATGAGATTTTTTTTATTGAATATGAGTATAGTAATGATATGATCGTAATATGCTATCGAGTGACACCAATAGTCGGACAGTGTTTTTTTTAACATAATGTAATAATTATGGCTATCAAAACCCAGTTAAGTTACCTATGAATCAAATTGTCCAGCCTGGTAATCAAACTAAGGACCCTCATGGGTTTATTCCAACATCAGTCCTGGTAGAAAAAAATATAAAAAAACTCTTTAAATAATATCTACATTATTTACTCTGTCAAGTAATTAGTACTTTGTTGTGCGTCTAGCAGTTCATTGACATCTATCATATGATTGTGACCTTTCATAGCTGCGTAAACCGTGCGCGTACGTTACTGCGTGCTATACTTCAGGGCTGCCACAGATCATTTTGAAAAAAAACTTTGACATTCATTTTCTCAGAAATTTCATAGTTTTTATTTATTAAAAATGTATAATTGAAGAGCTAACCACACATCCTGAACGCTCCTTCAGTATTAGTGCTTATTTTTGTTATACCCTGTATATGCCATATCTATAACTACTTAAATGAAATTAGGGACAGTTTTGAGTGTCAGTTTTGTTCAGGACTGTGCATCTAGGGTTTTTTATATCAATGATTTATTCATAACTACTTTTTTCTCTGGTTACAAAAATGGAAATAATTTTGATTGACGAAAATG
Organism: Apodemia mormo; assembly: GCA_036924255.1. Lineage (NCBI taxonomy): Eukaryota > Metazoa > Arthropoda > Insecta > Lepidoptera > Riodinidae > Apodemia > Apodemia mormo. Next base: position 2,124,858 of record JAUPFN010000021.1, on the reverse strand, counting down.
GAAAAAGGATTCTTCTCTCATAACTAGTTACAAACAGTGAAAGAAAAATCTTTTCTTGTAACTGGTTAGGTAATTTTAGTTACCAACGTGGACGAAGTGTACTTTTTTCTCTGGTTACAAAAATGGAAATAATTTTGATTGACGAAAATGGAAAAAGCATTCTTCTCTCATAACTAGTTACAAAACAGTGAAAGAAAAATCTTTTCTTGTAACTGGTTAGGTAATTTTAGTTACCAACGTGGACGAAGTGAAATTTTTTCGTAATTTTCATGATTAATAAAAGAAGAAAGATTAAGTAACCGATTCTTTTTATAAGGGTTGATTGGTTTTGGGTTTTTAATGTTTAAGTAATTTTTATTGTTATGATTTTCGTATATATTTGTGTTAGGCTTATTGTGACAAGATTTTAAGCTATAAGAATTATTTAGTGTTTCTAATAAATCTACTATGTTTGAAAGAAATGTAATGAAGTGTTGTAAATTCGGATACGACATTAAATTATTTTTATATTCCTCCCATTGCCAATTTGTTTTATAATCTAATTTATTCGACATGAGAAAAATTATTAACATGTCCCAGTGTTCTGTGGATAGACCTAGTGTGGCAAGCGCTCTTAAATTTTGATTAGTCACATCGATCATGTTTCTAATGGACGCATTAGACTCTTTCTGTATTCATGTAAAATTAAAAAATAATAGAACATGATTATTTATTAATACTATTTCATTATTATATCTATCTGACAATAATTACCAGGCGATTGGATAATTGTTGGCTTGAAACTCTATAATCTTTATTATTAATGATGCACTGCTAGTTAAGGCTGTGCGAAGGTAATGAAATTTATTAGTATGAATAAGAGAAAGATCTCGGAATTCGAGCCAGTGCTGATAAACTCCGTCAAAGCAAGGCAAATCTCTCTGGGCAGTCGGACGAAGTCGTGCTTGCAGGCAGAGCTGGGATTTTGGCCCTCGTCAACGATGTAAACCAAGGTCGAATGACCTCGCCGTATGATCCTCTTTCACCACGACATCACACACGTCGCACACCACCGGACGTTCAATCGATTGTTTGGCGAAGTCAGGCGTGGAATTACAAGGTCACCCGCCGTATTGCCCCGACCTCGTATCTTGTGATTTTTATTTATTCCCAAAAATAAAATAAAAACTTCGCGGAAAACGTTTTATGGACGCCGAGGAAGCAGTGGGTGCGTTTCAAAAGGCCGTCGAAAAGACCCCTAAAGACGAGTGGGCAAAGTGATTTTCTCCGTGGTTCCATCGTATGCAGCGACATATTGATGTGAATGGACATATTTTTAAAAGATGTAATAAAATTAATAACTTGCTAATTTGCTCAATTTCTGATTTTTTAATTGGTACTCTCGTTATAATTATTAATTTATTAATTATCAATTGTGTAATGAGTGAAGTCTCAAAATATGTTGTCAACATTCGAAACTTATAACCCTTTCAGGAATTTATATAATAAAAAAATATTTTCAGATATCCGAATAAATTGCGATCTGGGAAATGACCCAGAGAAATGTATATCACCGATTGGGATCACGGGTAGCCGGTGAAATGCAGCTTTTGGCGGAAGAGAAATGGATCATAGACGCCCTAAACAAAATTAAACAACAACGAAATTCATTGCAGGTAACATAACATGTCACCAACTTATGATCGTAAGCCATTTTCAGAATTTTTTAATCTGCCATAGGCATGGGTTCGATATATCAAAACGTAACTTATATCGGATACGTGTCTATTATCATACCATATCAAAAACCAATCAATCAAACAAAACTTCATCAAGTTAATAGTTATGGTTTATCCAAAGCACAACGCAACAACACAACACGAGATCGAAGTACGAATATTGAATAACGAACAAAACGCAAACTTCACATCACGAGCGATATGACATCGACAGCCTTTATTGGCTTTGTCTCTGTCTTACCATTTAATTTTTTACTGGCGTAAAAGTGATGAAGCGAATATTACATAACTTCGGCTAGTGATTGGTTATTTGGTTAATAATAGTGCATGCGTAATATCTATATCTTAACGCACTAGCAATAAGATCTAGTTTCTATTTATTTAGTTACAACAAAGAGTCCATAAGTTAGCAGCTTTCCGCCGGCTACTCGATATCAGGAAAAATTCATTCTTTAAACTGGACTTACGTTGAATAGATTTAAGGTTGGATTTATGTTGTAGGAATAAAAATTGTATTGAATGCATTTTGATTTATATTTTAGACAGTTTTGTTTTGAGTTGCACTTGACCTTGGTGACACGTGCCCTACTTAACGAGAATTCTTTGCCTTTTTTTAGTTCTAAAGTTTTTATTTAGGTACTTATTGTAAATAAATAAATAAATATAAAACTTTTAGTGAGTATTGCATTAACGTTTAGAGTGTATAAAAATTTTAAATTAATATCAGTCTAAAAGCAGTTTACATTTGTGTTAGTGTAAATAAATAAAAGATATCAGATAGGATAAGTTCGCCTGATTATTAGTATGCATATTATAATTACTAATTTGCGTCAACATTATTATAATTGTAGAAAAACGTACAGATGTCGATAATCACTAATCAAACTAGGACGCAAACTATGCCTATAGTGGATTATATATATGTATATATATATATATCAGATTGCGTTCGTCTGTTAGCTAAATACAAATAATAGCGTAAATATTATATATTGTATTCAAGTCTGCCTCGTGGTCTAGAGCATAGCCTTCGGCTAAGATCATGAGGGCCCGGATTCTATCTTCAGGTCGCTCAAAATTATAATTGAGATTTTTTCAAGGTTTCTCTCGAAAATCCAAAATCTCTGTAGCAACGCGGAGTCTAGCGGGTGGTGTGTTACTCCTCCCGTGCTATGAATGAGCACGTAAAGCCTTTGGTCCCTTTTATCGCTAAAAATAATCGATAGTCGAAATCAAGTTGGTAAAATGCGTTGAAGTTAATCACCACTCGTCCCGCCAAGCGACAAACCGGTGAATCGCAGTGAACTGGAAAGTCTATAGACCTTCATTTTACTCTGCCTGCCATGCAAAGGAACCGGGCATGATGAGATTTAAATGTATAGTTGATTAAGACTATCTTTACGCCCGTATGCCCGAAGAGGTAGGCAGAGGTACAATCAGTGCACCAACGATTAGCCGAAGATAGGTTAATCGCTCCGTCGTTCGAGTGGTAAGCGAACCTACCTGAGAATCGATGGGGTTCGGGTCGATTCCCGGCAGGGACAAACGTCAGTCGCGATACTGTCAATTTTATTACTTTCTGTACATTGCTTTCTAAAATCAACTATAAATCTTGCGCTTAAGGTTGGATCTGCAAAAACATACATTTTTGCTATATCTATAACTACTTGTGTGAAATTAGCGACAGTTTTGAGTGTCAGTTTTGTTCGGGACTATGCATCTTGGATTTTTTATATCAGTGCTAGTGATGGTTAAAGATTAGAAAGTTGGATGACTTTCAAGATCACGATCACGATAAGACGAGGTGGAGTTTGATGCGGTAGTGCGGTACGCAATCTCTTAAATGGCTATTTGTTAATTGGACCCAACCTGCTGCCAGACTCGACATATTTGATGGGATGAAAATATTTATTTGCAAGAATATGGGTGTTACAAGGTATTAAAATTAATCAAAGATACCACGATATGGTGTGCAATTTTTTGAAATTTTTTATTTTAAAAATTTTTTTAGTCATTTTTTATTTACACTACTTATAATAAATTTACATTACATACGGTTACGTACTTCGGGTTCGTAATTGTAAGAAAAAACCACTTATATTAAACCCGTGTATTTACAACACAAGTATACAAACAACAAAATGTAATACTTTATTACTTGAACAGCCATGCCATGGATCGTAATGTTGTACGTCCGAATTGTCGTTTATAAAACATGGTACCTGTCTTTAAATATGAAATTAGTAAACATTATTGAAAAACAAATGTGATAGTGGTAGTATCCGTTGATTCTTTTGCGAACTTTTAATCACTGTTTTCTGCCGCCGCAGCAGCTTGGTGCTAATACAATTCATTTTTTAGTTCAATCTTAGTTTGAATTGATATTGTAGTTTCTATCTAAGCAAGTTGCTTTGTGAGCATTAAAAATTAATTTATTATTCATTTAAATCTGTAGCATTATAGATTTATGTAAAATGATCTTACGCCGTTCACCATGCCGAACGTGTACATTTGCGCGTGTGCCTAAATATACTAACATCAATTGGATAGTTTCCATCGTCGGCACTTGGTGAAACTGCATTTTAAATTATTTATTACAAATAAACTCACTTGTACTTCCAGTTCACGTATATTTAATTTTTTTTTTGTTCACATTCAACCGGTTTCATTATCACCGGTTACATCATTAGGGATGTTTTACACATATTTTATACAATTCAAGTTACATTATTAGCTAATCTTTATAGGTAAACAGTAAAAAAATGTAAATATACGTGAACTGGAAGTACAAATGAGTTTATTTGTAATACATAATTTATACTAACATCACTTCAAAAATTCCGGACAGTTGATTCTTGTTAGCGGTATAAGTTAAAATATATTTCTTTATATAACAGTTATAATATAAATTTATAATTTTATCATGCTATCTTGAGCTTATCAAAATGCCAATAACAGAGAGACATAATGAGCCGCTTTTTCTAATACAAATGCAATGATAATATAAATGATTTTATACAAGTTAATAATTTTACTGCTAGTTAAATAAATGTGGGTACGTACGTATATAAATACTATAACATTATTTTCTAGAATTTTATTAATAAATAATTAAACGGCACTGAAATAGATATCTTTTTTAAATAGGACACAATCCTCTGACATGCTGAAGCTGTTTAAAAATGATACCGATACGTTAAGTATTTTGAGCGTAATCGTAGCACATCCATACATATCCATACAATCTGGATGTCCACGATATATTTTTTTAATCTGTCTTTTATAAAAATATTTTTTTTAAGTTAATATTAAATGTTAGGTAAATTTATAAAACGGTTATTGTTTATACTGCTGTATTAGTGGAATATCAGTTTATACAATACAAGTCCAGAAAAATGACGTGTTGAGAGTAGAACACTACCTCCGTTTGCGGAGGCATTAAAAAATGAGGGATGTTAATGACATTGTTTGAATTTAAAGTCGTCGACCCCTTTTGCATGATATTTTCTCTTTCTGTTTCTTAACACCTACCTATATTGCAATTTATTTTATTCCATTCAGATAGAACGTCTGCATTTGGAAAATTTAAAAGCACATCTTAAGGGTAATACAGCTAACGAATCTCAAAGTCAATCCAAGCCAAATGTTTTGGAGGAGGCTTCTTCTACCGCGGTTAACTTGATGCAGAACGCCAACTCGGCTAGCTCCTCTTGGAACGTTGAGATTGAAGTAGATGTTGTCCGGGGTAACAATGACGGGACTTGTAATGAGGAAGAACTCAACCTCAATGTCACTGAACCAATTTTCTGTAAGTATTTTCCATCACGTGCACGCTTAAAGTTATGCTAATATTATAAGTGCTCAAGTTTGTGTAAATTGATACCGCTTGCAGTGGAGCTATCGGCCGTTGGTTTATGCTTAGATTTAAAAGCTTAAAAGAATTTAATACTTCAGTAGAATTCGTGGAGCGACCCTCCACGCAGTCTACTGCACTATCCGCGTTCCTGATTGTGGACGAATAGAAGTTCTGAACTATTTTGTTTTTTATCTGGTATAAATTGATTAAAAATACCAAAAACCAAAATACATAAAATCTTAAGAAAAATACGATTTTATTATAAGCTGAGTAAATCAAGTTTTTCGATTTATCTATATCTTAGAGACCAGCGACACATTAAAATAAAAAGAAGTCTATTGTAGAAATATGCTATACACAGTTTTTACTATGGTTACCCTATTCTAAAAGGTAAATTTATATAAATTATTACAACAAATGGCTTCATTTCTAGGTAAAAATACAAACATCAGGGATTACTGTATAGAAGAATACGAGAGTGACGATGAAGGGGACAATATGGCGATTGATATCAACATGTTGATGAATGGGGAAAAGGACTAACATTAGCCTTGTGGAATACATGATTGTGTGTACCCCACACTGTGTCTTCAGAGGTAAAAAGTAGAAGAAAATTATAAATGTTCTAAAATTATAATTTAAATAAATTATATTTATTTAAATAATGTTATTTGTTATGTAATTACCTCGATTTTAAAAATCTCCACATTTTAAGTAGAGCAAATTCTTAAGAATTCACCCTTTTGGAAGCATAATTTGCAGATTGTCCACTGCAACCGATCATTTGCATCTTTTCCGATACACGATTTGTGACGAAAGTTTTCATCGGCTATGTAGCAATGCCAACACTACAAAGAAGTCCGTCCAAGCATGAATGCAAGTAGTGGGCATATCTAATATTTCTGACATCTCATGGAAAAGCTTGGCTAATAGTTAAGCTCCACAAAACTCAAAGCGTGGGATGGAAACCTGCTTGATTGGGAACACTTTCGTCTTAAATGTAATTAAATGTATATAAACGTGGCCATTTACATCGATGCCACGCTTTATGCGGCTGCCGCATAGGCATCAGGATGCGTAATAAAATCCACGAAACGTAAACGTAATCTATATCCATAAAATTTATCGTATTATTTATAAGATCGACAAAAATTCCCAGTTTCCCCCGTTCGGAGGAAAGCATTCGGGGGAAACTGGGAATAGTCCTCTTTATTTCATTCTTGCCGATATCTCCTTATGTTGATCCTTAAATTCTTGTCCTAATTTCATCAAAAATTCTTTACTTGTTACTACTCCATTTTTAACTTCCCACTACGTGTATAGATAAGAAAGTTACTGATTTTACCCCGATTTTCGAAAATCGAGTTTTCACCAGAGGTCCACGTTTAGAGGTCCTAGGAATCTTTTTCGAGTATTTTCACGATGACGTCAGAATGTCTGTATGTGTGTATGTAAACATCTCATAACTTTTGAACGGCTGGAACGATCGAAACGCGGTTGATAGCATTCGATTGTCGATTGTTCGATGTCATCATCGTTTTCAAATACACAGGTTTACAAAAATTAATATACTGCCATTTTTAACAAAATAGATGTTTGTACTGAAAAATATATGCTTATATTTTTTACTCTTTGTAGATTAAAATACCTTAATTTAGTGAGAAGTTCCAGGGATGGCCCGTAGGGTCAACCGTTTACACATTTTTGAAGTTGAAATGCTCCTTTGCTCATTAGTGCGTTCATTTCTTTATAGATTTGCCATCCGTCTGGACCAGAGTTCCCCAAAAATTTTTGTGTCGTAGAACCCTTGCCATGTTTTTCCATGTTGAGTAGATAGTAGGGGACTTACCTGATATTGATTTCCTGTAAATTTCTAACTGTAGTGAAGTTTAGTGTTAAAAACTTAAAGTAAAAACACATGTTAATTTATACGTTTATTAATTGAATTTAAATTAAAACTACTCAAAATAAAATTTTGTATCTGTTATGTAAAATATACGTAACATTAAATAAACATAAAATAAACGATAAATAAAATAACATAAGCAATAAGTCAATGTTTTTAGTGAGAAGGATGAACCTGATGCCTTAATAATTAATTATCAACATTTGGCGTCAATTTTGTAAGGGTTAACCTTAAATCTCCTCGGCTATTTTTCGTTAGGAGATTGGTAACAGCGCTGAACCCCCTTTCAACTAGGTATGACGATGGAAAGGAAATTAAAAATTTCCTCGCTATATTCCATAATACGGGATAAGTAACGGGCATGTTGTTTTGCAGCCAGAATTGCTGATATCCGATTTTAAACTGAACCTTAAGTTCTTCGTTTGTACTTAGTTCAGTCAATTCCTCTTGTATTATGACATTCGTTTCTTCTATGTCACCATATGGATTAATTATCCACGGTGGTATTACCATAATCAAAATATCCTCAAACCTAGATTCAAAATCTGAATAGAGGGCACTTAAATGTTGACCGTAAGTCGAAACGTCATCTTCCTGGCAGCTTGTCTGTGACAAATTGGGGAACTGAGAAAATTCGCCCCGTCCAATATTTTGCTTCATTAGTTTAACTCTGGCAAGAAACACTGATAATATGGACTTTGTTTTAATCAAATTTAAACTGTCGCCTTGTAATTGCAACTTAACCATATTAATTATTGTAAACAAATCTGTTAAATAGGCGATTTTTGATTTCCTCTGCATTAAATTTTCTTTTAAAATTTTATCTTTAGTGTCCAGGAATTCTAAAATAGTCTCAAAAAGTGCAAAAAATCTTGTCAAACATAAGCCTTTCGACAGCCAGCGTACTTAAGTGTGAAGGAGTAATTGATGAAAGAGTTCGTCATTTTCTTCATACAACTGCGCAAATAACCGCGTATTCAACGCGTTGCTTCGGTTTCGGTTTACTGCATCAATTACTAAATGAAGTGATTCATGCAATCTAACACTCAAATTTTTAGCAACTAAATGTTGCCGATGGATGACGCAATGTATTGCTAACACCCCTGACATATTTTGTTTTAAATAGCTTATAAATCCACGATAACGTCTAACCATGGCAGGTGCTCCATCTGTAGCTACTGATAATTGGATAAAGGAATTTATATATTTATTTTTATAGGAATAGTTTGGATAAAGGAATTGCTTTTTCAGTGAAGTAATCCTTCAAAAATGAAATATTGATTCACCTTTAGTGTCGGTTATCAAAGTTCTTGCGAAGAGCAGTTCTTCGTAGATTTCTTGATTCATAATAAATCGAACATATGTCAAAAATAATGCTGCATTTTCAGGTAAAGTTGACTCGTTCAGTTGTATAGAGAAATGGGTCGTTTGCAAATAATTACAAAAGAAGCTTTCTATATCAGAACTCATTTCATCAATACGTCTTTCAACAGTATTGTTGCTTAAGGGAATTCTTTTAATGATATCAGATGCAGGTTTGTGTAAAACAGTTTTTAAAACCTCTTCAACGGCTAGCAAAATTAACTTCTCTCCGATAGTATGCGGTTTTCCGGATTTTGCTATAAGTAACGAGATATTGTAAGACGCCCGCAAACCATCATCATTTCTTTGTTGACGTCGAAGCGAACATTCTGTCCAGTGTAGGTCTCTTTTGAAGTTTATCTTTGAGTGTTTGAAAGTATTTCAAATCTTTCTCTGTTTTATTAGGGTGGCATCTTCTCAGATGATCTTGCAGTTTAGATGGTTTTATAGCGTCATTGCCCAAAACTTTGTTGCATAAAAGGCACATAGGCAATTTTTTGTCCGGCAATGATGGAATGAAGCCAAATTTCAAATAATCAACACTGTACTGTCTACATTTTTTTTAGATTCGGACGTAGCATCAGTCATCTGTGGGCAAAATTAAGTTATTTAAATAATACAGAAAATCCAGCATCTGTATATTAAAAATATTTTTTGATTTTTCCGAAAACATTCCATAATTCGAACATCTTCTTGCAACAATTAGCTCGAATTACTGAGATTGCTCTGTAATTATAATACCGATTGCTAAAACTTTCAAAAAGAAACTATTGAGGAGTACTCATGTAATTTTTCAAGATTGAATATTAAACTACTAATAACTAAAGTCATGATTGGCGTAATTTATCTATCTTTGCTAACTACGAGTACAAAACTAAAATGTAATAAAAAACAATGTCAAACTCCAGCACTCTCAAATAAAATAACACTGATTCACTATAATTTGTGTAATATACTATCTGTTTATATTTTTTTAAATATTTTCTTAGTACTTTCCTTTTCAAGATTCAGGAAACGAATAAACGTATTTGTCCCACATTCGTATTTATAGAGTGACGAATTGAACAAGTCAGTGCAAGGTAGCGAAGCTCTGAGACTGCGACTCTCAGGTTTTTACAAGTTCAAAATGTATTGCGACCACAAAGCGAATACCAACATCCTACAACTTACACAATTTTATAAATATATATACTAATTTTTTTACTTCATAGGTACTTTTATAAATAATGTATACTAGCTGTTGCCTGCGAATTCGTCCGCGCAGACTTCGTTTACTCCGCACTGCTCCTCCCCCGTAGGTGATAGCGTGATAATATGTAGCCTATACGTTGACCCGACCTGTTAGTAATATTCATGCAAAATTTGAAGTAAATCCATGCAGTACTTTTTGAGTTTACCCCGGACATACATACAGACAAACAGACGAAAATTCTAAAAACTATATTTTTGGCTTCGATATCGATTATAGATCACGCCCCAAGTCTTTTTAAAAAAAAATATTCAATGTACAGTTTTGATTTTCCTACGATTTTATTATATGTATAGATGTTTTGATATTATAAGATAGTATGATGTAAGTAAATAGATACTATCAGTGTATGTGATTCAGTTTCATGGACCCCCAAATTTTTTTTCGCTGACGTAGACCCCTTGCAGATTGTCATAGACCCCTAGGGGTCGATATAGACCACTTTGGGAATCACTGGTCTGGACTACCACAGCCACTCAATAGGACATCCATGAAAATATCGAAGTGTTATCTGCTAAATTATACATCTAACCTTCACGCCATAATAGTTGTAATACTCGTACTGCTTGAAAAGATCTGATACCGTAGCAAACGTTATGTTACTTTTGGTTGTAAATTTTAATTAAACAAAAAAATTAACTTTTGTGATTTGTAATAATTCTTTTAAATTATTATCAATAAGTACATAAAATGAAGTGCCGGATCTTCTCATGTACGGTCGCGTTCCGATCCGGTAGTAATTAAATAAAAATCGGCTCGAAAAGTTTAAATTTAATATAATATAATATGACAATTTTAAATATTTGAACACCACATCATTGTAAAATAAGTTAGTAACTTTTAATTCATTTAATTAAAAGCTACTTACATATTCTACCATGAATGAATAAATCAATGAAATGAATGAAAAAAAATTAATGAATTTTCGAAAATATTTATTTGCAAGAATATGTGAATTACGTTAGCTGCAATCGGAGGTTCGAAAAAAAAAACAAAATTGTTTTATTACTTTATTTAAAATAAAAAAATTACAATTATATGATTATATTCTAAGCCTAATCTGACTGTCTACCTTGATGTGTGAAGTAAAAGTGAATTACAATATGGATGTCGTGATGGACGACGTAAATACAATTCAGCAAATTGACACTCAGGGAAAAGAACTAAAGAACACAAGTTGCAGTTGCAGCGACAGCGATTGTCCTAGGGTTCCGCTATGTAATTCCTCCACGTCTAAGTCATTCGAATTGTCAGGAGTTTTCGTTTCAGTCTAGATTTCGCGACTGGTCTACGTTTTTGGAAGTATATCTATGAATAGGTCAGTCAGCGAGGACTGTGTCCTGCGTATAACGTGGGGCTGTTTTCTGTCCTAAGGGAAATCTAATAAAAACCTATAAAATCTAATAAAAATCTAAAAAAATGGTATTTGAACTTCCGGTTCACGATTTTTATTCCTATTCATCATGAGATTGGTACAGTCAACTGTACCTATAAAATCTAATAAAAATCTAAAAAAATGGTATATTGAACTTCCGGTTCACGATTTTTATTCCTATTCATCATGAGATTGGTACAGTTGACAAGAGAGGATTCGTTAATTATATCGTAAACCCTTTTCATTTTTTCTCTATGATTTTGAGTATACTTTTATAGCAGATGTCAAAGTCGAGGCAATCTCTTGAGTCAAAAAGTCCGAGAAGTAGGTCAAACGGTCTGCATCTCGTATAACTATTTATTGAGCTATTGTATGCTCATATAGCATATGGTACAAGATTTACCGTCGGTTGGTCCGGGTGTTGTAGTTTTAAAAGCCTAAGGTATTCTAGTAAAGTATAGTGGAAACGTTCGATGTTACCATTGTCATTAGGAGAATGGGCTAGGGTTCAGTGGTGTTTTATTTTATGTAGTCGAGTAAATTCCATGAAAATTTGATTGGTGAATTCCATCCCATTATCAGTTATTATCGTTAGTGGTACGCTAAAATGGCTGCAAATTTTAAAAGTGCCTGGAGGACAAATATCTGTTCCGTCCCTTAGTTGGTAAGCTTGGCCATATTTAGTGAATACGTCTATGAATGTTACGTATTTTTCAGTTTGGACTGTAAATAAATCCATATGTATAATTTCAAAAGTTTTGGTAGCCGGTGGAACTACGTTAAACTGTGGTTTGATTGGTTTTCAGTCGTATTTACCCTGTCCGCAAATGGTACATTCATTAATGAATTTAGTTATGTGGTCTTTCATTTTTGACCAATAATATCTATTAGATAATGCGAGGTGACACTCGTTTATGCGGCGATGGTTGGTTTTTCCATTATGGTAGTGTCGAATGGTCCCTTGTTGACAGAGATACTCTTATTCGCGTTTAACTACAACAAGATTCATAGAAGAACTTTTAGTCTTGAAGGATTGGGATGATAGAGTACAACGAGAGAGTTGAGTTAATTAGTAGTGCAGTTATAACTTTTGGTTTGACATATTCTTTAATAGCATTTATGACGTCGTTTTCTAGGTTGGAATCGGAGAGTTGTATATCGATACGAGTGTGGGTATCAAATGGCTTCGTAACTTTAGGTTTTCGTTTGACGTAATTTACAACTGTAAAGCATATTTGTCGGTTAAATTTGTTAAGAGGGTCGTCAGTTAGAGGTATTTCTAGTATGGGGTTCTCTTGGCTAGTGTGTATGGTCTCTGTGGAGGAACTTGTCTGGGAAAGTCTATTTTCAGTCGGATTTCCTAATAGAGAAAAAAACAGCATTAAACTTAACCTAATTATTCGGTTACCGGCAAAACACAGAGTTTGGATGTGGGTCTTTTAATGAGAGTTCCCTTACATCTCAATGTTACGACTCTAGTAATGTTGTCCAATCCAGGATGCTTCTCAACTATCTTACCGAGCAACCAGCGTGATGGTAGAAGATTGTCTTCTTTAACCAAAACTACGTCACATATTTGTGGTTCTGATTTACGTTTTGACCATTTGTAGCGCTGCAAGCAATGTACTAAATACTCATTCGACCATCTCCGCCAGAATTTTGGGTCATTTTCTGGGTTAATTGCCATCGTTTCAGCGGGCTGATATTGCTCTGTTCATAACATGCACATGAACGAGTGACTCTCCCACAAAAAAATGTCCTGGAGTGAGCGCCATAGGATCTGCATGGTCTCCCGGAAGAACAGATAAAGGCCTCGAATTGAGGCAGGCCTCAACTTGCGCCAAAACTGTAGTCATTTCCTCGAATGTGAGGGTTGAGTCTCCTATAATTCTCTTTAGGTGAAATTTAGTTGACTTCACCCCAACCTCCCATAAACCACCAAAATGGGGGGCGTGAGGGGGGATGAAATGCCAAGTGACAAGTTGGGTCCCTAACCACTCGCGAATATCAGTGGCTACCCGTGAACTTCCAACATCGACAAATTTGCGCAGTTCTTTAGATGCTCCTACAAAGTTCGTCCCATTGTCACTCCAGACTTGCTAACATGACCTCTTCGAGCAACAAATCGCTTAAAGGCTGCGATAAAACCGTCTGCAGTAAGGACACTAACGGCTTCTAAGTGGATGTCCTTAGTGACCATACACACAAAAAGGCAGATGTAGATCCCTTGTAGCTCTTATTTCCTCGACCCTTTGACATCCGGATATTTACCGGGCCAGCAAAGTCTATCCCGCTGTGAAGAAACGCTCGGGCTGGCGTTATCCGGGCAAGCGGCAGTTGGCCCATTAACTGATTTTTGGTTACTGCCGCATGGCGTGTACAAGTTACGCATTTGTGTAAATGTACCTTTACGCGACTCTTAGCTCCCACTATCCAGTACTTTGTGCGCAAAAAGTTCAACATCAATAACGGACCTCCATGCAGCGTCCGTTTATGCGCATCGTCAACCACTAAATTTGTAAAATGGCTCTTATGGGGAAGAATTATAGGGTGTTTGGTATCATCAGGCAGATCAGCGTGATGGAGTCTACCTTGGACTCTCATTAATCCTGACTTTGACTTTGACTAAGGAGTTTTTGCTTCATATCCTTAATTTTCAAAAATCGGCGACAAAATGCAACAACACGAAGCAACTTTTGAAGTGCCGAAAACCTTGTCCAGATCGGATCTTCGTTTGTTGTCTCACATACCAAATGAGCCTTAATTTTTCGTTGCTCTAAGTCAGTTGAAATAGATTTTGGCCGTGTGTATTCTATGTAAGTACCAGCCAACCACGGCGGACCTTGTAGCCACAAGCTATGTTGAGAAAGTTCCATAGGCGGGCAACCTCGAGAAGCAATATCTGCGGGATTATGATTAGATTGAACATGAGCTCACTGTGTGTTGTCCAACTTTGATAGGATTTCAGAAGTTCTATTACCAATGAACGTTGTCCAGCGACTTGAATGACTACTGAGCCAAGCCAATACTACAGTGGAATCAGTCCATCCATGCACATTTTTGATGTCAATAGCTAACACTCTCGATACTTCAGTAACCAATCTGGCTAGTAGCACGGCTCCCATGAGTTCGAGGCGTGGTATCGACACCTGCATTGTTGGAGCTACTTTGGTTTTTGCAGCAACAAGACTTACGTGAATGTTTCCAGCTAGATCAATGGTCCTCAGGTAAACTACCGCTGCAAACGCGTTATTCGAAGCGTCACAGAAACCATGGAGTTCCATTAATGTATTGCTACTCTCTGCTGCTGTCCATCTTGGTATAATTATCTTGCTGACATGGACTAGTTCTGATCGATAAGAAATCCTCTCTTTACGTAGATCATCAGGTAGTTGTTCATCCCAACCAATGCCAACCAACCACAACTTCTGGATCATCACCTTGGCAACAATTACACAAGGTGCAAGCCATCCCAAGGGATCGAATAGCCGGGTGATGTCTGAAATCACCATTCGTTTTGTGATAATATCATGAAGAACAAGAGTAATGAAAAGAATCTGATTATTTGTCCCAGGTAAGTCCTAATACACGTATTACTTCATCAATTTTTATTTCTATCTTTCTCCTGATGTCTCTTGCTATCAATCACTACTTGTACTAAATCTTTATTCTTAGTTACCCATTTTTGCAATTCAAACCCACCCTCTTTTAGTATATTGTTCATTTCTGTGTAAATCCTAATTCCTTCTTCTATAGTTTCACATC
Source organism: Apodemia mormo (assembly GCA_036924255.1). Classification (NCBI taxonomy): domain Eukaryota; kingdom Metazoa; phylum Arthropoda; class Insecta; order Lepidoptera; family Riodinidae; genus Apodemia; species Apodemia mormo. Next base: position 2,109,627 of record JAUPFN010000021.1, on the reverse strand, counting down.
CTGTTAGCAAGTCATCTACATAAAAATCTGTTCAAATTCTTGCTGCTGTTTCAGGACATTCTTCACCTATATCTACTGCGAGCTGCTGCAACGTCTTCACAACCAGATAAGGAACACAAGCGGTACCAAATGTAACTCTTACTAATCTATATTCTTTTGTTTAAGATTTTTCATCTTCTCTCCAAATGAGCCGTTGAAAATCTGCATCATCGTGGGCTACAATGACTTGACGGTACATTTTTACGATATCTGCACTCAAGCAGATTGGATGCATCCGCCATCTCATAATAATGTGGCGCAAATCTTGCTGGAGCCTCGGACCAACCATCAATGTTTGATTCATAGATACGCCGTTTGTTTCTTTGCATGACGCATCGAACACGATTCTAACTTTGGTCGTAGCCTTGTCTTCACATATTACGCTTTGATGTGGTAGGTATACGGTCTCTAATGGGCTTTTACCCTTAATACTTACAGGTTCCATGTGGCCCAGATCTAAGTATTCCTGCATGACTTCAGAATGACATGCTTTTATTGCAGGATGTTTGTTAAGCCTTTTTTCAAGAAGATGGAATCTTTTCATTGCAATATCCCTCGAATTCCCATGTTTACACTGAGGGTCATCTTCACGAAAGGGAAGGCACACAATATACCGTCCAGTGGCATCACGTTTTGTTGTACGTGCATAAAACTCCTCACACAATGTCTCTTCTTCAGTAAAGATTCGCCAAATTTGCCAAAACTGCTTCAACAATTCATTGTCATCTACATGAGTGTGCATACTCATGATAACATTGTGATGGCATTGAGTTTGATTGTATTCATGATCTGCATGTTTATAGGTTGGACCTGACAGAACCCAACCTAATACAGTACATTGAGCAGTTAGTCCAACAGTAGGATTCCGTATTAATCCATTCCTCATGACGTCACCATAAACGTCTGCACCTAATAAAATGTCAATTTTATTTGGTGTGCTGAATTCTGGATCTGCTAGACTAAGCTCTGTTAGTTGAGGCCAATCAATATTAACAATTTTCTCCGATGGTAGCAAGCTCGTTATTGTTCGCAACACAAGAGCTTGCACTTTCATTTGAAAGTTGGCATCGTAGCGGGATTGAACTTTTAGTTCAACATTATATTTTGAAGCTAAGACATCCGGTCACCGCCTAATCCAGATATCATACTTTTAGTTGGTATCTTTTTTAACCCGAGTACGGACGACTCTGTAATGAACGAGGCTTGCGAGCCTTGATCGAGCAATGCTCGTAACAGATGAACAGTGCCGTTTCTCGCTTGCGTTTTAACAATAGCTGTATCCAATAAAACGTTCTTTTTTGTACCCTGCTTCATAAAATGTGTAGTGATAGTAGAGGGTTAGGTTAGGCTATGTTTTCTAATGGTATTTCGATAGTTCCATCCGCTACAACAGAATCTAAACCAGTTTCCCGATTGAGTTGATTGATTACTGGTGAATTTGTTGTTTGTTTGGGATGAAGCAATGAGTGATGTTTATGCTTGCAAACACGACACTTGGACGATCGACACACGTTTGCTGAATGATTTCGACCTAAACAGTTGAAACATAGTCCCCTGGTTTGGACAAAACTATATCGGGTTTCGTAATCATTTTTTGAAAACTCTACAATTTGCAATTTTATGATCGGTTTTACTACAATAAGAACAAGAATTAGGTGGTAAGTCAGAAAAAATGCGTGCATAACCTTAGGATGATGGATTGGAATATAATAATAATAATGTCATTTATTGCTCGAAATAGGGTTACATCTTAGGGTTGGTACAATATTATTTATACAGTTCCTCCTATTTCACCAAATCCATGGTATGCAATGCTTTTTCATTAAACTTGAAATATTATTAAAATTCAATTAAAATAACATTTACAAGGTCACATGCTTTAGAGTTAGTAAATTATATTTATAAAGATAGAGGTTTAAAAATGTCCATTTAATTACAATTGTCATCATTTACTACAAAGTCAAGAAGATAAATAAAAATAAAATTATAATATATAATTATGAAAATCTATTAATTATTATAAAAATTGTATTTAACTTCAATTACTAAATTTTATTTTTACTTTTTTTAAGAATTCTTTGTTATTTAAAAATTCTTGAATTGAATAAAAACATTTATCTTTAAGCCAATTTGCTAAAACTTTTCTAAACTTTTTTATAGGTAATTCCTTAAAAAGTCATTGGTTATTGGATTATATGTTTTTATACACATAGCGTAGAATTGTCTATGGTACAGCGCTAATCTTGGCGTTAATTCCAAGACTAGCCTGTTGGAGTTTCTTGTATTTCGTGGAAAAATTTCTCGTGCTTCGGAAAACAATTTATAGTTTGTCCTCACAAAATTGGCTAACTCAAATATATACATGCCAGGTAGTGTCATTATTCCTAATTGTTTAAACAGGGGTTTGCAGAATTCATAAGGTGGTTTTCCACAAATTGCCCGTATACATATTTTTTGTATAACAAAAACTTTGTTGACGTCAGTTGAATTTCCCCACAAAAGTAACGCATATCTGAGCACTGATGCTACATAACCGTGATACGCCTTCATCGCGGTAGTAATAGTTGCAGTTTGTCTTAGTCTCCTTAATACGTAAATAAATTTATTTAACTTAGTACAGATACTTTCCACTTGTTTTTTTCCAATTTAATTGATCATCAAGGAACATTCCTAGAAATTTTGTTTGGTGTACTCTCTGTATTTCTTGGTTGTTATAAAATATGTTCAATTTATCTTTATTACCCTTGCTATTAAAATGTATATAATTAGTTTTAGCCAAATTGGCATTTAAGTTATTATTGTTAAACCACTTAATTACTTTTTGGATGGTGTCATTTATTTCTTTATTAATTTTATGGTATTGATTGGATATTATTATTGAAATTTCGTCTGCAAATAAAGTACATGTATGTTCTGTGATATCTGGAAGATCATTAATATACAGAATGAATAAAAGAGGTCCAAGAATACTACCTTGAGGAACACCTACATTATTAATTTTATATTTTGATTTGTGAAAGTTTGCATGTCCGCACCTATTTATAGACATAATTTCAACGTATTGCTTTCTATTAGCTAGATAGGATGTTAGCCATTTCAGCGGTGGACCTCTTATTCACAAATTTTCAAGTTTACTTAAAGAGTGTTATGCGAAACAAAATCAAAGGCCTTTGTCATATCAAAAAATATACCAACAGTTGCCTTTTTGTTATTTAAACTGTTTATTATGTTATATATTAATCGTGATGCAGCCAATGTCGTATTTTTATTTTTTTGAAAACCAAATTGTTCACTTTTAATTATTTCAAATTTATTAATAAACCTAATCATTCGTCTATACATTGCTTTTTAAATATTTTTGCAAAAATAGAAATTAAGGTTATTGGTCGATAATTATTAATATTTGATCTATCTCCCCTTTTAAATAGAGGTTTTATGAGGGATGGAATGGATGGATGATGGAACATTTGGTTTAGCTTTATTTGTGTTCAAAAACTCAAGCGACCTGAATCTGGACTCTAAAAACTCTCTAAAGTGAAGCAAAGATGGCAAATCATCATATGTGCATATTTTGGCTTCCCACTGTTTTCGCGATTCTGGGTCTAACTTTCTGCACATAATATGATTAATGAAGACATCCCACGAATCGACTTGTATGCCCAAATTTTTCAATCCATTCAAAGTGTCATTCATGGTATCTAACAAATTTTTAATAGCACCGCATGATTCGGATCCAACAGTTGGTTGACTCATAAAACGCTCTAATAAACAATTTGCCAGGTTTTTTTTATTATTAAATCTGTTATTTAGTATTGCCCATGATTCCTGGTAATTATCTGATGTTATTTGAACATGTCTTAAAAGTTGCTCAGCTTCTCCTGAGAGAAGTCCCTTCAAATAGTGAATCAAATCAAATCAAATCATTTATTTGCTAAAAATAGGGTACATGTAAAATAGATCTTAATTCATAACATTGTGTCCTCCTATTTTCACCTCATAACGGCATGCAAAATATATTAAAAATTTTATTCATTGTTAACATTAAAATAATCTCAAAACATTTATTATACTTAAAAACAATTCATAATATGCATAAAAGACGTAATGAGCATTATGACAAATACCACATTTTACATTGAAATATGAGTAAATAATACAAGATATTTTTTTTTAGATTACATTATAAATTAAATTAAAATATTAAATATTTGATACAAAGTGTTATTATATATAATAATAAATAACACTTTATATATTGCTATTTGCGTAATTTGTGTTTATGAGAAAAATATTCATTTAAAGTATAAAAGCATTCATTAATAAGCCAAGTTCGTAGACGTGTTTTCAGCTGGCTGGTATTTAATTCTCGATATTCTTTGGGAAGGGCATTAAAAAATTTTATTGACATGATGTAGCAGTTTTTTTTGGAGGAAGCTGCTGTTGCACACCGGAAATTTTATTTTGCTGGGGTCTCTTGATTTATATCTATTGGCATTGCTTTCGATCTTATAAATACTAGGATTGTTCTTAACAAACAGGCAGGCATCATATATATATTGGGATGTCAACGTCATCAAACCTAGTTTCTTAAATAATTGCCTACAAGATGTTAAAGAATCTACACCACATATTTTGCGAACACACTTTTTTTGTGCAATAAAAACTCGATTGGAATGTGTGGAATTACCCCATAAAAGTAAACCGTATCTCAAAATAGACCCAATAAGTCCATGGTAAGCTATTAAGATAGCTTTCTTTCCTACAGTATCTTTTAGTTTACCTAGAGCATAAACGTATTTGTTTATTTTAGAGCTTACGTGCTTAACATGTCTTTTCCAGTTAACATGTTCGTCCAAATAAATACCTAAAAATGTTGTTTCTTTTACTGACTTTATTATTTGATCCTTATATTTTACTTTTATATTCAGTATGTTACCCTTGTAATTAAGAAATTGTATATAATTAGTTTTTAGTAAATTTACTTTTAACTTGTTTTCCTCCATCCAATTTACAATTTTTTGTATTGTATCATTAACCTTGCTTTCAAGATTCTTTGTGTTATATTTATGACTTATCGTCACCGATATGTCATCTGCAAACAGTACAATATTATCATTCGTAACTTTTGGAAGATCATTTATATATAACAAAAATAAAAGAGGACCAAGAACACTTCCTTGAGGTACACCTTTATTACTGTCCTTAAGGGTACACTAGTCGCTCATTGTTCCATACAAACGTAGTTTGGTCATTACTCGTCTGTTTGACTGTGTACGTCCAAAATTAAAAATTATATCAATTTGTCTCGCCATTATCTAGCCCTGTATGGAAGCAGAATTGAAAAAAAAAAATTTGTCTGGAAGTTATAAGCGTGGAGACTTTCTTGTTTTGTAACTAAATTTAACCCATCTTTGGGCGTAAATAAATAGCATAGAGAGTCTAAAATTGTAAAAAAGAAAACCATACAGGGATAGACAATTTAATCAAAAGTTCAAATAACTTTATTTTAAATTGATATATTAAGTAGTTTTGTCATAATATCAATACGCCCAAAGGTCTGCTTATAAAATTTTATGCGTTCGTTTTTGTTGCAAATCATCGTGCATTTCACTAAACCCGCGCGGTGTGCGGGTGACAAGGGGAGGTGTATACGTCATCGTAGTACGTCGCGCTCGCGCATGCCGTGTTTGTAATTGACGACTTAAATCATGTACAGTAGAGTCCGTTTATAATGACTTCGAAAGGAATTGACAAACACGTCATAATAAGCGGACGTCATATAAAGCGTTATGTGAAATGAAAAACTTTTTTTATGTAAATATGTATGTATTTAAGTATTTTAATCCAGAAACATAGTACATAATTACATATGTATGTATACATACATATTAAATCAAAATCAAAATTGCACGTAATCAGCACATTATTATAATAACACATATGTACCAGTGTATTTTTTACTTTAAGTAATCTGTAATTTTTGTCTGCTTTTGTTTTTTCAATTTATTGTAAAAACAATCTCTAATACTATTGTGTATAGAAGACATAGCTATGGTCAAATTATCATTTTCAATATTGCTGTGAACAAATCGTGATAATAATTCTGCAGCTTTTAATGCCTCTTCTGCGGTAGGTAATGGTGCTTCCTCGACTTCCTCTTCCCCATCACTTTCGAGTTGTTCCTTAGCACTAATGTTCTGTACGATATTTTCATCGGTGAGTTCTTCGGATGTGAGGAGACCGCTATCGATGTCAACATAATCTTCCCACATTTCCGGTGCTGCTAAAGAATCTGAGTTTAGGTTTCGTGAACACAAAGATAAAGGAATGTCATCTTCTTCATCGAATTCATGTTCTGATATTTGAATAGGTAAACCGTTGTGGCTTTCAATGAATCCTGCGTGTTTAAAACAGTTATGAATGGTACTTTGAGACATTTTATTCCACGCATCATTAACCATCAGAATTGCATCTAGCACCGTTACTTTTGTAGAAGAGTGGTTTTCATTAGCATCAAGACAATTAATCATTTTGAGCACAAGGTTTTTCCTAAAATTCATTTTGAGTGATCGTATTATTCCCTGATCCATTGGCTGTAGTACTGATGTTGTATTCGGCGGAAGGAAAGCAAGTGTTATAGACTTTAAATCAGTAACATTTGGATGCGCCGGGCAATTATCAACCAGCAATAGAATCTTTTTCTTCTTCTTCACCAAATCACGATCCCAATCACGAAGCCATTTTTCAAAAAGTTCTGACGTCATCCAAGCTTTACGATTGTTAGCATAATCGACAGGTAATGATTTGACACCTTTAAAACATCTTGGTTTTTGTGACTTTCCAATAATGAGCAATTTCTTCTTCTCTGTGCCACTCATATTCGCTGTTACCATGACAGTTATTCTATCTTTCGATAACTTACCTCCACTACAATTTTCACCTTTAAATTTTAAAGTTTTATCCGGCATTAATTTGTAAAAAAGTCCAGTTTCATCAGCATTAAATATCTCATCATCAGAAAATTGTCTTCGTAAATTCGGCCACACAGATATCAACCAGTTTGTTGTTGAATTTTGATCTACAGACGAAGATTCACCGACAATTTTTCCAGCCACAATGTTATGTCGAACTTTAAAACGACTGATCCAGCTTGCAGAACAATTGAAGTCGAGAATACCAAAACGCGCGGCAAAACCATTTGCCTTTTCCTGTAGCATAGGACCGCTGATAGGTATTCCTTTGTTTCTCATGTTTTTAAACCACTGAATTAATGCTTGATCAACATTTTCTTGTCGTGATTTTCGAAGCCTCTTCGGTTTCAAAACATTTGAATTGAACGATTCCTTAATGCGGTTCTTGTTTTTAAAAATCATTGAGATTGTTGAATGACCCACGCCAAATTCCTTTGCGAGACATGAGTTAGATTCTCCATTTTCTAATCTGCATATTATTGCACCTTTCTCCTCAATTGTAAATGCTTTACGTCGTTGAGATGACATTTTTTTCACAGTAACAAACGAAAAACAATGCGTGACCTTCAACTGTCAATTACTCACTGAGATTCAAAACAAATAAGAGCCACGTGCCGAACGTCGTCGGGAATCAACGAACAATACCGAAGGTGTAAAGAATCATGTCGGTCATTATAACCGGACATAATTTATTAAAAATGGGTCATAATAAGCGACATGTCACTGTAAGGGAAGTCATTATATCCGACTTTTTTATAGAGAATTTTATATGAAAACCAAACTTCGTAGTGCAATTACGTCATAATAACCGGCTGGTCAATATAGGCGGAGTCATAATAAACGGATTCTACTGTACTATGTATCGAATCGAAAAAAGTAAAAAAATATCTATACATCGATACAAATAAATACAATTGGAGTGTCTGTTTGTAATCTATACATAATATAATAAAATCGTAGGAAAGTCAAAACTGTACATTGAATATTTTTTTAAAAGAATACTTGGGGCGTGATCTACAATCGCTATCAAAGTCAAATATATAGTTTTTAGAATTTTTGTCTGTCTGTATGTATGTCCGGGGTAAACTCAAAAAGTACTGAATGGATTTACTTCAAATTTTGCATAAATATTACTTATAGGTCGGATCAACATATAGGCTACATATTATCATGCTATCACCTATGGGGGAGGAGCTGTGCGGAGTAAACGAAGTCCGCGCGGACGAAGTCGTGGGCAACAGCTAGTATTAAAATAAGCGCTTTTTACTAAATGCATATGGACGTATACACGATACACATACCAAAATAGCATTTTTTACAATTTTTGTTTGTGTTTGTTCCCGCTAATCTCTGGAACGGCTGGACCGATTTTGATGGGACTTTCACTGGCAGATAGCTGAAGTGATAAGGAGTAACTTAGGCTACTTTTTTCGAAATTTTTCCACGCGGACGATGTCGCGGGCTCAGTTAGTTTTGAGTAAAAATATCTAAAAAATATCTGCATTTTTATTTGGTGCTTGCGTAAATATCTGCATTTTTATTTGGTCTGCGTAAAAAAATTAAAATATAATAAATATTCACAGGACAAATTACACTTACTGATCTAACCCCAAAGTTAGCAAATTATTTGCTTGTGTTATGGGTGTTAGTCAACGATACTAATACATCGAATTATATGTATAAATATTATTATATGCATAATAAACACATAAACCCAGCAATACAAACATCTATACTCATCACACAAGTGCTTGTCCCCATCGGAAATCTAATCCGAGCCCCCTCGATTGCGTAATCAGGGTCGCTAACTACTCGACCAACGAGGCGGTCAGCCTATGTTATTCTTTATGCACAGCTGCCAGCTGTTCGCGAAAGTCCTGTCAAAATCTGTCCAACCAGTTCAGAGATCAGCTGGAACTAACAGACAGGTAAGTAGACAAAAATTGTAAAAAATGATATTTTGCTATATTTACCGTATATACAAAATCTGAACACATAGGCCGAATTGGCGAGAAATTAGTTCACCTTCCTTCAGGGATTCGTGCGTTCTGGCCTCTCGCCAAGGCTGTCTTAGGGAATTTCTCACAGCCCTCTCTTCCATCTTTGCACGAAGACGATGACTCTTTGGCCCATACCGCAAAGGCGAAGGCCGATCTCCTCGGCTCCTTCTTTGTGGCCAACTCGACTCTGGATGACCGAGGTAACGCACCGCCAACCGTCCCGCAGTGTGATAGTTTCATGCCAGAACCACAATTTCGGCAGTCATCTGTGCGTAAAGCACTACTTTCCTTGGACATCCACAAGTCGAGTGGGCCGGATAGCATCCCTCCGATTGTGCTAAAAGTGTGTGCTACAGAGTTGGTACCAGTATTAACACGCCTATTCCGGCTCTCCTACTCACACGACGTGGTACCGAATTCATGGAAGACAGCTTTGGTGCATCCCATCCCTAAAAAAGGAGATCGCTCTAATCCGTCTAACTATCGACCAATAGCCATAACCTCCTTGTTCTCCAAAATTATGGAGACAATCATCAACTCTCAGCTCCTCAAGTATTTAGAAGAGCACCAGCTGATTAGCGACTGTCAGTACGGTTTCCGTCGCGGCCGTTCAAAAAAAGTGTACATATATACATTTAGTAAAAAAACTTATTTTTATATTGCAAACAGACATTCCAATTTTATTTATTTGTAAAGATGTATATAAACTATTTGTATATAATAAAATTGGAAGCGGTTTCACCTGGGTCAATAGAAATAGTGCTACCCGGTACCGATTTACTGGTAGTTAAGAATTAAGATATCTAATATCCCGTAAATATATATGTATGTAGACGGCTACATATCAAGAAACGGAAACTCTTTACATTGCGAGACAAGCTGCACTGGACACGTATAGCTTGTATGTAGCCCTGAGTAGGTACTTTTCTTCCACAGGAAACGCTTGATACGTACGTATATACGTATTATAAGCATCACGGAGCATATAATATATCTTATAAAATAACTAGCTGAGCCCGCGACTTCATCCGCTTTGAAAATTTTCGAAAATAAAAGTAGCCTAAATTACTCCTTATAACATCAGCTATCTGCCAGTGAAAATGCTGTAAAATCAGTCCAGCCGTTCCAGAGATTAGCCGGAACAAACAGACAGACAAACAAAAATCGCTATGTATGCTTTTAGTAAAAATCGGTTATTTGTATAAATATCGCCTCTGTGGTCTAGTGGTCCAGCGTTTGCGTCGACCACATGAGGTCCCGGGTTCGATTCCTGGGTCGGGCACATAAAAAAAAGTGTTTTTTCAGTTTTCTGAGAAACACAAAGTTGCCCGGGATTGGAAAGTGCCCGGTTGGCGAAAGGCTGGCCACCTATCACATTTGTGGGACCAAGTATCTTCGGCTAATCGTGGGTGCACTTATATACGAGTATACATATATACCGTATTTACGAGTACATCCATATGTATTTAATGAAAAGCGGTTATTTTAATATTACAAACAAACATTCCAATTTTATTTATTTGTATAGATTATTTGCATAGAAGATGTATTGTAGCTAAAATAAAAGTAGCCTATGTTACTTCTTATCTCATAAGCTATCTGCCAGTGAAAGTCCCGTCAAAATCGGTCCAGCCGTTCCAGAGATTAGCTGTAACAAACAGATGGACAGACAGACAAAAATTGTAAAAAATGTTATTTTGGTATATGTACCGTGTATACATCCATATGCATTTAGTAAAAAGCGATTATTTAATACTAGTTGTGCTCGCGACTTCATCCACGTGGAAAACTTTCTAAAATAAAATCCGCATAATTTCCGTTCCCGTGGGATTTCTGGGATAAAAACTATCCTATGTCCTTTCTCGGGTCTCAAACTATCTTTGTACCAAATTTCATTAAAATCGGTTCAGTAGTTTAGACGTGAAGAAGAAACAGACAGACAGAGTTACTTTCGCATTTATAATATTAGTATGGAAGTATGGATTACAAACAGACACTGCAATTTTATTTGTATGTATGTATGTATAGAAGATGTATAGCTAAAATAAAAGTAGCCAAAGTTACTCCTTATCACATCAGTTATCTGCCAGTGAAAGTCTGGTCTAAACAGGTCCAGTCGTTTCAGGGATTAGCCGGAACAGACAGACAAAAATTGTAAAAAATATTATTTTGGTGTTAGCACCGTGTACATATATATCCATATGCATTTAGTAAAAAGCGTTTATTTTAATATTGCAAACACACACCAAATTTTATTTATTTGTATAGATGTATCCACCATAAAAATATGAGCTGCACACATTGATGATAATCATGCCATTTTGTCATAATTAGGTAGGTTTATGTTTGCATTCTAGTATTTCTGTTATCATCGCCGCGCCAAAATACTACGCGCGCCGTTCGCGCGATAGCGTCTTACTGCTCATTACAGTGCTTGTCCCTTTCGCACATAATGTTGGATGAAATAGCATGCATTTTGACTACGCCTACCAACGAGTTCGTGCCGCCGACTAGTGGAACCTTAAAACTAGATCTATATGTATTATAAGTAAAATTTTTAAAGGGTTTGATTATTTCGGTGTATTGTTTACGTCCCATGAGATATGATCGTATCCATTTGTAAACTGGCCCCCGTAAGCCATAACGCTCACATTTACGTAGTAAAATGTCATGATCCACGAAATCAGAAGCCTTTGACATATCAAAGAAGATAGTAAGTACCGCTTTTCGAGAGTCAATGGCTTTTGTAATATGCCGTAAAAGTGAAAAAGCGGCCAAAGTAGTCGACTTGTGTTTAAGAAAACCATTTTGTTCTTTGCCTAGTATTTCATGTTTATTTAAGAAATGTATAAGGCGGTAATGCATTACTTTTTCAAACAATTTTGCGAATATTGGAATAAGGGTGATAGGTCTGTAATTTTCGATATTTTTTTTATTGCCTTTTTTGTGTATAGGTTTTACAATACTTACTTTAAGTTTGTCAGGAAATATTCCGTGAATGAAAGAAATATTCACAAGATGTGCGAGAACCGGAGAAATTATTTTTGCAGACAATTTAATTATATGTGTTGAGATATTGTCGTAACCAACTGCTTTTGTGTTATTAAGCGAGTGTATCTTTTTATATATTTCATCCGGTGTACATGGTGCTAAGAACATACTACTGTAGAGATTAGGTATTTTTGTAAAATCTTTTACATTAGAGTTACTTTTAGTTTTAGTCACATCAACAAAATAATTATTGAAAAGATTTGCAACTATTTTGGGATCCGAGATTAAGTTTCCGTTTTTATCAATTAGTTCAAAATCATCGATTTTTTTCTCAATATCTAACTTATTTTTAATTATAGACCAAGTTGCTTTTGCTTTGTTTTTGGACTTTGACAAGTAGTTAATATTGACGTGTCGTTTTGATACAATTATACATTTTTTAAGAAGTTTTTTATAATGTAAAAAAATTGTTTTATGGAGTTCTGTCTTATGTAGATAAGTAAGATATTTAAGTTTTCTTTTTGTTTGACATTATTTCCTAATTCCCTTAGTTATCCAACGAGGCGAGAGTGAATTTATGTTTTCCCTGTATCTAGTTATAGGAAAGCAAGGATCATAAAACATTTTGAATGTTTTATGGAATGTATTAAAAGCCTTATTTGGATCGTTTTCCTTTAAAATCTGACTCCAACCTAAGCTTTCAAGGCAGTCTTTAAATTTTTTTATATTTTCTTTGCAGTAGTTTCTTTTAAAGACGTACCAATGTTGTGTTTTTGTTCATTTTTAAATATTGGAAAGTTAAGTGATTGACCAGTATTATGATTTGATAGAAATAAGTGGTGTATTCTTCCTTCAGCATTTCTAATATTGCTCGCTATATTATCAATGCAAGTGTTATTACGTGTTGGTTGCTTGATATGTAATGAAATGTTATAATTTGACAGAAGATCTTTAAAATTTTCGGAAATGTTAGTCTCTTTAATTGTATCAATGTTAAAATCACCTGTAAGGATGATTTTCCAATTTTTCCTACGAATTAGAGAATCTAAGAGACACTGAAGTTTTTCAAAAAATATTTTTACCTCTGAACTTGGTATTCTATAGAGGCAAATAATTATACTTTTAATAGAAGGTATTTCTATTCCACAACATTCGAACGACTTTTCTTCTGCAATATTCTCACATTGGCTCAGTATATTATATTCATAATTATTTTTAAGCATTATACACACACCGCCACGCTTTTCTTTCGGTCTACAATAACTACTAGCAAGTTTAAATCCGTTTAATAATATGTTAGGTTCATCGCCTTCACGCACAAAGATCTCCGACAAACAAATTACATCCAATGAATAATTAATATCTTCAAAATCATTTATACATAATTCAAGCCAATCTAATTTGTTAATTAGTCCTGCAATATTTTGATGAAATATGTTTATGCTCTACATTACATTATTATTATTTGTTACGCTTATAATTGGAAAGTAGTAAGGAATTGTACCTTTTTTCGGCAAGACTGAATTTTCGTTAAGATGACTAACTTTTTTTATTTTACGTTTGTTATAAAATAGGTACTTATTTGCATAGTCCTGATTTTCAATCACTAAATGTATTTTGTTGCAAACTTTTGTACATCATCAATTGAAGTGTTTTTATCAACGAGATGTATAGATCTCGAAATGTTGGCCAATCGGAATACTTTCCGGAAAATACCAGTATAGATATTTTCGGTAACTTTACATTTGACTCGATTTTTTGTGTTTGCCCCGATGGTACATGAGCAAGTGAAGCTCTAAATTCTGACAATTTTTCGTTTAAATCTGTCTTTTAATTTACATAAACCTCCTCAATATCTTCAAATACATTGTCATCAAAGTATTCTGATTCGATTTTGTCATCTGATATTTGCGATATCTTTTTATGATTTTCACTTATCACCTTCCATTGCTCTTCTAACGTTTCTAATCTAGTTTGTATATATGAAACTTTAGCAAGTCTCTCTTTGGGTAACTTGCGAAAGTTTTCATATGCTCTTTCTGTGGTTTTCTTATAACCTAGCTAAATTTTAATTAATGATGACATTATCTAATCAGTTTACTTTGAACTCCGAAATAAAACTATCGATAACTACTAAGTTAAACCTAAATTATAATATTTTTCACTTGCAATTGTTCTGATACTAATATTAGAAAATGTGCTTAAATAATAATCACAAAATGTACTCACAGTTATCACTTGAAAACTTTTTCACTGAAATTTCAGTTTATGCAGCAACTTCAGCAGCCTTGGTAACACTGAACAGGCTTCGAAGATGACTGATGATAGTGATGCACGAAGTTGAAGCCAACTCAAATTAAATTAATGCTCACTGTGGTCAAGTGATGTTCTCTGACTGATTTGTGACAACTATTAGCGCCCTCTTGTGGGCCACTGCTGGATATTCTCTCTTGACGTTGAGTCGCTGCTCTAAGTCAAGCCCCTTTTCTTGCTTACATCGCGTTGCACTGTATGACTCACAGAACACTGATCACTCTGCACTGTACTGACTCTTCCTTCTTCCTCGGCTGGTAGAGCACACGAGTACTCCCTTAACCAACTAGTCGTATTCCTACTCTCAGGTATACCACGGCACCTTCAGTGGCGATCCACCACTGCTTACTAGTGCTGTGACAGAACGCGATCTGTACAACTCGATTGGACCATGGAAATTGCTTTTTCCAAGCTCAGATGTACGCGACGGGGTGTTGTGTGTTTTAAATTAAACCACATACTACTCGAGAACAACCAAATTTAGTACAACACAGCGATTAGCTAATACATATTAATTATTTCCTAAATGATACTGCGATTCACAATCGTTCAGCGCCATCTAGTTAAAGGTACGGGCAACTTACATTCCATACATTTGTAGTTTATACTTGACAACTTAAACTAAATAACCTATTTTAATGAACACACAGGTTTGTCAGAGCCTATTGGCCCCTGAGATAGCATGGCTCCAACGGCCACATTCGACGCGTTCTTCTGTCGTAAGGTTAAATTCTTTGGTGAAGTCTGGGTATTATAGTATAGGGTTGTTTGTTAAAAGTGTTTTACATTTCTCGAAGCAATTTACATATTCAGGGTTTCAGTTGATTTTACTACCTTTTTTAAGACATTGTGTTAGAGGTTTAGTTATACGAGTAAAATCAGGGATGAATTTTCGGTAGTAACCAAGAAGGTTTAAAAATTGTTTCATTTCCTTAGCTGTTTTAGGTATTGGGTATTTCTTGATAGCCGCTATTTTATCGGGGTTTGGCTTTACGCCGTCTGTACTTATGATATTATGACCGAGATAAGCAGTTTCAAGCTCAAGAAATTCTGACTTATCTAACTGAATTTTAAAATTAGATTCTCGGAGTCTCTGAAATACTTTTTCTAGATTTACCATGTGCTCCTGGAGTGAGGTGCTGAATACTATACTATCATCAAGATAAACTAGGCATATATCGTTTTGAAGGCCTCATTGTCCATTATACGTTGGAAAGTACTAGGCGGGTTCTTAAGTCCCGTAGGCATTCGAAGAAATTCAAAGTGGCCATGCTCTACGTTAAAGGCAGTCTTGGGAATGTCCTGGGGATCCAATTCTACCTGGTAAAATCCATTTGTCAAGTCTAAGGTCGTGGAACTGGCACTTGCCTAACTTGTCAAGGACGTCGCTAATGTTAGGGATGGGATATTTGTCATCGAGAGTCTTTTCGTTGAGTTTACTAAAGTCAACTACTAGGCGCCATTTTTGTTTGCCAGATGAGCTAAATTTTTTGGTATCACCCAAATGGGTGAACTCTAAGCGGAGTCGGAGGGTCTAGTTATGCCTTGTTCCAACATTTTGGTGATTTGGTCCCTAATATCTTGCCGGTGAACGAAGGTTATTTTTACTATGCATGGGTACTTCATCCGTAGTTCTGATACGGTGTTTTATTTTATTTGTAAAAGTTAACTGTTCCCCCTCGATATAAAATACGTCCGTGTAACGCGAGCATAAAGTTTGAGAGAGATTTGCTTTTTCCTCTTCGTTTAAATGTTGTTGTCGTTGTTCGGTGCGCGTGCACTCGATATTAAATAATATGGCGTCCGCCGGTCTACCGAGTATATTACATCACTTTGTGAAGGGTTCTCAATTTCTACAAAACCGTGATTGTTCGTAACAGTGGTAATACATTCGTGGAGTATGCAATTGCAAAGCACTTGCTCCCTAATGAAGACATCTCCGTCCGCTGTGTTAAAAGGAACGCGTATAGCTTTCGAAGTCTTAGCCGGTATAATGTCTTCGTACAGATTTACGTTTCCCGAATTATTCATTTTTATCGGGTTAGACGCGGAGCGGGTTAACAGTTAATCATTTTTTAAATTAATGCGGGCCTCCAATTTACCTAATAAATTTAGTCCTATAAGTCCGTCGAAATAGTCGTGAAAACGGTATAAAAATAATTTAATACTGTCATAATCGTTCAATTCCCGAAAACATGGTATAGTAATGGAGTAGTTATTTCTACTGGTCCCGTGTGTATTCGTCACTTCGAACGGGTCATAATTAAGAGGAAAATTATCAAAATATTTCTGAACAGCTTCCAGGCTTATATAGATTTGATTGGCACCAGTGTCTATTAAAAACTTTAAAGGGGGTTCTCGATTTGGATGTAAGGTAGTTTTTGGGTCTGAAGGTTAAGCTCTATTTTGGTTTTTGTAAAGTTTTGTCCTTCCGAAAATCTTGATCATCATGGGTATGCGTGGGCACGCGTTGGTATTGCATGTCATTAAATCTAAAAGGCTGTGGCGCGGGTCACATCGGCGCTTGCCAATGAGGTGTAGAAATTTGAAGGTTTGATGGTCGCGGCGGTGCAAACGAACTGGATGGCAGTGGGGCTACCTTAGGGGTAGTATGTCCCTTATGAGGTTCGTTACGTTGTTGTAAGTATATTATATTCAATTCCTCTTGCACATATTCTAGCGCTTTTTCGATTGTACTGGGGCGCATACAACGTATGCGGGACGCTAATTGTTCTTTTAATCCGCGAACAAAAGCCTGCGCGGTAACTTTCTTATAAAGTTCGCGTTTCGCCTCAACGGTAGTCGGTATGGGTTCGTGTAACGTTACGTAAGTCAATAAGGTACTAAAAAAAGGTCTGGCAATGATCGTAAAATTCCTGAGCAGATTTGTTACCCTGCGTAGATAAAGAAAGGTCATTGTAAAGAGTCGTCTCATCGCGTTGATCGGAAAATTGTTTATCAAGGCAGCTTGGATACCTAGCTAGCTATCTGAAATTCCGTTTGAATTAAGGCGGCGGTTCCTGTTATTTTATTTAATATGTGATTTAAAACGCAACAGTTACAAAATTCACTGCCCGCGGCCGTGCTTAAATATTTTGCAGCTAATTGATCGCATATACTAATAAAACGCGTGAGTATATTAGAGTTCCCATCGAAATCCGGGACAAGGCGAAGAGCCTTAAAGATTGTGTCCGGGTCGTGGGCCATTGTATCGCTATTTAAACTATCTATTTCGGTAATTATTTCTAAACTTATATTTCTATGCCTATCAGCTATAATACTCCGGTGAGCCTGACGAGATCCAGACTCCCGAGCCCTAGCAGATCTAGGATGGAAAATGATGACAATTCAAGTGTTCTTACATTAATTTCATTCTGGTTTCTCTCGGGCGTCGATGGCTAGATGCTCCCCCTCTTCAGATTGCAGCAGGTCCGTGGATTTTGGATACTCATTGAATGGGGCTGGAAAGCCGCCCGGGCGACTCGCTAAGCTAATCTAATGATTAATCCTCGCGAACGGCCCGCGAGTTTCTTACCGACTGCGCCAATTACATTAGCTGCAATCGGAGGTTCGAAAAAAAATCCAAAATTATTTTACTACTTTTTTTAAATAAAAGAATTACAATTATATGATTATATGCTAAGCCTAATCTGACTGTCTACCTTGATGTGTGAAGTAAAAGTGAATTAAAATTATAAATTTACAATATGGATGTCGTGATGGATGACGTAAATACTATTCATTTAATTGACACTCATAAGTGTTCCCATGGGAAAAAAACTAAAGAACATAAGTTGCAGTTGCAGCGTCAGCGACCTTCCTAGGGTTCCGCTATGTAATTTGTGTGTTATAATGACTTGTAACAAACATTCTTGCAAATAAATATTTTCATACCACTTCAGATATGTCGAAAGTCTAGCTGCAGTTTGGGTCCAACTAATAAAAACGCCATTTAAAGAGATTCCTTTCTTACCAAGGCATGACGCATCAAACTCCATCTTGTCTTGTCGTGATCTTGTCCGCTCCAACTACGGAATGATGGGGAAAGTGAACAATGTCAGCTATACTCAACAACTTATAATCTTCCTTGTACTATTTTTTTTTTTTTAAATCTTTATTTATTTGAAGGGGTTTCGTCACTCAGTGACTATGTCACCCCTGTAAAAGCTAAATAACATGTAAGTACTTAACACTTAATTATATTATTGTTACTACACTATAATGTAAATTTACACAACCTTCCGAGCATCCTGGCCTCCTCTGATAACGGAGAGGCCAGGATACTATTACATAAGCCTATGTCCATTCTAGATTCATTTAAGAACACCAATTACCTTCGCGAAGCCTCATTCCGGACGCATTCTGTCAATGCATGGTGAACGTCATCCAAAGTGTTGCATTCCTCACAATTGGGTGTTTGACATAATGTGACCAGATCGGAGCCTTATAAGTAATTCAGCATCACATCTTTTGCAAGTGTGATGATCAAACCATGGGTAACGAGGTGGTTGACACTGGATGGTTTTGTACCAGATTCCTTTTGTAAGTGATCGTTCGTCAAAATATTCGCGCCACAGTTGCTGACATGTTTCTTTTGCAACAGAAAGTATTTCATGATAAGTTGGAAAGCAATTATATTCGATACCGTTACTAACCGCTAGTTTTGCTGTTTGATCAGCCACCTCATTGCCCATGATGCCCGCATGAGAAGGTATCCACTGGATTATTACATTTCTTTGTTGTAAGCGAAGTTTACAGATGGTGTCTAGGATAGTATAGGCTATCGGATATCCTTGACCTCTCGAGGGTAACCGAGCCAAATGCAGCAAAGCACTCTTAGAGTCGGACAACACAACACAGTTATTGCTGTTCACGGACTCCAAGTATGACAATGCTTCGGATATTGCTATTAGCTCACAGTGCATGACTGAAACGTTAGCATTAATTGTCAACTGTAATCGAACATCCTCTTGTGGATCGTAAAAAGCTGCCCCACATCCATTTTTATCCTTTGACCCATCCGTAAACAACTTATAACAAGAGCCGAAATGTTTATCTAGGTATTATGAAAATAATTTATGCAAAGCTGTCATGCTTAGTTTTCTTTTACTTATTTCCGTGTCTTTAATGTCTACATTAACGTTATCTGATATATCATAATAGCTTATCCATGTATTTAAAGAAAAATAATCTATCGGTGAATTTGAGTGAATTACATAATCGCAATATTTTCTGTGTGTATCTATTAAAATGGGTAGTTTTTTATTTCTCCAATATGTATTTTGACATAAATTGTCCATATCTTCAAATATTCTAATAATGTCACTGTTTTTAAAAGATCTCGATTTGAAATAAAATTTGGCCGCCAAATATCTCCTTCGGATTTCCAGTGGCTGCAGACAGAGCTCGCTCTCCATAACGTGGATTGGCGTACTTCTAATAAATCCGCCAATCACCCTCATAGACTGGTTTTGAATTTTAGTAATTTTATATAAGTGGCTCTTTACACTATTGTCGTAGAGAAAGCAACAGTAATCTAATTTACCTCTGATCACTGATATGTAAAGGCGCCTAAGATGTTTAGGGTGTATACCCCATTTAGAACCGGCAAGTGCTTTAAAAACATTTAGGTATTTGAGGGGTTTTCCGCACATTTCATTTATATGTCGTCCCCAGCCCAATTTTCTATCAAGCCATAGTCCTAAATACTTGCAGCTTTCCACCCGTTGTATAACATGTCCGTTAACCTTAAATTCCATATTCGAGACATTGTTAGAACTACGATACCCTCTTGAAAATACACAAAATTTCGATTTTCGATGCGAAATATTTAAACCAATATCAGATATAGCGGTGTTAAATTTATTTATAGCTCTTTGAACTGAGTTAGTTATTTTGTTTATACTTCCAAGATTTGCATAAATTATGAAGTCATCTGCATATTGCGATGTATGTACATCTCCCAAGTTTTCACAAACCTTTATTGTGGCTACGTTAAATAGAAGAGGAGAATGAGGATCGCCTTGCGGTAAGCCAATCCTCGCAACCCTGGAGATTGTCTGTCTGTCGATTTCTATTGATAAACGTCTAGAATTTAAGAATTCCCATAGATATCCACATATCTGAGACCCTACCCCTTGGCTTTGCAAGGAATTAATTAGGCTAGTAATGTTTACATTATTGTACGCGCTTTCAATATCTATGAAGCAGGCTACAGTGGGTTGACCTGTTGTGAAACCACTCTGTATCCGAGAGACCAGTTTGACTAAACTATCCGCGCAAGATCTCGATTTTCTAAATCCTACCATGTCGTCTGGGAACTTTAATTTGTTTTCAAAATACCACTCTAACCGTCGCGTGATAATTGTATGAAATATTTTACATAAGCATGACAGTAATGCAATAGGTCTTCTGTCAGATATTTGAGAGTCCAAGCCAGGTTTCGGTACAGGAACGATTTTAATTTCTTTCCATTGAATCGGAACAAATTTTGCTGATAAAAATCTGTTATATAGTGCTGTTAAGATAAATTTAGCTTTTTGTGAAAGATTTCTTATCATAGAATATGAAATATCGTCAATGCCTGGTGCAGAATCTGATAGTTTAATCGAATTGTTTAGTTCCTGTATCGTAACCGGCGATGACAAAGAGATATTTCCGTCTCCAAATATGGGGGCCATCTGTTCTACACAATCAGGTGCTAAATTACAGTACCCGGCGATAAATATTGCACATCGACCTTTGGAAAGAGACAATCGGCTAATTTCGGCTTCGTAGAGCGTTATCTCTGTCGCACAAAATACAAACAGTCCGGTACCTATTAGGAGCTGTTAAAACAAGTGATTTGCTTCTTTTGATATTTTTATTCTTTGTATAAAATACACTAATTTTTCTATAAGTGATGGCTTTAGGTTGGGGTAAAATAAAATAAAAAAACATTTTTACATTATGTTTACGTATTTAATTATTTTGGAACATTACAGCTTTAGTGTACATAATAAACACCATTATACCTATTGCTAAAATGAGACATTGCAATAAAAATAATAATAATTCTAATTCTCAATTACTTCCATTTCACTATCTGTGCTCTCAAAGAGGTCAATATCACTGTCACTATCAGCCGTATTTATTACTAATCTATCAGTGTAATTGTCTAAACTGTGTTGAATGCTTCTATATTCATTCTCACATTTGATTGCATGATCGCAAACCTTTTTCCACTCTTCAGCGCCGATCATGTTTACTTTTTCAGTCAATAATGTTTTTACTGTAGTTAAGTTCATACCCACATTTCTAGAGGCTACATAGCCTTTCAGTTGAGACCATCGCCGGGTACTGTACAAAAAAAATTACACTGTACTGTACTGTACAAATTCTTTCGGAAAAAGAGGGAAACCTTTACGAGGTCAGTCACGTGAAATTATCTACAATGTTTATAAATACTTTGTAAGCGAAGCTGATAAATTAAAAAAAAAAGTAGATGAAAATGTAAGTTGTTATTTTAAGAAGATTCAAGAGCGAGTTGCAAATGCCACTGGAATTTCAAGAAGAACTTTGAACAATATATTAAACGAAGTCAGTACTGAAACACATTCGACTGAAATTAAGTTCAGCACTCCAAAAAAAGGGAGACCAAAAAAGCAATTTCGTTTGGATATGGACGATTTTGATTACGATGTTGTTCGAAGAATGGTGTATGATTTTCACTTACGATTTAATGAACTGCCAACAATAAAATCATTAAAAGCTAAGTTATCTGAAGCTATTAATTACAATGGGTCTGAAAAAACATTGAGAAAAATACTTCATGACATGGGATTTCAGTTCACTAAAATGGAAGATAATCGAAAAATTCTAATGGAAAAGCACGACGTTAGTCTCAAACGAATGGAATACCTTGATAAAATACGCAAATTTCGCGAAACAGGAAAAAATATCGTCTACATGGATGAGTCATATATACATGCATCCCACACTAAAGGGAAATCTTGGAGTGACGATAAGAAAAAAGGAGTAAAAAAGCCAATTTCAAAAGGTCAACGTTTGATAATAGTTCATGCGGGAAATGAAAAAGGCTTTGTACCCGGTGCTTTTTTAACGTATAAATCCACGGACACTACAGGTGACTATCACAATGAAATGAATAACGATAACTATGAGAAATGGCTGGTTAACCAATTAATCCCAAATATACCCAGTGATTCTGTTCTAGTTATCGACAACGCACCCTATCACAACAAGTATGTTGAGAGACCCCCCAACTCAAACACCATTAAACGGGAAATGATCAACTGGTTAAACAGACATGAAATTCCAGTTGATCCAAAATTAACAAAAACCCAGATTTACGCTATTATATGTCAGCACAAGGAGAGGTATACAGAGTTTTCTGTGGACAAAATACTTGCCGAACATGGGCACACTGTGTTGCGATTGCCACCATATCATCCGGATTTTAATCCAATTGAAAATATATGGTCTCAACTGAAAGGCTATGTAGCCTCTAGAAATGTGGGTATGAACTTAACTACAGTAAAAACATTATTGACTGAAAAAGTAAACATGATCGGCGCTGAAGAGTGGAAAAAGGTTTGCGATCATGCAATCAAATGTGAGAATGAATATAGAAGCATTCAACACAGTTTAGACAATTACACTGATAGATTAGTAATAAATACGGCTGATAGTGACAGTGATATTGACCTCTTTGAGAGCACAGATAGTGAAATGGAAGTAATTGAGAATTAGAATTATTATTATTTTTATTGCAATGTCTCATTTTAGCAATAGGTATAATGGTGTTTATTATGTACACTAAAGCTGTAATGTTCCAAAATAATTAAATACGTAAACATAATGTAAAAATGTTTTTTTATTTTATTTTACCCCAACCTAAAGCCATCACTTATAGAAAAATTAGTGTATTTTATACAAAGAATAAAAATATCAAAAGAAGCAAATCACTTGTTTTAACAGCTCCTAATAGGTACCGGACTGTTTGTATTTTGTGCGACAGAGATAACGCTCTACGAAGCCGAAATTAGCCGATTGTCTCTTTCCAAAGGTCGATGTGCAATATTTATCGCCGGGTACTGTACACAGCAGCAATTCAGCATCCTCCCGAGTCATTGTATCATTACATCTCTTATATCCCTTTAGCCACCTCATTTTGGCCCACATTTCATTAGCAGAGGTCGTATTATCAATACTGTCACAGAATTGCCTGAAAGACCTAGAGCGTGCATCACGAATAACTGCTTGCGCGTTTCTTACTTTATTTTGTAAAATCGTTAGGTTATGCGGAGTAGGGTTTCTCCTGAACATTCCTAAAGCTTTGCGTCGTTCCGCAACGGCTCTTGAAATGTTCTGGTTCCAGTAGGGTCTTGGGGTAAATTTTTGTTGTTTTAATGGGTCAACACAGATCTTTATAAAAGGGATAGATTCTTCTGCTGCTTTATTAATGACGTTAATGAAGTTGTCTTATGCTAGCTGGTGATCTGCCTCTATTGTAAAGTTCATTAATTTATTCTCCAAATTTTCTTTGTACAGTAATACCCCGGACTTACGCGATAGGTGGGACCGAGCGCTATCCGCGTAAGTCGAATTCGCGTAAGTCGGGGTACAATTTTGCATATATGTACCTATAAAGTCATACAAAGTATGTTTAATTGGGACCGGAGACTATAATTTAGGAAATATAAAACAATAATTTAGGAAATAAATTTTAATTTAATTCTAGATAATATGACAAACTATATTAATAAAATGTATAAACACAATCTGAAGTTATTTTGATGTAGAAGGTTTCATAAAATCTAACAAAGTCGTCTGACGAGTCAATGATTTTTTCTTCTCCCGTAATATCTCCTCGTAGCATGTTAGTAATGATTTTATTCCATGTTTTGTAACAAAAATGCGCTCTTCATTGGAGTCTATGCTTTCCAAAATTGTTAACCCTTTTTCAATTGAACTGAGAGCTTCTGTTAAGTTTCCAACTGTCATTTGATCTTCTAATTGAACTGGGTCCAAAGACTCACGATTATCAATGTTTTCCTCTTGTTCACGCATTGTTATGAGCTCATCAATTGTAAGCTCCTCATTGTGTGAGTCCAGCAACTCTTGAACGTCATCACTATCCACTTCTAAATTTATTTGTCTACGAAGTTCGACAACGTCTTTGATCACATTGCTAATTTCATCAGGCCCTGGCACTGCTTCCGCCTGAGTCTCAGTGGAGAAAAAAAATGGACAGAGTTTTTTCCAGACGCCATTTAAAGTTTTTTGTGAAATTTCATCCCAAGATTCTCCAATGATTCTCACGGCTTCTAAAATGTTGAATTGTTTCCAAAATTCTTTAACAGAGAGCTTCATGTTTTGTCTCATAGCTTTATGCAGATGTGCAAACGATCGTCTAGTGTAATAAGCTTTGAATGTTTTGATAACTCCCTGGTCCATCGGTTGAAGCAAGCTGGTTGTATTTGGTGGCAAAAATTCAACTTTCACACGTGGGTCGAAACTAGTTAAAGTAGCAGGTGGATGACTTGGTGCGTTGTCGATTAATAGCATCACTTTAAACGGGATTTGTTTAGACTGGCAATAACGTTCGACTTCAGGTATGAAGTGATGACCAAACCAGTCTTCAAAAAGGGAGGCCGTCACCCAAGCTTTACGATTCGACTTCCAAATCACGGGCAAACCAGCTTTAGATTTGTTTTTCAATGCTCTTGGATTTTCTGAGCGATAAACTAAGAGAGGTTTTAACTTAAAGTCACCAGCTGCATTCGCGACAAGCATCACTGTCAAACGATCTTTGGCGGCCTTAAAACCTGGAAAGGTTTTCTCTTCACGCGCAATAAAAGTTCTTTTAGGCATCTTCTTCCAAAACAGGCCAGTTTCATCCACGTTGAATATGGTTTGGCTGGTATAGCCACCTTCATCTATCATAGCTTTGAGTTTCTCTGGATAGAGAGATGCAGCCTCTTTATCTGCACTTGCTGCCTCTCCACTTTCTGCAATGCTATGCCAATTACAGCGACTTTTGAACCGGCTGAACCAACCGTTACTAGCTTTAAACGTTTCATCTTTAGCCATCTCCCCAGCTTCATCTTTTAATTTCTCAAAAATTTGTTTAGCTTGAAAGCACACCGTGTTCTGATCAACGGGACAATTTTTCACCGTTACTTGATTATCACACCATAATTTTAACAATGTTTCCATCTCAGCGATAATACCATGCCGTTTACGAATGATGCTTGAATTCAAAGACTGAGCGTTTTTCACAGCTTCGAGAATTTTTTCTTTACTTTTTGTAATTGATCTGACTGTCGATTCCGGTAGATCAAACTTCTTCGCTAATTCACAAATTTTTATTTTTGCATCGTAGTCTTTAATAATGTTAAGTTTACACTCCAAAGATAATGTTTTTCTTTTCTTATTTAAAGCTAAAGAGCCGGTTCTATTTCGTTTGGATACCATAGTACTTAGTAAATATCTCAGGTTGTCGCACAACGCACAAAAAAACACAAAATCGTAACTTGTACATATGTACCTACGCGCCGATTCCGCACTACATGTCTGTGCCTGTTGTAAGCTGAACGAATAATAATGCGGGCGGGGGAGTCAGAAACAAACGCCGCCGCTTGACCTTGACTGCGCGGCTTTCAAACAAAAAACGTTAAAATAGACGAGAAAATTAAATCGCGTAACTCCGAATTCGCGTAAGTCGAGGTAGCGTAAGTCGGGGTATTACTGTATTTTAACCAATCTGCTTTTTTGAAATTTCGCTTTACCTTACAGTTTTCCGACTTTCCTATATCTGTTTTAATTTTAATCATCAGGTGATCGCTTCCTAAACTTTCATTTAATACCATCCAATTAAATCTAAAAGCTATGTCTGAAGAAACTAGGGAAATATCTGGAGAGGATTTTTGTGTTGACCCGTTCACTATTTTAATCCTAGTGTGAGTTCCGTCATTTAATGACACTAAATTATTTTCAATTAGGGAATCAAATATTTGCCCCTCCTCCCCCCCTGGCGTCATTCTTAGTTGACCAGTTCGAATGATGACCATTGAAATCACCAGCAATTAGAGTTTTCCGATTGGCTAAAGCAAATATTTGATCCCAGTCGCTGGATGTAGTCCTAATTGTTGGAGAACAATAAACCGAAAATATATTTTCTAAATAATCACAATTGAAAGTTTTTATCTGAACTATCTCAATTTGAGGGTTTGTTAGACGTACCTTACACGCTTGTGCTTTAATGGACCCGTGAACAGCAATAGCGGTACCACCATAGCCATCAATTCTGTCAGATCTGAAGATGTTATATCCTCTTATAGATAAAATATTTTCTGACTTTAGCCATGTTTCACATAAGATAGCGATGTGGATTTTGTCTTGAAATAATAGGGCTTCAAATTCTCTAAGCTTCGGTCGAATGCTTTGCGCATTCCACTGTAGAATGTTTATTGATATACTTGATCGGTTGTGATCCATAATTGTTTGATAAAATTACAACCAGGCAAGTCTCCAAGTAATTGCATTATATAGCTGATAACTCCTTCAAATATTATACTAAAACAGGCTTTAATTTTCTCACTCCATGAATTACTCTCTGCTTCTAGTAACTTCTCTTTTAGTTTATTTAATAAAATTTTCCACGATATTGCATTTGCTTTGGACTTGGTTTGTGAATTTTCGTCTAAGTCACTTTCATTTACAGTAATTTCCGAGATTTCATCTTCTTTTTCTTGCATCATATTTCTCTTTTCTTTCTTATTTTTTCTTTTTTCTGCCTTAGATTTTTTCCTCTGGTTTTCTTGAGATCCTCTTGCAATGTTAGCGTAGGTGGGAGTAATTTCCGCTTCAACCACCATTTCTTCTAGTTCAAGTGGTTTGTCCTTTGCCTCTTTATCTTTTTGAGTACCAGTGAAGGATTGCTCTTCTTCGGGGGGTTGAGACGTTGGTGATGGTGGGACGTATATTGTTAGTGCTTTTTTGTAGGAACAGTTAAATTCTGCCATCAGCTCTCTTATCCTTTTCTCCTTTTTGAAAACTGGGCAAATTTTAGCTATAGCCATATGTTGTCCAGCACAGTTGTTACATTTGTATTCTGTTGTTTCGCAGTTCGCGTGAGGGCGGGTACACTTAGGGCAGATTATTTTAAGTGACGGGCACATTCGTAAGGAATGACCATAACGCCAACAGCGTGAACATTGTGTAACTGGGTAGGTGTACGGGGAAACTTGAGCTCTAGTATCATAAATATATATATACGTCGGCAGCGATGAGCCTTTAAAACAAATTCTTACAAATTCACTAGGTTCCCAGTGACCGTCATTTCTGTTCCTTCTTTTTAATCTCTTCACTGCTAAAATGATTGTCTCACTTGATAGGCCTTCCATTATTTCTTCCTCGCTCAAATTTAGATCTACATTATTAATAACGCCAAAAGATTGATTTATTTCGAAGGTTTTATGGCATTTCAGACCATTTTCGTTGAATTTTTTGCATTGTATTAGTAATTCTGCGCTGTTTTCGTCACTAAATTGGATCAAAGCTTTATATGCATTGACATATTTTACTCTAATTATATTTTGTATGTTTTCTTGTTTTAAAGTTTTAGCTAATCCAAACTGTTTTGGCAATCTCTCTGTACCCGTAATGCAAACTTCCACTGTATCTTCAGGTATTCTCGTCAAATCGTTTTCTTCCCCAGCTCGTCCGAACTTTTTGGATTTTCTAGAAACTGTACTCCAAATTTCCTCCAAATCTACCGATCTTCCTCTTTTCGTCGCTCTGTCCTGCTCCATATTACTACTGCTTCTTTCTACCAAATTACATGTCCTGCTTATATTCTCGGTATTCGTATACATCTCACCTTCATTTATCTCATTGCACTGTGTCTCCCCAATCTTCTCAACGTTAATATTAATATGCATAAACTCCGTAGTATCGTCGCTATTCATCGCTGAATAGCGGACAATAGTTATGACTCATCGTAAACACAGCGCTCGGTCGTGTTAAGCGCGTCACTCGAATACTTTTGTTGTAAACAATTATTAAATAGATAGTCGCGTCTAGCAATTACAAGCGCCCGCGCGCAACTCCTACTATTTATTTTTTTCTAAATCTTTTCTCTAGCACTTTAAATCTTTTCTTAGCGATTCTTAATATTACTCCATATTGGCATTTTGAATCTTCTTTAAAGGATAGCTTGACTATATACCGTCCATATGAGCCTTGGTTGTAGTTGTAGTAAATATGTCCTCGCAGTTTTGCTCTTCCTCGGTCAAAACATTTGACCTAGATTAGGCTCTGCTTCTAATTCCCAGAACAAGCGCAATAACTTGTCATCAACGTGAATATGTAACACCAGCACCTTTTCTAGTGAAACATACTTCTTGGAATGTATTTGGCCAGACAATATCTAATCCAGTTTGATTTTCTGTGCTACTGGACAACCAGGTGGATCTACAAATATCAACGATAAAATGTCAACCTTGCCTGCGTTGCTAAATTTGGGATCAGCTAACTTTAAATATGCAATATAAAGCCAAATTTTAACTTATATTCGTTGAGCCGGAAGGAACATTGATACTGATTCGTTCCCTTAACGTCGCTTCCCATAATGTCGCTTTGCGTTTTACTTCGATTCCCAGTACGTCGCTCTTAGCTCGACAGTGGTTCCCGGCACGCCGCGCCACATTTATGGTTAGTATTAGTACAGTTCAGTACAAAATTTTCAGTTTTATTTTCACTGTGGTAAATTATATACATACATTAAAATCATATATATAGGTACAAATAAATAACGCAGTTGATTTCATACCTAATATTTTAATTTTAATTATTATATAGTTAATTAAAATATCGCAGGAAATCACTTAATTTTCAAAATATGCTAGTACCAAATAATTATTGTGTATAATCAAAATATCACAGCAAAATATTTTTTTTTATTATGTTATTACTAACTAACAATTCTATATAATCAAAATATCAGTAAATCACTTAATTATCAATATAATTTCTTCTTTTCTTTATAAACAAGACAATATCACAGCGATTATCTTACTTAAGAATTTTAAAAATTAAACTATTACAGTAAATAAAAAATCCTAAAAATCATAAAAACAATTGTATATAAAACAATCATCACATTCATCATAAAAATCACAGGTGAATAATAAAAATAAGATAATAGATAAATCAGTTTGTAAGATAAATTTCAAAAACAATTTTAAAAAAAGTTTGCAATTAATTAAAAGTTTAATAAATAACATGTAATCCGTCATTTTTTATCACATATTGTTTTGACATTTGCCAGGCGCTGCAGACAAATACCAATTTCAATTTTTTTATTCAGAAAATCATCAATAATTTTTGTAATAACCAGATCTTTACTTTCACTTTTGCGTCGCTTTCTAGGCACGCTTTCATGGACATAATTATTAAATTGATCTATTTTAAAATCAGATTCATTAACCTCTCCTTTCAACACATCTATGATGTGATATAGTGACGGATTGTTTTTGATTCTTCTATTCAGCCGATTGTGCCAACCTTCCATATGATTTGTGGTTCTGTACATATCCCCGGGGCATGTGAACAGATTACCTTCCAAATACGCGCTTACAATAAAGGCAAGTCTTATTCCTGCCATCTGTTTACTGCGATAGTTGTAGAAAGACGTAGTAAGTGCCAAAACCACACCTTGTATACCGGAGCATTATTCATCCGAGCAAATCCGAGCGTAGTTTTACCCGGCGGCGTCCTCTGCTTGTGAAGCCTTCCCTCACCTCAGGGAACTACTCTGCTTGTATCCGACCAGTTCGGTACCAAGATACTGCGTATAACTGTACTCCATTTATTATTTAGTTTTAAATTATAGATTAATTCTGAAATACTTTTTAAGTGACGGACAAGACGTCCCACCTATCCAATTAAATACAAAAACATTTTATTCATTTCATAAAAAAGTTCTGCATATTCTATTAAATTCAAATATCAAAAGAAGACAAGTGGCCAGCGAGCATCTGTAATGGATTATATACAGTATCCTCTGTTTGTTTTGCTTGAGTTTTTCTTTTGCGAAGGTTTTTGTTACTTCAAGTAAAACACATTCGTAGGTTAAGTTCGCATATTTTGGCGAATAGACTGTACTCCACCTGCATATATTCAATTGTTTGTGATTTGTGGTTTTCGCAATTAAATAATTTAAAATCAAGATCTACATACAGCAAAGTTTTTAAAAATGTTTTCATGTCTGGATTTCTAGATTTGTTTTAAAAAACATTAATAAATCATAATATAGGGTATGATGCATATGATTTTCCCCTTTTGTATTCCCTTATTTTCAAAAATTCACTTTTATTACTTTTGTCATGTCACCTCAGTCTATGCACTCTATTCAAATCGATAGTTACAGTGGACAGAGACTGCTTCTCAGCATTTTTAAATAAGGATTCCATTGATTTAAATATTGTTTGGCAACTATCTTCCTCACAGTTAAAACTAGGCTGGTGCTGGCTATTTAAGTCATGAAATACAAATAAAGCGAAGGACGACTCAAAGCAAGCTACATTGGGGTTAGTGTCTCTGATCTAAAGAAATTCTCTAAAGGATCATGATATAAATTTCATTGTACTTGACACTAATTTAGCTTTCGACCAAACGGTCCCGTGGTATGATTTTGTCACTTGAGTTCATAAAGTTTTTCCAGACCAAATTTTCGAATTATCATAGCTCAAATTAAAGAAGTTAAAGAGTTCGTCCAAAAAAGGATGACACTAGCAGTCTATGTACACTTAGGTGGAAGTGTGTTCACTTCTGAAAAAAAAGTGATTTAAAACAAATATAGGAAAATTGATAGAATTTGAGTATAAATTCTGTTCAACAAAAGTTTAAAAAAGTTGAATCAACCCGACAGTTGAGGCGGTGGGCACATCAAATAAACCAGGGAGGAACATATAAAGAAAGAACAGCTAGAATTTGTGCTAATGAATGAAAAGATGAATTAGTTTTCTTATTACCTTATATTAGTAAATAATCTGATGACTTTGTTTAGATTCTTCGAGATGAATATTATGTTAGATCGAGAGAAAAGAACGTGTAATTTAGCGAACTAGAGTTGTGTGTATTGTTTTCATGAAAAAGAATCGATAATGAAAAGGAGAAAAAAAATATTACTGCTGATAAGTGTGATAAAGTAATTATCAATAAAAGATAATTCGAATCTTGAATTTTAATTTTCCATAATTAATGAAAAAACACGTATTTCCTATTTTTTAGAGCTCTTTCGATTGCCGTTGGTCCCGTTTAAAAATAATGAGTAGTTTTTTTTAATTAAACTTTTATCATTTTTATTGATTATAAAAACTATTTGATATTAATTTTATAAAATCCATTTATACACGTTTTTCATAATTTTTCAAGTAGATTATGACCCACTTGGTCGTTTGCAAAAATATTGACTTTAAGTATTTGAAACCTGCAATTGACCCCTAAGGGGGTTAACTTTGGGGGTTGATTTCACCCCCTAAAAATGTTTTTCTTATGAATTGATGAACACCAGCAGCACGCACGAATAAGTGTCCCGTTCCGTCTGAGTCTGAGCGCGCAACAAACGATAGAGAGGCATGATCGGTCCAAGCGTTGGCTCGTGACACATATCTCTCCTCTCGCGTGACGTCAGAGTTAGAACTAACTTTTTTTTTTAGAAGATATTTTTATTAGTTATCATGAGGGGGGATATATAAATATATAAATATACTCTAGTAACAACAATTGAGAAATATCAAAAGAAAACAAAATTTTGTTTTTCAATTATATTTGTTTTATGTTAATGGATAACCTTTAAAGGTTATTTATACATACATAGTGTCTTTTAGTTAACAATCGAATTTGATTTGTGTCACATGTCTACATATTGTCATTAATGTGGTCGCAAGTATACGTTAATAATAGTGTATTTAAGTTAATTATCATTAAATAGGGATAAAATGTACATTGTGTGCATACTACCAGAAGAATGGCTAGCTTATTCGTACGACCAGTTGGAAGATATTATTTACGAGAGAATCAATGAATGTTGGAGATGTTATAATACACTGGGTGGAATAATATTTACAATAAGAGGTGTAAAAACCATGATAGCTAATTATAAAAGTCAATTTTGGTTTCTCCGAATCAATGATGCTCAGAACGAGCCTAACAGAGATTACTTCATGCTGTATTTAAATTGGAAAATAATATAGACTCATGAGTAATTGTATTTTGCAGTGAGAACAAGTTATATTTTTTGCGAAAAGAAGAGTTATTTTTACTGATGATTTTATACTAATACTGAGAGCTCAGGACACTGTTATCAAGTGTCATTGAAAATCCTACTACATTGAAATAAACTATGACGAAGCATGGAACTAATTTAATTATGAATACTAACCGTTGAGCAGCTTAATTTTCCTGTTTGAATATTTGCGTTATAGTTGCTGGTCACTTAAAAATAAATAACATAAAATGATGTTATATTATAATGTGTTTTAGCTCTATCGACAGCACACAAAGAGCATTCTCTGACGACGTACCACAAGGAATGACAAGTGATTCATTTGGTTGATTCCAATTACATTGCGATGAATTGGTTCAATTAGTTTTCCTTTTGGATGACGCAATTTTGATCGAATTTAATAGAAAAATTAAAACAACCAGAAATTATTGCTTAAATATGTTATAATATAAAGTTAAAACTAAATAAATACAGTTTGTTAATAAAAATATCGTTTTCATCTTAAAGAAGATTTCCTTGTTTGACTCTTAGCATAATGTTTCTAATTTTAACGATTAATGATGAACAGGTGCTATATTGTTTATGACAGCTCGCAGACGCTGTTATTGTAATAGATCAAGAACGACGTTCGCGTATTTGAAATCGTCTGAAACAAATAAAAATCATGAATTACATATCAATCATTTATTTTATCAGCATGTTTTTGAGTGTAAAAATCTATGTATTGCTTGAAAATTATGTGGTACAATGCTCACCAGTTTCAAATTCGATACTAGCAAGAAAAGACAGCCATTTTTCACGAGGTGGTTCCTTCTTTTGCACTGTATCTGAGAGTTTCGTTTTGTTCATTAATGGAAAGGCTATTATAGCATCTTCCTTTGAACCCGCTAAAATCCATGTAGATGGTACTACTTGATATTCTTCTGTTTCCAAAAAAAGCATTTCACGGAACTTAACAACACAAAACTGTTTTGTCACATCCATGCTCTGCAAATATGAATAACTGATATAATGTCTGAACAAACTATAACTATCGATTGTTATTTAGTTATTGGTGCTCATCACTATCTAAATAAATTACAATAGCTTGAGAAAGCAGTTATTAATATAAATTACTTACATGATTAGATACTTTTGTTACAACAGTAAGAACTGCTTTTTACGATTTTTTCATCACAGTATTAATTTGCTTTTTAACTTTCTTTTAAATCACAATATCAATCTGCCTTTCAAAATTTCTTTTAAATTTTTGCTTATTATCAACTTTTTACAAACATTGTTATTCAACATATTCTTTCAACTGCGTATCTCTTGCGGCTGAGGACCGACTTGTGCTTCCTGTACTGCATTCGCCCTAATCCTCACCTCTATAGGTTATTGGAATAGTACAAATTACTTACGTTTTTAAAGTAAGTAAAGTAAAGGCTTATGAATCTGAATGAAGAGTATTGACCTTATTTTTAAATCAACTGTTTTGAGCACTTTATTAGATACTTGATTCTAGAGAAGCAGGAAAATAACTGATTTGAAAAGCGCGTTACATTGAGTATATATTGAAACCGCCAATGAAAAAGATAGAGCAATGTTTTTCTGTACTCTACTTGCTGTTTGCTGATAAATTGCTTACGTAAACTCAATAATAGGACATATGTCAAAAGTCATCTACTGTTTAGACTTCGTGAAACATGTTACAAAACAAATTACATTAAAAAAATTTCTAATTATACATTAGTATTATCGGAAACTCAAGTCACTTGTATTGGGTACTAACGATAAACTGATATAATGTAAACCTTATATAATGTAAGCTTATATAATATAAACTTAAGAGAAATAATTTGGTATGAATAGAATTTTTTTTTTCCTTTTTACTTGTATATATTTGGCATATTTTTACAAGACTAAGTAGATGGTAGCTGTCGCTAGCGACTGTGCTGCCGTCTTGTGTGTATACCCGGGAAAAACGGATTAGATCTGGCCATATATAAACAGATCTGGCCAGATCTTTAAATTGTCTCTATCTGACGAGATCTGGCCAGATATAATCAGATCTGACCAGATCTGGTCAGATTTTAAAATTGCCCAGGTAAAAAAGATTATATATAATTATATATACTCATATATAATTATATACGAAAAATGGCTATATATAATTATATACAATTATATAAAATTATTTCCATAAAAAAAATCGGCGTGCGCAGGAACCGAACCTGGGACCTAACGCTTGAAACACTAATTCCTTACCTCTTTACCAACGAAGCTTACTTGAAAAGCAGAGTTAGTAATAACTACAAGTAATGTGAATCGTATCCATGATCGATGCGTAATGAACAAAGTTTTTATCAAATTTGCAAATTATTAATTATCAATATACGCTGATAGAAAGATTTATTAACTATTAACAAATGAATCTATTCGAAGACAATTATTTAATTTATTAAATTCTAATAAATATTTTTTCACATTCAATAAATATTTATTTTGGAGAAAAGTATATTTAGTAAAATAGTTTATAAGTATTTATTAATAGTTAACAAATATAGTTATATCTGGCCAGATATAATAAAATCTTTTAATGGCTGATTTTTTTTTCAACCCAGATATAGTTATATCTGTTTAGATCTGATCAGATATGACTAGATCTGATCATATCTAATGTATTTATCAACTCAGATATAGTTATATCTGTTTAGATCTGATCAGATATGACTAGATCTGATTATGTCTGATGTATTTTTCAACTCAGATATAGTTATATCTGTTTAGATCTGATCAGA
The DNA here is from genome assembly GCA_036924255.1 of Apodemia mormo. Taxonomy (NCBI): domain Eukaryota; kingdom Metazoa; phylum Arthropoda; class Insecta; order Lepidoptera; family Riodinidae; genus Apodemia; species Apodemia mormo. The sequence continues at coordinate 2,074,238 of JAUPFN010000021.1, read as the reverse complement.
TATGACTAGATCTGATCATATCTGATGAATTTTTCAACTCAGATATAGTTATATCTGTTTAGATCTGATCAGATATGACTAGATCTGATTATATCTGATGTATTTTTCAACTCAGATATAGTTATATCTGTTTAGATCTGATCAGATATGCCTATATCTGATTATGTCTCCAATTCCATATCTGACCAGATATAAATAGATCTGACCAGATATAATTAGATCTGACCAGATATAATTATATCTGGTCAGATCTAAACCGTTTTCCCCGGGTACCGACTTATTGGACCCCAGCGCATCTGTTTCATTCCATTATTATCAACACACACATATTATCAACGTCTTTCTTATAATCACCTACGTCTTTCTTATAATCACATCCTTATTCTTTACGCATTTTAATTTCTTTGGTATGAATAGAATATTTCGTAGCTAAATCTGTCGCTTATCGGCAAATTTGGGAAAGAAATGAAGAACGAAAAAAGGGAAGGGGGGAACCATTCAGTGGGAATTTTTAGGTAACCGAAAAAATAATTCGGACAGTCCAGATCTTTTGGTTACGTGCCAAGAGTTGTCCCAGTTGAGCAATCCAAGACATTTATTCGTAACTACTTTTCAGTCACCTAATAATCCTGTTTAAAAATATTGATTGAAAAGAATTGAAAATGATGAAATTCGAATTCTTTTCAATAATTTCAATTCTTTTGTTTGTATATATAGATATACAGTTTGCCTGGAGTGACCGGTTTTCAATTCTTTTCAATCAATATTTTCAACCAGGGAAGACCTACCGGGTAACACTACCGCCCATCTTACGGTATAAATCTATATTTCGTAGCTAAATTCGTCGTTTATCGACAAATTTGGAAAGGGATCAAGAAAGGATAAAGGGAGGGAGAGGACCACTCAGTGGGAATTTTTAGGTAACAGAAAAAATAATTCAGACATCCCGAATCGGGAATCGAACCTGGATCTTTTGGTTACGCGCCAAGAGCTTTCCCACTTAAGCTATTTAAATTAACTTTAGATATTTATTTACATCAATAAATATTATGATTTATTTATTTATTTTCTTTATTTATAAACCTGACAGCCCTGTAGGACCAATTGTGAGGTTACAGAAAGTTACAATGACGTAAATGTGAGAGGCGCATGTAGCCAAAAAGATATTGTTAAAGATAAAAGCATTAAGTATATATATAATGAAGAAATGAATTATATAAAAATACATATAAAGTTTTTGGTGTTACAATATTATATACAACTTAGTGTTAAGAGTCCCTATCAATTCCGTCGCAGTACTAGTTTAGGTAATTTCGGAGCAATGTGTGCGTGTAGTGTTCGAAATGTCGCTAACGACCGTAGTGTGCGTAGTCTCATGAGTGCAGCGGGAGCAATCTTGGTCCGTAACCGTATTCTAGGCAAATCAAATTTGCATTTATGTTGCATATATTATTATCATCTTTTAATGTTACATACATCGTCAAAAATAAATTAAAATAGGAAAATTAAGAGTATACGAATGCAAATTATATTTTAGGTAATAAAATATATATGAAAGATCGGGAAGAAGTTTTTTTTATATCTGAATCGTTTATTTGAGAAACCCCATAAGTCACATTTTTTTCGAAATTGGGTTTATTGCATTTTTCGGTTCTTTGAATATCCTCTCACGTTTACCAGTACCAAAAATTATCAAATCCGTGTTCAAAAAAATAAGTTTCTTTTTTTTTTTTTACAAAAAAAACTTCTTCTGAGTGAAAAAAATGTTTTTAAATTAAAATTGACGCCTTTTTGAAAAAAAAAAATCACCCGTGACCACTGGCTGTCAGTAAAAAAGTAAAATTAAATTTTAATAATTTTTGCTGTTATTAGTTTGATAAAATTTAATTAAATTATTGTTTTATTCTTTACTGTGATTTCACTGACTTTAATTTAAAAATAAATGATTATTTGTTATAATTTCTGTTAATTGTAGTTCTACTCCATATTTTGTAGTTTATTTTATAAATTTAATAAATTATTGAGGAAGAAAAATTGATAAATTAATGATTTTTTAACTATTTTCTTCGTTTGTTTGAGAAACCCCATAAGTCCACCTACTTTAAATCATTATTGTTAATTGTAGTAATTAACAATTAATTTTTTTTATGCTGGAATCTTTTTTAGAGATGCTAACATTATTATTATTTATCATTGGTTCACGATGTTAATGCTAACTTAACCTGGAAAAATGTTTTTTGCTTCTCCTGAAAAATTTAGTATTTTGGACTTATGGGGTTTCTCAAATAAACGATTCATCTAAGACAGCAAACAAGCGAGTGGCTCTTCTGATGGAAAGAGAATCCATCGCCTATAGACACCAAAGATATTAATGGTGTGTTGCTAGCCGTGTGGCGGGATGGCAATGCCACATGCATAAGTCTACCGGCTGCCTTACCCTTCAAACTGGAACTCGACAAAGAATTGAAGTTATTGCGACAGGAAAAAGTAAGGCGGTGGCACCAAATACCCAGGCAAGTCGTTGTGGAAGTCTACCACCTAGTAGTCACGATGGTAGTTACCCGTGGCTATACGGGTATAGCCACGGGGGATATCGGTCGCCTTTTACGACTTGCCTGGCAGCACGACAGTTGGTCTATTCTTTAAAAGAGTCCGAACCAACACGAAGGAGGAAGCCCGAACCAACACGGGGGAAAGTAAGTATATTTTATTTATTTTGTGTGGTTTATTTTTTTTAAGTTATACTTCTTTTGACGCGTTAGGGCAAAATGATGAGAGTAGATTTTTACGATGCGTGCGCACACCGTTATAATAAAACTTTTAGTATATTAAATACCTTTCTTCTATTGTTAGTATCGTTTCTCTACAAACATACGCGAAGGATAAAATTTTTAGAAAGATTTTTATCTTGTTACGCCAAAAGAAGTATAACTTCTTACGTGTGTTCATAAGTACACACTCAGTTGTTTTGCTTGCGCATTTATGAGTGTGTGACATTTTATTGCCCTTTTATTTAATTTTTAACTGAGCAAGGGTTTATCTAACCAAAAGTAAATTATCTTACGTGTTTTTCTCATTTCAGGCGAAAATAAAACAAGATTTTACCTATTTCTTTATTATAAGAAGTATAAATATAACCACATACATTTTAACCTTCTTTCCAAAGTATACTAGGAACCCTTATGGTTTCGCTATGTCCGTCCGTCCGTTTGCACGATAGCTCAGAGATCCTTTGTACAAGAAAGCTGCGTAAATTTTTAGTTACATAACACAACAAAAAAATGCAATGAAAAGATATTACTAATTATGTCGCATATTACGGGACCCTTATAGTATTACTTTGTTGTCCGTCTATCAAGACCCTTTTTAGGGTTCCGAAGTAAACTAGGAGCCCTTATAGTTTTGCTATGTCCGTCCGTCCGTCCGTCCGTCCGTCCGTCCGTCCGCACGATAGATCAGAGATCCTTAGTACTAGAGAGCTGTAATTTAATATGAATATACATATAAGTCACGGCAACAAAGTCATTAAATCAGTGTAGCTTCCCTACATGTAAAGTGGGAATGTTATTTTTTTCTCACGTGCCCCATAGTGTTGGGTATCGTTGAATAGATTCTTAAAAAATATTGTAGGTTTTTTAAAAGGGCATTGGGCCCTTCTTTCGTTCCCACTATTGTAACTTCTGTAAACCAGAATTCTGTAAGCCAGGAACCCGCAACGAAATTAATCAGAAGCATAGGAGGAGTAGGAAAATACATCCTGTTTCCCTTCCTTTTCAGCAGGAGACAGCAAAATGTTAAAAAATTTTGATGAAAAACCATGTCGTTTTTCCTCAATTGTTTTAAGATAACTCATCTGACATCCAAATTTTACAGAGTGTTGAGCAATCTGTACGAGTTGATCAAAAAAGAACTGATAGTCAATTATTCTTCTTCCTTCAATTATTAATGGCGTAGTTAGAGCAGTCTGAAAAAAAAATTACTTGGTCAATTGAAAAAATACCCGAATATCATATGATAATTTAATATTTGTATGAATAGGAACCTAATTACATAATTTTTCCCCGTGTTGTTCCCGGGCTCCTTTGAAGATTAGGCTAACTGCCGTTTTGCCAGGCAGGTCGTAAAAGGTGACCGATTGGCTATGCAAGTCACTACCATCGTGATAACTAGGTGGTAGAGTTCTGCACTGTCTCACCCGAGTCTTGTACCACCACCACCTTACCTATTCCTGCCGCAATAGCGTCAGTGCTTGTCACTGTCGTGTTCCGGTTTGGAGGGTAAGTTATCCGGTAAACTTATGCATGTGGCATTAGACCTTGCTACAAGATGGCAACGCACCATTAACATCTTTGGTGTCTATAGGTGTATATTGACTCTTTCCATCAGGAGCCCCGTCTGCTGGTTTGCTATCTTATGATATAAAAAAGTTGTTTTTTTGGAAGAAGATATACTCTTTATTTAGAACGTACTAGACTCCCTTCGTGTATTCAATAACGCAACTCGAGGGTAATAACAAAAGCAAGCCCGCTGTTTATGACTTTAGGTATATTTATCAGAAATTTCAGCACCACAGAGCCTTTTGGTAACTGATAATATAAACAAAAATAATTACGTACTTTATCTGACTCCAACACTAAATCATCTAAAGAATCGTCGAGAGTTTCAACAGTCATTGAGGATGGCGTTTCTTGGATTACATCCGAGTTCTGAAATAATATTAATATTATTTTGAAAATAATGTTTTAATTAAATATTTATGTAGGTTATTAAAGCGTAAGAAGTCTTTCCATAAGGATCTATTAAGTTAATCGGTGGTAGTAGATTGTGTAATATACTACAAAATTTGATAATAGGTACTAAACTACTCACAACTCAAACTACTACACAAACTACTCATAAGTAGGATATCTAGGGTTGATATTTTCTCGAACAATACATAAAAATAGTAGATTTTCTTTAAAACAGGTTCCTTTTTCATTGGTTTTATGTTCTATTAATGAAACTAAACCACTGGTTTCAGGGATAACGAATATATAGATACGATAAAGAGCAACCTACAGTATACTGTAGGTATATTATAAATACATCATTTAGTTATTATATAACATAACGGTGATAATTACCATGCCTGAATCAACTTGGAATGTATTGTCAGCATCAACTGGCATTTCAGTCATTTTAGCCCTTCCATTGTTAAAGATGTCCTAAAATTACAACATTTGATATTAGTTTGTACTCGCAAATACTTCTAAACTTCGAACGCTGGTCGAAAGTAAAAACTTACATGTTCTGGAAATAAAACCGTGGCGAGTTGATCAATCTCCGTTCTTTCAGTACTGCTCTAGCACGTATCAGTCCTGCATATTCTTTTCTTTTCTTTTTTTTATTTATGCATGCGTAATGCGTTCCTGTCTTTCGACCCATTATCTACAACAAATTAGAGACGTCGAAAGATTTAGGAAACCAGAAGTTGTATTTTGATCTAACTAAATCAATGCGAGTCAAGTATGATCAAATTTTTCATTAATCAAAGTCTAAAAAAATGAAAATTATTATTATTCCAAAATCGAATTGTACATACTCGTCTAAAATAGGTGCCCAAAAAAATTTAAATAGTGAAATTCCATAAGTGAAAGAATTTTCGGAATCGGGTCAGTAGTTCCGCAAATTACCCTTACGTCTATTTATAATATATTATGTAATATAATTATGAATAGTAGTTATTATATTTATAATTAGTATTGAAGACGAAATAAATTTAATAAATAATCAACTTAATAAAATACTTACTGGATCAAAATATGTTAGTCGGCGTATAAACTCGGAAATATATTTACGCAAAACTCGCGAACGCTTGCGAAACAAAGTGATACGTACTCGCGCTGGGAGAGCCCGGTCGTTACTGACGGGATCGGGTTTGCGTGGTCGATAATATTCGTACACTATAAGTTCACTTTGCTTTTAAAATACGAAATGAAGTTATTGTTTATTTATAAATAAAAAATCATATTCTATTAAACGGTACCTTACGATTAATGAGTAATTTTTAAATTTTCTTTGAAGTGTTTCTAAGGTATAGAAAAAAATATTTATTTGTCCCGGTGTTTTCCATAAATCACGTTTTTTCAACATTTTTTTCTGCTATATTTCGTATTGAATTCAATAATGTTTTCAACGACTTTACGAGTAGACTATATAATGATGTTATTCTGATTTTTTAACATTCAGTATATTTTGTAGTTCTTTGTTCAGCGAACCACAAACATCACTCGTTCGTAACTTTAGCGGAAAAGGGGTTTTGAATATGGCTAATTGCCATTATTATATTCGTTATTTTAAAAAATCTTACAAGCTGTCGACAAGAATAAGAACTCTACTCTTAAAATAACAAAAAAGAGGTTTTAAATTCTTCTTGCCTTGCCCACAAGTGGTCATCAAAATTGTTCAAAATGAGTTAATTTCGTGCACGGACTCTTAAAATAAAATAATTAATCCTATTTAGGCATATAATAATTATATATAATTGTAACTAATAATTCTAAATTCATGTTTAACATTATATAATTCATAATATAGCTTCAAAAATAGTGTTAGGGTAGTTAATATTTATATTTTCATTATACAAAATTTACAAGGACTTGGTATCTGGTAATTTGGTGAAATTAATTAATTAGTAAAAGTAGCTGAAGATGCTGAAGTACGATTATCTGTTAGTCTAGATCTTACAATAATAGATGCCAGTGTATTGGCAGTAATAGGCGATGAAGTGTTAATCAGGTCAAGATCACTACATTGTTGAACTATATTATTTGATTTAAAAACACAAAAAGACTAAGAGTATATATCAATTTATTAGTCGATTTTTATCTGTGAATAGCAGTAATGAAACTCAGCAGATTATGAATATCGTGATTTTTATTACAAAGAAAATTAATAAATCGACGTTTATCTGAAAAAGTTTTTTTATTTTCGAAATCCCAAATGCATAGTTAATGACCCAAATCTCAAGTATATAAATGAGATTAAATTATTTTTGCCGTTGCCATGTAGACTAGAGCAGCTATCCCGAGGGCCGTTAAAAGGAGGAGCAGAGTGTCGTAGTTCATGGCTTGTCTGTAACAAAAAGCATCAAAAAGTTACTAGGTGATTGAAAAGTACACGGAGAGAAAAGAATAGAACTTATTCCTATGTTAAAATTGTAACCATTACCATGTTACATAGTAACGGAAATTTTTGTGAGAACCCTGTGTAAATTTGCTAATAAAAATCTTAGAAATTGTGATAAAAACATGAACAATCACTCATTTGATGCAGAATTAAATACTAAAGATTGTTATTGTTTTTTTTATTTTTTTGATGAAAATTTAAATTTGTTATTAACAAAAAACATAATCAAAATAAGAAATCTCAGTTTTTCGTAAATAACTCAATAACTATTGGTGATATCAAAAATTGGAAAAAAGATTCTTAAAGAGGAGGAAATTTCTGAAAAAAAGTCTTGACTCCCGGAATTCTAGCTTAAAAAACAATAATTTTTATTTAATGTTGAAAATAGGGTTCCGCGCGACTTTTGTCACACGGCTGCGCTGATATGCTAAAATACGACAGCAGTTGTGCGGAAGTAAGATAGAAACTGCGGTATAGACGCTCCGTATGAGGGTATCGCAGGAATAAGACTTTTGATAGTTATAAGTATTACACATCGCACTTCGTATACGATAGCCTCTGTACGAGGTGCCTTGCTGGCTACCTAGGTTAGTTGGGTCGTGGAGTTCGTGGATTTAGTTATAAGGATTACATATCGCCCTCGTATATGATAGCCTCTGTACGAGGTGCCTTGCTGGCTACCTAGATTTAAGTTGAGTTGAGGGGAGTAGTAATAAGTGGTAGTGTAAGTTAGTTGTAAGTGAGTGAGTGTACGTGCAAGCGCACGAGTTGTTATTTTGTTTTGTTAATAAATTTTTGGCCACGTTGTTTTAATAAAAATTTATTCTTTGCCGACCACCTTTCTCTCTCTCTCTCCCTGTAGATTATAAGTTCAGCTCTGGCATCCGGTTCCAGGAACCGTGTTAAAAAATCCTGGTGGCACCCTGGTTTAAATTAGAATCACTTTGCTATTTTGTTATTTTTGTCTTATTTAATTAAATTAATCAGGGGCTAATGAGCGGGAAATAAACCACCCGTTACAACAGGGTTCTTACAAAAATTTCTGTTACTATGTAACATGGTAATGGTTACCATTCTACCTAGGAATGAGTTCTATTCTTTTCTGTCCGTGTAGTCACTGAGAATGTGTAGTCAATGGAATTAGCGGGAAGTTGCACGGATGGCTTTTAGGGTGAACCGTTTTTCTAATTTTTTTTTAAATAATATTTTGAGACATATTTTTCACACGAAATTTTTCAAGATGGTTTAAGGGAAGATTTAAATTTTATTCTTTAAAATATTGTTAAAAAAAAAATTAAATGTAAAAAAGGCGGCGACGCGCTCATAGTGCGACCAACGAAGGGTTAACCTTCAAGCAGGCGCGCGGTCATTTGTAACGAGAGCGGGCGCGCGTAACCGAAAAGACCTATGGGATAAATAAGAGAAAAAAAGCACGAATTAGGGAATAATCATTTATTTCTTTGTACTCAGATATATCATCATTATCTTAAAAGTCTTATTTCTCACAACAAGTAATTAAAATTATGAAAAACACACATTAATAAATCAACAAACATAAATCAAATATTCTTTGGATCGAATCAAAAATTAGGAACACAAAACCCGTTAACATATCTCAGAATAGTTTAAATACCTAGTCAAACAATAAACATTACAGAATAATGAAATATTAGAAACAATCAACTTCGTTCAATCAACTAGTTTTCATCAGAATCAGTTTCTTCTTCCAAGTAACATTGACTGCAAATAAATGTTGTGTGACTTCTGCAAATATTTTTCATGCATAACTTACATTGCGTCTTTGATTGCCTCCTTTTTTTGGCTGGACATATTTTACAGGTTCCTCTGCATGTGCCAGAACTACCTTCTTCTGTATCAGCAGCATCAACCTCCATATTCAAATGCTCCCTTATCTTTCGTTTTAGTTTTCTTGGGAGTCCTACTATAGTTGCTCTTCTTTGGACGTACTCTTTGGTCAATTCAGTGCCTAATGCTCGTAAATACATTCGCCGTTTCTTTATAGACACGTTGTTGGCTCTCAATATTACCATAGCATTTATTCCTGCAATATCCAGAACTCGGAAGAATAGTGTTAATGGCCACCTATTATTTTTCCTTGAAACCGAATACAGTTTTACTTTTTTATCGACTTCATCGACACCCCCCTTGGTTTTATTTGTAAGGCGGACTATAGGAGAGACAATAAACACGAAAGTTGGATCAATACTGCCTTAATATTAATAATAAAACATTTATAACATGAGAATATAAGTAAATAAGGCTGGTTATACACAATAGGTTGGCTACACACTACATCTCCTTCCCATGGAGAAAAAAAAAGTGAAATTACATTATGATGTTGCTTTTTTTTATATTAAAATACGACACAATGAAGTGTAAAAGCTTAAGCTAATTAATATAAAATAAATTGTTTATACGAATACATAGGTATGTGTACCTACAATGATACACACTGTAATAACATAAAAATAAAAATACAAATACAAATGAATTTATAAGATATGGTTTAAAAAAATAATAATTAACTTGATGTAAACAATTTAGTACGATTTTTATGGATTATGTCTAGTTTTCCATTTTTGTTTATTTGAACATTTGGTGACATGTCTTTTACTACTACATAAGGACCTGAATAGATGCTTTCCATTTAATTACAATTTTCATTTTTTATTAAAATTAAATCATTTGGTTTGTAAACTATAGGATTAATACATTTATCATAAACATTTTTTCTAGCTAACTTACTTTTAAATAGATTTTCCCTTGCTACCTTTTGAGACATTTGCAGTCTAAATTTTAATTCCAAAGGATAACTTTCATGATTATAAAGTGGTTCTACAATATCGGTATTTAAATTACTAGGAAGCGAACATACCTTACCAAATACTAACTCGAAAGGCGTGAATTTAGTTTCCGAATGAACAGATGTGTTGAAGGAGAAACACCAATATGGAAGCCATTGGCTCCATGCGTCTGGGTGGTTATCAGTTTGTATACGCAAGAAAGAACTTAAATTTTTATGCGAATTTTCCAATGCGCCTATACTTTGGTGGTGGTAAGCGGTAGAACTTAAATGATTTATTTTTAAAAGTTTACATACCTCTTGGAATACAGAAGACATGAATTCAGATCCTCTGTCTGTTGCGATCTCCTTAGGTATCCCGTAGCGAAGAATGAAACTATTAACTAGAGCTTGAGCTACCTCCTCCGATTTTTTCGAAATTAAAGGATGAGTCACTACATATTTAGTTAACTCGCATTGCAAGGTAAGTATATAAGAAAAATTATAATAATCCCTATCTAACGGTCCTACTAAATCTAAAAATATTTTATCGAAAGCTGACTTCGCCGTCGAAGTAACGACCATTTGCTCTTTAACGAGTCTACTATATTTTTCTTTTTGACATTTCGGGCATTTTTTTACGAATTTCCGAACATCTCGTTCTATACCTGGCCATTAAAAATATTTCTTAATGTTATTCACCATCCTTCTCACACCCGCGTGGCCACTGGTGGGTAAGAAATGGAAGTCGTTTAGAATAACTTTTTGGTCATCTTTATCCTCAATTCTACGTACGTCATTTATTATATAAAATCGAGGTGCGCACCTATCATTTGCCATTTTAATCTCACTTAGCAATTCTTCTACAAATATATCATTTTTACTATTTTTTATTATACATATTTCGTCGACGTTTATTAGCTTGCAAAATTTATTCTGGATTAATAAAAATTGTTAACTTACTTTCAACATAACAAAACGCGTTTTTTTCCATGGTAATCTTATCTTGTTTCCGTAAACTATCTAAGTCTTTTTTCTCTATAAATCTTAGTTCTACTGCCTCTCTTGGTTTTGTATGACTCCCCACGACACTCGGTTGATCAGGCCAAGTGCAGTCAGAAGTCGTACTATCCGGAGGGCGTTGCAATTTTCTCGCTTGTGCCCTAGTTGTCACATTTATATAAGGCTCACTCATGCTTTTCAAATCTTCTGATGTAAAAGAAATTCGAGACAAGGCATCTGCAGCTGCGTTGTCTGAACCCTTTACATATTCTACAATATAGTCGTACTCCTCTAGTATCAATCGGAACTTCATAAGCCTACTTGATGGATCCTAAAGGACGATGATCTGTCAATATTTTGAATTTCTTTCCGTATTAATACGGACGAAAGTATTTAACAGCTCAAACTATCGCCAATAACTCTTTTTCAATAGTTGGATATCGCTGTTCTGCGCTATTTAAACTTCTACTTGCGTAAGCTACTGGTTTTTTATTTTTATTACTTAATATTGCGCCGATTGCGTAACCTGAAGCGTCTGTTTGTACTATAAACTGATTATTATCTGAAAAATCGGGATATTGGAGTACCGGGGGAGAAACTAAACACTCTTTTAACATTTCAAACGATTTTTTACAATCCTGATCCCAAACAAACGGTACATTTTTTCTACATAATTTATTTAAAGGATAAGCTTTTTCCGCAAAGTTTGGTATAAATTTTCTGTAATAATTAACAAAAGCAGTAAAACGTTTGACCTCGTCAATGGATTTTGGGCAAGGATATTTTTTGACTGTGTTAATTTTCTCTGGATCGGGAACTACGCCCTTGCTTGTGACTATATGTCCTAAATAAAGCATTTCCTTTTTCAAAAAATCACATTTAACCGGATTAAGCTTTAATTTAACTTGCCTTAGCCTTTCAAAAACATCTTGTAAATTTTTCATTTTTTCGCCTAAATTTCGACCAAAAACTACTAAATCGTCTTGGTAAATAAGGCACTTATCATACAAAAGACCTGTCATAGCTATTGTCATCATCCGAGAAAACGAAGACGGACTGGTCTTAAGTCCCATTGGCATCCTTGTCAACTGGAACTGACCAGAACCAAAAGCCGTATACTTCCGACTGTCTGTATTTAGCTCGACATTATGAAAACCTTGATATAAATCTAAATGACTAAAATATATGCAACCTGATAAGGAATCTAGAATTTCTGTTATGTTAGGAAGAGGGAATTTATCATCTTCAATACAATTATTTAACTTCCTATAATCAACTACTAACCTCCATTTTTTCTCACCGCTAGAATCTAACTTTTTTGGAACTAGTAACAAAGGACTACTCCATTCACTTCGACACTTCTCTATAATTCCTTCCTGTAACATTTTTCCTATTTGCCTATCTATCTCTTTTTTCTGAGCATGAGGTAATCTATATGGTTTAGAAAATATAGGCGTTACGTTAGGCTTTAAAGTTATTGAATGTTTATAAATATTAGTCGTGGTTAAACTATCTCCCGGTAAATAAAATATATCACTGTATTTTGCACATAAATTCTCCACAGACATTTGTTCTTCTCCATTTAAATGTTTTAATTGTAATAAGGAAAACAATTTTTTAACCCGTGTTGCGTTCGATTCACTTTGTGAAAAGGAACAAATGTTGTAATCGTTAACGCTATGGATAGTCGGCTTAATTTTTTCAAGTGAAACATAATTTTCAGTCATATTTAATATCTTTACCGGTATCTTACCACATACTGGCTTTACTAACGAACTGGCTAAGTAAACTCCGTCGCTGATATGTGACGCGCAAACTAAGCATTCGTCTTTTAAATCTGTTGTTATGTAATGAATAGATTCGCATCTCGGTGGGATCTCTAAATAATTACTACTAATACTAATAGGTAAACTAAACTTACTAGTTTCGACCGAAAACGTTATTACGTTATGACTAAAGTCCAATACCGCGTTATACTTAGTCAGAAAGTCCTGACCGATGATGCCATTCGCCCTAATCGGTAAGAAATCAAATATATAAAATTTGTGTCTCAAATAACCATTTACATTGAAGTTTAAATAACAATATCCGATTGTTTTCACTTTGCCACCGATACCGTTTATAGAGATGCTCTCTTTGTAATACGAAATCTGTTCTTCTATAACATGTTTATACTTTAGCGCAGAAATTGATGCCGGTATCAAGTAACCAATGTAGTGCACGGTTGTTTATAGGCAAACTAATTAAACAATTACTATTGCAAGATAAAATTTTAGTCTCGAAAAAACTTTATATTATTATTTTCCGTATTAGACGGTTCCGCCTGCACTTCCGGTTCCGAAATGACGTTAACTATATGAGAGTTACTATTACGCATCCTTTGATTTCGATTATTACGAGTGTTATAGTAAAACTTACCTCTATGCGCCGGGCGGGTGCGGGTTGGGGTCTGGCTGTGCTGTTGCTCGCGGTAACCGGTCCAGCCACCACGACGACCATTGTGGTTGTGGTATCCACCCCCGTGCGGCCTACGCTGCACATATCTCTGGCTAGTGTGACCACGATGACCTCGCGCGGAATTGTGCCTAAAAGCCCTTTGAAATCTACCGTTATTATGATACATACCAAGTACTTCCCCTGAACATGAAGCCGAGGTGATTTCCTCATCCTGCGCCGCCTGGATCGCGTCCTTGAGCGAGCTATAATTACGAGCTGCTAGTATAGTGCTCAATCTACGGTTTCGCAGCCCATCGGAGAATTTTTTAATCGCATATTGTTCGTTTAAAGGTTTTAAAACTTTATAATTATCAGAATTTCCGTTGGCCTGTGAAACTGTAAGCTGAACGAAAAGTTCGGATATCTCTTTACCATAGTCCTGTATAGATAATTCATTCTGTTTCATAGAAGTTAATTTAGATTGCAATGCCGTAGCAGATTTTTGTGGTAATAATATATTTTTCATATCACTTAATACATATCTACATTAGAATAACTTGAACTTAATCTTAATTTAGCAGTTTGGGATAACCTACTTTTTAATACAAAATTAATCAATTGTTTTTTACAATCAGCTGCCGAGAGAGTAGAGCTGTAGTACTCAATATTATCGATTAATTGTCTGGTGTTAGCCTCTTCATCAGTCATGAGCGGCAATAAATTTAATGCAGTTTTTAGGTCGAAGGTAGACATTGTTACAGATTTGCTACCCTTACACAATTCGATTACTTCGCCATAAATTTTTTGAAAAGTTTCAATATACTTATAAATTAATTCCGTATCTTCCTGTGACGCTTTACCTTTCTTTATATTATTCGTAACTTGAGTAACACAATAAGAATATTTCATAAAAACATCATTTGCTTCACAAAGCTTCTTAGTTAATATATTTCCTATCCTACGATCTGGACCAATTTTAATTAGATATACTCTTATGGCTTCGATATTACGACACAATATTTCTAAATCTGATGCCATAACTAGCCATAAAATAAGTTGCTTTTTCCTATAACTGCATACATTTTTATATTCGTAATAAAACTAGTAGATACTTACATACCATTAAAATATACCTATTATGTAAATAATTAAATATAATATAAAAATCACAATATAATGTTCATAGTTCGTACCAAAAGTATTACGTGATAGGTATGTCCCTGAAAATAGGAATCACTGGACGCGAGACAGTGATAATCGAACCGAATTATGGTTTTTCATCACCGAAAATTATTAACGCACTTTTTTTTAACACTTTATATGCACTTTATATACACTTTGATAAAAAACCGTAGTCTAGTCAAACTTCTCCCTCATTTATGGTTGGCCTTTGAAGTCTGCGTAGAAATGAACGCCGAAGAGTATGATGGTGTATTTGCTGGTCAATCCATTGCAGGTGACATCTCCGGTAAATTCTGTATATGCCATATATTATTACAAGTACTATCAACGTTAGTATTAGTAGCAAAATAATGTTCGTGGCTCTTAAATGTGTTCTTATTTCCTCCACTGAAGCTTGGTTATTGCCCCCAGCGGCGTTTTGAGCTAAAATTACCTCCTCTTTAGATGTAGAGGTACCCATCTTTATCAAAATTTAGAAAAGTAAAACTCGTAATCTATGTTAGAAGATATAAGATTATGTATGGAAAATTCCCGCTCAACCTCGTAGTCATCGTCTAATTTCGTCCCAATATGGACAGGGAATTTCAAACAAACCGAGCCTCTGCCACACGCACTGGCAGGGTCGCCATGTAAGGCGGACTATAGGAGAGACAATTAAACACGAAAGTTGGATCAATACTGCCTCTTTAATATTAATAATAAAACATTTATAACATTAGAATATAAGTAAATAAGGCTGGTTATACACAATAGGTTGGCTACACACTACATATTGTAAAAAGTAATAACGCTGGGTTTTCGTTTTTCATTTGTGCTTTCATCAATTTCTGCAGCACAATGAAGTGATGAAATGAGAACTACACATCTTTGCTTTTTAGGCACGTAAGATACGATTGTAGCTGTATTAGAAAATCCAAACTGACTTGAATATTCAGGCTGTTTTTTATCAATAAAACAAGGAGGTATTTCTTTCTTGTTTTTGCGCATGGTACCCACAGCAGAAATTTTATTATCTTTGACCAAGTCGTTTATTAGCGGCACACTGGTGTACCAATTGTCGATTGTAAGGTTTCTTCCAGTGCCAGAAATTGGTGTAATTAGCCTCTTCACGACATCTGCTGCAGCATTACTCAACTGGTATGGGCCTTCTGGCTGCTTACCAGCATAAAGTTCAATATTGAGGACGTAAAACGTAGACGCATCTACTAGTGGATAAAGTTTTATTCCGTATTTATCGGGCTTTGACTTCATGTACTGTCGAAAAGGACATTTTCCTCGAAAACCAACCATCATCTCGTCGATTACAACGTTTTCTCCCACTGAATACGGTTCGAGACAGTTCTGTGTAAATATTTCTAAAACTTCTCTTATTGGCGCAGCTTTGTTTAAAGTACGACGAGCCGATCGCGTAGTAGCATCATCAAACCGCAGAGAATTCAGTAGAAATTTAACTCTTTTCACTGACATAGTTGTAGGAAAAATAGGAATACCTGTCCCATCACTTGAATATAAATCTTCTAAATTGGCGTGTGATGCTTTCAAGGATCCGGCTATGTACAACAATCCAAAAAGTGCACGTATTTCTACCGCATCTGTCGGTTTGCAGTCACGTATTCTGTTATACGATGGAGCTTTTTTTTGAATAAATTCGTTGGTATGTCTTACGACTTTTTCAATAATATTCTCTGAAATAAATAAACTCCAAGCTTGCATAAATTCTGTCACGCCCACACCATTTCTACGAGTACCCGCATCTTCCGTGAGAATATTTTGCACTTGACGTCTCACTCTGTAATTGTTCGATTTTTGCCACTTCGTAACTTTATCGCGCCCCGTAAAATAGCTGTTTATTTCTGAAAGTGGCAAATTATCCTCATCTGAGTCCGAGCAGTATGATTCCACATCAGTTAGACGTTCCTCTGAAGCGATGCGGTCAGAAGTTTCAGAGCCTGGGTCGCTAAGCTCTGATTCACTGTCTTCTTCGTCTTCTCTGCAATTCCTCTATTATTGCACTTCGTGATGTAGACGACTCATTTTATAAAAAAAACAACAAAACTCCAAGCTTCATTTGATAATATTGAGCCAATGACCAAAGAACTACTACAAGCACGTATCGAGTGTACGTCGCATTGAGCGTCGCGCGTAACTTTTTCGACGACAGGCGCGTGTAGTCGTTTCGACGACTGCGCCGGAACTGAAACAATTGCAATTGGTGGAGTGGGGAGAGCGCCCCGAGCAGCGGTAAAACCTTTATTTCGTCGGCCTAGAGTGTAAACCTGCTAACTCACTACAATGAAATTTTAGGGGATGGACAAAAAACTTCATAAAACTTTAAATTGTACTTTAGGTTGCAAACAAAAAATATAGTTGGTTTAATTTGTATCATTTTGTACAATAATATACAAAAAATAAAATATAATTTAATAGTTAGTGTTTTATTAAGGATTTTGTGACTTAGCAGGGTTTTGCAGCTGCACGAAGGATATGAGAATGGATTTAGCAGGGGTTTTTAAAATAAAATAATTAGGTAGTAAAGTAATCATTTATTAAAAAATCACATATTTATTCAAAACAAACAACTTATTATAAAGTAAGCCGGTGCAACCCACTCTTGCACCGGCTTACTTTAACTATAACTTTAACTTTAACTTTAACCATTAACAAAATGTGAAATGAACTGTCAAGTTCGATTTATGCAAGTCTGTCATAAAAGTGAAGAAATTAAAAAGTGGCAACATCGTAGTGTCATCCCTTTCAAATCAATCTAAGAAAAAAGGGATGACACTACGATGTTGCCACTTTTTAATTTCTTTACTTTTTTGACAGACTATACATAATAACATCTTACAAAAAATTCAGTCTTATCGATTGATTATAACAATTTACCCCATGGCTGATTAGTCATGGGGTAAATTGTCGTAATATGGACGGTAATCTTCGGGAAGAGATCTTTTTAAATATTGCAGGTCTTCAAACTTCCTGGCAGTGATCTTCCTTCGATTTTCATGGAGATTTGGAAGTTCATTTAATGATAAAGGAACAACCGGGGATTTTCTTTGGGGTAAAGTTTGCCATTCATCAGGGAATCTGAGTTTGAAATATATATCACCACTTGGAGTATAGCGCAAAGCTCTTATGTCAGTCACTTTAGCGTCACCTCTACCGCGACCCGGACGTATGCTAAGTAAGTACTGAACGTCGTTAAATTTTTTGAAAAACGTATGGCTCAGATAGGTAACGTCATAAGGTTTCGGTTTTTTCCTAGCTGATCTGCAAATTCCGACATATTCAGCAGGCACGTTTATATCTTTATTTTTCAGGGCACGTTCGATAGCAGAGTGCATACTATCTGCTTCCATTTGAGTATGCCCTACCTCCAAAAACTTCTGCTCGATGATTATGTTGTGTTTGATTGCAGTTGAGAGCAGAGCGTTCGACATAATACAATTCCTATTTTGGTAAGTGCAGCCGTCGCTGTAAAATATCGCAGTAAGTATTTCTTCAGAATTTGTATGTGGTAAAACTTTTTTTTCTATTAAATCTACCCATATACTTGCAAACTCTTCAGAATTCAGTCCACCCTCAGTTTCGTTCCATAGATAACAAAATCCATCTTTGTTTTTTAAATTATAAAACGTCAAATTATGAACTTGGAGTTTCGTTCTATAATACAAACTGCTTATTTTTGACTTTGGTGCCATTAGAACTGCTTGTAAATCGACTGTAAAAACAACCTTTCCTTCATCTTTATCTCTGTCTTTTTCTTTTCTAGCTTCGTCTTTCTTGTTCTGATGTTCTTTAAATTCTTCTGGTGACAAGTTTCCAACTTTGTGCAAAGCACATTTCTCGCATTGATCTTTTTTCGGGAGGTATAAGCTTAAGTTTTTGATCTCGAAAGCTTCACTAAAAACAGCTATAGACAAAGGACGCACATTTCGTTGTCTACACCAATCACCTTTATAGAATTCATACAAGGATTGTTTTGTTCGCCATTCTGGCAATAAATATTTTTTTTGGGTTGTGGCGCGACAATAGTGTGATTCCATATTAGGCAACGAGACTAGAAATTCGTCAAGTTCTTTACGTTCTTTGGCAAAAGGCTTTGATGACAAATTCTCAGCACTAGAAGGTTGAGGGACTCTGTGACCTTTACTAGTGTTTGTAACATTTGATTTCTTGTTTTTCCAATTAATCACAGTCCATCTACCAACACCAAGCGTGTTGAGGAACATGGTTCTACAGACTTTGATTCGCTCGTCTTCTTTCTTTAAATAATAGACTAGCGATTGACTTCTTCTAGATTGTCTTTCGTCATGTCTTCCTCGTGGCCTTTTAATAGGCATCGCTGTAACAAAGCTATCGATGAAGGTTTTCTTCTCTGGCCAACTCATGCTCCAAAATCTTTCAAATAACCCTTTTCTTTCTTCTTCTGTAATTATTGAACATTTAATAGTTCCTTTTTCTGTCTGCCTACACCTGCATCGTTCCTTCATTTTTCTAGGTTCTTTTGGTATCTCGTAATTCCACGTATCTTCCTTTTTTCTACCGTAGTATTTCTTCCCCGATTCTCTTAGTTTTCTATTTTTTTCCGCAAACCAATTAGACTTTTGTACTTGCATCCTTTTCTTTCGTTTTTTACTTTTTTTCGGATAATCACTATCAGACTCGGAGTCAGAATGGAAACCGTACGGAACTATACCGTCTTGATCACTTTCATCTGTTATTTGGTCTTCAAAGGATGATGATGAGGTGGAAGGAATATCATCGGATCTTTCTAACGATCGTTGACTATTGTCATGGTTATGAGGCACATTTTCACTGTTTATTTCAGCAACGTGCATGGTTTCTTGATTCACACTCTCTGAAACTAAAATAGGCTCATTTGTGGAAGTAGACGGTAATATTTGAATATTCTGAGGTAATTCAGGATTTTCTAATTTATCGGGGAAATTAATGTATTCGAATTCCACATTTTCCATCACCAACAACGGGCCGTCATCATGTTGCTGAGGCGAAACATTTTTACTTGCATTTTCTTCACTATTTTCACCCAGTAAGTTGCAATTTTTTTCTGAACTTAAAATAGGCTCATTTGTGGAAGTAGACGGTAATATTTGAATATTCTGAGGTAATTCAGGATTTTCTAATTTATCGGGGAAATTAATGTATTCGAATTCCACATTTTCCATCACCAACAACGGGCCGTCATCATGTTTCTGAAGCGATACATTTTGACCTCCATTTTCTTCACTATTTACACCCAGTAAGTTGCAAATTTTTTTAGCTCGCCATAACTGATATGAAGACATCTACAACAAGCAATATTATTGTGGTAAGTTATGATTTATTGTAATTTTATTGAAACTTTATAAAATAGGTAGGTAAATATAATACTGCTAAATCCCTAAAAATGCTGTTAATTATCTGCAAAAACCTGCTAACTCCCATTACTACCAACGGATAAGCAAGTGATACGAAAACCACGATTTAACTTAGATTTCAATAGATCCCATTGAAAACAAATGTACATAAAGGCAATATTCACTTACCGTTACAATATGACGAACATTAAATACACTAACAAACCGAAAAACACACTAAATTGTAATAATTTACACGAGGGCAATGCTTGACGTCAGATGCTCATACAAAATGGCGGTTGACAGCGGATTTAGCCGCCAAATTTGAATCGATCGGATTTACCAGTTTTACTCATCACACGTTTACGAAAACTTGCGATTGAAGTAGGAAATAGCTGTGTTACTTGACGATGTGCTGTCCCTTTTTCTATCGAATGGCATCAAAATGTTCCATGAGCCAAAAATGGATTTAGCAGGTTTACACTCTAGGCCGACGATTTTATTACCAACGACATAGCGACAGGCTACTAGAAATGAGAAATTAATGTGATGTCTAATAATCCAAATATCAACGAAAATGTATTAAGTGCGGTCGATTCGACTACGCGCGCCCGCTTGAAGGTTAAATATTAGAGTTCATGGCGTGTAACCAAAAGATCCATACTAAAATAAAAAAAGTATTTTTCTCCTAGTAAATTTTTTTCTTCTGTAAAAAAAACTTCTATTCTTGTGGGAAAAATACCGAAGTTTAATTTCCACAGCAATTCGTGTTTTCACTGCAGCAAAACTTGGTTTTACTGGGAACAAAATACTAAAATAAAAATAATGTAAATTCAACCTCATTTAATTGATACGAATATGTTCTTATAATGATGGCCAATTTTATTTTTTAATTGATAAATTATCACGAATTGCAGGTATTAATTAATACATATTAACCAACGCTTTTATAATTGTGTAAAGACATTTTTTATCGTTAAACATTTTTTAAACAGACAGCTGCTTATTAAATAGTAATAACCAACTTAAGGTTAAAATGAGAAAATCGATAGCAGGGGCTCGTAGTCCCAGGATTAAACTTGATATTGCTGTGGGGATTATAGCAACTTCCTGACAGTGAAAATAAAACTATTTTTTCAGTACGGGTTCGATTCCCAGTCGAGATTATCTAAATTTTTTTTCGGGTATTAAAAGATTCCTACAGAGTGGGTCCCCTTTTATCTATTATCCTTTCTTCTTCTTCTGTTCCAAAATTTTTCGTTATATGTCATATTAGCAATTAAAATGGCTATCTGAGATGCATTCCTAGTAAAAAAATTAATTAGAAACAATTTCTACTCGTTTATTGCATTAGTTTGACAGTGTTTTGTTCAACATGAACTTTTAAACCAACGCGTTCCACTTTCATTTTTAAATATATAAACGGGTCAATAACGCGTACATATATAGAACTTACTTGTAAAGCTCGACGTTTCGGCCAAGTTACATTGACCGTGGTCACGAGCAGACTGGAGCAGCGAGTTTCCTCCGTCGTTCACGTCGGGATCGATTTTCATCTACCCCCTTCTGGTCTTGTTTTTTCGAATTTAGCCTACACACAACACTAACCGTATCTTGGACTTTATTTGTTTGCAGGTGCAAAGGCTTTATTCTGCTGATCACTGGATTCCAAGCAGGAGACAACTTAAATCCGTCTTCCCTGTTGAAATTTTTATATTTTCTAATTTCAATAGCTTCCCGTACCATACGGGGAACATAGTGTCGCTCAGTAGAAAGAACCTGAGGTCGGTGGAATTCAATCCAGTGATCAGTGCTGGAATCCAAAATATGTTCAGCTATAGCCGACTTATTAACCTGCCTGTTTTTTACAGCCGTGATATGCTCTTTGAGTCTATCTGCGATAGTACGTTTAGTTTGACCTATATAAGCACTACCACAGCTGCAGTCCACTTTATATACCCCTGGCGTCTGGAAGGGTATGACATCCTTAGGCGTGCCTACATGCCCGATTACCTTTAAGCTTGGCGTATAGATGGTAGGTATGGAATATTTTTTCAGTAGCGTTCCAATCTTATCGGTAATCCCCTTAATATATGTCATGAATGCCGGCTGCCTTTTGACTATAGGATACCTAACCTTTTTATTATAACGCTTAATGTTCTGCCTTTCTTAATAACCATTTTTCCTAAGTATATCCTGAACATGGTTTAATTCAGGCTCCAGATGTTCGGAGTCGCATAAGTCAAATGCTCTATTTATTAATGATGTGGCTACAGATTGTAAATGGCGGGGGTGATGATGAGATGACGCATGTAGATATCTGTCAGTGTGTGTAGGTTTTCTGTATACACAGTGAGCTAAGGTCCCATTTGTTGGACTGTGAGAACAAATGATATAATTATTAATGTGTACTTGGCTTTATAAGGAAAAGGATACAGGAAATTACGCCTGCTATGATAGGGATTTCAGGCTCGCTTATTTATTAGGGCATGTTGATGATTAACCGCAAGCATGTGTCATCATTGCGAACACATGTACTTTGATAATGTCAATATTAATAAATTTTATTTTTAAATGGGACCCAGCGACATATAGGGATGCGTAGGAAAAGCCAATGACGTCTGATAAGAAGAGTTTCCTGTTGGTCATCCGTCAGAGGATGTAATTTGTTGTGTACTTATATGTATTGAGGAAAATAAGGGCCCGCTTTCAAAGGAGTAAGCCTGCAAAAAGTAATTAACCAAAACTATCAAATCAGTTATAACAAAATTTGCTGCGGTCCCATACTGAATCGAATGAGATTCGCAAAGCGCCTGTGAAAATAAAATATTCTAAAAGTGAGCTCAGTTGTTTTGTACACCTATTTGACAAAAAATATGAAGATATCTTGAAAAGTGCACAGTGATAAAGTATCTAGGGTGACAACTTCCTCGAAACAGAATTCTTGGAAATTTTTATAATTAAGTGATAAGAGCGCTGCTTTACATAACGGTTGACGTGGACTTTTATTTAGTACCAACTTAGGTAGCTTTTATATTGTTTGGAACATTGTATAATCAACCTAGTTCCATAATAAGTGGCGTGGATTTTGCTTTGCAGTGTAAAAGCCTATTTATAATTTTTCCTCATTGAAATGAAACAATAACTCTGGTACAATTAAAATACTGGTTTGTTTAGCACAAGTTAAATAATGACAATTATCATAGCACCTTTAGGACAACAGTTTTTACGTTATATCAAAAATAAGTTATATAATCTTTATGCATAAATTAATAAATAATAAATAACATAACTACGACTGGAACTTATTTTTACACTAAGTAAGGAGTAAAGAATATTACGTCCTGAAGATGCTTTAAAAAGCGAAACCGGTTGATAAAATTAAATAATTTAGTGTATAATAATAGTGAAATAAAAGTACAAGTGAGTGATAAACTAGTTTCAACTAAAAATAATGGAATTTCACCAAGTGCCGACGATTGAAAGTGTAAAATCTATATTTTTACACTATTAGTAAGTCTCAGACATTTATATCACACGTTATATAAACTATAACACAATAATACTTGAAGCAAAGAGATCATTTTACAGCAATGACATGATCTTAAATCCTAATTAAGATTACCAATACTTTACTTGACTAAATTTTTTAAATAGGAGACAACTTGTCGAACTGGGCCTGTCTTTATCAAAGTTTTCACGTCGGCTGATTCCAAGTAAAATTTAACCGCTTCGTAGCAGAAAAAATACTGGAAGGGATTAAACAAACTGTGGTACCTTTTTTCCCGAATACTGGACACTATGGACGGAATTGAAACAGTTTGATTCTGGTTAAACTTCGAAATGCTGATGTCGACCACGCAATAGCACGGGGTCCATCCCAGCCCGGCGTTACAGTGCACAACAATTGGCCGCGGCTGAGAGAGTTTATAGCCGTTTTGGAGCGAGTTTTCATGGAGTTCCCTCTGGCATTGTCTGACCTCCAGGGCGAAGCTCACAAACTCGGATGTATTTTTGGGCACGTCGTGGTCTGGCCAAGCGGTGAAATTAAAGTGTATTATCGTTTGCTTTGCTTCAGTCCCATCCGTTAGCATGAGGGTCGATTTTACATAATGAGGGAATTTTTCAATGTTGGTGGTCGTAATTTGAAATTTCCCTAATCTAAACGAAGTTTGTTCCACGTCACTCCAGTACGGGTAGCACTTTTCGCTTCCATTTTCTTTCTTTTGGGTCAGCATCACGATTATCTGTACTTGCTCCATCCACAGCATTCTGTAAAAATCGTAACACGTGTTACGAGTCGGGGCTTCTCCGCAAATAAACTTCTTAGTGTGTTCAAAGCCATCAATGTAGTTGGCATTTATATAGTTTCCCCTATTCCGTTCCTTCGGCAGAATCACTCTCGAGTGATCAAAACACACAACGTGGGGGAACCTGTTCAAACTTCTGTTTTCTTTTTGGGCTGTAAAGGTGCCTTTTACTTTGTCACTGATCACTCTTTGATGTTCTGCATTGATGATTTCCTTGCAGTCGCCGCGGTACATAAGCGCCAGAAACTCGGCGTATTTCAGCTCTTCATGTGCCATTTTGTTTGTCGCCATTTTCACGTTATAAATTGTAATTTAATTTGTAGGAACAATTTGTAGAGGAACCCGTGTTTCCTTCACCATGGTTAGCCAATAACTGAAATAATCAGGAATATTTTCCGCGTCACTAATACCGTTTTTCCTGGTAACCAATGACGACAATCCAGTGTAATTTCATAAAATGTCACTAAATATAGAATAACTGCAATTGTTTCTAATGAAATTAATGTTTCTAATGAAATTAATAATAACAAATTACTTATATTTATGATGGTGGTTTAATGAACAAATGATGCCGCTATATATTTCAGGACACGCACGAGCATTAATATAGAATTACACATGCTTTCTTGTTTTTCATGTATTAGACCAATCACTTTACCGAAAAATTAGCGTTAAAAAACATTTTATGTCAATTTAATTACAAGAATGTAATAAATTTGACTAATCATGTTACAGATAAACTAGATTGAAATAGGTTTTATCTGAATTTTATTAGACAAATTATAAAGTCACATTCAGGAGTCTTTAAAATTAGTAATAAAACACATGCAAATAGGCTTTTAAAATTATTTCGTTATTTACCATGAAAGTGGCGTTTCTTTAAAAACCAGTTTCTTAATGAAGAGGAATGCACCTGTCATAAGTTATGACGTCAGTATGGGCACTGATTGATTTTGTATTTATTTATTTATTAATAGTTACAATTGACAGTATTTGATAAAAATTTTGAATATTATCAAAGAGGAAAAGTAGTAAAACTTTATTTTAAGTTTAAACTAAGGCAAAAGTCCCAGTAACTACTCAGGAACCAGTATCTACTCACTCCATGTATTTGTATATCTGCATTTGTGAATATATTTGTCAACATTAATTAAGAGAGTACACAAAAAAATTTATTATTTTGATTTAAAATATGATAAAAAAAAATTAAATATTCAACGTCTCTCTTATGCTACCGAATATGGGGACCTGCACCTCATGTTTTGTCATCTTTATTTGTTAAAAATAATACCAAGATTTTACCAGCTAAAGTTCTTGAAGATAACAATAAAAAATATTTTACGGCGCACTATAAAAATCTCCCGGACTAACTAATTTCTCTCGTTCTCGCTTCCATGACGTTCTGTCTGCTTCTTTTTTACGGCCTTTTCGATCCGATGCCAAAATTACTTTTTGTTGCGCTATTTCCATGATAAAAACCTTATTTTGTCACTAAAATAATCTATCACAAAACAACACGTGTATCGAAAACAATAGCAAACCGCGTAATGACGAACAAGATGGCGGGTTTTGCACCCGCCTATGTGCAACAAAGCGGCGTTTGCAAGTTGATGCCAAGATAGCGACTTTTGCTAGTGGCAAGTAGAAAAACGTAGCAACTTTTGCAGGAGTACTCGAACTTTAATGTTGATTTGTATAGAGTGTAGCCAGTTTTGGCAAAGTATAGTTAGTATGTTTCAAAGTATTTAAAATTTTCAACCGTTAACTGTCAAAATCAAAAAATCACATAATTTTGAACATAGCGGTGTTTGAAAGTGGACTACTCATTTAAAATGTTATTATTCTGTAAATTATTTGTAGTTATTTCTTTTAAGATTTCGTGACTGTTTGATTGCCATTTTCTCAAATTAAATTTTGCCTTAGATAAAACGGATGTCACCTCTTTGCAAAGTTCTATGGCACCGGAAATAGTGTCACTACCACTAAGATAATCGTCAACATAAAAATCGCATTGAATTGATTTTTTCACGTTGTCGTTGTATACTTTGTCGGCTAAACTAACTAAACATTTTGTCGCAAGATAGGAAGCAGAAGCAAACCCATATGTTAGCGTAGTTAATTTGAACGTTTTAAGCGGTTCCGTAGCGTTTTTACGAAATCTATTCGTTGTAAAGAATGTTAAGGATTTAATTGAATGGCCCGATACATTTTCTCAATGTCACCCGTGACTGCGTATCTATGCTGTCGAAAACGTAATAATATAGACATCAAGTCGTCCTGAACAACGGGACCGACCATCTGTATGTCGTTTAGAGATATCCCCGATGTAGTTTTCGCAGACGCATCAAAAACGGTACGCAATTTTGTGGTGGTACTAGTTTCGCGAGTGATACCATGGTGAGGCAAAAAATAGTTAACGCCAAATGAAAAGTCTGTGTCTTCCATCATATGACCTAAACTTTCATATTCTGACATAAAATTTAGATACAATGTTTTGAAATCTGGATCACGTTCAAAACGTCTTTCTAATGAAAGAAATCTACGTTTGGCTAGATGAAAAGAGTCACCTAGAACGTCTGGATTTATTTTAAGAGGAATGGTTACCACAAACCGGCCGTCACTATTGCGAATTGTGTTTGCCTGAAAACTCTCTTCGCAAGCGCGTTCCTCTGATGTAAGGTTGGTTTTACAGTCACGCCGCTAGACGCGCCGTTGGACAGCGCGCTGTTGGACAGCGCGCGTTTGAACAGCGGTGCACCATAAAACGACATTAGTACGTACGGCGCGTTTCGCTGCTGACAGTCGTGTACAAACAGATACAAAATGAACGGCAATGCGGTTAGAGTACTGGCTATTTACTTTTTATGGAAAAAAAGGCAACAAAAACGTCGAAGAACAGTAGGTGTTGATCCTTATAACGCTACAAGGTTACTGAGAGGCGAACACGTAACATCTTTCTCTGATTTACGAGAAAATAGTTATAAATTTTATAAATATTTTCGCCTATCAACCAGCAGTTTCGACGAATTACTGTGCAAGTTAGAGTTTTCTTTACGAAGATCCAGCATACGTCGCATCCCCATAGCTCCAGTGGAAAAATTGGCGATTACTCTAAGGTAAGTGAAATAAAAGAGTAGGTTTTGTAATAAATGATAATATTTGTTTGGCTTATTTTAATCACAGTCGTATTTTAATTACAACCTAACACAGTTATTCATAAATGCTGATTAAACCTATTTTAGTTAAAATGGTCTTAAAATCGGAATCTTCTCTTTCATTTTGCAAATGTAGAAAAGAAACAAAACACTTGTAAAACCTATATTAATCTCACTCGTTTTTAATGAATAAGGGCATTATTTTAAATCACAGTGTTATTATAATCATTGACTTATTTTAAATCACAGTCTTATTTTAATCATTGACTTATTTTAAATCACAGTCTTATTTTAATCATAATCTTATTTTAAATCACAGTCTTATTTTAATCATAATCTTATTTTAAATCACAGTCTTATTTTAATCATAATCTTATTTTAAATCACAGTCTTATTTTAATCACAGTCTCATTTGAATCATAGTCTCATTTTAATCAGTCTTACTTTGTAGCTAAAAATTGACAAGTACTTGTGAGGTTCACTGGTGTGTGTAGTTAGAAGGAACACCGAATGATTTGTTGGTGTGTCTATGTCAAAGTATTGTGACAAGTTAGTGTGCCTGCTATCTTGACGTCAAGCTAGCAGGCACACGAAGCCTGGCAACCTGACAACTTTGCCCTTTCGGAGCGGCATTGCCTCCCAGGCAGTAGCATTTTGATTTTTGCGAAGTAGTAATAAACTTTTTAAAATAAATCTGTAAAAACTAACTAATATCCTAATTGATCCTCATTATCAGGATTATTTGAGTTATTATCGCCAGTCGGCGATACGACATTTGATAATTCTACTGCAGATTCATAAAGCTGCTGTTGAGGTGTAGAGGTGGTAGCATAGGCATAGGTATAATTATGAAGTGGCAATGTTTGAGTTGTGTAATTATAAGTAGAATTTGCGTTCACACTAGAATTAACATTATTTTCTGGTGATGAAAAGCTAGGTGTCGTAGTCGTTGGAGCTGAAATCCCAATAAGTAATTCTAGAACCTTTGCGCGAAACTGCAGCTTTTGATAAGCACTTAAATTACTTAGAATCGGACCAAGAGACTCAAAAAATGACAAATCATCAGGATTGAGGTTGGAAGGGGAAGTATTTTGGTTAAGCAACGTTATTAATTCGTTTTCAAAATTTGATTGTTCTGATTTACGTTTATTCATTCCACTACGTTTATTCCATTTGTTTTGACTATTTTCTGTGTTTTCCTGTGGTCTATGGAGCTGAGATGGAGTACTCAAGTTATTCGCTGATGTGGCTGTTTCAGTCAAATCTTCAGATACGATAGACTGATTATCGCTTAATGATTCTGTAACTTCATTTTCTGAAATACGATCAAGGAATGTCATTTGGTCGAAAAATAGATACTTCTTGTGTTTTGCAGCGCTTCCAGATGGCGTATTTCGCATATTCCCTTTTGTTCTGAAATAATTATCTCTGGCTGATTTCCATCGATGGCGTATTTGTTTATCTGCAATAAAAACGTATTTTTTTAGGTACTTACCTATATACTAAAATCAAATGAAAATACTTTTTGTTTTCAGGTTTTTGGCAACGGGCAGTTCTTTCTCCGATTTATCTATCACATACAGAATGGGAATCACTACTGTAGCTAAGATAGTAGATGAAGTTTGTTCGACTATATGGGAAAAACTGCGTCATGAATGTGTACCTGAACCAACTACAGAAATGTGGCAGCGCATAAGTGAAGAATTTCAGTTATATGCAAATTTTCCAAATTGTTGCGGGGCGATAGATGGTAAACACATACGTATAGTAAATCCTGCAGGTGGAGGCTCAATGTTTTATAATTATAAACATTTCTATTCTATCGTCCTTTTGGCAATGTGCGATGCGAACTATTGTTTCACATATATTAACATAGGTTCTTGCGGGAAAAACTCAGACTCTACAATATTTCAAGAGAGTTCACTATTTCAAAAGTTACAGAACAATAGTTTGAGGTTGCCAGGTGTAAAGCATCTGCCGGGCACTAATATAACAGTACCACACATAATAGTTGGTGATGGTGCATTTGGTATATCCAACCATGTGATGAGACCTTATGTGCGATCCAACATGACTCATAAAAAGAAAATATTTAATTACCGCTTAAGTCGTGCTAGACGGTACATAGAGTCGACGTTTGGAATAATGTCCAACAAATTCAGAGTATTCCATACTCCTATGAGTGTCAGTTTTCCTATTGCAAAAAAGATAGTTCAAGCCTGTTGCATATTGCATAATTTTATTAGAGTACGGGATGGCTACAACGTTAATCACACATTAACTATAACGGGATTGACTGATCTAATTAACGACCCAGATCATAGATCAGGAAACACATTACGCGATATATTCGCTAATTACTTCGTATCACCCACTGGTAGCGTGTCATGGCAAGATAGATCTGTGTTCTGATTTTATAGTTGACACCTACCGCGAAATTCAAAAATGGAACGAAACGAAACGCAGTAATATCGTCGTGGCTTATTTGATTTACCTACCCAATTAATATTTTTCACTAGGTGACCCGGCAGACGTTGTACTGCCTCAATCGATAAAATTTTCATATTTATTCACCTTTTAAACCTCCTCTGGACTTCCACAAATAAATCATAACCAAAATTAGCCAAATCGGTCCAGCCGTTCTCGATTTTAGCGAGACTAACGAACAGCAATTGATTTATATATTTAAATAGATTAGAATTTCTGAAATTCGCGGGCGGACAAAACGATTTCACTTAATTTTACACTAGGTAATAAGTAGCTAATGTGACTTAATTAAGGTACCAGACTCGTCGGTTACACTTGACAAACGATCTTTAAAGTTAATTTATATCTCTTATTGTGAACTGAACACTAAAAGTGATAGAATGTTTTAATGGAGGATGGAGGATTTCGTTTGTGCAACTAGCGGTAAACATGTATGTAACAAAAAACATTTTATTAATAAATGTTTCTTACCTAAGTCTGTATTGAAATTTTCACCACACAATTCCTTTCCAATTTCTTCCCAGGCTTTATTTTTTGCGTCCTTATTCTTATAAAAATCATCGGCCGGGTCCCATAAACATCTTCTAATTCGCACTTCGTCAATTACTCGACCCGTATCGATGTGATTCATTTTGTACACAACAGTACCTAACGGCACGTCTCAACGGCGTGAGACTAAAACGCACAATGGCCGTAGAAGCGCACGAGCGGCGCGCGCTTCGACCGCGCCGCGCGAATAGGACGCGTTCAACGAACGGCGCTGCTCAAGCGCGCGAATTTGAAACGCCACTACTACCTCAAATATATCCGAACGCGCGCGGCCCAACGGCGCTGCCGAAACGCTGGACAATAAAACCAGCCTAAGAGAATATTTGGTGGGAATTCTATCGAGTTCCCAAAATTTTGACAAATCAAAAGTGTTGTCAACATTCGAAAAATTGCAAAACTTTGAATTATGTGGAACTTTAGTAGAAATACACCCTGTTACTATCCATCCGAGTTTACTTTCACATAATTTTGGTTGATTTTTACCGAGATCAATATGAGTACATTGTATGTTACTCCAAAAAACTTCTGCGCCTACCAAAATGTCTATGGCTGACGGTATGTTAAAAGTAGGGTCAGCTAGACGTATATTCGTAGGTATGTGTAAATTATCGATATTTATTAACGATGATGGAAGGCGTTTTGTTATCTCAGGCAGTATGAGGCAATCAATATTAAAGGAATAGTCACCGTAAAAAGACTCTATAGTGAGATTACAAGACTGTGTATTATTACTAATCTGATTATTAATACCTGTGACAGTCGTGGAGGATGCGTTACGTCGGGGCACGCCTAGCTTAGTGCAAAGGTCTTCGCTAATAAAATTCGCTGTACTACCGTTGTCGAGTAGCAGTCGCGCGTCGCATTTCTTTCCGTCGCCCCCGATCGCACGCACAAACGCTGTGGAAAGCAAAACATGCGAACGCGTAGTATTCTGTATGGGCGATGTGTTTGCGGGCAGGGCAATGTTTTCAAGCTGGCTTGATGAAGGCATCGGATTTTGAAATGATTCTACTTTATCTAGGTGTAAGAGCGTGTTGTGGGATTGGGATGTGGGAATGGGATAATTTGCATTTATTTTCTGTGTGCCCTGTTCGCAAACAATTAGTACAAACATTTTTTTTAATTTTTTTTTTATATCATAAGATAGCAAACAAGCAGATGGGTCTCCTGATGGAAAGAGTCAACCATCGCCTATAGACACCAAAGATGTTAATGGTGCGTTGCTATCTTGTGGCGAGGTCTATTGCCACATGCATAAGTTTACCGGCTCCCTTACCCTCCAAACCGGAACACGACAGTGACAAGCACTGACGCTATTGCGGCAGGAATAGGTAAGGCGGTGGTACCAGACCCGGGCGAGACAATGCAGAACTCTACCACCTAGTAGCCACGATGGTAGTGACACGATAGCCAATCGGTCGCCTCTTACGACCTGCCTGGCAGAACGGCAGTTGGTCTATTCTTCAAAGGAGGCCGGGACCAACACGGCGAAAAAACTTTAAATTCGTGCGCTTTTTTAATGCGCGCTTCAATAGGCAGTTGTCTAAACGACTCGCAACTGTAAAGGAAATGATTCTCCGAACATAAAGGACATGTTATTGTAATCAACTGTTTGTTATATGTTGTAATTTGTTGGATATTATTTTTAGATGTAAGTAAAACATTTTTGTTTCTATAATTATCTGGTTTATTTGATTTATTTATATATTTATTATTTTCTTGCATTGTTTCTATTAAATCAGCCCTGTTGCTTAAAAATGTACAAAATTGGGATAATTTAGGTGCTGTAGATAAGGTGTTGCGATATTCTTCCCAATGCCTACTTGTGATAGCATCTAATTTTAAAGACATCATGTATATATAATAAGAGTGTCCCAGCACTGCGTCGGTTCGTCAAGCGCTTTAAGCGCCCTTATGTTATTTGTGACGTCAATAAGGAAATGGGCGATTCCCTAGAAATAGGCTCAAAATTAAATAAGGCTTGTACGTGATTATTTATTAGCAAACGACTGTTATGAAATCTATCACAAAGCAAATCCCAGGCTAATTGGTATTGATCACTTTTAAAATCAATATTTCTTATAATTTCTGCGGCAGTTCCTTTAAGTGACGCGCGTAAATAATGATACTTACTTATATTATCTATACTGGTGTTTTGGTGAATTAGTGACATGTATGTATCTCTGAACTCGAGCCAACACTGATAGCTGCCGTCGAAGTGAGGTAAATCAATTTTAGGCAAACGAATAAAATTATTGCGTGTCCCACCTGTCGAACCTTCAGATCCCGTCACAAAGCCTGATCGCGCGCCTTGATGTCCGCAGTAGACAACAAGCTTTGAGCGAGCGCGAACATTGCGTGATACTGCGACTCGAACTGGGCTCGAACCTCATAGGCTTCTTCTGGTTTGTCGGTTAACATCTCGATCTCGGTCTGTAATTCGTCGAATTCCGAGTATAGGGCATCAAATTTGTTAAAGCGACCACTAAGCTCAAGGCGTTGCAATTCGGATAAGCTTTCACAACTTTTGACAATTTCTATATAGTTACTGAAGCTTGTTAGCTTAGCTTTCATTGAACTGCGTTTTTTTATAAGCCTTTCCGCCATTATTGCAAAGGTTTAAAAGATCGATATTAAATAAAGCCAAGCAATTCGCTAATAGCACGTTTAAAGGGGCAGTATATAATCAAAACGAAAAAGAAATGCAAAAATATTAAATTTAAAAAAATATTGTTCATAGAAGTAGGTAAATGAATGCAGAAGTATGCGTTGTCTTATCGCTTACCCGATCGTGGACCGCTAAAGAAACCGGCCCGACGGGTGATGATTTGTGAATAGGCACAATATTTTAATTACGTTTAAAATAATGTAATGAAATATGAATAGAGATGTGATAAACGGCTTTTAATTATTAACACGTTTAAACGTTGTGCTTATACTTTTAAACGTTTAAAAAGCGCTTTTCGTTTAAACGTTTTTTTAATAAAAGTTGTTAATCGTTGAGAAGGTCGATTACAAAACGAAGATTTAAGTGAATTAGTGACAACTGGCGAGTGACGGCCGAGTAAAGTCGAAAAAAGCGTTCAATGTTTTGTGGTTTTGTTAGTGTTATTAGAAGCTTATAGAAATGTGTTATCAAATACATTACAAATTATTGAAGTTATACTTCTTTCGGCGCGCTATAAAAAAAAATGATGAGAGTAAAATTTTAAGATGCGCGCGCATCCCCGTAACGCAAAAGTTACAGGTTGAAGTTGCTAGCTAAATCCCTCATTACGTCTCGAAATCCTTGACTATCCTTTTCCAGTCCTTTTATTATTTTATTGTAATTCGTTATTTGCATACAATTATAATCTATTTTTAATAACGCAAAAGAAGTATAACTTGATACACGCGTACATAAGTACACGCACTCATTATTTATACAATACAATTTACTAATCAATCAACTTCCCTTCGTACTTATCAGGCTTAGGACTGTCTGAAATGAATTGTAACCATTATACACTTTTTATCTATAACCTAATATCAATAATAATTAATTTAAACAAAATTACTTTGAAAATTTGTAAAGCGATTCATGTCAGGCGTACTTAGAAGTTCATCGATTTTATGTACATAATTTGTTTTTTACATTATTTACACTTGTATTTCCAATCATCCCAACCAAAGTCCCGTTGCTTTGTATTACATAGTACATAATTATGGTTATTATATATGTTATATTAATTATTTACATTATTATTTATTTACAAATTGCACATATTTTTTAATTTTGTGAAGAATTTAGAAACATCAGTTTTTTTACTTTTGAGGTTGTTAAACGTGATCTCCTGTCTAATATCATATAACCTGCTCTCGAGAAAATTCTTTCACAGGGCACTGATGTTACCACTATATTTGAGTTACTAATAAATGCTTCGTACAGTTTTGGGTATGTGAATTTGTGCTCCCCCCACCATTTTATAGGACATTCTGACCGAGGCACAATGTTTTCGCTGCAGTACATGTTTATTTCTTCGTTAGCCTTTTCTTGGGCAGTTTATGGTCGATGCGATGTTGTGATTTTTTGGTCAAATTTAGCCCACAAGGATGTTCTGGTAGAAGTGGTGGATGTATCCCACTCGGACGAACTTTGTGCAATATTTTCTTCAGAAACGTCTTGAGCATGTAGAGTCGTAATTTTATCCTTTAGAATACGTTGTGCGTTAAGCATTAATGCTTCATTTTCGAACGCATGATGCTTGAAGCGGGGGTCAAGTAAAGTACAAATTGCTATCGGTTCATTGTCTTCAATATTACCAAATCGAGTGGCCAAACCGTCTTTTAATTTTCTTAGTAATTTTTTTACGGGGTTATGTAGATCTCGCTGTAAGAGCTCGTCACACACCGTGTTCAGCCCAGCCGTTAAAACGACAGCTTTACTTGCAACTAAATAATTTTCTGTGCTTACTATGGTTGTCACTTGTTCAAAGGGCTTGAGCACCTCACAGACCTGGCTAATGCAAACCCACTCTTCAATCGGTATTACGGGTAATTCAACGTTCAAATTAGGTATTGTAGCCCTTAAAGCTTCCTGTAAAGAAACAAACCTTTCCAGCATATGATACACGGAATTCCATCGTGTGGGGACCGACAGCAAAAGTCTTCGTGGTTGTGACACATTTTGGGTTGTGGCCTGATATTTTAGAAGTCTTTCTTTGGCGATAGTGCTCCGTTTAAAATGAGATACAGTTTTCTGTACTCTGGCGATGGTGCACGATATTTCTACATCGTCCAAAGCGCTTTGAACTATTAGATTAAGTTTGTGCGCATAACATCCATAATGATTTTTTTCTAGAATTCGAACTGCGGCTACCATGTTAGCCGCATTGTCAGTCACTATTAAATTAATTTTATTATAAATATCCCATTCTGAAAAAATTTTGCGTAGCTCAGACGCCAATCGCTCTCCGGTGTGCTGTCCTTCAACACCTGCACATTGAATCAAGAAACTGTGAAATTTGAGATTATGTTTATTAATGAAGTGGCCTGTTACTGCCATATATGACTCCATGTTTTTCGAAGTCCAACAGTCTATTGTGACGCAAATACTACTGCAGCTTTGTCGCACTAGGGCCTGAATTTTAGCATAGTGTTCGCTGTATTCCCTAGAAAGAATTGAATTGGAGAGGGTCTTTCTATTTGGCATCTCAAAGCTTGGATTTAAAGTAGCTACAAATTCCATAAATCCAACATCTTCTACAATGCTAAATGGTTGAAAATCCACCGTCATTAGTTTCAATAAGGCTTTGTCGATTTTTTTTCTTTCATCTCGTCTTAATTGTCGCGGTAGATATGATGCCACAGTCCTTTGCCTAGGTGGCCTAACGGACCTACCAGCTACAGTCGTGTTTGTGTTAGTATGGTTATTAGAAACACATTCACCACTAGAACCTGCATTGTTAGAATTATTAGTGTTCTCACAACCATTCTCCTCGTTAGCCCCACCACCAACATTATTCTCACCACTCTGCCGATGAGATAAAGCTGTGTCAGCCGCTGGTGCATCTGCAGCGTGTCTATAACTAGGTTGCGATAAGCTACGTGAAAGGAATTCATTGAAAACACCTAATGTTTTAATTTCAGATGTTGTTTGAGATTAGATATAGTTGTTTTATACGATATTTGTTTTTTACATGTATTACACTCAGCAAATTTATCGATCTGATTTTTTTCAAAAAAGTCCCAGAGTACAGAATTGCCGTTTCTCGACATCGTCACTACACTAATTATTATTTACAACACTAATTTATTACCATAAAAGTTTACAGTATTAACAAAAATCAGTTTATTCTATAAATAATATATCAGTTCTTTTATATTATATACTATTTACAATTATTATTTAAGTTGACCCATAAATCAAACGAAGTCAACAAACAAAACACTGAATACAATTCTCAAACTCGCGCGTTAAAATAAACAATTGATAAACGTTTTTCTTCAACAACGTAAAGTGTACTGGACTGTTGAAAAAACGTAAGTTGTCAAATCGTTGTAAAAAGTACTAACCAACCAAAAACGGAGCGTTGTCAGTCCTACACAGATACCACATAAACAAGCAGAAATTAATTTAGCCGTTTAATACGTTAACCAATTAAAATGGGTATCGTTTCTTAAAGGTTCTTTATTGGAACGAAGTTCCTTACGGCAGGCTTGGAGGGGATAGGGATTTTGCTGCGCGACCGAACAGAAAAAAATGTGATAGTAAAACCGTAAGAAAAATGCGTGGAATAAAAGCGTTAAATGAGACGTGCGCAGGCGCGACAGTCGCGTACACAAGCGAGTAGTGCCGTTTAGCCGAAGGAAGTTCGTTCCTATCTGGTGGCCCGCGACACCACATTTTATATTTTATTATGAGTCTTAACGTTATTGAAATAAGGTTGCTTTTCTTCAATCATGATAACATAGTATTTAAATTTTTGTATCTTAAACATAAACGTTTAAACGAAATCAGCTTAAATCCATAAGCACGCTTAGTGGCTTATTTTGAAAAGCCTATTTTTTTAAGCCTATATCGTTTAAACGCCCACGTCTAAATATGAATGCGTGAGATGTATGAATAAGCTGTTTTTTAATGAATTTAGGTATACAAATAGAGGAAAGCAAAATGGAAAATGAAAAATATGAAATATGAAAAATAATGATTATATGAAAAATGGGATGAAAAAAGAAGAAGGAATTTGGAACGGACTCACAAAATATCCTTGTCTTCATCCATAATAATTTCGCTTGATGTTGCGACGACGACGATGATATGGCACATTCGTTGATGCCGGGTCCGAAGTCCAAACGATGCAGCTTGATTATTTTTTTGCCTTTAACTAATTCTTTTTCTTCTTGCCGAAGAATGAAGAATGAAGAATATGTTCGTGTGAGGTTTTAAATGAACCAATGGATTGTATATTAGATTTTAATTACTATATCAAGATAGACAAAAGAGTAAAAAAAAACTGCTCGTATTGGTGGACGTCCTTTCGTGTCGCGTCTGTAGTGCGAATGTTTGTCCTTTTTTAAATATGTCGCCGCGCCGCGCCCGCCCCGCCGTGCCTTCCGTATGACACACATCTGTCGATCCATCGGCGCGAACAAGGCCGCTATATAGTGCGGCTCCCTTTTCGAGAAAAAGATCCTCAATGTAAATATGGCCATTTACGAGACATTGCAATTAAAAGATTTCATCATCTTGAACATCGTTTTCAGAAGAACACCGAAATCAAAAGCAGATACTCCGAAGTGATACATGAATACTTAACCTCTCCTATGCCGGAACGTGGATCCGCGCAATCCCGTTATACTGCCGGAACGCGGATGCACGCTGAAACGACCCATCCCGATTTTTTTTCAATTTTGGGCATTAAGCACATAAAAATTAGAGCGAAAATCGTTTGATTGTATTCCTACTGAGCGAAGTTAGCACCCAATCACGTCAATTCATTCACTTTCATTCCATAAAGTACGATAAATTTAAAAACGTTCGGTGTTCTTCCGTGTCAGTGCCACACAAGACTGAAGTTTTTAATTTCGAGTTGTAGAGTTATATACTGAAAAAAAGTAAGTAAAACATTTTTTTTCCTTTATATGGGTTAGTGTTGTATAGTAGTGAATAAAAATATTAGAAATAAATTCGCAAACCTTCTGATAAATTGCTACAAACTTTGGTACTGACTCTTTGTCCCAACAAATGTAAATTTGAATAATTTTTGTCTTCGTATTATTATTCTACCATAAATGAGTTTTAAATGCAGTTTTGAAGACATTTTTATATATATTACATAGCAATATAACATCGGCAGTAAATACGTATGGTTTTGTGTAAATTCTTGTCGAAACTTGTACGAACCAATTTGAGCGCGGATCCGCGTTCCGGCAATCAGTATAATTTAGATACAGGATGTTTTAAAACTTATTTTTGGCATCGTATGTCGTACAAGTTTCGACAAGAATTTACACGAAACCATGTGTGTTTACTGCCGATGTTATACTACTACGAAATATTTATAAAACTACCTTCAAACTTTGATTTAAAACTAAGCCACTGATAAGACATTTTTAAAAGGAATTTATTAGGTACTAATACTTTGTAGTTATACAAGATCTTTGCCAAGTTCAAGACGTGTTAGATTAAATTATTATCTTTATTTAAAAGCATCGTTATATACGTTATATACATAGATATTAGGTTTCTAAAGGAATGTATAATTTGTTTTAGGATATAAAAAAATGGTTGTTTATCTAGACGCTGACGATTATCTAAACATTGAAGACTACCGCTTGTGCATTAGAGATTTAAGATGGCCATGGAAGGAAACGCACTTTGTGAAACTGAATTTTTGTTTCATGTGTGGCTTGCTTACCAATTCAAGGCTACCTAGTCATTTTTTTTTTGTCGCACCGCTCTTAAAAATACATTTGAAATGCTATGTAAGACAAAACAGTTTTGGTGCTTAAATTGCGCGTTTGCTATATATGAGCACTATCCTAGTGATGAATGCGAATTTTGTGTTGTATAAAAAGTTGTCTCAAAGATTTTAATAAATATGCTGATTTCATAAAACTAAACAATTTGTTTCACTGCTTAATGCTAATATTACTATGAGCTTAAGAGCAATGTTTTTCAAACCGCATGTGACTTGGGGATCTTAGGTAATATGTGCTAGCTATCTAAAAACGAATGCTACTATATTCCGCACTAACAATTTCTTCAAAATTGCTAGCATGTTTTATTGTACCTTTAGGTAGATGGAATCAAGGGAAAGGGATTCTGGAGGGTCGGGAACCCCACCTCCACTAGATATCCCGATAACTATGGCCTTGCCGGTCCAGTTATCCCCAAGTGGTACTCTACGAGTACCATCAAATGAGCGAATTCTCATACGTAGAACAAATGCTGGAACTCTGGAGGTAAAATAATAATTATATTTATAAACATGTAGTTAGTTTTCTCTCTCTCATTCTCGTGCCTTATTCCCAATCATTTGAGGTCGGCTCAGTACGTCTTCCTCTTCCATACTTCTCTATTACTCGTCAACTCAATATTTACATTTTTTTGCACATATCCCTTATACAATCCTTTTATCTTTCGTCGGTTTGCTTTTCCTAGTACATGAATTTCATTCCTCCGCATCACATGTCCATACCATAACTAGCGCTTGCCTCTCATTTTTTCTATAGGCGATTTATATACATAGTATTTGGCGCTACTGTCAAACTTTTTTTTATAAACTCGTTCCGACCGTAGTCAGACCGATACCGGACCAACTACACCACAGAGGCCATTAAAGACGACTATACCACAGAATACTGGAGACTAACAGTAGTCAATCTACATACAATATTCGAGCAACGCACACATAGACACCTCTCACGGATGCGATATCTCGGAATGGTTCGGTACAGTTTGTTCCGCATCAGTATGTATATGTGTGTATGTGTGCTATGCTCCAATAATACTTGTATGGAACATTGACTTCTGTGAGTCTCTAAGTATTCTGTGACTATACAAACTAATAATTTTTTTAGGCTGTGCGAGATGCCCAGGAGACTCGACTTTACCGAGGAAGGGCCTTCGTATTCCCTTGCAGTTAGTGTTATGTAAATAGTATGTTATTTTTTTAAATATAAACCCATAACATGGATTTTTTCTTTTTTTTTAGGATCGAGATGACGAATATTTACTGCCTCCGTTGGTAGAATCGTTAGCGGTCGATTCTGGAAGCGAAATCGACGAATGGGAAAACAATGATGAAGATCTGCGTCGGATTTTAGAGGCGAATGAAGAAGCAAGCTTAGAAGAAGCTGCTGAAGATCTGAATGTGCCAGTTTTTTTTTTATAGAAAAGGGGGGCAAACGAGCAAGAGGTGCACCTGATGGTAAGTGATCACCGCCGCCCATGGACATCTGCAATACCAGAGGTCTTGCAGTTGCGTTGCCGGCCTTTTAAGAATGAGTAAGCTCTTTTCTTGAAGATCCCTATGTCGTATCCGTTCGGAAATACCCCTGCCGGTAATTGGTTCCACAACAGAGTAGTGCGAGGTAAAAAGTGTCGGGAGAAACGCACAGTTGTGGATTTCCAGACATCGAGACGGTGAGGATGGAACTTCAAGTTTTGACGCGATGTCCTATGGTGGAATTCGGCGGCAGGAATTAATCCAAACAACTCGTCGGAACACTCTCCATGATATATACGATAAAAGACACAGAGAGAACCTACATCTCTGCGCAATGCCAAAGAGTCAAGCTGTTTCGAAATGGCCTGGTCGTCAAGGATTCGAACCGCTTTACGCTGAATGCGATCAAGAGGAAGGAGCTGGTACTGAGGAGCTCCGGCCCAGAGATGAGAACAGTACTCTATGTGAGGCCGAACCTGTGCCTTATAAAGTTGAAGCGTTGGACCGGCAAAAAGTACTGTTTCGCTCTGCTGAGCACACCGAGCTTTTTGGAGGCTAGTTTAGCCTTGCCTTCCAAATGACCGCGAAACTGAACGTAATTCGATATGTCAACTCCCAGGATTCCGACACTAGCTGAGGCTGTCAGGAGAGTATCCTCAAATCGAGGTGATACGAAAAAGGGCGTCTTTTTTGCGGTGAACACGCAAAGCTGTGTCTTCTTGGGGTTAAAAGTAACCAGGTTTTGGCGACCTCATTCCGAGACATCGGTAAGTCGATTCTCGATTTCAGACACAAACTTATTTCGGCACTCTTCTACGTGTTCCCGAGAAATACTGCTTCGGCCGGAGTATGTAGCATCACCATTACTGTAATCCGCATAGCAATGTATGTTGCTAATTCGCATCATATCATTGATATGCAGAAGGAACAGTGTCGGTGATAGCACGCAGCCTTGGGGAACACCAGCATTGACAGATTTAAGGTCGGAGCACGCACCGTCGACAACGACCTTGATGCTCCGGTCAGCCAAAAAACTGGTGATCCACTCGCATAATTTCTCAGGAAGCCCATAGGAAGGCAGCTTCGTGAGAAGCGCTTTGTGCCATACCCGATCAAAGGCCTTCGCTATGTCTAAA
Organism: Apodemia mormo; assembly: GCA_036924255.1. Lineage (NCBI taxonomy): Eukaryota > Metazoa > Arthropoda > Insecta > Lepidoptera > Riodinidae > Apodemia > Apodemia mormo. The sequence goes on along the minus strand of JAUPFN010000021.1, from coordinate 2,032,719 downwards.
CTAACTGCCAATGCCTCCCCCTTGGACTCAACTGCTTCCGCCCATCGATGAGTTAGGTATACTAGAAGGTCACCAGCTAAGCGGCCGCGACGAAAACCGTACTGACGGTCGCTAATCAGCTGGTGCTCTTCTTAATACTTGAGGAGCTGAGAGTTGATGATTGTCTCCATAATTTTGGAGAACAAGGAGGTAATGGCTATGGGCTGATAGTTAGACGGGTTAGAGCGATCTCCTTTTTTAGGGATATGATGCACCAAAGCTGTCTTCCACGAATTCGGTACCACGCCGAGTGAATATGAGAGCCGGAATAGGCGTGTTAATACTGGTGCCAACTCTGAAGCACACATTTTTAGCACAATCGGAGGGATGCCATCCGGCCCACTCGATTTGTGGATGTCCAAGGAAAGTAGTGCTTTACGCACAGATGATTGCCGAAATTGTAGTTCTGGCATACAACTATCACACTGCGGGATGGTAGGCGGTGCGTTCCCTTGGTCATCCAGAGTCGAGTTGGCCGCAAAGAAGGAGCCCAGGAGATCGGCCTTCTCCTTTGCGGTATGGGCCAGAGAGTCATCGTCTCCGTGCAAGGATTGAAGAGAGGGCTGTGAGAAATTCCCTAAGACAGCCTTGGCGAGAGACCAGAACGCACGGGTCCCTAAAGGAAGGCGAACTAATTTCTCGCCAATTCTGCCTATGTGTTCAGATTTTGCCTTGGCGATAGCTCTTTTGAAGTACCTCGAGGCGAAATTGTACTCCTTACGTAATGTGCTGGTTTTTTTATCACAAGATGCGGACGCTGCAGCCCAAGCCCGGTAGCACTCCTGCTTGCGGCGCGAAGCCGTTTTACAGGAGCGACCAAACCAAGGCTGAGACTTACCACCAATTGGTACCGCAGAAAATGGAATGAAAAGTTCCATGCCCTGCAGCACCACATCGGCAATAGAGTCAGCGACGACATTCTGATCATCCAGCGAGAAGCACAACCGCCCCAATGGGTAGGACGCAAAAAAACCCATCCCGTCCCAACGACCCAAAGACCACATCCCGTCCTAATCTGCTGACCTAAAGTGCCAAACGCGATGACAGCCTGCTAAAGGAGGCCGTGATAAGCGCGAAACCGGCACTTTACTCCGGATCAGGCAGTGGTCTGACGAACCAAGTGGGACGTCCACCGATACCTGATAATGGTCCGGATGAGAGGTCAGCAGAAGATCCAACAGTGAAGGCATATGGTCATCCACATCGGGAACTCGCGTGGGCGAAGTTACCAGTTGTGTAAGACCATACTCCAAGGCAAAATCGTGAACAGACCTCCCCGCATGATCGGTGGTGCGCGAACAAAGCCATTCGGCGTGGTGGGCATTAAAATAGCCCAAGATCACGATCTCTGTGGAGGGGGTCTGCTCTAACATGGAATCTACAGCCGTTTGTAAATGCTCAATGAGCCGGTCAACTTCAGTATTCCTGCCATGGGACCTGTATAGGCACGCGTAGCTGCGTGGATGGTCGTCGCAAGCTACGCGTAACCAGAGGATGGATAGGTCCTGACCTTCAAGTCTGCCGAGGCGCCGGTAACATATCTTCTCTGACGTATGCGCACATCCTAGCCCGCGGTACAAAGGAATGTTCCAGTTTGTACCCCGGGTAGGAGAGGTAAGAAGTATCAGCCGGAGAAGATATCTGCGTCTCGGTCAAAAAGAGCAAAGCTGGCTTCGCCGTCTCGAGATGGTAGTGGACGGCGTTCAAGTTGGAATGAAGCCACCTGACATTACAGAAATCCACAGTAAGCGTGGTAGGGGGTGCCATGGCTTTCTTTCCCTGTTTGCCCCGGACAGGATTGTCCATGAGCGCAATTTTGCCCCCCCCCCCCCCCCAGAATACGCAGGGCAGCCTGAGCATCCATGACCTGGCAGGAATCCAGAGCACTGACGCTCAGGGGGGGATTCTCCACTGCTGGTGCAAGTGGTACCCCCTGGGGTAGATTCTCTTTTGATTGCGCATTCATAGTATGCGGGGGGGGGGGGAGGGGATTAGGCCTCCGGGACTCTCACAAACCAAACGAAACGCAGCAGCAAGGCTGCTACTTTACGTCGGTGTCAAGTGAGAGAGTGGTATCTCTCCGGGCGTGCCGGCCTATTCAGTTGCAAAAGCAGTATGGCACTACTACTAATTAAAACTAATTTGGTCTGGTCTGGTCTGAGAATTTTGAGGATTTTACTGCTATTGAAGAAACATACCAGGAGCAATCTGGACCTACTATTGAAGGAAATTGTCCCATAAATATCTTTAAAACCATTTGGAACAGGCAGATCATGGAGTTAATAGTTGCACAGACAAATAAATATGCATGGGATATTATAGCCCGTGCCAGTGAACACGAAAATGGTATCACCATGGGTTCGCGCCTTAATGATTGGTTTGAGACAACAGTGGAAGAATTATATCCATTTTAATTTACATGTCATTATGTTATAGAGGCCGTTTAGACGAATATTGGACAACAGGAGTACTGGGCATGCCAAACTTCAGAAAAATAATGGGCAAAAATAGGTTTCTTTTATTATTACGCTTATTACACTTTGTTGACAATGATGGACAACATTCGCGGTCATGAAAGAAAAATTTTTAAGATAGCTCCTATAGTTGAGCATTGTAATAAAAAATTCGCAGAAATATATATTCCTCGCCAAGCCCTCAGCATTGATGAGTCGCTTTTGCTATGGAAGGGGCATCTGTCATGGATTCAATGTATACGAACAAAAGCAGCAAGATTTGGAATAAAAACTTACGAACTCTGCGAAGCAGAAACGGGGTACCTTTTAAAAGTTAATGTATATGCGGGGAAAAATCAAGACTTAGAACAACCGATATATGGCTTCACCAACGCAACTTCAAAAATTGTTTTAAACCTGTCGGAAGGCTATCTAGAAAAAGGACATTGTCTTTATATGGACAATTATTACAATAAAAAAAAAAAGTCCAGGAATGCTCAGAAGAAAAGTCCTGTTTCATCAAGATAATGCCCGTGTTCACACGTCTGTGCAATCAATGGCTGAAATCCACAATTGTGGCTTTGAACTATTATCGCATCCGCCTTATTCACCTTTTCCCTAACCTAAAAAAGCACTTGGAAGGTCAAAGATTTTCGACAAACGACGAAGTCAACGACGACAGCAATAGACGTATATTTTGACTAGGGAAGAATAATTTTTTTCAGTAGTTTAAATGCTGCTTTAGTGAGACGCATGGAAGTACGAGATGGCTAGATCATTGCGTTGTTAGTAATTTAGCCCTTAAAACTATAACTAATATTACAATTAAATATGACACATATTAGTCACACCATCTACCACTTATTATTGAATGTAGCTTTAATGTTGAAGCCTGTAAAATAAGTGTGTAGTGTTTCTACACAAAGGGAAGAAGGGATGATTAAACCTAACCCAACGAGTGCTGTATGTACACGATTTATTAATAATTAAAATGTTATAATGTTCAATGCGAAATGCTGACACAAAAGATTGCGCTCGGCACGCTTAACTTAATTATTTATTGTACTTTGTACATCCTGGGACTCCGGGAAAAGGATGCTAAATGTAACTCGAAGAACTAAAACTTTATGTCCATACGTAACTTGATGTCTCCACAATGTTTAGCCTAAACGACTTTGTGTCACAGTTAAAATTAATAATCACTAATTTCACTTTCACTAATTTTTGGAACCGATAAACGCACAGATTTTTTACACTTGCCACTTTTTGTCACACATGACTGCGTACTGGTGTTCGGAGGAACCAACCCCGATGATGATGATGACTACAGCTGCTTTGTAGTCAAAATATCCTGTCAAGTCCACACCTGTATGGCTAAATGGACGCGACGGGGTTACGCGTGGTTCAGGTAGATCTGCCATGATCTGTTGATGATTCTGATGGCTGTAACGCCTACATCGAACACACTTACGTAACTCTCTTTTAACAGTACGGAGCCCGTTAAGTATCCAGTATTTGTATCTAATGTGTGATAAGGTAAGTTTGTAAAGTTAAAGTATGAGCTTGCTGTATGATGAGATCTGTGAGACGACTATGATTTGATAAAATGATTGGATTTTTTACACAACCCTCTAAATGAGACTTATTCAGTCTCCCACCGACCCTCAGTAATCCGTCATCCTTACTAATAAACGGATTTAAGCATAACATTTTACTATTCCTAGGTAATTTTCTATTTTGTATTATACAATTAAATTCTTCCTTAAATTCTATCGATTGTACAGTTTTAATTATAATACAATAAGCGTTTTCAATTTCAACAGCTGACAAATAACTCTGATGTGGCACATTCTGTTTGTTGCGAAGCCACAGGATGTAACGTGATAGCCATGCCACTGTTGTTGCAATACGTGCCAATGAACTGTATTCATTAATTAATTGTAATATTTAAAGTCTTATGTTTTATAATTGTAGTTGATAAAGCAGCGTTCACATTGAGCTTAATTTCTTCGTTACATGTAGCTAAGTGAGAAATGTTCTTAATTGAATTAATATCTAAAGTGTTAAGCCATTCCGGGCCCCACCATAACGAATGTGATTCTAGTTGAGAAACTGTTAATCCTCTTGTAGCACAATCTGCTGCATTTAAGTCTGTGCTCACATGATGCCAACGTGAAAGCTTAACGATTTTTATAATCTTTTGCACTCTGGTGGATACAAATTTTTGCCATCTGTGAATGTCACCTTGAATCCAAGCCAATGCAATCGTAGAGTCACTCCAGCAATGCACCTCATATTGACTGTCTGTCATTGTAGCCAGAATCTTATCCAAAAGACTTGCCAAAAGATGTGCGCTACATAGTTCAAGCTTAGGCAGCGTTAACTTGTTTTTCAAAGGAGCGAGTTTTGTTTTCGCCGTAAGTAGCGTCGTTGTGCAGACGCCTTTACTATTTGTAGTGGTAATGTACACCACGCTAGCGTAGGCTTTTTCCGAGGCGTCACAAAATCCGTGTATAATATATTTATGAGTTTCACCTAAGTATCTCGGTAATTCAAATTTATCTAAATGTTGGAAATCCTGTTTTAATGTTTTCCAGTCACAAATTATCTGCTGAGGTAGCTCATCATCCCAGGTAATGTTTGGTTCCAACCAAGTTCTTTGAAATAAAACTTTAGCTCTAACGGTAAGGGGTGAAAGCCAGCCCAGCGGATCGAAGATCTTCGAAATGTTAGAGAGTAGTTGTCACTTTGTAAGGTGATCCTCGCTATCTAAATCTACGAATTTATTTGGGAATGTAAATGAGTCTGTTCTAGGACTCCAACGTAACCCTAATGTTTTCCGCGATTCAGCACATTTGTAATCTAGCGAAATATCCAACTGTTCTAGTGACAAGTTTTGCGTGAGCTCTATATTATTACTAGACCATTTGCGAATGTTCATACCTGCTGTGTTGAATATATTAATGATCTGTTTCTGCAACTCTCTAGCTTTCTCTATAGAGTTTTCACCTGTGAGCAGATCGTCCATATAGAATGACGTCATAATAGCATGTGCTGCTAGAGAAAAATCATCCTTATGGTCTAAAGCAAGCTGTTTTAGTGTTCGCAAGGCAAGATACGGCGCGGACTTGGTTCCGTATGTAATTGTTGTTAATTGATATTCTTGAGGCGCAGACTCTGCGGTTTTTGCGGTCGAGATGTCTCCCTTCTTCCCTTTGTGTACAAGTTCGCGCGTCTTACGGGATGGTGAATCCTTTAATACGCTTAATTTCTTCCAGGATAGCATTCTGCTGTTGATTTAGCTTGTCCATCGTATAAAGAAAATATGGAAAGATCTTGGTTGGTTCTGTGGTTTACTCTACTGCGGGACTGCTGTCGTTGTTGTCGATGCTGTGAGCGCTGCGGCTGTCGTTGCTACAGAAACCTCACGGTGCAGAGTCCAGTGAACACTTCACTAGGAGTAGTTCTGACTGTACGTCACTGCAACTGTTCGTCACAGATGTAACACTGTATGTGCTAAAGTCACTGGTATCCTCACAACGCGGCGCGGATGTAGAGCAACTGTATGTTTACGCGACGCGAGAGTAAGGTCCTGAAGGAACGATGGATCAAAAAGGTTGTGTAGTGTTTCTACACAAAGGGAAGAAGGGATGATAAAACCAAACCCAACGAGTGCTGTATGTACACTGATTTATTAATAATTAAAATGTTATAATGTTTAATGCAAAATGCTGACACAAAATATTGCGCTCGGCACGCTTAACTTAATTATTTATTGTACTTTGTACAACAAGTGTAAATGAAAATACGTCAAAACAAAGCCCCGTCATATGGGGAGTAAGAAGTAGAATGCAAATAGAAAAATATACAGAGCATTGTAATCGAAAACTAAAATTAATTGATTTTCCTAGTGAATTTAGATCTTGTAGCTTTAATATCTGTACTAATATCGAACATAGGAGACGTTTAGATATACTTTATCGATACATTATTGATGTTATGACTGAAGCAGCATTTAGTAGCAGTAGTTTAAATGTAAATACTAAATACAAATCTGGTCAGGTGACAGAGTGGAATCGACATGTACAAGAAGCACACAGGCAGGCCAGGTTTGATTTTAAAAACTGGGATGAGCACAACAAGCCACGATCTGTCTGATAAGTGTAATTATCATCCTATCTCATTGGCTACTGTGGTGGCTAAGGTGCTTAATTCGGAATTAGAGAGACATTTAAATATTCATTACGCGCAGTTTGGATTTAGAAAGTGTCTATCTACGGAAAGTGCGATTCTGAGTCTTAAGCACACTGTAGATTACTACACACAGCGGCGCACTCTTGTGTATGCGTGTTTTTTGGATTTTTTCCAAGGCGTTTGACCATGTGTCTTATGATTTGATATGGAAAAAACTAGAGAACATTGGCGTGGATGCACAGGTGTTGCGTCTTTTCAATTTTGGTACGCCAATCAGACTAACAATGTAAGGTGGGCTGATGAACTCTCTGACACATACAGGTTGGAGTGCGGTGTGAGACAGAGTGGGTTGAGTTCTCCTAAGCCAGGGATGGGGAAAATACGGCCCGCGGGCCATCTCCGGCCCGCGAAGCGTCTAAATCTGGCCCACGACCATCAAACAAAAATCAAATTAAGTTTTCGGCTTTCAGATTGTTAATCCGGCCAAATTAGACCAAAAAATAAGAGTTAAGCTACTTAAATTCCTACCTACCAAGCTGAAAATCAGTAAGATTACTTAAAATCCCTATCTTTCCCCTGTATAGAAAAAATATTGAAGGTCAAAGATAAAAAAATGAGCTTTTCGCGATTTTCACAAAATACTTTTTTCTACAGTGCAGTGGCTCGTAGAAAAAAGTATTAAAACATTTTTTGTAGATAATTTAATGATCTTCAATTTTTATCTGAAGTATTTTTATGGTAAAACTTACCGTTTTGGTGAAAATCGCGATAAATTAATTTTTTTGACTTCTTAATTATACTTATTTGACTAATCTTAATGCAAATTGAAATTTCTTTCTTTTTCTAATAGTTATTTTGTAATGTTGCATAATAAATTCGTGTTTCAGAAAACATATATAAATATTTTTATTTCATTAATTAAATCAGGGGTGGAGAAAATTATTCGTTATAAATATAGCCAAAAATGCAACAACTTGGCCCGCCATATATTTTATTTGTAAATATTGGCACCCGAACGAAAAAGTTTCCCCGTCCCTGTCCTAAGCTTTTCAACCTGTACATGAATGAGCTGATCGTCGAGTTCAGTAGTGCGGGCATCGGCTGTTCGGTAGATAATAGCAGTATGAACTGCCTGTGTTATGCTGATGACCTGTTGTTCAAAAAATTCTTTTTTATCTTAATTTTATTTTATTGCTAATCTCAATTATGTTAATATTTTATTTATAATTTAGTTTTAATAACCCATTTTTATTTATTAGCATAAAATATTATAGACTATTTTTGTAAAAAAAGGAGTCTGAAATAAATGAATTATTATTATTATTTGAATGGGAGATGGCAAAATAAAAATATAACAGATTTGTTATGTGTTTATTTTCTTGGTTAGGCCGAATACTTTTCAATCCATCCTCGTATTTAAACAATTGCTACATCATTCACTTGACTTCTAACAACATAATATGGAAAAAAATGTGTTGTATATACGTATACTTTACGGCGTCTCAAGGGGGGGAGACTGGGACGTTTCAAAATTTAAAAATTATACTCCCAGTTGCCCTTTTAACGGAGGCACCGGGGGTAACTGGGACATTATTTTTTACGAATTCCCAGTTGCCCCCAGTGGGGACGATGCCGGTGGGGGCGACTGGGAATAACTCTTTTTGTTTTACATAACACCTCTAATTTTTAGGCAAATCTCCAACTCTTGAATTTCAAAATGAACGTCAGCTGGTCGCTCATATCCAGCAGCTAGAACGACCCGGGTTTCCGGACAGAAAACCTGTTCGTGCCTTAACTTATGAGTTATGAGTTTGCAATAAAATTGAAAATAAAACATCATTTTAATACAAATAAAAAAATGGCTAGAACTGATTGCATTCAGAGCTTTTTAGAAAGGAATCCTATATTATCTATTAGCCATTAGTCTCTTAGTCTCACGTGCATTGGCTCTAAACAGGGAAGAAATTAATAGCTTCTATGACTTACTTACAAAAGTTTTGAAAGAAAATGATCTTTTTCATAAGCCGGATCAGATTTTTATCATGTACGAGACTGGTGTACAAATGAACAAAGTAGGTAACGTTCAGGGTACTAAAGGGACGAGGTCCGTTCATTCTATAACATCGGGAGAAAAAGGTGAAAAATTGACGGTCGTAGCTTGCTGCAATGCAGAGGGTAACTTTCTCCCACCGGTGATTGTGATAATCAAAGGTATTCATAAAAAATATTTTATGGACGGTTTACCTCCTAGTTCAAAAGTGTTTATAAGAAAATAAATCATAAATAATAAATGGGGAGTTGTTTCTGACTGAAAGAACATTTTATCTCAAGGAAAAGTTTTACTCATTTTGGATGGCCACTGTACACATTCTTCTGCACTTGAGATGCTAGAATTAGCAAAGAATAATGGTGAAATCCTCTTTTGCTTACCCAGCCACACAACTTCCGTACTCCAACCTCTTAGACCGAGGGGTTCCCTGAGAGAAAAATTCAAAGAAATAACTGTTATATCCCAATATATATTTGAGAACTTGATGTACGTTCGTAAAAATATTTGCTTGTTTAAAAAAAATTGTGACGTACACTCACTAAACACAAGGAACAAAAACAATCTTGTTGTGCATGCATCTCGTCTCCACAAAACAAGTAACTCTTTTATGGGGCAATGTATACGCTTTTACAATAAACTTCTCGAAACTATAAGAGATCTACCAGTCAATAAATTTAAAAAATGTGTTAAAACAAAACTGTGTAAAAAAGGGTATTATAAAATCTCAGATTATTTGGAAGACAAACAAGCATGGGATCAATTGATCCTCATATCAATCTCATATATATGTTTTATAATAATGTAATATTGTGATATTGTGTATGTATAAAAAATTATATGAAAAAAGACAAGCCCGCTGAGTTTCTTCTGATTTCTGATTATATATATAGTGTGTGGCCGCGTTCCGATCCGATCGTTTGTGACTTAAGTCTTAACCAATTTTTTGTAAGATCTACCGTTTTGGCGTACGGGTGCTGCAAAGTGTACTTTTACATACGTATCGGCTAAACGATTCATTTGCACGTCACCTTGCGGCAGACTAAGCACGCGTTTTATTTGACGTGGTTTCCCTAGTAGGTACAATCCTATTTATGAAAATGTACATATACATATTTTAAATTTAGAAGTTTGTATTTTGATGTGTGAATATTTAATACTCAATCATGTAAAACGGCTGGACCGATTGGATAAAATTTAATACACACAGATAAAATGACTCGGAATATAGGATACTTTTTATCTTCATGTTCACCAAATTCGATCCAAACGGGTCCAGCTGTTTTTGCTTGATGAGTATCAAATACACAAACATCCAAAATATAAACTTTCTAATTTATAATATGTATGGAGTACATTTTCATAAATAGGAATAGATATACTGAGGAAACCGTAACAAAAAAAATGCACTGCCTACTGTAGTTCAGGACGGTGTGGAAACGAGTTGTTTAGCCAAAACGTATGTTAAAGTACATTTTACGGCTACTATACGCCAAAACAGTAGATCTTACAAAAAATTGGTTGAGACATAAACTGTAGGATTTTTTTCTAGTTCAATTTTGTATTAGTATTTTTATCATGCAATTAATGGGAAAGGAGATATTGTGGAAAAAATACTATTAGGCACCATTTTTACAATATGGCGGCGCAAGTAGCAAAGATAAGAGGTGGCAAAATTGATATTCGAAAAGAGCACATCAAAATCTATAAGTGTACCAAGTTTCAAAACTCCCGGTAAACTTTCCAGCTAAGGCGGTGGTACCGAATACCCGGGCGAGACGTTGCGAAGCTCTACCACCCAGTAGTTACGATGTAGTGACACATAATGCCCAGTCTGTCGGCGAATAGAAATCCTATCCGCGAAAAAGCGTCCGTACTTGGATACCGGCTACCTCCATGTGACTAAGAAAGTCATATGGAACTTTAAAACATATTATTCATTCATTCTTCATTATTAGTCTTTACGATTATTATCATATTTTAGCATGGTACGAATGAGACTCAAGTATTTTAAAGCCCAGTTTTCTATCCTGTTAGTTTTATATACTCGTACTTGGAAGCTCTGGTATTAATTTTTGCAAGTATATCTCATCCCTAGCCCTACTGTCACTCGAAATATTATTTAAAATATTTTTCTTTTTCAGTTCATGATACGACTTTACAGCGGACTTGAAGAAAGGTGATAACACCGAAGAAACTTATAAAAATACTGAGGTAAGTTTCTGATACCTTCCATGTGTTTTGAACTTGAATGAAAGTTAGAAAGGGTAGTACATTTATATAAGAAAATTAATAAGAGCTCCAGCTTGCGATAAACATTAGATTATGGATTAAGTATGATTGTTTCTTGGGTACATAATATATACTTTTTTATTTTAGTTTCAAATTTCTTATGAAGGAGAAGCAGAAACCAGCGAAAAATAAATCGAAGAATTATTGATGTCAGCCACTTCTTTTCCGAATTAAAACTTGTTTCAAACCATGGACCACTTGGATGCAGCTTCACAGAACTTGACCTTATAGCTGAAACACTAAATGGTCTGCAGTCTAAATTTACATTTAAATGTCGGCTTTGCAATTAAAAATTTGTCATAAATAGAGACAACTGCAGTGATAACTACCTAAATATTAATACGTGCGCCGTCGCAGGTATTATTGCAATAGGTGGGGGAAAATCACAGGTAAATGAACTTATGTCAGCCATCAACCTCCAATTGTTATCTGAAAAGACGTATGCAGAAGATCATGAACTTTGTAGTAAAAAATGGGAAGATGTTTTAGTAGAATCAATGAACCAGGCTGCAGAAAGGGAAAAAATAAATGCAATTTCTAATGGCAGGGTTAATAAAGATGGAATTCCCATAATAGACGTCATTGCTGATGGTTGCTGGTCCAAACGAAGTTGTAAGAAGAAATATAATGCTCTTTCGGGCGCAGCTGCCATAATCGGCAAACATACAGGACAATTTCTATTTTTAGGCATTAAAAATAAATACTGCTTCATCTGTGCTCGTGCAGAAAACAAAATTTGGTGGCAAAAGAATAAATTTTTCTTTAAAAAACTTATATCAAACTAGATGTTATGCCGCTGCCGTAGCTTTTAATGAAAGAAAAACTATTTCGCGGCTATATAAATCCATAAATAAGGGAGATAGCCCGAAAGGAAAAATAAAACGGTTAGAAAACAAAAGAATAAATAAAAATGCTAAAATTAAGCTAAATAGGAAACCAAAAAAACGAGCATTGTTTGTAGACAAATCAAAACAAGATTACAATTATGGTCAAGACTGCACAAAACCTGACATGCCAATCGATGTTTTTAATAAAATGAAAGAAAATTTTATGGAAAATTTAAAAAAAACTGACAACCAAAGAAGTTTAATCGAACGATCAACTATTTTGCAAAGCGAATGCAGCGAGTGGCTAGAGTTGCGTAGGTCTTTGTTAACCGCTTCCAACTTTGGATAGGTTGTCAATCAGCGAAATGACACAAGTTGTCATAACTTTGTTAAAGAATTATTGTACAAAACTGACATTGATCATGTATCATCAATTAAACATGGCAAAGACAATGAAAATATTGCTATAAATCAATTAGAAAAACAAGAAAAAATTAAAAATTGAACCTTGTGGCATATTTATTGACGAGGAGCTGCCGTTTTTAGAAGCCACTCCAGATGGCTTATACAGCGATGACACTATTGTAGAAATTAAATGCCCGATAACGGCATTCAAAATGGGTTTAGACGAAGCAATAAAAAAACGAAATGTGACATTTTGGAAAAAAACAAAAAAGGGATGGAAATTAATAAAAACCACCAGTGGTACTATCAAGTGCAAGAGCAACTACACATAACTAAACGAAAAAAGTGTTTATTTGCAGTTTGGTCAAATGAAAATTCTCCACTAAAATCGGAATGCATTTATAGGGATGATAAATTCTGGAATGAGAAGATGAAAGAAAAGCTATCATCGTTTTATATATTGTTTGTTGCCAGAATTAGTTGACCCCCGCTACCCTCGAGGTATGAATATTAGAAATCCTTCTTACATTGAAGAGGCTATTACAGCAAAAAAAAGAAGTAAAGAAAATATTGAATCTCAATTAAATGAACAGATTGAGCTAACATCAGACATAGAGAGAAGTGACGATGACGAACTTTCTGACGTAAATATGCCTACATGTACTCGATATTTAGATTTTAGCGATATGTAAATTTAAAAAAATCAGGAACCAAGATCTTTCTCACAAAATGATTTAATACAAAAACAAAATTTACGCGCCAGCTATCTTGGATTTATATTTGGAACGCACTATCGGCTTTAATCGACATCCTCGAAAGTCATGAAAACGATAACCATGATAAATAAAAAGACACCCATCACGTCTGCGGAGTTTTGCTAGTTAATTTAATTTGACCCTGTATAGGTACCTAAAGTACAGACGCAGATCATGAAGAATTTGTATGAATAAATTGTAAACTTTTGATCATAGCCATAAAGACGTGTGGTTGTGCTGATGTACTTTGAATAAAATGGAACCAACTCCATCCACCTGTCGTCCTTTCAAGGAAGGTGTGTCTCCGCGTAAAAATCTTTTAAGCAAAAAAGTATTTTATTCTGTGATTAGACCGACTCACGGACAGATAGCTTAGGTTTAGTGTAGTCTGCAAAAATTTCAAACATCTCAAATTCTCAACTCATTACCGATTTTTTGAAGTTTTGTTTTAATATAAAAATGTTTAGAACCATTGGTAATAGACCAAAAGTTGGTGTACGAAATTCTTCGTGCTCCGCGTCTGTACTTTAGACCAATTTTAAAGTAATAAATGATAACACAATTTACTTTGTTGTTTATATTTTATTTTTCTACTTACACTGTCCGATTCTTAAGAACCCTTAAGGAGACCGCCTACGCCCGATAATCGGTGACCGATTTTTCGTCATTGTCGGTCGAACCGTGTGCATTGCACTATTGAAAACAGTACGTTCTATTTTTCTGATAAAAAAATCGGTCACAGATTATCGGACGTGGGTGGTCAACCTAACAGATAACTCACCTTCAATCTAAAAAGTCAAGAACGAACGAGTACCATGAAACTTCTTAGAATAAAAGTTGATAGTATTATTATGAACGTAAGTAGTCACTGAATTTATGATCAAAATTATTTACGCACCAATTAACGACAAAAGACAAGAAATATTTTTTTATTGAATGCCGTGTCTGCGAATGCTAAGGTCTGTAGTTTTTTACTTGTATTCGTAAATTGTTCACCAAATGGCGCTAGCAGTATTTTACGAAGTATTGTAGATCGGCAAAGAGGGAACGAATGCTCAAGGTTATTTGGTCAGAGTAGCGCCTTAAAGAGAAAACCATTGAAGGACTACCAATCAAAAAAAGGACTAAAAATCGATAGGACACTCAAAAATATTAAAAGTCAAAAATGCTGATTCAATAGTAAATACGACCCAAAATAATTCAATTTGTAATTATTGCATAGTGATTTGTCTAAATCAAAATCCCTGAGATTGGATTCAATGTGAGATGTCACATATTGTGGCTGCAGATGAAACATGTACAACATTCAAAAACTATTGATTGAGATGTGGAAAGTTAAAAACATTAAGCTTGTGATAAAAATTAATGTTAATACCAAAGTTGATTACCAAAATTATTGTATAAGTTAAATGCTAATATTTTATAATAACTCTATAAGTTTGAATAATATTGTTATAATTTAAATGACTCAGAATGAAAACTGTTTAACAATGTTAATTTATATTTGTACTTAATAAAAGTTCTCAGTAAATTAAAAATGACTAATAATTAAACTAATTAGTTAAATAGACAATAAATATTACTTTAATTGATATATATATTTTTCTATCCAAAATAAAAAGTACACCGAAGTTTGTACGAATCGAGGGAGCTGGGGTTCGACTCCCGACAGGGACAAAGATGATAGATGTTTGTATGTCTGGGTTTGGGTGTTATTATGTATATAAAAGTATTTATATATGTATTTATATTTATTAGTATCGTTGACTAACACTCAAAACACAAGCAAATAATTCGCTTACTTTGGGGTTAGATCGCTTTGTGTAATTTGTCCAGCAACATTTATTTATCTGATGACGAAGTTATTGATAAAACTTATGTTCCTGTTGAAAATTACAGAGAACAGAATTCTTTAACATTTAGCGATACATCAGTTATTTCACAGGCAGTCTCAATAACGCAAAACGTTCAGAAAAAAAATAAAAAAATGCTCATAAAATAAAAACTACTGGGCCTACCTAAATCAAATTTTTATGGGACCAATTCGAAACTATTCCGCATCAAACAAAAACAAAATCGCGTAAATCGGTTCAGGAACCTCGGCGAAATCGATGCACATACATAAAAAATATACCGGCCAAGTTGAGAACCTCCTCCTTTTTTGAAGTCGGTTAAAAAGAAAGCGTTGAGTTGGCACTATGCAAATAAAACTGCGAAAGGAGAAATCAGAAAAAAATAGAAAAGGAGAAGAGTATATTAATCAATAAGGTAAAATAGTAGCTGATAAATTAAAAGTATGCAGAATGAAATGCAAGGATCAGTTGGTCGGGTGTAAAGCATAATATTATATACTAGTCTATGGTCGGGTGACACCGTTTAAGTTAGACACATCCAATTGCATATTTAAATAATATTAGTATAAAAAAAAGCTAGCGGTTCTCAACCTAGTTCGAGCTGTTTACTGTTTTCGTGATGTATAAATGTAATCGTTGTGACACGGACTTTATTGATGGAGTTCAGTGCTCAGCCTGCCTAAATCGGTACGACTTTCCATGTGCGGGAATTACGGAAGCCGGTTATCGCAAGTTGGGTGATAGGAAGTTTACGTGGAGGTGCACGGCTTGTAAAAATCCGAGCCCTACACCTGGTAAATCCCCGGAACTTGAGGGCATCCTTAAAGAAATAAAGCTTATGTCAGCGCAACTAGCAACATTGCCAGGTCTGGTAGAAAGCGTGAGAAAGATACAAGAAGAATTAAGTGATTTAAAATCCATAAAATCCGAGCTCATTGAGGTAAATTCCACCGTGGATTCAGTGCATCTGTCTATTTTCTCCGTGAAGTTCAGTCGCTGCAAGCATCCAAAGTGCAGCTATCAACACTGCAACAACGCGTGGATTTGTTGGAGTAAAGAGCAAACGAAGACGAAGAGCGATCACGTTTGAATAATATAGAGATTAAAAACTTGCCATCGAAACCCTCTGAAAATTTATACAACATCGTACACAAAATTGGTGAGTCCATAAGCCACCCGATTTCTAAAGAGCAAATCAATTACATTGCACGGGTACCAACACGGGGAGATAGTAACAGCAAGAACATAATTGTATCGCTACATAATAGATACACTAAAGACGACTTTATAGCAGCCGCTAGGAGATGCAGATCGTTGACAACCACGAATTTAGGATTAAATGGAGATAAACGAATTTTTGTAAATGACCACCTGACACTGCAAAACAAAATCCTGCTGAACAAAACAAAGACCTTGGCAAAGGAGCGAAATTTTGCATTTGTCTGGGTGAAAGGGTGTAAAATATTTGTTCGAAAAAATACCACATCTTACCATTAACTCGGACACAGACCTCAAACGCATCTCAAGTTCATTGTAAGATTTGAAGCGGAATAGTTTTTTGTTTTTGTAATCATACTTTTTATTTCGTCATAACTCTATTTAATAGTGCATACTTTTTTTTAATTCAAAATTATTGCTAGTGAATCTACTCGCAAAGTTTGAGAAGCGTAGGTACTTGTTTACGCTGTTATTATTTACTAGTGCCCGCCGACGGCCGGCTTTTGTATTCTTATCACTTAATCTCTTTGTACCTATTTGAAAGGAAAGATATTTTTTTTGTCCTTTTAGCATACCTATTTGTTGCGTATTAAGGATCCTTTTGGCTCAACTTGTGTTTTATGACTACATAGTATTAATAAGTTAACTTAGTTTTTAATTTTATTTTTTAAATATTAAAACTTAAGTTTTTTTTTTTATATCATAAGATAGCAAACAAGCAGATGGGTCTCCCGATGGTAAGAGTCAACCATCGCCTATAGACACCAAAGGTGTTAATGGTGCGTCGCTATCTTGTGGCGAGGTCTAATTCCACATGCATAAGTTTACCGGCTACCTTACCCTCCAAACCGGAACACGACAGCGACAAGCACTGACGCTATTGCGGCAGGAATAGGTAAGGCGGTGGTACCTGACCCGGGCGAGACAATGCAGAACTCTACCACCTAGTAGCCACGATGGTAGTGACTCGCATAGCCAATCGGTCGCCTTTTATGACCTGCCTGGCAGAACGGCAGTTGGTCTATTCTTCAAAGGAGCCCGGAACCAACACGGGGATAGCATTTTGTTTGCACAATCTAATATATAATTGTATTTTATCGCATACCCTTCCTTGTTTTGAGTTCATGTATTTTAAATATTATGTATTTTATGGTTAAACTGTTCTAAACGTTTTGCAATGGGAGGGATCGTTATATATTATCAGAATGTTCGAGGGCTACGGACTAAAACACAGTTATTTCGTAAAAACATTTTTATGAACTGCTACGATATCGTTTGTTTAACCGAAACATGGCTTTTGGAAGGTATAAATAACCATGAGCTGTTTGATGATAGATATCTTGTATGGAGACGGGATAGGGACTATGCAAGCACAAATCAATCTATGGGAGGGGGAGTATTAATTGCTGTACGTCGTGAACTTGTGTCAGACGCTAGGGATGAATGGTGTACTTCTGCTGAGGATGTGTGGGTGACCTTAACACTCCGACATATTAATCCCAGAGTATCCTACAAAATGCATATTTGTACAGTTTATATGTGTCAACAAAATGTAGGTAATTCATTCTCAACTCAGTTATTGAACTTTTCCGACAGGTTAGCTGATGTTGTATTAGGTAACCCCACAGATGTATTTCTTATACTAGGCGACTTTAATCTACCCAATGTCAACTGGACACCAGTTACCTATGATAGTTACCTGAGTCCAGATAATCTCCAAGGTGAAATACAAATTTAATTTATAGATATTTTGAAGATATGTAGTTTATTCCAGTATAATTATATCAAAAATTTTAAAGATAGAATCTTGGATTTAGTTTTCTGTTATAATAGTGTATCAGTTATAGAGTGCAACGACCCATTAGTACCCGAGGATCTCTACCACAAATCTTTGATTTTATCCGCTAACTTTGTTCAACTTCACACTCTTCGCTCGCACGGCGACTATAAATCAATGTCAGAAAAATTAAATCTAATCGATTGGGAATCAGAACTTAATAATCGCCCAATCGCTATTGAATATTTTTATAACATGCTCTATGATCTAAGAACGCGGTACATTCCTTCCAAAGTTAACAAGTGCACACGAAATTACCCACCATGGTACAAATCCCCTTTAATTAAACTGTTTAAAGAAAAGCATAAATACCACATTAAGTTTAAAAAATATAAAAATAATATAGACATGGACACATTTATTATCCTGAGAGACAGAGCAAAGCAATTAGAAACCGAAATGTTTGATAAATATATACACAACATTGAATATAATATCGGAAAGCATCCTCAAGCATTTTGGTCATACGTCAAAAGCCTCAAACAGAGTAATTCTTACCCCTCAGTGATGAAATATGGTTTGCGTAGTTCCAGCGATGGGCCTGAAATTTGCAATATGTTTGTGGTTTTTTTTCATTCCAACTTTCTACATAATGATACAAACACTATATGATTATCTTATACTAAACGAGTCTGACTTACCTATTGGAGCTGCGCAGGATATTTCAACAATAGAAATAAACAAATCTGAAGTTTATCGCTTGTTAAGAGGTCTCGATCTTAAAAAGGCCGCCGGGCCGGATAGCATCCCAGCTATATTAGTTACTAAGTGTGCTGAGAGTCTTGCAACACCTATTTCCTTATTATTTTCTAAATCCATTAAGCATGGAATTGTTCCTACTGTATGGAAGACAGCCTATGTTACACCTATTCACAAAAAAGGAGCGAAAAATGTAATAGAGAACTACAGGCCAATCTCTAAACTATGTATTTTTGCTTTTTTTTGGAAAGGTTAGTGTATAATCAACTTTATTCAGTTCTTAAACAATCATTCAGTGAACAGCATGGTTTTCTTAAAAACAAATCAACCACCACTAATCTTATTTTATGTAGTGATATTCTATCAAAATACATGTCTGAACCATCTCAGGTAGACGTTATATATACAGACTTCACCAAAGCTTTTGATAGAATTGATCACCTTATCCTCCTACAGAAACTTCAAGCTGCTGGAATAAGGGGTAACCTGTTTAGATGGTTCAGTTCCTATATTGCTAATAGAAGCCAAACTATTGTTTTGAATGGTTTTTCATCTTCTGCTATGTCTATTCCTTCTGGTGTACCCCAAGGTTCTCTGCTTGGGCCTCTCCTTTTCATAATTTTTATAAATGACATCTCTAAATGTTTTTCTTCTTGTAAAATCTTACTTTATGCCGACGACATGAAAATTTTCAATGTAATACGTTCAATCGACGACTCACTTAATCTACAAAAATACCTCAATTCTTTTCATGAATATTGTCGAAGGTGTAAGTTAGAACTTAACGTATCCAAATGTTTTATATGTACGTATACACGAAAACCAGATGCCATTAAATTTAATTATGAAATAAATAAAACTTCTTTGACCAGAGTAAACACTATAAGATATCTTGGGGTAACATTCGACACCAAGCTTCTGTTTGATGCGCATATCAACAATATCGTGAGCAGAGCAGCAAAAGCACTTGGTTTCATATTACGTATATCCTCTGAATTCAAAAATATAAAAACATTCAAAATTCTTTACTGCACTTTTGTTCGTAGTCACCTTGAATATGCATCGCAGATATGGAACCCAATTTACGCCGTGTATATCAATCGCATTGAACGGATTCAGAAACGATTCCTCAGATTTCTTCAATATCGTAGCAAAACCTTTGACAGTTCTTACGCTGATCAATGTCGAAGGCACCATTTACTTCCCCTTCATGAACGAAGGCGAATTGCTGATTTGGTTTTCTTGTCTAAAATCCTAAATTCTAATATAGACTCACCAGAACTATTAACTAATGTCCTGCTCCGGGTACCACAGTCATTCAGATTACAAGCACCTCTGCATGTACCAGTTGCAAAGACAAAGTACAGGGCAAACTCTTTCTTTATAAGAGCGAGCAAGTCTTTCAACATTGTCTCCTGTCGCTTAGACTTAGACTTATTTAACACTAAAATATGCAAGCTAAAGCGCAAGTTGAGCCAAAGCTTTTTTAATGTGTAGTTCTTAATTTAATGCGGGAATGTGTTGTTTCCACAACACTTTCTTTGTTTTTACTTGTGAAAACTTTTAATTGGCCTTTGTAATCACATCATCATATATTATGTTTGTATAACTAGCTGTAAGTTTTCCTGAATTAAATAAATAAATAAATAAATTTATTAGTTCACAGATAAAAAATGTTTTCACTAACTACCGGTCATTAGAAACTCGTGATATGCAGAGACTGTTTTAAGTGATCATATCTTATCATCTAAATCTGTTCGCGTTGAGCAAAACAAAAAAATTAAGAGCTAGTTCTTTAGAATATTCAATGGAAATCCAAGGAAAACTGGTAAAAATTTGTCAACACTGTTTTCTTAACATTCATGGAGAAAGTCGTGATTTCTTGAATGGGATAGTCAAAAAAAATTACTTCAACCGGGATTAATTCAGGAGATGAAAGGAGGGGGGGAGAGGGGGGCAAGACGGGGTACCCATGATATCTTAGAAACAAATTGACCAATCGCGAACGTTTATGCACCTGACGCAGAAACGCCATGACCGAAACACTCGAAAATTACGTTACGCTTTTTGATTTGAAAAACAAAAATAATTGTTTTTGGTGATTTTCATTTTTTTTTACTTTCTTTCAATTGTGTTTACATTGTGAATAAAAACATTTCAAATAGAAAGTAATTTTATCCATATTTGTCAACTATTACGCTTGCAGGTAAGATCTTGTTTGTGTACTTTATTGTTTTTAGCGCTATTTTATTTTAATTTCGTCGGGTATGACAGGCCAAGATGGTGTATGGCGGTACCCCATCTTGCCCGCCTGAAAAGATTTTTAAAGTTTATTTTTTGTAACTAAAAATGTTAGTGATTTTATTGGGAATAAGTAAGTGTCTTATTATTTTATCTTTACATAATGGTGAAAACATACAAACGAAAAACGAATAGATGAAAGTGATCAGAAGAAAGTATGAAGAATGCAGTGGAGTCTGTGATAGAAGGAAAAATGGGTAACTATTCTGCAGCGAAGAGGTTTGGTGTTCCTCAAACAACGTTAGAAAGAAAAGTTAAGGTAAGTAATTCGAGAATACTGTAATGAAAATGCTTTAAGTGCAGTAAAATGAAGGTTCAATTAGGTCCTAAATCACAAGTTGTTTCCAAAGATGAAGAGAAAGAGTTGTGTGATTATATTTTAGATATAGAAAGTCGGCTTTATGGGCTTCCAACAAAAGATCTTAGGCCCTTGGTGTACCGACTAGCAGTAGAAAATAACAAACCATACCCATTTACTGATAAAAATGAAGAAGCTGGAAAAGATTGAGTCCAATGTTTTTTAAGATGCACCCAGAATTGTCTATAAGAAAGCACCTCAGGCGCCCGAGCTGCTGGATTTAACAAACAAGTGGTAGACCAGTTTTTTAATTTTTTTAGGAAATTGATTAAGAAAACGGCTAAACTCACGTATAAATCGGTATAGGTTCCGACTAGTTTCGGACCTATATGAGGTCCTTCATCAGGGCGATTGCGACGCTGTTGCCGCGACAGCGACTCGACGCGAACTGCGGTCGGCTGCCCGCTGCGCTCGTTTTGATGAAACCGGGTGTGTGAGGATTTCCGCCGACGATACACACAGTGCTGTTGGCGCGTTCGTACCACTATTTGAATTATTTTGTGCACAAAATGTACTTACAATATCTCCTACGCTGTCATCTACCATATAGTTGTCCTTTCTGGTTGCGTTCAACAACACAGGTTTCCAAGTCGGCGGCAGTGTCCATCCCTTGTCTCTATTAAAATTAGGACGACGTTCAATCTCGATGGCCTCGACAAACTTACGCGATACAAAGTTCTTTTCGCGGGCCAACACTTTCACCTTGTCGAACCTAATATAATGTGACATATCTGAGCCAAGGATATGTTCTGCTACCGCCGATGTATTGCAGTCCATTTTGCGCACACTACGGATATGTTCGGCGAGTCTGACGTTGATGTTTCGTCCTGTCTCTCCAATGTAGCTTTTGCCGCAATCGCAAGGAATTTCGTAGACTCCCGGGCTATTTAAAGGGTCCCGATCTTTAGGCGATCGTAGGAGTTTTCTTATTTGTGTCATGGGGCGGAACACTGTCCTGATGCTGTATCTCCGGCGTAACAGGTGTCCAATTTTGTCCGTCACTCCTTGCATATATGGCAAAAATACCGGGACCCTTTCTGCAGTCTGCGGCCGTTGTCTATTGGTCGCATTTGCTAGCCGTAAACTTTGTCGCCAGTTATAGCCATTATACTCTAGCACCTGCCTTACATGTGTCAATTCCGATTCTAGGAGTTGAGAATCGCATAGGCGAAGTGCTCGGTTAATAAGAGTACGTGGCACTGAAGACAGGTGTGACGGATGATGATGGGAATCCGCTCTCAGATACCGGTCAGTGTGTGTCGGTTTCCTAAAGACCGTGTGTATCAAATTTCCGGTAGGTTCCCGTTTTACTAATACATCCAAAAATGGGAGAGTTCCATCTCTTTCCTCCTCTATAGTAAAAAGTATTTTTGGATGCATATTGTTCAGATGATCTAAAAATTGCGTCACACCCTGTCTGGAAACTATGGCAAACACGTCATCTACGTATCTCCACCAGTGTCTTGGTTTATAAGGCGCACTTCTCAACGCTAACTCCTCAAAATATTCCATAAATATGTTGGCCACAACTGGTGCTATTGGTGAGCCCATTGCCACTCCATCCATTTGCAGGTAGAAATCCCCCCGCCAGAGAAAATAGCCACTCGTAAGGCAAAATTCTATTATTCCTAAGTACTCAGTAGGTAAATTGTTGCTTAATAACAATTGTTTTATTATATTAATGGTCTCTGCTACTGGTACATTAGTGAATAATGATGTCACGTCAAAACCGACCATTATCTCGTCCGGCTGGATTCTGACGTCTTCCAACAAATGAATGAAATGTGTGGAGTCTCTTACAAAGCTTGATGTTTTTCCTATTAATTTTTGCAAGACGCTTGCCGTGTGACGTGAAGTTTTGTAAGTCGGTGAGTCAATTTGACTTACAATGGGGCGTAGCGGCCAGTTGGGTTTATGAATTTTTTGGCAGTCCATATATTTTAGGAGGTGTTGGGTTCACAGGACGTAAGCGTTTTCTCTCTTCGTCTGACAGTGTGGACAAGATCTTGTTAAATTTAGAAGTAACACGAGTTGTAGGATTGTAGTTTACCTTTTTATAAGTTCCGGTATCACTAACTAGCTGTGTCACTTTCTCTTCATAATCCTTTGTATCCACTATGACTGTGGCGTTACCTTTGTCAGCCGGTAATACGAGAATATCAGGATTTTTACGCAAAGCCATCAATGCCTGGAATTCCTGCCTTGGTATGTTTGGTTTTGAAACCTTATGTCTGCGTATGATAGCAGATATATCTTGCCTAAGGCACTCCGCTTCCGGCCCCGGCACCCTGTTGCGCATAAGACAGTTCTCGACGCTTGCGATTACTGACTCTACCGGAACTTTATTTGGAGTAATTGCAAAGTTTAACCCCCGTGCCAGCGCTTTCTGAGCTTCCACTGATACTTCATGTGATGATAGGTTGACCACATTATTTTCCGGTCTATACGAGCAAGGTTGTTTCTCACCACTAAAAATTTTGCCTTCATTTTTTTTTTAATAGGCGCTTTAGTTTCTGGCCATGAATTCTTATTGTTTCCAACCTTATTGCTTCAGCCCTTATGAAAGTCATCGCATCTACACACTGCCATGTATCTAAACCAAGAACTCGTGACAATTCCATATGTAACATAAAAAGATCTTTGTTTACATACGCGATATTACGACGGTAGTCTTGAATAACCCGCCTCAGTATTTTGTTATTTGTGGTATTAAAGAATTCTTTATAATCCCGAAAGCACTTTACTTCTTTAACTCGCATAAATTTCGGTATCACATCACTATCACGACACTGTATCACAAACTGCAGTCCACATTCGAGTTTGCTACGTTTTATTCTTAACGCCGCGAACCGTTTTACTTGCGTTTGACAAACCTTGCCGTATTGGTTAGCAATAAAATTATTTAAACTTTCGTGAGACATTATTTACTAAATAATTGATTAAGAAAACGGCTAAACTCACGTATAAACCGGTATAGGTTCCGACTAGTTTCGGACCTATATGAGGTCCTTCATCAGGGCGATTGCGACGCTGTTGCCGCGACAAAAGCTACATTGCGATTGCGGCAAAAGCTACATTGGAGAGACAGGACGAAACATCAACGTCAGACTCGCCGAACATATCCGTAGTGTGCGCAAAATGGACTGCAATACATCGGCGGTAGCAGAACATATCCTTGGCTCAGATATGTCACATTATATTAGGTTCGACAAGGTGAAAGTGTTGGCCCGCGAAAAGAACTTTGTATCGCGTAAGTTTGTCGAGGCCATCGAGATTGAACGTCGTCCTAATTTTAATAGAGACAAGGGATGGACACTGCCGCCGACTTGGAAACCTGTGTTGTTGAACGCAACCAGAAAGGACAACTATATGGTAGATGACAGCGTAAGAGATATTGTAAGTACATTTTGTGCACAAAATAATTCAAATAGTGGTACGAACGCGCCAACAGCACTGTGTGTATCGTCGGCGGAAATCCTCACACACCCGGTTTCATCAAAACGAGCGCAGCGGGCAGCCGACCGCAGTTCGCGTCGAGTCGCTGTCGCGGCAACAGCGTCGCAATCGCCCTGATGAAGGACCTCATATAGGTCCGAAACTAGTCGGAACCTATACCGATTTATACGTGAGTTTAGCCGTTTTCTTAATCAATTACTTAGTAAATAATGTCTCACGAGTTTAAATAACTTTTTTAGGAAATGTCTACGATGATCGCATCTATAATTACGATGAAACCGGTATATCAATTGTGCCCAAAACAGAGTCAAAGTACAATAGGCGACACACTGACGTCACCTCGAAAATAGTCGAAAAAGGTTCCTAGGACCTCAAAACGTGGACCTAGTTTTTGAAAATCGGAGCAAAATAAGTAACTTCCTTATCTACATACATAGCGGGAAGTTGAAAGGTACAAGTGTATTAATAGATTAATATTGTATTAAAATGGAGTGAATGAAAATGAATTAAATGACTTAAATCTACCACGCCAAAGTAGCATTTTAACTCGTTACTTTTATAATAGATGGCGTTAGTAGTCATAAAATTCTCATACATGTTTATTCTATTTTTTTTAATGTTTATAAAATTATATTTTAATGGTAGATCATATCTAGACATGAATTTAAACTATCACGTCAAAGCTCAAACCTAAAAGTGCGATACTTTTTCAGTAAAACGGTACCACAAAAGTGCACAGAAAGTCCCCTAGTGTAGGGCTCGCTTCGCTCGCTTTTTATTAAATTAGATTGGCATATTTTGGAGTCGTGTTCAACAAGGTGAACCTTATACTTTTTGTTTTTCAATAAACGCTTACAGCTGGCGAAGAGTTCCGAGTTTGTGACATGAAGCGGAAAGCTGGAGGGAGTCGTACAATCCAACATATTTTTGAGGAAATTTCCAACATTCCCTTACAATAAGACTGAAAAATAATCAAAGAGAAGCATAAAGGTATGTTGTCATTGTTACGCTATATAGATCTCATATACGATGATTTCTACAACAATGTATATTATAAAATCAAATGATATAATCGATACATTACATATTGGTGACTTCGAATCAGATGCAGAAGTTAAATATTAACAAAATTTCATTTTATTCTTAATTTTATATTAAAACAAGAAGTGTTTAAAATCTTTTCAATACAACAATAGAGTCATGAAGCGAAGGATAGAAAATATGGGCCTCCTTAAATAGCCCAATCGATTCAGTTAGACAAATTTATCCTTGATAAGCAGGGTCTGATTATGAATATAAGTTGCAAATTTAGATTCAAAATTATTTGAGGAGTTCGACTCTCAATCTTTGCGTGAGTCCTTTGGAAGGACTATGTATTGAGGACCTTAATTTTGACAACTTGTCAGGTCAGAATCCGAGCAACAAAGATGCAATGAGCCAGTGAGAACAGATGTTATAATACAACCCAAACAAGATAGCACACAGAGAGAACCAAACTAGACCTTCCTGAGATTATAACTTCAGATGACAGATTAGCAGTAGCTGTCGCGCTGTTCTTCTTCTACTTCGTTTTGTAGCGACAGCAGATTAGGTAATAGTGTGGTACTTTTATTAGACTAAATACATGGGGGCATTAAATTTTCAATTTTTAAACTAACTAGGCACTCTTCTTTTAGACTAATAATTTGATTTTAATTGTAATACAGGTTTTTATGTACCCCGGCTATTTATTCGAGCTTTCGCCAATTAAAATGTCCGTCGATCATTGGGGAAACGTGCGCGTGCCGTTAACACTTCCACCTATATAACGCGCAAAATCATAGCGTTCAGCGTAGAGCGGTTCGAATCGTTGATGACCAGGTTATTTCGAAGGGGCTTGGCTCTGGCATCGTCCAGAGACGTAGGTTCACTCGGGTCTTCTAACGTATTTATCATGGGGGAGTATTCCGACGAGTTGTTTGGATTATTTCCTGTCGCCAAATTCCACCATCGGACATCGCGTCAAAATTTGAAGTTCCACCCTCACCATCTCGATGTCTGGAAATAGTAACCGTGCGATTCTCTCGACCCTTATTGCCTCGCACTATTCTGTTGTGGAATCAATTACCAGCAGGGGTGTTTCCAAACGGATACGATTTAGGGACCTTCAAGAAAAGAGTTTACTCATTCTTGAAAGGCCGGCAACGCAACTGTAAGACCTCTGGTATCGCGGATGTCAATGGGCGATGGTGAGCATTTATCATCAGGTGCTCCTCCTGCTCGTTTGTCCCCTCTTATTTAAAAAAATACATTCATAGCCTTCACATAATAAAACACAAAGTAGTAATAACAAAGAATTTTAATAAAGTATGTTACATTACCAGATATAATATTATGTACATTTGATACAACTTTCGTCGATAAAACTATACTTTCGTTTTCCAAACCGATACTAAATGGCACGATCCTACGAACACTGCGACGGTGACGACAAATTCAAAACATATAATAGCTAATTGACTGACTGATGTAATAATAATTAGTCGTACTACTGAACGGACCGGGCTATGATTTCATAAACACATGACCTTCTTCAAAGATAATAAATTCAATCTATAAGGAAGTGTATAGACCGTGTCCCAGGAACAAACTTTTTTTTATTAATAACAAGTTGAATTTTTGTTAACAGCTTAGTTTTGACGAGAAAACCATATTTTCTCTCTTCGAAAAATCTCGAATCGGGTAACTAACAAAGTTAGGGGGCTTCGAACATTTAAATTCGATGTAGGAAAATATTTTATTATTAACAATAATTATATTTTGCTTTAATCGCTTATTTTATGGAAAACACGAACTTTTGTCCTACACATTCGATGGTTTTTCTGACGAGTCCTCCACTCTAAAGATTCGGAATTATGAGATTTATTATATGATATTAATCAATTTAAAAATAACCTAATTTTCTCACAACAGCTTGTTATTTATTATTATATTTCAAGGGTAACATTACCCTATACGTAAAGTGGAAAGTTTTCTTAGGTCGACACTCTAAACTTCTTTTTTATCTATTTATTAGTTACCTGACTCGAGATTTTTCGAATATAAAAAAGACGAACGCCTCATCAAAAGAAGCTGCTCACAAAAATTCAGTTTGTTATTAATAAAAAAAATGTTCCTGGAACCATGGTCTAACCGTCGAATAGCATATTATCGCGAGCAAAGCGGATACATTTTCCGATTACGTTCTAAAACCACTGGGTTCATAATTGATTATAGATGAACAACTTATATTTTTGAACGCGAATACATAAAAAAAAATGAAAACCTAAATCATATTTATTGTAAACTAAACAACAAGTCGTTTTTCGTCTGCAACCTAAATACGATATACATCACTTCACGTAAAATATGCGTATGCATTAACTTTTTTTAGTTGTATGTGAAACGAAGCAGAATGGACTTAGTTAATTTCTTTTTAACATTGCATATCAAATCTAAATATTTCCTATGACCGTCGCAGTCTAATAATGGGTACAACGCTTGAGGCACTCAGATTTCGTTACACATAGCATTTAGTTTTAAATCAGTGGTTTTTTTATCATCTAAAATACTTAAAATATTTTCGAGTTTTCCCACTTTCTCAATAATTTAAGTGAACTTACACGTTTCACAATCTACAATTATTCATCCACTTTTTTAACTCTGCATTTATTAAATAATAAAAAAACTAATAATATTCATCTCGATGAATCCTTAAAGTTAAATAAATAACAAATTTAACTAGCATTAATTTACAAATAAGCCGCAATGAGAGATAATTTATGGAATGATAACTATTCAACAAAAACTAATCAGAATATTTTCAATTGTATCAGACTTAATTTACGCGAAATTTATGATAGATAAACTTATATGTTTATTTAGCGTATGTGATAATTATATATATATCTATAGTTGACAATTTTTCGCCGATAATTTTATGTAGTCATAAATACACACAAGAAAACATTGCACAAGGCTTTTCCAATTAGAGAAGGTTGTACGGCCTTAAACAATAATAAATAGTAAGTACGAATGGTTAAAACTAAAAATATACTAACTCTAAACAATATGAATTATCAACAACGAACGTTATAATTAATATTTACTAATATTAATCACTGTACAATATGACATTAGGAAACTATTTCTTATGAATAATTTGAATTTACCATTTTCAATTACCAATCACAGAATTATGTCACACTTAACGGTAAATATGTCACACAACTGTGTTAAGTGCAGTACAAAATAATTTCTTGTGAGTGTCAGCATTCACAAGTGAAATATCTACCCCGTAATATGATGGTAGGAGTGTAGCGTGTGAATTTATCGCAAATATAAGTGCGGTGCACTTGCTATAACATAAACGTTTGTTTGGCCTGCTAGTAACATATTGCGGTTACTTCGTCCTTTATGGACCGTCGACTTTGTCAATTTCTGATTTCCGTTTTGCCAGGCAGGTCGCAAAAGGCGACCGATTGGCTATTCGAGTCACTACTAGGTGGTAGAGTTCTGCATTGTCTCGCCCAGTCTGGTACCAACGCCTTACCTATTCCTGCCGCAATAGCGTCAGTCCTTGTCGCTGTCGTGTTCCGGTTTGGAGGGTAAGGTAGCCGGTAAACTTATGCATGTGGCATTAGACTCCGTCTCAAGATAGCAACGCACCATTAACATTTTTAGTATCTAAAGGCGATGAGTCTCCTGATGAAAAGAAACAGTCATAGCCTATATACTAAATACTAAAGATGTTAATGGTGCATTGCTATCCTTATGGTGGAGTCTTATGCCACATGCATAAGTTCATTAGTTTACCTACCACCAGGGGTAGGTAAGGCAATGGTACCAGACCCGGGTTCACTCTACCTGGGTGGTATAACCACCTCGCTGGTGGGGAAGTGATATTACCATAGTAGTAAAATGACTAGCTAAGTCACCTATAAAGAGTAAACTCCACAGCACACATTTTTTTAAACAATGTATCTGTTACTAGTTAGCAGTGTATTGTCAATTTTATATCTGGTGTGGAGTATTTTTTCTTCATATTTTTTTAAAGCATTATTATTATAAGACAAATCATAAGATATATTATAGACATTATCCAAATGTTTACCAAAATCAAAAATATATAAACAATTAATAAATTAATCGCCTCTGTGGTCTAGTGGTCCAGCGTTGGCGTTGACCACATGAGGTCCCGGGTTCGATTTCCGGGTCGGGCACATTAAAAAAAAAAGTGTTTTTTCAGTTTTCTGAGAAACACAAAGTTGCCCGGGATTGGAAAGTGCCCGGTTGGCGATAGGCTTGCCACCTATCACATTTGTGGGACCAAGTATCTTCGGCTAATCGTGGGTGCACTTGTTGTACCTCTGCCTACCCCTTCGGGGATATGGGCGTGAAGATACTTTATTAATAATAATTTACAATAAATCGTCACAATAAGCTTGTTTTATGGCATCAAACTTTTAAGCAAATTATAAATCAGCATGGTGTCATAGAACGTGTGCGCGCCATTGAAGCGTCCGCCATTTGCTTTATGTTATGTGTTTTACAAGCGAAGCACACAATGAGATGAGTTCGTCAAGTTTCATTTTTACGTATAGTGCATCAGGTTTTACTCACAATCGGTTGTAATCTCCTTTTTCTTTACTCATTTCCATCGAAGGAGATATTATATAAACTATTTTTGTGATACAATGTTTTTTTTTCTTTTTGTAAAATCACAAATAAGTATAGCCTTAAAAATTGTTTATAGGAATTATGTAATGAATTAAATGTTGTATTGGACTGAAGAATAGGAATAATTGTTAATTTAGTACAAGGACTGTATATAAACTAGAAACTTAATGTAAATCATAAACGATATAAGAACAATGTGTACAATAATATAAACTTATCATTGTAGTGTTATAAGTATGTACATAGTTTGAGTTTTATACTGTGTAATTTAACACAATTCTGTAAGCTAAGCGCACATATTTTAGTCAATACGCTCATTTACATCTAACTATTAATTTCAATAAAAACAGATTAATGAATATGAATGTCTTAATACTGAATAATGAACAAATTAACGGTAAAAATTTACACAAGCTAATTCACATATTGTTTTATAGTAATTTACAAACTAATGCACACGGAACAACTTATCCTACTTAGGTATTTTAATTTCAACATTCAAGATACCGACAGTGATGATAATTTTTATTTTCTTAGAAATATGGAGATCACAATGTAGAGTTATCGCTTTGAATTTCAGGATTCTATAAGTTCATATGTCAATGCAGTTTACGTTCTTTAGTGGATAACTTAGGTAGTGGATTAAACGCGATGGCTAAAGACATTTCAGAGGGATTCCACCCTAATGTCGCCGCCGTATATGATATTTGAAAATCGTCGTCTTGACACTTGGCTTTAGCCGGAGTACATCGCAGATCCTAAATACTTTAGGTTGTCAAGTTCATAAAAATATACAATTTGCTAAGAGCGTTACTAATTCCCAAAGGTAAGGTGAGGCTGCAGCTTGCTGCGAGCGGTGCGGGATCACGAGCTCCGCGGGCACGACGAGTAGAAGAGGATGTACGCGGCGCTGGACTTGACCTCGCTGGCCGGGATCTCCGTCACCAAGTGGTCGTCAAATTTGTACCACCTGCGCACCACCCAGCGTCACAACTCACACCGGTCTGCCATATCACCATCACATGCATACAACCGGCTTCCATCTCATTCATAACATTCCATACATACCATAGAGGCCATTCATAGATTACGTCACACAAATTCTAGGGCTTTTAACCCACCACTTCTCCCACCCCCTACCATCCTTAACCCGCTTCCTTAGTTTGATTTCACATATTCAATTTTATATTTATAAGTAATTATATTAAAACAAAAATGTTTCTAAGTTTTCACTCACCGACAACTTAAACCTCGCCTTATAAACCTTATAAATATCATAGATCTAATTTTTATTTAATCTTTGGCTTACATATGATTTTAAAATTTTACCATGTGACATCACAAAGCTGAACCTCTAGCTGGCAGGGGAGGGAGGTATTCCATGTGACGTCACAAAACTGAATACCTCCCGTATTCAGTTTTGTGACGTCACATGGAATACCTCCCTCCCCTGCCGCTAGTTCCACAATGTCACATGTCGCCGACTCCTCCCTCTTAGTGTGTGGCGTAATATGATGGCCCCTTATCCAATTCATTTTAAATGCTTCGTTGATATTGGCATTATACATGGTTACTTTTAAAAGTCCGGCCAAATTTTCAGAGGCTGTTAAAAATCGATAATATATTCGATTTGTGAAATAAAAAAATAATGAAAAAATCAAAATTTAATTTTTATTTGACACAAAAACAAAACGCATGAATTTAATTTCAATTACGCAAAATTCGAACAAAAATATTTTAGTGCCTTCGACCAAATAAATGTACTTTGAGCGACAGATTACATAATAGTTACTATCGTAATTGTAGGCAAATGTAAATTTACACACTGCCAGTTCTGCAGAGTTCATTCACAAGACTCGGTATTCACACATCCAATTCATAAATTTTGTGGGATATTTTTAAACGAATATTTTTATATTATCTTATAATAATTTTACAATAATAATTAAAACGCACTTCCAATTCAATATTTAGTTCCTAATTTTAAAATTTGGTCGAACCTTTAAAAGCTACTCTGTATAGTATACACAAGTTGTCTGGTAAAAAACTGTACATATTGAAGAAGGATGTTCAGTGCTCGATTCTAATACCGAATAAATAGGTACTTAAAGTTTGACCGAATTATCCAATAAAAATTTTTTAGTACAGACACCCGTGCATAGATATCAAAATTTATTGTTACAAACAGCGATTTGCCGCAGCGTTAAATGTCGGCCTATGCGCGCATCCATTTCTCGTGTGATGACTATAATTTTTCATTTTTCCCTTTTTATTGGTTAAATATGAACATTAACTAGGAGGGCCGTTTGAAAAGTCCGTGCAAAAATGAAAACTGATTTTTTTAGTGCTCCTTACCTCACACAGAAAAAACGGAACCCTTATAGGATCACTTCGTTGTCCGTCTGTCCGTTAGTCTTACCAGTCAAAATGTTAATGCTTTTAACCAAACATATCAAGTCGAAAGACAAAGATTCAAAAACAACAAGATTCAAAAGTGTTTTTATGTTTTACAAACGCTTCATAATGTCTTTACTCTTTGTGGCATAAACTCATCCACTTATGGGTATCCTCACAGGTGGTTTGAGTGAAACATGTCAATGGCGTATTTAAGAAAAATTATCAATGGCACCTTGAAGTCTTAGTCACTTCGTATTTTTGCGATATTTACTTATTGAGATCGATAGAATGATCTACACATCATACGTCATTTATCACTCCGAGATGAACATGCCCTAAGGAGTAGAGGCATTATGAGTAATTTGTAAAATTTTAAAGTGACATGCAAAATGTTGATTTAATTTATGTCAAAAGATTATTAATAAAAATGTGCTATATCAGATCATAATCCTTTCTAAAGAATTTTATTTAGAATAGATATAGACATAATCTAGAAAAATGCCACCGTAAAGTATATGTATACTATTAAGGGATGCAAATCATTAATGAAATTTATAAAAATAAAGGCCCTTGTATGCTGCCTTGTGGTACGCCATACTTTGATATTGTCTATTAGTCTGGTAATGGTAATAATCTATATTAATATTATAAATGTGAAAGTTTGAATGTTTGGATGGATGGATATTTGTTACTCAATCACGCAAAAAGTACAATACAGATTTGAATGAAATTTGGCATATAGGTAGATAATGACCTGGGATAGCACATAGGCTATTTATCCCGAAAAAATTAGGTAATCCCGCGGGATTCGCTAAAAACTTTTATAACGCAGCGGGCTGCACGCTGCAGCTAGTATTATAAATGCGAAAGTTTGGATATTTGAATGAATGGATGTTTGTTACTCAATCACGTAAAAACTACGGAACGAACTTGAACGAAATTTGGCACACAGGTAGAAGATAACCTAAAATAACAATAAGCTACTTTTTATCCCGAAAAAATTAGGTGTTCATATTCTATTCTATCTTATATCTTGGATAGTTTACAGTTTATTAAACCCATCAAGCTGCAAGACAGTTTGTTGGCGGGGTAACACTGCCTTTATCCCGCTAATCGACAATTCGTTGTCTACTGATGCTATTCTACGTATCCCGCACGAGAACTGAATTACTAATATTAAAATAAGTCAGTATAATACTCACTTTGAATAACAACTGCTTTTGCAATAAGCTGTATAGTGCCCTCCGTCCATAGACCCGTAGTGATTTGACACGGCGTATAGATTGTAAATCGGGTTCCCAGGACATTGTAGAGAGAATTGCCTCATATCTAAGTCTTCCAGCGGAAAATCTATATACGTCTGCTTTTTCCTATAGGTATTGCACATATATTCCTTGGGGTCTACGTAGAATCGTTTGAAATGTATGACTAGCACCGGCGGGAGGCGGGATATGTCCAGCTTCTTGAGGGCATCTCGTTTCTCTTTACAGTTCGGACAGTTCCAACCTGGTATGGTTTCGCCATTTAGGTACAACTTTAAACATTCCTGGAACAACAAAGCGAAATTGTATTTTTGACCGTCTTCACCGGCGATTTGTTAGAATAAAGTCCTAAACAAAAGTCTGTAATTGGGAAGGGCACTTACTGCAAAGAAAAAGCTTTTTCATGAGAATTAAATTTCCTATTTACCGATAGGTATACTGTTGGTAATATAAAATTAAAGAATATATGATTATCGAAACTAACATTAAGATCAATAAGATTTTTTATATAATTTAAAAAAAAACATTGTAATCGGCATTTTTTTTAATTTATTACACACAATAATTGGTAAATTTTATCAATTGTAATAAGTAACTATAATTATTATAATATGACAGGCGAATGACGTCTAATGAATGAACGGCCTAAGTAATCAACACCCAGTCACATAAAGTTTTTTGCCTTTCTTTGTTGATGCAAGTCTTTTATATAAATGTAAACGAGATAGAAAACCAACAATAATATGCTATAAAACTTGCACGAATTAAAAAATTCTAAGCAATATGCATCATTTTACAAATTCTAAAAATTTTATAGTCAATTATTCCATTTGTTCCAGATTACATTGCCTTGTCGGAACAAAAAATCGATTACGTTCTTTATCTATAAAATTTGTAGCGAACGCATGAGAACCGAATGCAGTTATTGATACAATTTGGTAATGTCTGAATTTTATAATTTTGAGAGTTTTAATTAGATTTGAAAAGCTAGACACAATTAGCAATGCACTTGTACTTGAATTTCACTTCCCAACATATATATTTTTAGTATAATACTCGTCCGGTTTCACTTTTTAAGCATCTTCAGGATTTAATATACTTAACTCTCCTGAAGATGCTTAAAAGTGAAACCGGACGAGTAATATACTAAAAAATATATATGTTGGGAAGTGAAATTCAAGTACAAGTGCACCGTTAATTGCGTCTAACACTAATGGAATTTCAACAAGTGCCAACGATAGAAAGTATAGATTTGAAAAGCTTTAAAAACAACAAAGAAAAATATCGAGACGGATTTGAACCTGCGACCGCCTCCCTAAAGCCGGGAGTTAACTAGTTATACGTATGTATACCTAGCAATCAGTACAATCGACGGAATGGATCATATAGCAAAGAAGAATTTCGCCACGTCGAGCCAGTCGACATTAGCTCAGCGGTAGAGCGTCCCGGCTTTAGGGAGATGGTCGCAGGTTCAAATCCTGCATGTCGATATTTTTCTTTGTTGTTTTTAAAGTTTTTCAAGTTTTCCCAAGCACGGGGTGAGTGCTATAACACAAAAATAATTTTAGATTTTCCGACAAAAGTGAATTCAGAGATATTATTTACCTGATGAAGCGACGTTATTTGAATGCAGATGAAATGCAAAGAGCTTTGGGGATGTTGCAAGCGAGAAAAAAATCAATCTGAGGTTTCTCTCTATCTGGGTGTCGTTTTTTGGTACAACAGTTTGGTATGTCGTCTGTAGTAGAGTTACACTATGTAACGTGTATACTGTATAGGCCACGTTACGAATCGTAACGTGTATAGGCCACGATACATTAGTGAGCGGTCCAAAATGCGGAGCGCTCGCCCGGTAGGTTACCTTCCCCAGCGACCCCCCATCGTTGGTGTATAAGGCCAATGGCCCCCGCTACTCCTTTTTTTTACAACGGGAAGACAACGGCATTATTGATGGCTGTATGAGCCTTGGGATTGGTGGTGGTTCTCTTCTAACAACTGGGTGGCAGCTGAGACCACGCAAGGAGTGCCTGGGCCCCTTTGAGCGCGAACTACCGACCTGAACCTGCGCCGAGTCATTTGCCAACGTCACCAACCGCTAAGTTCTGCTCGCCAACTAGCGCCGTGGTTCATCAACGTTTTCAAAATTCTTCAATTTTTAATTATACAGGGTGTTTTTTTGCAGTGGGACGGAATCAAACCCATGGATATTCACGTTTATACATGTCGAATAAACTTATTAAAAAAAAAATAAAGAGTTAAATAACCAAGAAAACAGTAATTGAAGTATTGTCAAAAGTCTCGTGACTCATGGTAGTAGTCATTACGATTCACGAATCATCATAATATCAGTAATAGGTAGGTAGATAATGTAAATGTACTCTGCCTACCCGTTTTAAATTAGTGTGAATTGTGATTCATTTTTACTTCATACGTTGTTTCTGGTTTAGTCAGGAAGGACAGTCAATAATACCTAGGCACTACATAATAAGAAATGTTTAAGACGTGTTATAATTTAAAAAATAAATTAGTCACAAATAAAAGTGTAAGACACAGCTAATAAAAAGTGTAAGACACAGCTAATAGAAAGTGTAAGACACAGCGAATAAAAATGTAGGACACAACTAATAAGCTAAAGAAAACCTTAGTATTTCTGGCGCATATGAAATCATTCTCTTCACAATGATCGAACTTGACTTAATTAATTATTAAATTTTACAATAACCTCAATTGTTGAATTGTTCTTCTGTACTTGGCTATTTGGGACATATAATCATTATGTAACCCATACGCACGTCCCATATTCCAATTTTCATTGGAACACTGATAAGATGACTTTGTTATTATTAGTCAAACACTCACAAAAATACGCACAAAAATATTGCATTCGCGGAAACACATCCGGACATCGCGCTTCACTGGCACGATTGATAGGCACGCGGGGCTGTGCGACCGGCGCTCACGTTACACTCCACAGTAACTATTATGTAATCTTGTAGTTTATTGTCTCACGGCACACGTACGTATGTATGTATAAATCTATAGATAAATACGTACGCGTGCCGTATCTATGATTTATTTTATGGGATGTGTGTGTGGGTCTGTGTCTATACACGCGTGCGTATCTATGCGTGTGTGTGTGTGTGTGTCGCTCACCGCCAGTGTACAGCGCGCGGCGGTGGGCGTCAGCTCGAGCGAGAGGTTGCTGAAGCTGTCGTGTGTGTGTGTGTGTGTGTGTGTGTGTGTGTGTGTGTGTGTGTGTGTGTGTGTCGCTCACCGCCAGTGTACAGCGCGCGGCGGTGGGCGGCAGCTCGAGCGAGAGGTTGCTGAAGCTGTCGTGTGTGTGTGTGTGTATGTGTGTGTGTGTGTGTGTGTGTGTGTGTGTGTCGCTCACCGCCAGTGTACAGCGCGCGGCGGTGGGCGGCAGCTCGAGCGAGAGGTTGCTGAAGCTGTCGTGTGTGTGTGTGTGTGTGTGTGTGTGTCGCTCACCGCCAGTGTACAGCGCGCGGCGGTGGGCGTCAGCTCGAGCGAGAGGTTGCTGAAGCTGTCGTGTGTGTGTGTGTGTGTGTGTGTGTGTGTGTGTGTGTGTGTGTGTGTGTCGCTCACCGCCAGTGTACAGCGCGCGGCGGTGGGCGGCAGCTCGAGCGAGAGGTTGCTGAAGCTGTCGTGTGTGTGTGTGTGTGTGTGTGTGTCGCTCACCGCCAGTGTACAGCGCGCGGCGGTGGGCGGCAGCTCGAGCGAGAGGTTGCTGAAGCTGTCGTGTGTGTGTGTGTGTGTGTCGCTCACCGCCAGTGTACAGCGCGCGGCGGTGGGCGGCAGCTCGAGCGAGAGGTTGCTGAAGCTGTCGTGTGTGTGTGTGTGTGTGTGTGTGTGTGTCGCTCACCGCCAGTGTACAGCGCGCGGCGGTGGGCGGCAGCTCGAGCGAGAGGTTGCTGAAGCTGTCGTGTGTGTGTGTGTGTGTGTGTGTGTGTGTGTGTGTGTGTGTGTGTGTGTGTGTGTCGCTCACCGCCAGTGTACAGCGCGCGGCGGTGGGCGGCAGCTCGAGCGAGAGGTTGCTGAAGCTGTCGTGTGTGTGTGTGTGTGTGTGTGTGTGTGTGTGTGTGTGTGTGTGTGTCGCTCACCGCCAGTGTACAGCGCGCGGCGGTGGGCGTCAGCTCGAGCGAGAGGTTGCTGAAGCTGTCGTGTGTGTGTGTGTGTGTGTGTGTGTGTGTGTGTGTGTGTGTGTGTGTGTGTGTGTGTGTCGCTCACCGCCAGTGTACAGCGCGCGGCGGTGGGCGGCAGCTCGAGCGAGAGGTTGCTGAAGCTGTCGTGTGTGTGTGTGTGTGTGTGTGTGTCGCTCACCGCCAGTGTACAGCGCGCGGCGGTGGGCGGCAGCTCGAGCGAGAGGTTGCTGAAGCTGTCGTGTGTGTGTGTGTGTGTGTCGCTCACCGCCAGTGTACAGCGCGCGGCGGTGGGCGGCAGCTCGAGCGAGAGGTTGCTGAAGCTGTCGTGTGTGTGTGTGTGTGTGTGTGTGTGTGTCGCTCACCGCCAGTGTACAGCGCGCGGCGGTGGGCGGCAGCTCGAGCGAGAGGTTGCTGAAGCTGTCGTGTGTGTGTGTGTGTGTGTGTGTGTGTGTGTGTGTGTGTGTGTGTGTGTGTGTGTCGCTCACCGCCAGTGTACAGCGCGCGGCGGTGGGCGGCAGCTCGAGCGAGAGGTTGCTGAAGCTGTCGTGTGTGTGTGTGTGTGTGTGTGTGTGTGTGTGTGTATGTGTGTATGTGTGTGTGTATGTGTGTGTGTGTGTGTGTGTGTGTGTGTGTGTGTGTGTGTGTGTGTCGCTCACCGCCAGTGTACAGCGCGCGGCGGTGGGCGGCAGCTCGAGCGAGAGGTTGCTGAAGCTGTCGTGTGTGACGCTGCTGGCGCCGCAGGTGCGACAGCGCACGGTGGACCGCATCTGGCCGTAGAACAGCCGCAGCACCAGCGACTCGCGCGACCGCGTGTACTCCAGCCACGCCTTCTCCGCCGGGCCCAGGCTCTCCTGCACACACCCACACACACCATTGTACACATCTATCAACTTTCATCTATCTACATTATATTATATTTAGTGGACGACTCGGCTTAGATTAACCCCAGCCCTTACTGGCTGCCCCATTTAACAACAAATAAGGAACACTGTCTACAAAACTCATTTTCATACGGAAGAGGAGACAAACGAGTAGGACTACCACCTAATGGTGATCAAAAAGTACTGCCGTTCAGGGATGAAACATCACTCCTTGCAAGAGTGAATTACTTTCTTATAAAATTACGGATGCTGAGCCGATACGAAGTAATGCTTCTCTCTGCTGAACACACTGAGCTCTTTTGATGTTAGCTTAACAAAAACCAAAAAACTTCCAATAATGTAGACTCCAAGATTTCCAATATTAACCAAGGCCGCTAGGAGAGTACTTTCCTGACGAAAGATCCCCAAAGGGCGAATTTTCATAGATAAACGAACAAAGTTGTATAATATCTTTTTTTTTGTAAGGAAGAAGAATCAAACGAGCAGGAGGAGCATTTAATGGCAAATGGCCACTGCCCCCATGGACATCTGAATTACCATGCAGAAGCAGCAGAAAAAATCAAGTCGCGAGAAGCGTTTTACGTCATACTCGAACGAAGGCTGTGAATAAGATAGACTAAAAGATCACCCCACCTCATAAGTCCAATAACATAAATTCGTTGCAATATTTCATAACAGCGAGAGGTGCGTGAAAACTATGCATAGGCAGTTAGTGGTGCGGTCCAAATTATCGAAATTGAGAATGTTGATTCTGGGGCTAATTAACATACACAGTCATCCAGTTTAGTGATTACTGCCTCGCAGACAATGGGTATCAAGCTGCGACGCCAAGCCAAGACGCGAGAACTGGTTTCATGACGACGATGAAATCTTATCTAAAGCTATTCGGAAATCATTGATCATCTTTACGTCAGCATCGGGACGACCACCAAGCAGAGCAAGTCAAGCAAAACGGAACCTAGTAGCGGAAATATGTGCAGGAAATAAAAGACAAGTGGTGGCGACACAAGGCCGAGCACATGCAGTGGCTCATTGACACTAAACAGCTAACTGTATTTTACGATGAGTTCTGCAAACTTGTTGGTACAGTGATTTATACAAGAGTACCCCTGAGATTCCTCAACGGTATACAATTGCTTACTAAAAACAAAAAATAATCAAAAGATAGGCAGAGCGTTTTAACGCCTGGCTCAATGTCGATCGAGCTGCGGACATATCCTGTATCAGCTCGGTCGTATCACCCCTCCCATTCTGCAAGATGGACGAGCCACTAACTCTACGTGATGTTATTGTTGCTATTCAACTACAGCAGTTGACATTGTACCTGGATAACTTGAAATATGGAGGTGCGAAATTGCATGAAACCATCTGGAAGCTCTTTGTTCAGATGCGGGATGAGGAGCGAGTTCCTGACGACTTTCGAGTCTCTTGTATTTGCTCTCTTTACAAGGACAAACGCGACAATCTCATTGCAATTCTTATAGGGGCATCTCTCTGCTGACTTCTTCAGATTCAGTCTTTGCGCGAATTTTACTTAGCCGTCTAATGCCCTTGTCTGAAGACATTTTTTTTTTTATAGAAAAAAGGGGCAAACGAGCAGGAAGCTCACCTGATCGTAAGTGATTACCGCCGCCCATGGACAGCCACATCACCAGAGGTCTTGCAGCTGCGTTGCCGGCTTTTCAAGAAGGAGTATGCTCTTTTCTTGAAGGTGCCTAAGTCGTATCCGTTCGGAAACACCCCCGCCGGCAATTGATTCCACAGAGGAGTAGTGCGTGGTAAGAAGTGCCTAGAGAATCGCACAGTTGTGGATTTCCAGACATCGAGGTGGTGAGGATGGAACTTTGAGTTTTGCCGCGATGTCCGATGATGAAATTCAACAGCAGGGATCAATCCAAATAGTTCGTCGGAACACTCTCTATGATAAATGCGGTAAAAAAAGATGCTAAGCGAACTTACATCTCTGCGTAAAGCCAAGGAGTCAAGCCGATTGGAGATTGCTTGGTCGTCAACGATTCGAACCGCTCTACGCTGAATGCGATCAAGTGGAAGAAGCTGATACTGCGGAGCTCCCGCCCAGAGATGAGAACAGTACTCCATGTGCGGGCGAATTTGCGCTTTGTAAAGTTACAAGCGATTAGAAGGCAGGAAGTACTGTCTCGCTCTACTGAGCACACCGAGCTTTTTTGAGGCTAATTTAGCCTTTTCTTCCAAATGATCACAGAACTGAACGTTGTTCGATATGTCAACATTTTGCTTCCGATCGAATCGAGGCACATGTGAGGCCATTTTCTCTGTCCACTGACTCCTAGAGAAGAGTCGAGAGCACTGTCAACCTTTGTAACTTTGTTTTGCTGATTTGGAGAAAGCTTTTGACTGTGTGCCTCGAAGTCTTATTATACTGACGAAATTTGGTAAGAATGATCCGACTCCTGCGTGATGATATGCGTTGTTGTGTATATGTGCAGGGCCAAGATTCTGAGTGCTTTTCTGTGAATAGTGCTTTTCTTGCGGCGTAAAACAAACTTGCGTCCTCGCTCCAACTCTATTTGCCATATACTTTGCAGCTGTAGTTCGAGAAGCTATTTGGACTCTGTCCGAGGGCATTCGTATTCGTTTCCATATCGATGGCGGCGGTGTCTTTAACTTAACGAGACTAAAAACTCACACCAAAGTGTCCCAAGCAACTATCACTGAGATGATGTATGCAGACGACTTTTGTAGTGAAATCCCCAAAGGGTCTGCGGAGGCTTATGTCGAGTCTTGATGAGTCATGTGACAGATTTGGCCTTAAGATCAG
Source organism: Apodemia mormo (assembly GCA_036924255.1). Lineage (NCBI taxonomy): Eukaryota > Metazoa > Arthropoda > Insecta > Lepidoptera > Riodinidae > Apodemia > Apodemia mormo. The sequence continues at coordinate 1,990,788 of JAUPFN010000021.1, read as the reverse complement.
TTTGAAGAAGACTAAAGTCATGGCTTTTGACACATTGAATAGTGTCCCAGTCGATATTAATCTCAGTGACGTCTCGCTTAAGCAGGTAGATAAATTCAAATATCTGGGTAGCTCTGTAACATCCAAGTGCCTCCTGGATAATGAGATCAACAGCAGAATTGGAGCAGCTATTGTGGTCTTTAGCAGACTTCGTTCCAAGGTGTTCCAATGACATAAAGCTCTCTAAGAAAGTAGTTGTGTACATAGCGTATAGCATAGTTCTGCCATATCTTCTGTATGCCTCCGAAGTGTCGTGTCTACATCGCAAGCACACTAGCGCACTGAATATATTTCATTTTAAATGGTTACGTAACATTATGAACATCAGGCGGCCGGACCGCGTTCGTAACACAGAAGTAGTATGACGAGCTAATGTCGGTGAAATAGAGACTTATCTAACGAAACGCCAGTTAAGTTTGGCCGGCCATGTCTTCCGGATGTCTGATGACCAAGTGGTAAAGCGCATCTTCTATTCAGAACTGTAGAATAGTAAGAGGAAACAAGGCGATCATCTCCTGCAGTTCAAAGATGAGCTTAAGCGCCATATGAAGCAATGTGACCTGGAGCCGTCGGAATTGGAGGCATTGCCAGCGAATCGGTCACTATGGAGGCATACCGTGAACACATCTTGGTTGGATTTTGAAAGGTGGTGTAAGCAAGAGCTTGATGTTAAACGAGATGAGTTTAAGGCCCGACTACCCTTGACTATTTAATATACATAGTCTGGCCATAAATACTGTTAGAATTAAAAATAAACGAAATATTAATTACATTTTAATTTGGAATCTGTAATGTCTAAATTATATGATTGTTCAATGTGTTTCCTCAATTTCGCGCCAATACATTGTAAAATATTTCGTGATATTAAAATGGAATGATGTGATAAACAGAACTGAATCGCTACAAAGGAGGTATGGAACCAACTGCAATTTTTAAAAGTCTCCATACGCTTGGTATTAGTCAAATGTTTGTGTACCAGGCTATTGTCAGGTACAATGAAATTTCTTTTGTCTGTGACAGAAAAAGATCTGGGCGTTGAAAAGGGCGAGAAAGCAGTAAGGGAAAGAATTCGAAGAAATCCTGTCCGAAAGCAAAAAAATTGTCTCGGGATGAAGATGAAGAAAGCACCTACAACCATGTCGCGTATTTTAGAAGATGACTTAGGACTTGCAGCATATAAGAAATGCACTAGTCATTTCTTAACTGATAATTTAAAAAAGAATAGGGTAGTAAAATCAAAACAACTACTTAAGCGGTACGCAAAGGGACATCACAGAAAAATGTTGTTTACGGATGAGAATTTTTTTACCATTGAGCAACATTTCAAACAAAATGACCGTATTTATGCTTAAAAAGCTGTAAGAAAGCTTCCCAATTAGATAACAGAGTACAACGTGGGCGAACTTCAGTGATGGTTTGGTGGGGTGTTAGCTTTAGAATGACTGAGCCATATTTTTGTGAAATTGAAATTGTGAAAACATCGGCACAAATGTATCAAGATACCACATTTGAGAAGATAGTTAAGCCTCTTAGCAACACTATGTTCAATAACCAAGAATATACCTTTAGCAAGACTCGGCGCCGGGTCATAAAGCTCGATCTGCCCAATTTCTCCCAGCCTTCATTTCCATCCTTGCACAAAGACGATGACTCTCTGGCCCATACCGTAAAGGAGAAAACCGATCTTCTGGGCTCGTTCCTGACGGCTAACTCGACTCTGGATAACCAAGGGAACGCACCGCCTACCATCCCGCAGTGTGATAGTTCTATGCCAGAACCACAGTTTCGGCAGTCGTCTGTGCGTAAAGCACTACTTACCTTGGACTTGGACTATCGGCCAATAGCCATAACCTCCTTGTTCTCCAAAGTCACGGAGACTCTTATAAACTGTCAGCTCATGAAGTATTTAGAAGAACACCAGCTGATTAGCGACCGTCAGTACGGTTTCCGTCGTTGCCGCTCAGCTGGTGATCTTCTAGTATACCTGACATATCGTAAACTTATAGAAACTTATATTACATAAGTTATATTACTTACATTAAACTTATATTACGTACACCCAAACTACTGGGAAACGATACACCACGAAGTCTCAGAGAGTCATCCTAAATTCAAGATAAAAGCCTGTAAGCGTATCGAGGCTTATAATTATAACAGGGGAAATCTTATAAACTAAAACCGGTGCATGTAAGAAGTGGATTTCCGCGTTGTCGCTAGCTCCCATTGCCTTTTCAAAAGCGATTCCAAAAGTGGTTCTCATGCCCTAATGGACACGCGTGGCAATTTTTTTTTCAGGATCTATCTAGGTTCAGTTACGAAATTGTAGTCGTTCAGTTACATCATGACTTAAAATTACTGAATGCAAAACAATTGAATATCAGCTGATAAGTGGATTCATTATATTAACGCCAAACCTCTCACTGGATAAGCTACGAGAATCGATTCATATTTAAAATTAGATTACATGATAATCAAAACAGACCTTCCTTTTCAACATACTTATAACTATCTTGTAAATTATCGGTACGCTCGCAAAGGCAATACCAATATTTTTTAGTTTTAGTTGTAATATTGGTATTGCTATTGTTCCGAAGCGGCCGTATAAAAATGGGATCCGCGCGCCCTTGCGTTACTTTCTAATCTGGCTGGCATCGAGTCTATCTATGTCTACGACTATAAGACAATTTTATACCTATATCTAGTGAAATTCAAGAAGTTTACAAGTTTTAAACTACGTCTAATGTGTGCATTGATATTTAAATACAAGTGTAAATATAAGTGTGACGTTTAACTACACCACTACACCATTAAGCCCCTATACCACTACGCCAATACACCACTACGCCACTACACCATACGTCACTACACCACTAAACCATTACGCCACTACACCACTACGCCACCACACCACTACGCCACTACACCACTACACCACTACGCCACCACACCACTACGTCACTACACCACTACGCCACCACACCACTACGCCACTACACCAGTACGCCACTACACCTCTACGCCACCATACTACTACGCCACTACGCCGCTACACCACTACGCCACCACACCACCACACCATTACACCACTGCGCCACTACACCACGCCACTACAAACTACACGAACGGTGATCCTAAGAGTTAAGCTTTTTAGACCAGCCAGTTTGTCTAACTCGTTCACCAGACGAAAGAAAACTCGAGCATAAACATTTATTTTACAATAATATATATTTTTACAGGGAAAACTTTGTCTGATTTGTCCGAACCTACGCCTATCTTGTGGGAAACTCACGATAACTTGCTTGATAGTAAACTGCAAGTCGAGATGCAGCCAGTCCATGGGGATGGTCAGGACCCAGGAACTCGTGCGAGCGTGCACCAGCTGCAGGAATGGTACGTACCGTCTGCGGTGGCTTAATAGTGAACTGCAAGTCAAGGTGTAGCCAGTCCATGAGGATGGTGAGGAACTCGTGCGAATCCTGCTGCTCGCTACCGCGGAAAGCGCGGCCATGTTTGCCCACCTCATTCTGGAATAACCACAGACCATATGAATACTAATAGACACGCCATTAGAAAGGAAACGTGTCGCCGCGGATATGAGCAAACGCTCATATCACTGTCGAAAATTACATTTGTAGATATATTATATCGTGAAAAAATTGAAATAAACTACGTTGTACGGTTTTACGGTACCAAATGAGATGACATGTTTAAAAATTATCCTTGAAATAATTAATTTCATTGGTAAGTACTATAACTCTGTATTTCTGTGTAAATGCAAGCTACACTGACAAACTACAAAATTGTCTCGAAAGGCGTATCCATTTAATCCGTGGGAATAACCCACAACCAGATGTCGTGTGAATTTATTTAAGTCTCTCAGAGACAAAATTACATACACAAATATCAAAATTACAAATAATGATACCTACCAACTTTGAGTGAGTAATGTTTTTATTTTTATTTGAGAGATTCAAGTTTACTATAATATTGATAATTTACAAATTTAAAAAATTGGTAACGGGCCACGCGCAATTGAGAGTTCCGAAACAGCCGATCTAACTAAGAAAAAAGCTTTTATAGTTTAATACTATAAACATTTAAGCTATTCAACATCATTGACAAATATATCCGCACCACAGGTTCATCGCCTATAGAAAAACCCCTAAAACTTCTCCAAGTATATTTTATAAATTGGTCGGCTATTACTCAAAAACTTGTAAACCATTTAAGGCGTGATAGTTTTCCTTTTAATTTCAGTATGTTTACTACTGAAATTAAAATACGTCAGAAGCGACAGTTCGGAAGATCAATGTAAAGCAATATAGTATAGTGAAAAGTGACACTTACGGAAAGTATGTTAGTTTAGTGAGTGTTATTAGTGTTCGTCAGTGTATTTAGGTATTGCATTGTATTGTAAATTTGTGTTGTACACACACGGTTTTAATATAAGTGGTGTTTTATCGCATAATACGAACGCGTGTAGTGGTGTACCAGTATAATGGTGGGGTGGACCCACTCACCCGCAAGTCCTTGGTGGCGATGAACCGGTACTGTCCCGACCACAGCGCGCGCACCACCGCCGCCAGCTCCTCGGCGATGGCGCCGCGCGTGCTGTGCGACCTGACACATGCCACACATACAACCACATGGCTAACATTTTCCTAAACTGTACATCAAAAATAACCCAACTAACTCTAAAAATGTAGATACAGATCACAATACTCTGTGTGATCTTTTTATTTCACAATTTTTACACATGCTGTACAACGTAAATGTTGCTATACAATTGTAATTCATTTAGTATCAATCTTAACATACATATCGACGTTTAAAAAGCAATCCTCACTAAGCAACATTGAGTAAACTTTACAGGAGAGTGATTTAAAGTTCAAATATAAAATAAAAACATTAAATCACCTAATTTACTTGTAATTAATTATTATATGCATTTTCTCTTAGTCAACGTTTAAGCTAACAGAAATTGTAGTGTGCAGATAAGTATACAAAATTAATAAAATATATATTTAAATTAGTAAGGAAGTTATAATACATAAATATTACTTTAAATAAACATACAAATATACACTTAAAAATGTACCCATTATATCATATTAAATAAGTATTATAACTAACTGAGAACCTAATTTTAATACAGCAGCCAATCTATGGATATTAAAATCGTATTATATTATTGTTAAGTAAATGATTTTACCTGTTAATATGCTCCAAGTATTGTCCGTTACAGAAGTAGGTGACGAGGATGGCCGTATTGTTAAGGCACTGGATTATAGAGTTCATGTAGCACGTATTGCCCAAATTCTTCAGGCCTGTTAATCCTCGGCCCTGAAAATTCAATAACTCATATTTAATTGTTAAGGTTTTAAAAAAGTAGAAAGTACAATATTGCCATAAAAATACGTTACGAAAGTGGATTTTTAAATAAAAAATTAAACGACGAAAGCCGATGTAACTTATTTTTTGGCAATATTTTATTTTTGACAAATTGCTATTGCAATATGCACTAACTTATAATACCTTTAAAAAAAATTATGGAACAAAAAGGCTGACTGAATTTCCATTGCAAAACAAAAATGTCGAATTTTGCAACCAATGAGTAAATCTTCTCGGGACTAAAAAGCATCAACCTCGCTAAAAGTAAAAAAAACGTAGATTAAGATTTTTTAAATTTAGTCCATATTTGTCAATTACACATAAAGATCTTCTCCAACATAGATACAAAAATTCCAGCACTATCGGTTATTAGTTCAGTATTTTTTTTATTTTCACTTTAAAACGAAATAAATGTTCATTCTACAAACATGTTTTGTATGTAAAATAAAAAAAAATTTAAGATATTCAATTTGAGAATCATCTATATAATATATAAAAATCAATTGCTGTTCGTTAGTCTCGTTAAAACTCCGAGAACGGCTGAACCGATTTGGCTAATTTTGGTTTTGAATTAATTGTTGAAGTCCAGGAAAGGTTTAAAAGGTGAGAAAATATAGAAAAAAATTAAGAGTAGTTAAAAAGGCAGAACAGCGTTTGCCGGTAGTCTTAAACAAAATATTCCTTCAAAAATAAATGAGACTTCATGTGTATATCCTTCTACCGACGTTACGGTCCAACTACAATTGTATGAAGCATTGTAACCATCATGAATATAAAAAAAAATATCGTCACCCTTATATTCCCGAATAGGCCGGTAGAGGTGCAACTTGGCACTAACGACTAGCCGACGGTATCAAATCCTATTACACAACGGAGTGGGATAAACCCACCGACTACACAGCTCATAGACGCCTAATAACAGGCGGATGGCTCCTGCCAACACATCTGACTTATAGTTCCGATATAAATGTCCACGCGAAAATAATTAGTGTCGACTAAAAAAAAAGGTCGACTAGACATGGATATTATTGTTAAATTAGTTTAACTGTTATGTTGTTAAAGTTAATTAATATTTAACAGTTATTTATTTATGTTATATCAGTAGCCTATACATATAGTAAGTATTAGCAGTAAAAATACGAAGCTACCAAAAAAGGTCCTCAAGAATAGTTTTAATAACTTTTAGCAGTTATTATTATTATCACGGCCTCTCGAAATATTTTTAATAACAGTATTATCCTAAATCGGGTTAGCGAGCAAAAAACGGTCTCTCAAATATTTTTAATAACTTTATTATCATATATCAAATTATTGGTAATTTTAGTGATGCATAAAATTTACTTTTAACAGTATTTGCTAATAAATAACAGTTGCTAATTGTTAAAATAATTTAGTACGAAATTTAATATGTTAACTGTTAAATGAACCATGCCTAGTGTCGACCAATCAAATGCTCTGTACATCACTATCATTCACTGTGTCCTTGAGTTAGCCAATCACGGCGCTGCAACCCCCGCTTTGTCTTACGTCAGCTAGTTGTCAGAATGCATTCAATACGGAGAATCATATATTAGGCGTTTATGGGCTGTGTGATCGGTAGATAAACCTAACCGAGCAGATATCCACTTTGTTAATTTTTCTCTTAAGCTTTTTAGTTTTTCCGGAAATCATTGCATGTACCAGACATGCAATGTTTGCCAGAAAAACTTAAAATCTATTAAAATATGAATTTCCCAACCCCGGCCTACCACCCTGGACCTAACTAATAAATATTATTAGTGAAAAAGTGTTTTATTTTGTTAAGCCTTGATATCTTTACTTAACCGATCGTCATGAAATTTTGCGTGCACTCTGTTAGAGGTATAGAAAAGTACATGGTGTACTTTTCATTAAGAGATAGAAACTCTATTGTTAACACGGACGTTATCGCAACCAAAAACTAGTAAAATATAATGACTGTAAGAACTTTTAATAAAAATAATATAAAATACCTGCCTTAAAATTACTAGGAATCAAAATTTATTTAACTCGCCAGAAAAGTGCAGAAACATTAAAAACCCTATCGAACAATAACAAATACGTCCCAATTTCTTAGCAATAGTAAGCGTAGCTGAGATGGTTATTAAGATTCCCACATACAGGCTGAAATCCTCAAACGTTTGGAACGTTAGACCACGTTAGCTGCCAGCTAACTGGGACAACTAATTCTCGTTCTAATTAGGATGGAATTTTATAGAAACGGATTTTATGACGGACCTTAGTAAGAAAAACCAATCAAATGCGAGTCTCACACAGGAAGACCGAATGTGTGTTCAGATGTATTAATTTGTATGGTCTAACTTTTTGCTTTTTCTACTATTTGGTGTGATAGCGGCCACAATAACGCGCATTCTGTGATAATTTGAGAAGTGTACGTATTTCCGTACAAGTGCTAGAACCCTGTGACAGATAGACAGACAGCGGAGGCATTTGTTACACTTTGGGCACGAAACCCTAAATACTGTATAGAACACTCAGTTCTCTCTGCCTATTCGATAAGGGAGCAGGAGTAAAGATATGTTGTACCTAGTTATAACTACAAAATACTACCTCTAGATGGTAGAAATCTGCATCGTCTTTCGTCATCGTTCAACAACGGTACCACCACCACCACTTTGGTTTGGTACCACCGCTTTGTTTATTCCTGCCGCAATAGCATCATTGCCTTTCACTATCGCGTTCCGGTTTGGCGGTAAGTTATCCGGCAGAGTTATGCACGGGGCACTGTCACACGAGCAGATAATTCTCCTGATAAAAAGCGGTGAGCATCGTACATAAACACCAAAAATGTTAAGGTCATCCATATGGCAGGACTAGCTCATAACATTAATACCTAGCTGCTTTAGTCTAGATACCGGAACATGATAACGACATGCACTTTTTACAGGGACACGAGGTTATATTGCAGCAGAAATTAGGCAGGTCTAGACATTGCAGTACTCTATGGCCTAGTTACTAGCCACGATGTTAGTGAAACGCAATAGTCTTCTCCCATTTCGTAAAACAAGATGACTAGCAAGAACACCACGGGCCCATATGAACACGGGAAATGAGGAGGAAGCAGCACTGAATGCTCTTGGACAGTGACGAATGGGACATCATTGTCTGTGCCTCACCATAACATGTAAGTATTTATAATACGCGACGTATTATAATGGACGTTAAGATTTAAGTATTTAAAATACCGGAGGAGACTACGGCTGTTGTACCATGCTCAGATTAGTCAGGTTCTGTCAAAAAGTAGTGTCCAGAGTCTCCGAGACCGGCAGGTTTGCATGAAGAGAGTTATAAATGAGGAGGAACGATGTATGGCACTCAGCTATTTCTCTACTTACTCTGTAAAGAAATTAGTGTGAAGATATGTATGTATATATTTAATTTAATCAAAATTTTATGTTGGTATTTAATTTTGTTTATGGACTGATTGTGATCAAGTATCGCGTAGCTTGATTAACTTGGCTAATGATGGATGAATTAAAAACATTACCCACTTCGTTCGCCACGAAGGTCGTTAGATGTTGGCGCATGATTACAGCCTCTACGTAACATTAGATTTAAATACGATTATCGTTTATTACTTATTATTTATTTATTTTTTCGAAAATATTTCTATCTTGAATATCATGGTTGTCTCGACAAAACGAAGCTGTTCACAAAAAACTCAGCTTGTTATCAATTTAAAAAAGTTGTTTGTGGGACTACGGTCTATAAACATCGCTGGATAATTTACACTAATCTAATCCCAAAGTAAGCAAATAGATCATTTGGATATAGGTTAACGATATTTATACATTTTTTTATATATCATTAGATATCAAACAGCAGATGACTCTCCTGATAGAAAGACAAACCAATGCCTAGTGACACCAAATATGTTAATGTTGCGTTGCTATCCGTATGGCGAGATAACAATACTACATGCTATCTCGCCATACGGATTTATTTAACTGGATACCTTACCCTTCAAACCGAAACACGACAATGACATGCATTGACAATTATTGCGGAAGGAATAATTAAAGCGGAGCAGTGGTACCTTATATCTGGACAAGACGTTGCGGAACTCTACCACCTAATAGTCGCGATGGTAGTGACACATTAGCCAATCGTTCGCCTTTTACGAAATGCCTGGCAAAAATGGCAGATCAGAAATCAGAAATACTTTATTCAATAAAACTTTTTACAAGTTATTTTAACACGTCAACATATTTTTTTTAAAACTACTATAAGATGGTCTATTGATCCCTTCGAACACGGGGAAATACATATATAAATATTCCAACATATTTAATTAGCGACCTGCCCGCGGTTTCACCCGCGTAGCTTTTGTTCCCATGGGAATATCGGAGAGGTTTATATGCTAAAACCTTCCTCAAGAATCAATCTATCTATTAAAAAACCGCATCAAAATCTGTTGCGTAATTTTAAACATTTAAGCATACATAGGTACAGACAGAGAAAGCGACTTTGTTTTATACTATGTAGCGATAAACACACAAAACCTAGAAAAACAAACATCTGTGTTCATTACGCCAATATCCGGGTAATTAAATATAACATGAATATCGTAGTTCCTGTCGGAAATCAAACCTGAGTCTCATCGATTGCATAGCCAGAGACGGTTAACTCGACCTTTGGGGTGGTCATTAGCTCACAAATGTTTTTATAGTTACGAAATTCCATAGCATTATTAATAGTGTAATGGTAATAACTTACACGCCGGAACAGCCAGTATATATGGTTGGAGTACTTGAGTTTGACCTTCACCTTTAGAACCATTATCGCCGCGTCCAGCGGAATACATTTTCGTTCGTAGGGGAGAATTGTGAACGACTTCTAACCTCCCTTCAATAGCACCTCCTTGGTTATCGCTATTAATAATCACTTTAAAACAAAATGCACGTACCTCTAAATTGCGTTTAAAATTAATTCAAAATTTAACGGTTAATTTTAGAATGTAAATTTTAAATTTGACAGACTGTTTTTAGCGTAATATTGACAGATGAATGTTTACATCAAAACCCTTATTTCGATGTGCTTTTATTTATGTTAGTAAATTATATGCGAAATTTACAAGCCAATTTGTTTTTTCAAAATGGCGTAACAACTTTGTATTTGGACAAAGGAAACAGCAAAACTAGGAGCACGATTAAATATAACATGAATATCGTAGCTAGGACAGTTCGTAGCATTACGCGTGTCGTTTCACCGTAGCGCCTCACGTAATTTCACGTTAATTTTATGTATATTTGCCGTAGAGTATGACTTAAGATATCTGCACAAGTTGATTTGATTCTTAGGCATTAAAAGTTTTGTATAAGAACGGTCGTTTTGACGGCGTGCTGTCATGAGCGTAGTTGTCTAAGGACTGAGTAAGACACGTGTTTCGTTACCGGGCAGTAAATAGGGGTGGCGAGTAGGGTGTCTACGCAATAGGAAATGGATATAAATGCCAATCATTTTTACGGATCACTTTGAAGTCGAATAACCTTGATTCGTCTCCATCTAACTCAATTTTAGGGCATATTTTTAAAGATTGCTATCAATATAATAGTATCGCTTGTATATTTGCGAACTAATCTATATTTATATTATAAATGCGAATATTTGGACGTTTGAATGTTTGGATGGATGGATGTTTGTTAATCACGCCAAAACTACTGAACGAATTTGATTAAAATTTATGAACGGATTTGGATAAAATTTGGCACACAGATGATGAATTAGAATAGCACATAGACTACTTTTGTCCCGGAAGAATAAGTTGTTCCCGCGGGATTCACCAAAAACTTTTATGCTGCAGCTAGTATTATAAATGCGAAAGTTTGGATGTTTGGATCTTTGTTACTCAATTACACCAAAACTAAGGAACGGATTAGGATGATATTTGGCACACAGGTAGATGATAACCTGGAATAGCTCGTAGGCTACTTTTATCGCGGAAAATTGGGTAATTCCCGCAGGATTCACAAAAAAATTTTTATAATATAGCGGGCTGCACGGTGCAGTTAGTATGGTTTAGTTTGCAAACGTGTCAATGCGGTCTACTATTTTCGACATCTGACAAACTGGTAAATAATGGGGAAACTGATCTTCTACTGAGGTATGTCTTAGGTGTAGATATGATTTAGGTCAACCGTGATATTTTCTAAGTGTCCTAGCTGACCACAACATCTGTTCACCGTATAACAGTAAATCCTGGCGTTGGCGAAGAAATGCAGCAATAATGTATCCGTCTGGCTTTGTACATGAACGCACCCTCGGCAAACGCTCAATACCACGTCAAGTGTGAATCAATAACAAACGCTTTACTTGGATACTATGCTCTTCAACATGTTGATGTTGTTCACACATAGGCTACGGAGTTTGATTAATGGAGCTCAGGTTCGATTCCCGATAGATACAGCAATTTGTGTGCTGAGCATATATGTTTGTATTTCTGGGTTTGGGTGTTTATTAAAATATATTTCAGTATTTATATATGTATTTCTTTGTATAAGTATCTTTGACTAATACCCATAACACAAGCAAACAATTTGTTTACTTTAGAATTAGATCGATTCTAGATGTAATTTTTTCAGAGTAATAGATGTAATTTTTTCAGAGTTATTATTATTATTAACTCAGATTTTATTCTCGTCTTATGCCAAAATATATCTTAAGATACAATAAGTATAATTACGTTAATTCCCTTGTAGGTTAGGCAGAGCAAACCTAACGTCATCTGACTTTCTGGTTCATCACGATTCACCGTTTTTGACGAGATTGGAGATCTGATACCGATTATTCCTTATTCTTAGCGATAGCTGGGATCGATAGCTTAATTTGCTCATCGACGACAAACAACAACACCTAACTCCGAGCAGGTGTTAAAAACAGGCTGTGAAATTACAAAATTTTGACAAACAAGTTTGGGTAAACGAGTCAAAAAACGACATCCACAACGACAATTGTTACCAGTGACGGAACATCTCACGTCGCGCGTCGGTGATAGCCACATGAGGTTCCGGGTTCGCTTCTCGGGTCGGGCAAATAAAAATGTTATTATATGATCGGATAAGTATCTGGTTGGCAATAGGCTCGCCACCTATCCCATTGTGGGACTAAATAGCATTGGCTAATCGTGGGTGCAATGGTTGTACCTCTGCCTACTTCTTCGGAGATATGGGCGTGAAGATATTTTTTCTAACGTAAATCTCTTTTCTCGCGCACAACATATATGTCCTAAACAAAGTGATGACAGATATTACCACTACCTATAACTAATAAAAAACGTAATTATTTACTGCTCATTAATTAATAGCTAATGTAAAGTAAAATAAAAGTTTTAATTCTATGTTTGACCCAAAATTTCAACTATCTCCATACCTAATTTCATCAAAATTGATACAGCAGATTAGCCGTAAAATCATAACAAACATAAAAACAACGTGAAAAAAAATACCTGAATTGTGAAACAGTACAAGTGTAAAATTTAAAACAATAATCATAACAAACAGACAGAGATTTTACCACTTATACTATTACTAGCTGGGTCCCGCAGACCGCGCATTATAAGTCTTTGTGAATATTATCCTATGTGCTATTCCAGGTCATCATCAATATATGTGCCTTGAAAGCATAACAAACAGACAGAGATTTTACCATTTATAGTTAGGTACTAGGTGGACCCTGCAGACCGCTGCATTGTAACAGTTTTTGTGAATCCCACCTTATGTGCTATTCCAGTTAATCATCAATATATGTGCCAAATTTCATCCAAATCGGCCGTTTTTGCGTCCCCAGCATTACGCTAGGGACGCAATTATGTCTATCGTCCCGAAGTTATATTATGCGCGCTAAGGCACACGCAGTTCGGAATGTATGTGAAACTAGCCGATAATATTTATAACATTAGTAGGAAGTATGGATTTATTATTATTGAAAATGTGCAGGTGTTATTCTGTAATACGCTTGCGAAACTATTCAAATAGGATTATGTGCAGCGGGGTGTAACCTTTACAATTGTGACGTATTCTGTGGTTTCAGGAAATACGTTGGTAAAGTGCGTGTGGGGATAAGCGCAAATATGCAAACATACAAACATATGTACATATCATTATGAAATTTTGTACACGTGCTTGGACGCCTAAATAGATCATCATACTCAAATATTATTTAATTCCAACAATATTACATACATACGTGTGTAATGATAACCTCCGTTTTTTCGGCGGTTGAATAATGGATTTATAATGGATATAATGAATATACGTGATAATGTTTTATAATGGATATACTCGAAAACTACTAAACTGATTTTAAAAATTCTTTCAACTAGAAAAATCATATTATTCCAAGCACATAGTCTTTTTTTACTCAACTTAGCTAAAGAAAGTCGCAAGATAAAGGCAACGGTTGTCAGTTTGCAAAATGCGTCAACGGGGCATACTGCCATAGATTAGTATATATTATATATATCTACTAAGCTTGCGAATAAATAGGTGATTCGTGGTGAACCAAGATTCTCTTTGAACCTTAGGTTCACTCTGTCTTAACGGACAGAATGACTTATATTTTATTTAATTAATGTTAACTAGAAACAAGCAGTTTTTGTATCAACTTCCAACATCACAAACTTCGTTAAATTACTAGTACTTACTTACTATTACTGGACTTTCGTTAGATTTCACAATATATTTTCACATGGCAAAGAAAGCGATTCGCGTGATCACAGGACATTTATCCGGCGGCAATACATCTTAATACCGCGCTAATGGATTAGCATTCTTACTCGGAATGAAATTGGTTAGCGCTGTCGTGAGTACGTTCACTGAATACAGTATCATTGAAAAGGCTGACAAAAACAATGCAGCAACAAAAACTATACTATTAATGTTATAAATAATAATAATAATAATTATATTGTTAATGCGAAAGTAACTGTCCGTGTGTGTCACATTTTGATTATAGCATAGGCTTGATTAAAAAGTAATACCTTCGGTGGTAGTTCCCTGAAGAGCTCACGCGAGCGAAACCGCGAAAATAAATATATAAAAATCCTTACATCTCGTATTGGTCAATATAAACGAATACCCTCATACATGTATTGGTCACAATAAATGAACCCTACATATTGTTGAAATGAATAAAAAAAAATACACTTACATACATATTGGTCAAAATGAATGAATAGTGAATATCGTTTTATCTATCAATCAAAGCAAGCTATATTATATCCTATAGTATATAGCAAGTATACTATACCCAGTTAGCCCTATAGCATGCATTACTTCTTTCATGTGGCAATGCCCTATTATCCGGTTAAATATTTTTCTTAGCTCTACCCTTGGTAGTTTAAGTAACACTGGGACAGTTTGGGTTTGAGCTTAGGAAATGTTCGTTTATTTTGTCTACAACCGGTTAGCATTAATAAATGTTTCAATTAAATTAGACATGTTACTATAAAGCATATAAAAATATGTCGTTAAGGGTTGATTGCATAAATGAATCTACAATGACATTAATTGAGTTAGCCTATCATTACTTATAATGTCTCCACTGTGTACAATATGGCGTTGCCTCCGCCCATACCAGCCTATACATCCTTTTGCATGCAACACTTTATCATGTTAGGTTTTACTCAATTAAGTAATCAAACACAACCGAAAGTCACAAAACACACACACTTCACTCTTAAACTAATATTAACTCCGAACAACAGTTATTTCATAGACGAATTACTTTATGACAGTGAAATTATAAAATGGTGTCGTGTGTAAGTCAATAAGCATTGAACTCGCGAAAAATATCAATCAAAAAATTGAATCAACGACGTATACATTATATATTTACTTACGTAAATAATGACGTGTTTAAACGAGGCAGATATGTTTTTGTTAGTGAGTACATAATATATATACAATTCAGTTCTTATCTTCTGCCTTATATCAATGGTACGGCTACACCAAAAGTTACGTTTATATATGTGGTGGCCAGATCGCAGAATTGGCCACATCATGAGATGGTCGAAAAATTTCATGAAATGGTTGCACTTCATGAAATTGTTTACTGTTCATTGGCCACATCATGATGTTTCCTGATCAAATCAATGATAAGGAAGCGTTTGTCGATATGGTTAACTAAATACCCGACTACTTCATGAAATGGTCAAAGTTAACTGGCCATTTCATGAAGTAGTAGCGATGAACTTAATAATATCATTAAATAGTTACATTATCCACCGATAGAGGTGCTGGAAGCGCTTATTTATATGTCAACAAGGCGGCTCCCCTTACCGTCTGTTATTTAGTAATGACCTGAAAACTATGTTGAAAGGACTTTTAATATTTTCAAGCGTTCCTAGTTTTTATAAATGTCTCTCGAACTCAATAACAATAAATAAACTACTAATATATTCTGGATTTATATGAAATATCTTATGGACATTAAATTTTCACGAAATGGCCAATCGTGGACGATAAAATTATGAAACGTTAATGATTTAACGATCTAGTCGATTTTAGTTGGTCACATCATGAAATGTCACCATTTCATGAAATTCTCGAGCATTTCACGATGTGGCCAATTCTGCGATCTGGCCATGACATATACATAGTTCTTTCATGGGCGTACCCAGCTCTTTTTCAAGACAAATAAAATTGAAAAGTAATAGAAATATAAAAATGTTTTTTTTTTTATTTAAGTACTGAAAGACCTTTTCGATAGTGTATGTGCAGAGCTGTGTAAGTGAAATAGACAATGTTTATGACGGATGGAACATTTGTGTCTCTGTCTCTTTGATGCAGATTATAAAAGAAAAACGATTAACTAGTCAAACATGTCGACTACTAGGTACATTGCGCTATTTTACGTGGTAATTTTAATTTTTCCAAATAAATTAAAACTTCGTTACTTAGTAATTTAAATTTTTCAATTCTGTTATCGGGGTGGGTACGCATATCTAGCCTACGGACATCCCGTCAAATTCTGCGTCAAATTTGAAAGTTTATTTCTCATCAATTTGACGTTTTGCAATCTACAAAAAGTTGCGAAAAGACGTTCTTGGAAAAAAGTTGCTACGGTGTTTACGAACGAATACGACTTAGGGACCATCGAGATACAAGTTTCCTCATTCTTAAAAGCTGGCAATACAGCTTAAGACCTCACAAGGGACAGGTGTTCATGGGCGGTGCTGATCTACCACTTTCCTGCCCGTTTGTCCACCCTTTGATATTAGCTAGGGTCCTATTCCTATTCGTCTCAGATCACGAGGTCCCGGGTTTGATCCCCGAGCGGGCCACAAGTTTTATTAAGAATTTTTCGAGGTTTTTCTAGAGGATCCAAAATATCAGTAGGTATCAGCTCGGAATCTGGCGGTGGTGACATTCGAAGTTCGGTTCACTCTGACTACCTCACAAGGGATATATGGTTGACCCTTGAAAGGTTTAAATACAATATTTACCCGGTAGACACACTACGAATGGATTCGAGCTGAAAAGCTTCTGCCGGGCTCATTAGTATTTAACATAATTGAGTTTCGTTTATAAAAACCATGCTATAAATAAATAGCATATGTATTTTTAAAATGACTAAGTTGCCCATTGAAGGACAGTCCAAGAAACATAGCACACGTACTAAAATCTAGCTCCAGTTTCAATGAATCCCATTAACGCATTTCATAGTTCGTGTAGTCGCACGTGCTCGTCGCTTACGCCAGTGCGCTCACGTTGTTACGACATTTTAACCACCTAAAAAATCAGAATCACCCGACAACAAGAACTAACGAATTTCATACAAGTCACACGGCCATAAGGACTGTGACACACAGAGTATTCGGTGACCAACCTAAGCTAGTGATGAGTTGCCATCCACGTAGCAGAGATAAAATGCCATGTGTATAAGTTTAGCCGTGTTGGTCCGAACCCCTCTTTGAAGGATAGACCATAAGCCGTTCTGCCGGGCAGTTCGTTAAAGACTAACGATTGGCTATACTTGTCACTACCATCGTGACTCCTAGCTGATAGAATTTCACAACGTCTCGCCCGGATATATGATGTGTAACATCTCCTTGGTGTTACATCTAATAAGTTCTGACCACTTATCAACTTTTGAATATTGATTTTTTTCAATTAGAAATGTGTAGTAATGTCATAAAATAGAAGATAATAGAATTAGATGTAAGTCGGGTTAGAAATCAGTCCAAATAATTAAAGTTATAGTTTAATGACAAGCATTAATTGTGTGATGAGCATAAATGTATTTCCGCGTTTGGGTGTTTATTAAATATATTCTTGTATTTATATATGTATTTCTATGTATTAGTATCGTTGACTAACACCCATAACACAATCAAATAATTTGCTTACTTTGGGATTACATCAGAAAGTGTAATTTGTCCCGTGAATATTTATATATTTATTTCCCCTTTTATTTAAAACGTTAAGATAAATTATCAAATATCGGTCCATAAATAGCGAACCAGTAGCCCCCTGAAGATCAGTGAAGACATCTACACTACCACCGCCTAACCTACCTAAGTCAATTATACACATTTGCTTGTGGCATTGCCATTCCGCTTTTTTGGTACCACCATCTCACTTATTCTTGCCGTAATAGTGTCGGTGCTTGTTGCTATCGTATTCCGATTTAGCGGTTACGTAGCTGTAAACCTACATGGAAATCCAATTACGCCACGCACCATTAGCATCTTTGGTGACTATAGGCGAAGATTTTTCTTTCCATCAAAAGAGTAATCTGGTTGTTTGTTGTCTTTTGGTGAATAAAAGAGTTAACAGTTATTTCAACCTTTACCGTGTACCAACCGAGTGTACCGACACAACGATGACAAGCTTGAAGTGACAAGAAAAAAATTACGTACCGCACCCAGGCAAACAATGTAACTCTAAAGGACCTCGGAACAGTATGTTTTTTAAATCACTAAAAATAGTAAATGTTTGTTTTCTTATAATATTCGATGACTTGTACCAGCTAATATTGTACATGATGAGATAAAAAATCGGTCCTACAAATAAAAAATATTCCAGCCTAAATATATATGCACCTATATTAGTGCGGATTATCATAACGAGCTCTGGCAGACATCATTTGTAAAAAGCGACCCAAATACAGTCGTGAACAAGTTTGGAACTTTAACTTCAAGGGTTGGGAACACACCATACATAAAAAAGTATCGTCACGCCCGGTTTCCTTGCGGCGTAAGTAGATTACTACAAACCTTTCTATCGTTTTTTCTAGATCTAGATATTCTATTTTATGATAGATCTAGATCTGATATCGACTATTTCTAGCAATAACCGGGACCGACAACTTTACGTGTTCATCCGAAGCACGGCAGTGGTAGCACACCACCTTTGAGATTTTTGGGTTTTCGAGAAAAACCTCTAAATAAACACATTAACACTTTGCCCGCTCCGGGAATCGAACACGGGATCGCATGATCTGAGCCGAATAGGCTAACCGCTAGATCAAGAGGCAGTCTACACCATACATAAGAGTATTAATTTTTTTTTCGATATTTCAATACTTATAAAAACGTTTTACAAAACGTATCTATAATTAAATAAATAAGTGGAAGTCTATTTTCAACGTAAGTTTAAAATTATTAGTAATAGTAAAGAGTTCCAAAATGTAGGACTTGATATTAGATTAAAATATAGAATTTCCTCTTACTTAAGCATCTTCGTTCAGATTACGATTGTCTCTTAGTTTTTGTGAGTTGTTGGCGAAAAACTAAATGCCTTTTTTCATCTTATTTGTTTAAACCAGCGAGCAAATATCCACCTTAACTTAAAAATTTATTGCCAGTTAAAAATTTGAAAATTTTACATTTTTTTAACTGATAATATAACATTTTAATACATTTTTCTATATTCATTACGATTCTAATGAAAAAGTTCATATTTGTAGGAGCTGCTACAGGAATAAACAGATTTTTGAACTTGTGAACTAGACAACATTCGCTAACCTTATGGATTTTTTTTAATAAAGTTGGAGTTTAAACTATATCGCTGGATGCTGTCAAATTTGTGCTTACTTATTTTATGCAATGGCATAACATAACCATTACAAATGGGCATAAATTTACAATTAATAAAATTGCTTAATGTCTCCAGTCGTGGTGGTGGTGACACCCTACAGTTAAAAAAATTGAGGCAAAATATGTTTTTTTAAAGTTTCTGATTATTTAGAAAATCAAAACTCCTTAAAAAAGTGGTAGCAATTGCTTACATCTATACAAGTTAATAAAGTTGCAGTGTCTGTTTGTAATATTAAAATAACCGCTTTTTATTAAATGAATATGGATGTATACACGGTATATATACCAAAATAATATTTTTTACAATTTTTGTCTGTCTGTCTGTTTGTTCCGGCTAATCTTTGGAACGGCTGGAGCGATTTTGACGGGACTTTTACTGGCAGATAGCTGATGTAATAGGGAGTAACTTAGACTACTTATTTCGAAACTTTTCAACGCGGACGAAGTCGCGGGCTCAGCTAGTATTTTATATTCAATATCCTATTATAAAAATTGACCGCCCTGTTGGTCGAGTGGTTAGCGACCCTGACTACGTAATCAACGGGGCTCTGGTTCGATCCCCGACAGGGACAGGTATTTGTGTGATGAGCATAAATGTTTGTATTTCCGGGTTTGGGTGTTTATTATGTATGTAAAAGTATTTAAATATGTATTTCTATGTAATAGTATCGTTGCCTCACACCCATAACACAAGCAAATAATTTGCTTACTTTGGGGTTAGATCAGTAAGTTTAATTTGTCCCGTAAATATTTATTTATTTGTAAAATAAATAAATAAATAAAAATGTAAATATAAAACGTAAAGCCGCTGAAATTTTTTCACCGGTTCTTATAAATGTGTGATTTACTTTTTGGATCCGGTTGTAACTATTAAATTATTAATCTGTCAAAAAGCCTGTAATTGACAATTAAATAAGTTTTCTGATATATCTTCATCTTCTAGTGTTATTTATTCCTTTAGCGATAGAGACTTATTATTTATTTTTTTATAGAAGAGGGAGCAAACGAGCACTAGGTGCACCTGATGGTAAATGATCACCGCCGCCCATGGACCTCCGCAATAAATGAGTTTTATTACGACAACAGTAGCATAAAGAGTACTTTTTACTTGTTGCGTGTCACTCGTAACTCATAACTGCTATTTGCTTAGGCAAAATAAACAATTTTTCATTCCACATGAACATATCAACATTCGTTACAAATAACTTTTATTTTCATGTTGACTATACGAGCCAAAGACATTATCAACCATATACATTAGAAATGACGTTTTACTAATTTAAAAGGGCAAGTACAAGCATGTCTACAATTAAAATTGTGTGCTAGAACGTTCTGTCCGGTAGTGGTTAAAGAAAGTTGTCAACGCATCATAAGTTCTGCTTAAATGAGCCGAGTGAATAAAATTTTCTGATTTTATTGCAACTTCATTAATATGCTGGAATTATAGTTTTTTATAGGCGATTGTCATAAGTGAGGAAAGTCTAGTGGTGGATAATCGCGCCAGTTGCAAGCCGAATTTAAAAATTTATTTTATTGAAATAGTTTATTTTACAAAATCCATCCAATGTAATTTTTCTAAGGGCAGTTCCTTCACATTTACATTTCACGTGCATATTTTACATTTTCAAAGTTTGCCTTTTTAAGCGTTTGCCTAATGGCTAGTCTATGACGCGTAGTCGTCTTTGACACGAGCATTGTGTTCGCTTCGGGCAAGGCGATGTGTTGTACACTCGGAGGTGACCGACCTTCGGTGTTTGTTCTATTGGATTATGAATTGGAGCCCGGCACGCGGACTCGCACATGAGTTTTGACGCGATTCAAGCGAAGCCGAAAAAAATTA
This sequence comes from Apodemia mormo, assembly GCA_036924255.1. Classification (NCBI taxonomy): domain Eukaryota; kingdom Metazoa; phylum Arthropoda; class Insecta; order Lepidoptera; family Riodinidae; genus Apodemia; species Apodemia mormo. The sequence goes on along the minus strand of JAUPFN010000021.1, from coordinate 1,969,441 downwards.
TATACAAATATAGTGAAATTGATTACCGCTGAATGATTTCACAAATAAATAAATTATTTTTAGCACATTCGCAATAATATCCAGCAAGTAACAAAAACCCGTTCGACCCCAAAAGGTTCGACATGTCCCTTTGATTAGATGTCTATAACATAATCAAAAAAGGTTTTTTTTTAATATCATAATCTTATGATGCCGCATTAGTCATTGACATGTTCCGGTTTTGACAGTAAGGTAGCCGGTAGATTTATGCATGTGGCATTGCCATCTCGCTATACAGATAGCAACGCAACATTAACATCTTTGGTGTATATAGGTGATGGTTTCTTATTTCATCAGGAGAACCATCAACTTGTTTACTAGATAAAAAGCGTAAATCTACCGGCTTTACTCTCAAAACCGGAATACGTCAATGACTATTGCCGCAGGTACAGGTAATGCGGTGGTACCAAATATATTTATTTTTTTAACTCCGGTATATAAAAATTTAGAGAAGACTCCAAGTTTCATCAAAACCGGTTTAATAGTTTTTTGAGCTGTGGGTATAGTTAGCAGATATTCAAAGTCCATTTCATCTTTTTAATTAATTTTATTTCTTACTACGAATATATAATTGAATATTGTTTTAAACAATGCATACGAATTGTTTCAAATTGTATATTTTAATAATATTTTTTAACATTTTTCACATTTAACATTTCCGCAAGTATGTAGTCAGGTTGCAGAATCATAATATATGGGCTCGTAAAAAAAGTTCACTAACGTGTACATGCAGAAAATGTTGAGACTGTTTTGATAGCATCCGTCATTAACGTTTTAATAAGGCCTTAAAGTTATTTTTTAATGAAAAAAGGGACAAACGAACAGGAAGCTCACCTGATGGTGACTGATCAAATTCAATGCTTTATTCAAATAAACCTTTAAAGGCACTTTTGGCGAGTCGAATTTTTAGAATTACAATCGGATCGGAACGCGGCCATTTTCACTAATGGACAGCCGCAGCACTAGGTTTTGCAGCTGCGTTGCTGGCCTTTTGTGAATGAATAAGCTCTTGACTTTAAGTTCCCTAAGTCATATCCATTCGGAAATACCACCGCCGGTGATTGATCCCACAGAGTAGTGCGTGATAAAAGTGCCCAGAGAATCGCACGGTTGTGAATTTCCAGATATCAAAGTGATGAGGGCGGAACTTTGAAACTTGCGATATCCGATGATGGAATTCAACGACAGGAGTTAATCCGAAAAGATCATCGGAACACTCTTTGTGATAGATGCGGTAAAAGATATGGAGAGAACTTACATAAAGGAATCAATCCGATTGAAAATAAAATAATCGTAAACCATTTGAACTGCTCGATTCTTTGATATAATAAACACTTGTACTGTTTCACAAATATAATTGGAACGAAGTTCCTTATCGCGCGTTGTGAATGGGGGCTAGACGGAAAAAATTCTTACGAAAAGTTGTCACGACACTTTTTGCTATAGTAAGGTATTGTAAGGCCAGAAATATCCAGCCACTTCCCATAGCTCGTGCATTGAAAGTGAAGGAGTCTATCTACTATTTGATTGAGTTTACTTTTTTTCTAGTGCCAAATGTTCGACATTTATACAGAATTTCGGCCGAATGTCGAATTTCGACCAAAAGTTGAATTTCGACGGACAGTCGAATTTCGAACGAGTGTCGAAATTCGACCGAGTGTCGAATTTCGATCGGTTGCTGAGTTTCTACCGTCGGTCGAACTTCGACCGGGTGCCGAAATTCGATCGCGGGTCGAAATTCGACCGGGTGCTTCGGCACCCGGTCGAATTTCGATTCGACCGTGGGTCGAAATTTGCGCTGATGCCGAAATTCGACCGCGGGTAGAAATTCGACCGGGTTCCGAAATTCGACCGGGTGCCGAAATTCAACCGCGGGTCGAAATTCGACCGGGTGCCGAAATTCAACCATGAGTCAAAATTCGACCGGGTTCCGACATTCAACCGCGGGTCGAAATTCGACCGGTTGCCGAAATTCGACCGGGTTCCGAAATTCGACCGTGGGTCGAAATTTGCGCTGATGCCGAAATTCGACCGCGGGTAGAAATTCGACCGGGTTCCGAAATTCGACGGGGTGCCGAAATTCAACCGCGGGTCGAAATTCGACCGGGTGCCGAAATTCAACCATGAGTCAAAATTCGACCGGGTTTCGACATTCAACCGCGGGTCGAAATTCGACCGGTTGCCGAAATTCGACCGGGTTCCGAAATTCGACCGGGTGCCGAAACTCGACCGCGGTTGGAAACCAGGTGCCGAAATTCGACCGGGTGTCAAAATTCGACCGTGGGTCGAAATTCTACATAGTTCCTTATCGTGCGTTGTGAAAGGGGGCTAGATGGAAAAAATTCTTACGAAAGTTGTCACGACACTTTTTGCTATAGTAAGGTATTGTAAAGCTGTGTGGCGTACGGATGTTTCTCTCTTTCTCTCTTATAGAAAGCAAGCCAGATATTTTCATTTCTATTTCGCATTGAACAGTGTGGTGTCGCGACGATTATTTTTGTTGAGTGTACACAGGTTTTTCGTAAATATTAATAAAAGGAACTTCGTTCCATCCGGGTGTCCCTTGACACCTCTCAAGTTTTTTTAAATTTTATTTATATCACAATCACTTAATTTTATAGCCAATCGGTTTCGTCTATTAAAGCATCATCAGGGCTTCTTTCACATAAACTACATTCGAACCGCTCTATACTGAATGTTATTAAGGAGGAACAAACTGATACTGTGGAGTTTCTGATTAGAAATGAGAACAGTACTCCATGTGAGGTCGAATTTGCATTTTATAAAGTAGCAAGCGATGAGCCGGCAACAAGTACTGTCTCGCTTTAATAAACACAGAGCTTTTTTGAGGCTAGTTTAGCTTTGCCTTCCAAATGATCACAGAGCTGAACTTTGTTCGATATGTCAACGCCAAGAATTCCAATACTTACCGAGGTTGTCAGGATAGTATTCTCAAAACGAGGTGATACAACAAAGCGCGATAGACCGTGGCCCCAGGAACAAACTTTGTTTTGATTAATAACAAGTCGAAGTTTTGTGAGCAGCTTCGTTTTGATGAGCTTAATTAATATCAAGATTCATAATAACAGATTTGAAATTAAAAAAGTTATGTCAAAAAAACTTAGAAAATGATTTGAATCGGTTGTCCTGTACAGTTGAATAGTGAATACATGTTAGATCCGTCAGTGTCGTAGGAGTGGGAGGTATGTACAGTGTGTGTGTGTGTGTGTGTGTACTCACGACGTTCCCCCAGACGGGCTGGAAGTCCCTGGTGTGCGTGTCGGTGGCGGGCGCCAGCTTGGCGGGCTTGGTGCTGCGGTCGAACGCCGGCACCGCCTCCTCCTCCTCCTCGTCCGACATCTGACACACACGCACACACCATACACAATTAACGGGGACTCGAAATAACATTTTGAGGTGGACAACATTTTAAGACAAACCCACTAAGTTTCTTCCGCCGGATCTTCACAGTGTGTAGCCACATTCCGATCCGGTAGTAATTCTAAGGAAATCAACCGAAACTTATTCTTTTTATGTCATTGAGATAGGCAAACTAGAGACGTGCCACCTGATGATAAGTGGTCGACGTCGCCAATAAACAAAAATGGGATACCCGGGCTGAAACTAGCTCAGGTATTCCATTCGTGTGTTGCCTTATCCTGAAACTTATGATGTTCGTTTCATGTTTGCACATATCATAGTAGAATATGTCGGTATTTTTTATTAATTAACTTTTAATAACTTGTGACCCCATATTCTTGCAAATAAATAGCTTAGCCCGAGCCATACATTGCAGAACTTTAACACCATTAACACCTTTAGTGTCCATAGGCGATGGTTTCTCTTTCCACCAGGAGAGCCATCTGCTTTTTTGCTATGGTAAAAAACCTACCGCCTAATTTAAACACAAATCTTATTTTAATGCGCTCACTATACTAAAGGGTTACGGAGGTATATACCTGGTAGGAAGCTGGTAAATACCTTGGCAATGTTAGGAGATGACTGTGATCTGTTTAGTCCAGCGGCTCCAGGACTATCACCCGGAGACCCCATGTACGAGTCATTGTCTTCCTCCTGTTGTGGTAACAGAAAACTCGTTTTAACAAAACTGTAGGGACACAGTATGTGTAGATTGCTGAGTTTGCTTTACACGGTTTTGTAAAACTGTAGGGACACAGTATGTGTAAATTGCTGAGTTTGCTTTACATGGTTTTACAAAACTGTAGGGACACAGTATATGTAAATTGCTGAGTTTGCTTTACACGGTTTTGTAAAACTGTAGGGACACAGTATGTGGAGATTCCTGAGTTTGCTTTACACGGTTTTGTAAAACTGTAGGGACACAGTATGTGGAGATTCCTGAGTTTGCTTTACACGGTTTTGTAAAACTGTAGGGACACAGTATGTGGAGATTCCTGAGTTTGCTTTACACGGTTTTGTAAAACTGTAGGGACACGGTATGTGTATATTGCTGAGTTTGCTTTACACGGTTTTGTAAAACTGTAGGGACACGGTATGTGTATATTGCTGAGTTTGCTTTACACAGTTTTGTAAAACTGTAGGGACACGGTATGTGGAGATTGCTGAGTTTGCTTTACACAGTTTTGTAAAACTGTAGGGACACGGTATGTGGAGATTGCTGAGTTTGCTTTACACAGTTTTGTAAAACTGTAGGGACACGGTATGTGGAGATTGCTGAGTTTGCTTTACACGGTTTTGTAAAACTGTAGGGACACGGTATGTGTATATTGCTGAGTTTGCTTTACACGGTTTTGTAAAACTGTAGGGACACGGTATGTGTATATTGCTGAGTTTGCTTTACACAGTTTTGTAAAACTGTAGGGACACGGTATGTGGAGATTGCTGAGTTTGCTTTACACAGTTTTGTAAAACTGTAGGGACACGGTATGTGGAGATTGCTGAGTTTGCTTTACACAGTTTTGTAAAACTGTAGGGACACGGTATGTGGAGATTGCTGAGTTTGCTTTACACAGTTTTGTAAAACTGTAGGGACACGGTATGTGGAGATTGCTGAGTTTGCTTTACACAGTTTTGTAAAACTGTAGGGACACGGTATGTGGAGATTGCTGAGTTTGCTTTACACAGTTTTGTAAAACTGTAGGGACACGGTATGTGGAGATTGCTGAGTTTGCTTTACACAGTTTTGTAAAACTGTAGGGACACGGTATGTGGAGATTGCTGAGTTTGCTTTACACAGTTTTGTAAAACTGTAGGGACACGGTATGTGGAGATTGCTGAGTTTGCTTTACACAGTTTTGTAAAACTGTAGGGACACGGTATGTGGAGATTGCTGAGTTTGCTTTACACAGTTTTGTAAAACTGTAGGGACACGGTATGTGTATATTGCTGAGTTTGCTTTACACGGTTACGTAAAACTGTAGAGACACAGTATGTATAATTCTAAAATAATAAACGAATACAAAAATTCAGATATGTTTGTCGCTCAGAAGTTATATTATGTGTTTTAAGCGTATGTTGTGTGTTTCTGAAACTGTATCGTGGATTTGGGTGATATTTTGTATTTTTAGAATCTAACCTTCATTAACGTTCGGGTTATCGATGAGAACGTTTCATTCAAAAAATCACTACGTATTTTCTGTGAATGTTACATCTTAGTAACAAACACATACACAGTGTGTAAAAATCCCGTCCAATTCTCAAAGGCATTGTTTGGTATTCTAGTACAATTATATAGTATATGCCATTTTAATGCAGATATAGATACATAAATTTTCACCGATAAAATAATTTTTAAACGCTGTAAATCCGCGGATTTCACTTATGGATATGAATTTCGCTTAACACTCATATTCTTGCAAATAAATATCTTCTTTCTTTCTTGTGTATTATAAAATATAGATAGTGTATTTATAAAATGTATCTAAAATGTTATTGTTAGATTGTTATAAAGTGGTTACAGTAGGTTGTATATTCTTACGTGTACAAATTGACTGGGAAAAGACTGTGTATGATGAAAATATGATAAAAAGAGAATATTATATAAGCCTCAACGAAATAAGTGCAAAAATTTGGTCACCGCGCGCACTTAAACCGGCATGTATCGTGGATCTCTGTTTGTAAATGGTCTTCAATATCTATGCGTGGGTGTCTGTACTAAACATTTTTATCGGATAATTAGGTCAAAATTTAGATAATTATTTTTTTACATATTTGGTATCAGAATCACCGAACACGGAGGGTGTTCAATGTGTACAGTATGTGTTACAATGTTTACAGTAATTTATCGATATTATCGCTGAGATCACTAAATTGGAGATTAGTTGTTTTCACAAGTATGTCTTTGTGTGTGTGTGGGTGTGTGTATGTGTGTGCACGTGTGTGTGTATGTGTGTGTGTGTGTGTGCGTGTGTGTGTGTGTGTGCGTGTGTGTACGTGTGCACGTGTGTGTATGTGTGTGTGTGTGTGTGTGTGTGTGTGTGCGCGTGTGCGTGTATACTCACGTGGTGTGCGGGCTTGCGCGCGCGCGCGTCGGCCAGTTTCCGCTTCCGCTCGGTCTCGAGCGCCTCGCGCGTGCGGTGCAGCAGATCGCGCTGCGCGCTGACGGCGGCTATCCGCGCCCGCTTGCTCGCCAGCTCCCGCGCCGCGCGCGCCCGCTCCGCCTCCGCTTCCGCCTCCGCCGCCGCCTCTGCACACACCACGCCCACGCTCACTCACTACCGACCACACAGACAGTTCGCATAACGCCACGTTTCATAAGCGACCACTTCAAATTGCGCTCAAACACTATGTTGCAGGGTTTAAACATATACTATTATACTAGCATAATACTAATGTCACCCCTTAAAACACTTTATGTGAACTTTTGCAACATCAGGGTTTTCCACTGTAACATAAATCCATAAACCTTGATAAAAAAAATTAAGGCTAAACCAGTTTTGATCTTTTAAATCGAGACAAAGATATCTTCTCCGGCTAAAACCGCATATCACTCCTACCCGGGGTACAAAAAGGAATATTCCTTTATGCCTCGAGCGGAATGTCGGACTTATCCATCCTCTGACTGCACACAGAGTGCGACGACTTAGCCCAACATCTATGCTCGGCTTTTTACAGGTTCTACAGCGGTAATGCCAGATGAGACCGACTTATTGAACACATTCAAATGGCAACAGATTCCGTGCTACAGCAAATCCTTTCCACAGTGATCGCCATCCTTGGTGATTTTAACGCCCATCGCGCTAAATTACTTTGTTCGCATGCTACTAACCGCGAATGAAATTGTATTTGGATCACCAGTTTTTTGCCAGATCGGAACAACAAGGTCATTGTTGATGGTGCATACCTACTCTGACATTGAATTCGTCAATGCTTGTGTTCCCAAGATCGTGTGCAACACTGTTTCCTCTGCAAATTAATGAGATGTTGCAATTAAGCAATATTCATTGCCATGCAAATTACAGTACAGTTGATGCTTATACTCCACCCAAAGAATTTCTCGGAAACACGTCAATGAGTCCCGGAATAAACATGTATTACAAATCGAAGAACACATTTTCAAGCTTCGGCGTGGTGTCGACTAAATCTAGTCTAGTTTAACCCCAACGAAACCAAAGTTGTGTCAAGTTTGTAAGTTTACCGCTAAAAAATCACCCTTTGTCGCGTATTTCCTTACTTTAAAAATACTTCTCCCATTAGTATGGGAGCCCACGACACTAAACCTGGTCCCATAAGACTACCGGATGGCATATACATAGTTAGATTCGTCGTTAATTGGAAAATACGAAAAGGCTATGCTGCAATGCGAAAAACCGGGTGGTATAGTCTCAGCTAGTAATATATGGCAGTATTGGTAGAGATTTTCCTACAGAATATGAATTAGGGACCTACAACCATTGATATAAAAAACCCAAGATACACAATCAGTGTGTCAAAAACGTCCTCCAAAAATGAGTGCACAATTTTAAATTGTGCACTCATTTCAAATAGAATCGCGTCGGCCGCGTCACTGTCAATTTTATTTATTTTCGTACATTGCTTTGTAAAAACAACTATAAATCGTGCACTTAAGGTTGGATATGCAAAGACACATGTTTTTGCCATATCTATAACTACTTAAATGAAATTAGGGACACTTTTGAGTATCAGTTTTGTTCGGGACTGTGCATCTTGGGTTTTTTATATCAATGCCTACAACAAAGTAGCTTACTCATTCTTAAAAGTTTAGCAAGGTAACTGCGAAGCGACTGGTAGTGTAGTTGTCCACAGGCGGCGGTAATCACTTACCAGTTCCAATACCTGTGAAAACGCTGAGATCGTGGAACATACCCCAACAAATTTATGTTGTTCCGAAATATTTTCAGAAACCCTAGTTGCGCACTCTCTCTAATATATTGCCGAACACCTAAGGTAGTAGGAGTAGTGTATACGCCTTCGGGTTTGTTAAGAGATTATTAGTGCTTTTAGTAGCATGCTAAAAGTCCCATTTTTTTTTCTTCACATTTTCTCTTCACATTTTCTTTCTGTTCACATTTAACGTACATCCTGGTAATGTCCAGTCCAGTTTCCATTATCTTTTATGATCCTGTCTGTCAGTCCGTCTAAACTCGGTGTTTTATTTAGAAGGCTATTTTTCCCCGTGTTGGTCCCGGGCTCCTTTGAAGAATAGGCAAACTGCATTGCGTGCAATGTAACTGCTGATAGTAAACCGTAGCCGTGTGTACACAGTGTAAACAGTGCGCCGTTAATTTTCTCACTATGTTTAATTATGTACATAGTTTAAACTTTATTTAAGCACTGTGAGTAGTTAGTGATTTCTATCTAGTAAACTAAATCGCCATAGAATTGAGCATCATTTAGCCCGAATCTGGTGCTTTTCTTCTTGCGTCGCAATAATATTAGTTCATGGTGCTGCTGTATTTCGGTGTGGAGGTAACCGGTAAACTTATATGTAGTATTATATTATTACCGTAATGGTAGCCAAAGCACCATTAACATTTTTGTTGTCTACTGGTGACGACTGCCTCTTACTCTCAGAAGAATTATCTACACGTGTACAGTACCCGGCGATAAATATTGCACATCGACCTTTGGAAAGAGACAATCGGCTAATTTCGGCTTCGTAGAGCGTTATCTCTGTCGCACAAAATACAAACAGTCCGGTACCTATTAGGAGCTGTAAAACAAGTATGATTTGCTTCTTTTGATATTTTTATTCTTTGTATAAAATACACTAATTTTTCTATAAGTGATGGCTTTAGGTTGGGGTAAAATAAAATAAAAAAACATTTTTACATTATGTTTACGTATTTAATTATTTTGGAACATTACAGCTTTAGTGTACATAATAAACACCATTATACCTATTGCTAAAATGAGACATTGCAATAAAAATAATAATAATTCTAATTCTCAATTACTTCCATTTCACTATCTGTGCTCTCAAAGAGGTCAATATCACTGTCACTATCAGCCGTATTTATTACTAATCTATCAGTGTAATTGTCTAAACTGTGTTGAATGCTTCTATATTCATTCTCACATTTGATTGCATGATCGCAAACCTTTTTCCACTCTTCAGCGCCGATCATGTTTACTTTTTCAGTCAATAATGTTTTTACTGTAGTTAAGTTCATACCCACATTTCTAGAGGCTACATAGCCTTACTTACGATTTAATGAACTGCCAACAATAAAATCATTAAAAGCTAAGTTATCTGAAGCTATTAATTACAATGGGTCTGAAAAAACATTGAGAAAAATACTTCATGACATGGGATTTCAGTTCACTAAAATGGAAGATAATCGAAAAATTCTAATGGAAAAGCACGACGTTAGTCTCAAACGAATGGAATACCTTGATAAAATACGCAAATTTCGCGAAACAGGAAAAAATATCGTCTACATGGATGAGTCATATATACATGCATCCCACACTAAAGGGAAATCTTGGAGTGACGATAAGAAAAAAGGAGTAAAAAGCCAATTTCAAAAGGTCAACGTTTGATAATAGTTCATGCGGGAAATGAAAAAGGCTTTGTACCCGGTGCTTTTTTAACGTATAAATCCACGGACACTACAGGTGACTATCACAATGAAATGAATAACGATAACTATGAGAAATGGCTGGTTAACCAATTAATCCCAAATATACCCAGTGATTCTGTTCTAGTTATCGACAACGCACCCTATCACAACGAATATATTGAGAGACCCCCCAACTCAAACACCATTAAACGGGAAATGATCAACTGGTTAAACAGACACGAAATTCCAGTTGATCCAAAATTAACAAAAACCCAGATTTACGCTATTATATGTCAGCACAAGGAGAGGTATACAGAGTTTTCTGTGGACAAAATACTTGCCGAACATGGGCACACTGTGTTGCGATTGCCACCATATCATCCGGATTTTAATCCAATTGAAAATGTATGGTCTCAACTGAAAGGTTATGTAGCCTCTAGAGATGTGGGTATGAACTTAACTACAGTAAAAACATTATTGACTGAAAAAGTAAACATGATCGGCGCTGAAGAGTGGAAAAAGGTTTGCGATCATGCAATCAAATGTGAGAATGAATATAGAAGCATTCAACACAGTTTAGACAATTACACTGATAGATTAGTAATAAATACGGCTGATAGTGACAGTGATATTGACCTCTTTGAGAGCACAGATAGTGAAATGGAAGTAATTGAGAATTAGAATTATTATTATTTTTATTGCAATGTCTCATTTTAGCAATAGGTATAATGGTGTTTATTATGTACACTAAAGCTGTAATGTTCCAAAATAATTAAATACGTAAACATAATGTAAAAATGTTTCTTTATTTTATTTTACCCCAACCTAAAGCCATCACTTATAGAAAAATTAGTGTATTTTATACAAAGAATAAAAATATCAAAAGAAGCAAATCATACTTGTTTTAACAGCTCCTAATAGGTACCGGACTGTTTGTATTTTGTGCGACAGAGATAACGCTCTACGAAGCCGAAATTAGCCGATTGTCTCTTTCCAAAGGTCGATGTGCAATATTTATCGCCGGGTACTGTAGATGGAAACTAAACGTATAATTAACTATTTGACACGCAACAAGTAATAAATACCTAAATAAGGTTGTTTAAATTTGACTCAAGGAAAACCCCAGTATATCTCATCTAAGATTATACATAGAAAATAATCTTATTTTTATAGAATCGGTTCCTAAATTACTATGTTTCTAAGCAATTTATTAAATATAGGTATATTAATCTCCTATTTTTCGAAAATACCTGAAACGGAAATACCAAATTGCAATTAATATTGCAATTATTAATTTTTAAAATTGGTAGGTAAATACAGACCAACTCACGCTTAAAATTGTTATTTTTTGTTGATTTTATAGAAAAATCCCCAAGTTATATAAATTTAATCAAAATATTTTTATGTATCTTTAGCAAGACTTAGACTTTCAAACAAATTTAGGACTTTATTTATCGTTTTCTTATTTTATACCACACTTTACTTAGGGATAGATAATTTTTAAAATCGTTCAATAAATAATGAGTCAACTTACAAAATTCTGGCGAAATATTAAATTTATGTGAAAAATTGTATTACTTATGAGAACTTATACTTTTTTGGTAGTTACAGTGATATTTCAACAACTATTATTTGCACTTAAAATGGCCGTACTGTAAAGTTTTTAAAAGTACAGTTGACTCAGTATGAGTCATTCCATATGAAATCGTCTGAAAAAAAATAAAATTGTTGCCGTCTCATTTTAGATTTTGGTGTAACTTTGAGAAACTCTTCTCTAGGGTCCCAAAGAACAAAATTTACACGAGTTTGATTTTTACAAGCGCTTGTTTTCGCCTATTTAAATAAAGACTTTTAAAAATCGATATTTTTAAGCCTTATCAACTTTTACTGTGAAATTTTTCTGTTTGAAGCTATCTGCATGATCAAGATGGATTTCACAGTGGGAAAGATAGTAGTTTAAGGGTAATCGAAGATGATTGGCTCGGACGAGTCCTTTGAATATAAGCAGCATGCTGAAAATGAGTGTTTTTTAGTCATTTTTCGTGAATTTCATTCAACTCTAGCGTCGTAACTGTTGAGAATTAAAAACTCATGCTCCACGGGAATTAAGTATTCATGTCATAGACAAAATTCAGCCACAAGTTGACTTGAGCTGCCCGCTCTTCATAGAAGAAAACTTTGCTCGAAGTTTTGAAATTTAAAAAAATTCCAATTTTCTGGTTATGAAACGATCGTGTTGACTGCGAGATAAAAATCTGATACTCACAAAATCAATTGTTCTTACCTTCATCTTTAAACGACTAATCACTTGTTTTGTTATTTTCATTTTCAGTGCATGTGCGAGCCGGTTTTTTTACAGCAAAAATCTGGACGTTTTTACAAATGGATTAAAATTACTTACCACTTACTTTTATACCCCAAATATCCATAACTTTTTTGAAACTAGAAAAATTATTCATATTTATAATTGTTTCTGATGGTAAGTAATTTTAATCCATTTGTAAAAACGTCCAGATTTTTGCTGTAAAAAACCGGCTCGCACATGCACTGAAAATGAAAATAACAAAACAAGTGATTAGTCGTTTAAAGATGAAGGTAAGAACAATTGATTTTGTGAGTATCAGATTTTTATCTCGCAGTCAACACGATCGTTTCATAACCTGAAAATTGGAATTTTTTTAAATTTCAAAACTTCGAGCAAAGTTTTCTTCTATGAAGAGCGGGCAGCTCAAGTCAACTTGTGGCTGAATTTTGTCTATGACATGAATACTTAATTCCCGTGGAGCATGAGTTTTTAATTCTCAACAGTTACGACGCTAGAGTTGAATGAAATTCACGAAAAATGACTAAAAAACACTCATTTTCAGCATGCTGCTTATATTCAAAGGACTCGTCCGAGCCAATTATCTTCGAATACCCTTAAACTACTATCTTTCTCACTGTGAAATCCATCTTGATCATGCAGATAGCTTCAAACAGAAAAATTTCGCAGTAAAAGTTGTTAAGGCTTAAAAATGACGATTTTTAAAAGTCTTTATTTAAATAGACGAAAACAAGCGCTTGTAAAAATCAAACTCGTGTAAATTTTGTTCTTTGGGACCCTAGAGAAGAGTTTCTCAAAGTTACACCAAAATCTAAAATGAGTCGACTTTGCTAATTAGACGATTTCATATGGAATGACTCGTATACATTAGGCCCATCAATATGTGTATTTTTGTTTGGAATGGATAATTTCCAAAACTACTAGCTTGATTTTATTCAAGACAAATAATACTCAATTTGAAGCAAACAAAATAGCGGGCATAAGGAATTTTAATGTAACGTTATAAAATGCGTTAGTGTAGTGTGAGTGTTGAGCACTTGTGATGTAAGCATTTTGTTAGTGTGGTGTGAGTATAGTGTGAATGTAGTGTAGTGTGGTGTAAGTGAAGGGTGGATAGAGTGCAGTGTGAGAGTGTAGCGTGTGTGATGTGTAGGGGCGCGGTGTGTGTGTCCTCACCGGCGGGCAGCGCGGCGAGTCGCGCGGCGTCCTCGCGCTCGCGCCGCTGGTACTCCTCCAGCTGCTCGCGCAGCGACTGGTTCTCTTGCTCCTGCACACACACACACACACACATACACTACGACTGCCACCACCATCGCGAATACAATAAAACCCTCATGACGTCATATAGTAATCCAGTTTCAACCTTACGTTATACAAAAAATATGCATTGAATTAACGCTTACGATCAATTTTAATAAGCATTTGATTGTATCCGTCTTCAATGACGTAGAATGCAGAATATTTTTCTAGTACTAATAGTTTTGAAGTATTACTACATAAGTATGTTTACAGCCGTATTCCCGAAGAGGTAGGCAAAAGTGCAACAAGTGCAACCACGACTAGCCGAAGTTACGTAATCCCACAATGTGATAGATGGCAAGCCTATCGCCAACCGGGCACTTACTTATAGCAACCTCATTTTCACTTTTCTTCAAGGAGCTTTGCCAAAACGTTCTTACATTTTATTACATAAATGAGAAAATCTTTAGACCTTATGGTAAGTGTTCACCACTACCTATGAACTTAGACAACACTAAACTCTCTGGATTTGCGTTGTCTACCTTTAAAAAATGTATGTAAGTTCTTTTGCAGGTCCCTAAATTGTGTCGATCCACAAACATCTCCAACATCAATTCGTTCCGAAAAATAGTACTATGCAAAAAATAGCTAAAGAATCACAGGGTCTTCCTAACCGTTAAAACATCGAGATAACGATAGTGAAACTTACAATATCATGATAGTATGAATTAATTATATTAGCTAATCTGAATAATTAAAAGAACGTTAATTGCTATGTCCACACTGTGTCGTTTCATCTTCAACTTTCATCACCATCATGCTATTCAACTTTCGTTTGAGGCATTCAGCAATTGAATGTGTCAAGGAACTCAACACCAACATAATCATTTGAGTTTCCGTCAGCTTGTTGAAATATGTGAGATGAGAATAATATACATGGTGGAATATGTGCGGCTTATTTGGTCATAAGAAGTTCCAGAAAAAAAGAATCAAACGCAATTTTGGACACGACGCTACTATAATAAACTTGCAAACCATCGTTTCTTTTAATTTTATTTGTGTTAAGTTTATTATTTGGATCCCAAAGTTGTGGGAAGTTTCTGTAATATTTAATGGCATTGATATAAAAAACCCAAGATACACAATCAATGTGTCAAAAACGTCCTCCAAAAATGAGTGCACAATTTTAAATTGTGCACTCATTGCAAATAGAATCGCGTCGGCCGCGTCACTGTCAATTTTATTTATTTTCGTACATTGCTTTGTAAAAACAACTATAAGTCTTGCACTTAAGGTTGGATATGCAAAGACATATGTTTTTGCCATATCTATAACTACTTAAAAGAAATTAAGGACACTTTTGAGTGTCAGTTTTGTTCGGGACTGTGCATCTAGGGTTTTTTATATCAATGTTTAATGGAATTCAACGTTATTTTTTTTCTTCGTCTGCAATCTTGTTGTTGAACGTTTTGTGGCACAGAAATCCACGCGACGCGAGAACACGAGTATCACAGCGCGCTACGCTTTCAGCTGTCAAAGCGCATGTGCCAAGGGCATGCATTACTTGCGCTGTTGTCTGCGCTGTGACACATGCCCTTGATGAACAAAAAATTGCACAGTGTGGACATAGCTATATAATATTAAAACCCAAAAACAACAGAACAATCCGCTTAAAGCTACCTAATAATCTTAACCTCTCGAAACTTTGACACGCAAGGGCGAATTTTAAGCGCCAGGACTCATCACTCGCTTTTTGGCGGGAATGGCGACTCAGGCGACTCGTTGGAATTTTTTTTTCTACAACTAAGCCATATTTTATCATAATGTAAACGATTGTGTATCAATTGATATATTTTCTGTCTATTAGGGATCAAAATATAGTAATAGACAAAGAAGTTTTTATATTAAACAAATTTAACAAAAATCACTTTGAATAATGATTTTCTAAATTACTTTATTTTTGGCTATCACGATATATTTCTTACAACAAATTATCCAAATAGAACAATTAAACGGCCTTTCTAATTAAAATAGTACTTACATAAGAGAAATGCAACGTAAAACAACATAAAATTCAATTTTATACCACTAAAAAACCACTAACACACACGCGGTCCGGTTGAATGAACTAAAGTGACTGGTACAAAATAAATGACAATAGTAGACTTCAATTTACGAATTTGACATGACAGATATTTTATCATAGATTAAATCAAAGGCTTTTTCATACAACATTAGTCTTTATAGATAGAAATTTATAGTTTAAATTCAAATGCAAGCGGGGTAAAATTTTGCTTTGAGAGTGAATGGGCAACCAAATTATCATACATAATGTCTAATATTTGCCTATTCGAGAGTCGAGAGGTTAAACTCGAGAAGATTTTTCTATAGAAGAGATATTTTAATCAAATGCAGCAATAGGAATCATTAGCAATCGCGCCAACTAAATGTGAAATGGATCGTCAAATTATTGTTCTTAATTAGCGTAAGTCAGTGTATTTCCTGCAATCTTTGAAATACTTGTTTTTTTTTAAATAAACTATTATTACAGTACCCGGCGATAAATATTGCACATCGACCTTTGGAAAGAGACAATCGGCTAATTTCAGCTTCGTAGAGCGTTATCTCTGTCGCACAAAATACAAACAGTCCGGTACCTATTAGGAGCTGTTAAAACAAGTATGATTTGCTTCTTTAATATTTTTATTCTTTGTATAAAATACACTAATTTTTCTATAAGTGATGGCTTTAGGTTGGGGTAAAATAAATTAAAAAAACATGTTCACATTATATTTACGTATTTAATTATTTTGGAACATTACAGCTTTAGTGTACATAATAAACACCATTATACCTATTGCTAAAATGAGACATTGCAATAAAAATAATAATAATTCTAATTCTCAATTACTTCCATTTCACTATCTGTGCTCTCAAAGAGGTCAATATCACTGCCACTATCAGCCGTATTTATCACTAATCTATCAGTGTAATTGTCTAAACTGTGTTGAATGCTTCTATATTCATTCTCACATTTGATTGCATGATCGCAAACCTTTTTCCACTCTTCAGCGCCGATCATGTTTACTTTTTCAGTCAATAATGTTTTTACTGTAGTTAAGTTCATACCCACATTTCTAGAGGCTACATAGCCTTTCAGTTGAGACCATATATTTTCAATTGGATTAAAATCCGGATGATATGGTGGCAATCGCAACACAGTGTGCCCATGTTCGGCAAGTACTTTGTCCACAGAAAACTCTGTATACCTCTCCTTGTGCTGACATATAATAGCGTAAATCTGGGTTTTTGTTAATTTTGGATCAACTGGAATTTCGTGTCTGTTTAACCAGTTGATCATTTCCCGTTTAATGGTGTTTGAGTTGGGGGGTCTCTCAATATATTCGTTGTGATAGGGTGCGTTGTCGATAACTAGAACAGAATCACTGGGTATATTTGGGATTAATTGGTTAACCAGCCATTTCTCATAGTTATCGTTATTCATTTCATTGTGATAGTCACCTGTAGTGTCCGTGGATTTATACGTTAAAAAAGCACCGGGTACAAAGCTTTTTCATTTCCCGCATGAACTATTATCAAACGTTGACCTTTTGAAATTGGCTTTTTTACTCCTTTTTTCTTATCGTCACTCCAAGATTTCCCTTTAGTGTGGGATGCATGTATATATGACTCATCCATGTAGACGATATTTTTTCCTGTTTCGCGAAATTTGCGTATTTTATCAAGGTATTCCATTCGTTTGAGACTAACGTCGTGCTTTTCCATTAGAATTTTTCGATTATCTTCCATTTTAGTGAACTGAAATCCCATGTCATGAAGTATTTTTCTCAACGTTTTTTCAGACCCATTGTAATTAATAGCTTCAAATAATTTAGCTTTTAATGATTTTATTGTTGGCAGTTCATTAAATCGTAAGTGAAAATCATACACCATTCTTCGAACAACATCGTAATCAAAATCGTCCATATCCAAACGAAATTGCTTTTTTGGTCTCCCTTTTTTTGGAGTGCTGAACTTAATTCCAGTCGAATGTGTTTCAGTACTGACTTCGTTTAATATATTGTTCAAAGTTCTTCTTGAAATTCCAGTGGCATTTGCAACTCGCTCTTGAATCTTCTTAAAATAACAACTTACATTTTCATCTACTTTTTTTTAAATCTATCAGCTTCGGTTACAAAGTATTTATAAACATTGTAGATAATTTCACGTGACTGATCTCGTAAAGGTTTCCCTCTTTTTCCGAAAGATGCCATATTACAACTTTAAATTATTTAAATTTGTGGGTGTTATCAACTCTAAATATATATTTTTGATCGGGACGCGACCGCACTCTATCGTACTTGAACAACGACTGACTAAACGTCACATAGGTAGTGTGGGACTGAGATAACGCTCTACGCAGCCGAAATTATCCGACTGTCTCTTTCCAAAGGTCGATGTGCAATATTTATCGCCGCGTACTGTACTATTATTTATTATTGACTTTCGGTTTACTCTATCTACCCCGCAAAGACATCAGCGTAAATATAAGTTCCTTTCAAAATAGGTGAACATATTTTAACACAGGGTTCAGTACGACTAACCAAAGATATCCAGTTAAAAGTAAATTTGATTCAATGGACTAAAACTTTTTGATTTTTACGAATAAACGCTCGTAACGCTTAACGCTTTTCTACATAAAATTACCTACTTTTAACCCTAGAATGAGCAGTAAGGTAAATAATCACAAAGTGACTATTTTATGCAGAAAAGCGTAAGCGTTAAAAGACAAAATTATTTTACTCGTAAAAATCAAAGTTTTATTCCCTTAAATCACTTTTTTAACTGAATAGCTTTGGTTAGACGTACTAAACTCTGTGTTAAAATATGTTCACCTATTTTGGAAGGACTTTAATATATATTTATTTAGTACATTATACGTGTATGAGAGTGCATGCATGCGTCTGTGTTGAAATGTAAATATGTGTATGTCCACTCACCATGTCGTACTGCTTGTTTTCGAGCTGCATGAGCTGCGAGATGATCTCCTGTTCCCGCAGCTGGTACACCGCTCGGAGCTCGTCCTGCTGCTCATCCTCGCGCTGCTGCCGGGTTTTCTCCCAGTCCTGAAACGTTGCCATCATTAAATAAAATCTTTCCCTGACAACATGATCCACAGCTGCTTTAAATTTACTATTTAACTATTAAATTTTTTGGCGATTTCATTTTTTTTGAGTAAAAAATTGCCCATACTACAATCCATTGTGATCGATATTCATACTTATAAATGCGAAAGTCTGTTTTTACTCTTTTACGATTTCACGGTTAAACCGCTGAACCTGAACTGATTTTAATGGCATTTGGCATGAAGATAGTAGAAGATCTGGAGTCAAAAATAGGTATTTCAAAAATCAATCCCTAAGATGCTGAAATAAAGATTCATCCTTTTGTAGAACAACAGTTTGTAGAAAACTATAGGAACATACACGTTAATCTACGATGTCGTCCGTATAGCGAGCGCTCTGTGAGGGTCATCTAGCAACGAAATAAAGATGAAAACGGTATTTCGTTTATAAATTATAGCTCACATAACTGTAATAATGAAGAAAACTGAAAAAAATTTTTAAAGAAATGAACATTCCAATTAAAAACCATTATCATTTCAATTTATCGGTAAAAATAGGGCTCCAAGCGGTCAGTGAACTGTGCGCACTACGCCTCAAAAGCTAATACATGGAGGTTAATGTTATTTTGGTACCAAATTATAAATATCAAAGTTTGTCAAAAAAAGGATGTATTTTGAAGGATTATTGCACTTCAAAGGTTTTTGGTCCCGTTAGTAAAAATCTAAAGTTAATTTCATAACAAGTTAGGTAATTGTTAATTAAGAAAATTTTATCATCAATTACCATTGAACACAATATATTATATGTTATACACTTAAAAAGATCATGTTTTTACACAATATTTTATCGTTTCTTTTTTATTACCACACCAAAAAATAAACAATTCTACAAATACTGGTAACTTTCTACTTTCGTTCATTATCAGTGAGAGAAATGGAAATAATTTCCAATATTTGGGTTTCACATTATCCCAAAAAAATATTTTTAATTCTAATTAATCCTTTATTATGAATAACAGGCGAATTTTAGAATAGCAGCAGCAGTCTAAAAACATTTATTTTTCTGTTAAATCAATATATTCAGATATTTGCCATACCTGCTCCGCCTCAATCCTCTGCATCTCTAGCGTCAGGGATGTGTCAGCGATGCGTTCCTGCTCCTCCAAGATCAGATTCATGTTCCTAGCTCGTTCCTCATACAGTTGAACTGCCGCTACCTGTATACAAGATAAGTAATATCAAAACTAAAGAGACGGCTGCCACTTCATCTTACCAAACATTCAAGGCTGGGGTTCTCCATTAAACCGGGAAAATGTTTTTGGAACAACCGATCAAATTTCGTTTATTTACTCATCTCCTATTTGCTTAACTTTAATCACTTATACTTTTTATCAGAGCGGAAAGGAGCAACCAAAATAAATAAGATGTGAGGATGACGTATCTCTTATATCCAGTGTTGGTCCGGGCTCCCTTTGAAGAATAAACCATTTGTCGTTCTGCCAGGCAGATCGTAAAAGGCGAACGATTCAAATCAAATCAAATCAAATAATATTTTATTCGACGTAGGTACACATAGGAACACTTATCGACGTCATTTATAAGCAAAATTATACATGACAAGTTATACAATAGTTATAAAATAAACTAAGGTAAAATACAGAAAAATAAAGACAGCTAAAGAGAATTCTTTGTCTACAGAAATGACTTATACTTAAATATTTTTAAAATAACAATAAAATTTAAATTAATATAGAAGCAAATCTATACATATAATAAAATCGTAGGAAAGTCAAAACAGAAAACTGTACATTGAATATTTTTTAAAAGAATATTTGGGGCGTGATCTACAATTGATATCAAAAGGCAAAAATATTTTTTTAGAATTTTTGTCTGTTTGTCTGTATGTATGTCCAGGGTAAACTCTATAATAAAAATTACAATAATGTCAAAAGAGGTGTCAAATGAAAGTCAAAAAAATAATAATAACTAAATTAAAACAAAATACAATTACTATATAACAAATTAAAGAGCAGAAAAAATATGCTTCATTCAATTAATGCAAACTACATTCAATTAATACAAAATATATTAGTTATACCCATGCCTCCTTGTCATTAATAAAATCTTGTATTTTGTAATAACCCTTTTGGCTCAATTTTTGCTTTACAAATTTTTTAAAATTACAGTATGGTAAGTCTATAACATGGTCTGGGAGTGTGTTATAAAAACGTACGCTTTGGCATAAAAAGGACTTATTAACTTTACTCAATCTGGAAAAGTGTATAACGATCTTATCTTTATTCCTAGTATTTATACTGTGGGTGTCACAATTTTTATTAAAATTATTTATATTTTTTTTAACATACAATATATTTTCCAAAATAAATTGAGAGGTCACAGTAAGTATGCCTATTTCTTTAAATTTATTTCGTAAAGATTCTGTTTTACGCATTTTATAAATAAAGCGAATTACTCTTTTTTGCAAAACAAAAATTACGTCAATGTCTGTGGCACTACCCCATAATAATATGCCATAAGACATGACGCTATGGAAGTAGCTAAAATAAACTAAACGAGCTGTGTCTATATCAGTTAGATCACCAACTTCTTTAACTGCGTAAGCAGCAGAACTCAGTTTTTTGGCCAAATGAGATATATGCGAGCCCCAATGTAACCCCGAGTCTATTCTGATTCCTAAGAACAATGTGGAATCCACATAGTCCAAATTGTCCCTATTTATCTTTGGTTTAACTTCAATATGCCTTACATTAGGTAAAACGAATTTTATACATTTTGTCTTTTTGTGGTTTAGCAATATATTATTTGTGTTAAACCAGTAGACTACATTAGAAATAGCATTATTTACGTCGTCATAGTCAGTTTGTTTTCTGTTAATTTTAAAAATGAGAGAAGTGTCATCTGCAAATAATACTATTTCATGTTTTTGGCCCACTAAAAATGGCAAATCGTTAATGTATACAAGAAACAGAAATGGCCCGAGGATCGATCCTTGAGGAACGCCCATACGTAACTTAGTTCCATGAGACGTTTTGCCATTGATGCTTACTCTTTGGATCCCGTTTTCCAGGTAAGATACAAGAAGTGCTAAAGCCTTATTTTTAACTCCATAATGGTGTAATTTATTTATCAATATTTCGTGGTTTACGCAATCGAACGCCTTGGATAAATCACAAAATATTCCCAACGCATTATGTGAATTTTCCCAGGCATCATAAATTTGTTTTATTAATTCGACTCCTGCATCAATCGTGGAAAGGCCTCTAGAAAACCCAAACTGTTTGTTATGTAGTAGTTTGTGTTTTTGGAAATATTCCAACAATTGGTTCAAGACAATTTTTTCAAAAACTTTACTAAGTGTGGGCAAAACTGAGATAGGGCGATAATTTGTAGGATCTGTAGTTGAACCTGATTTAAATAAAGGTATGATTTTACTATATTTCATCAAATCCGGAAAAACCCCACATTTAATGCAATTATTAAAAACTGTTGCTAAGTCTGAGGCAATAATGTCAATAATATTGTTAATAATTTTAATCGAGTGACCCCATAAGTCTGCAGTACTTTTCTTGTGTAATGTTTTTAATGTTTTTATTATCTCTTCTGGGGTAACATATTTAAATTGGAAAGAAAACTTGCACTCTGGGGTACATTATTTTTTAAAAGAGAATTTGCTAAATTAGGAGATACATTCAGGTTTTGAGTTATAATAAAAGGTATTTCCGAAAAAAAGTTTTCAAAAGCCTGAGCAATTTTCATATCATTCTGTATTACATTGCCATACATTTCCAATTCAATTTCGCGAGCACATATTTTTGTTTTGGCTGTCTCTCTGTTTATAATATCCCACGTGGTCTTAACGATATTATTGGAATCACAATTTTTTTTCTTATCGTTAAAGATTTTGCAAATGTACAGACACGTTTAAAGAGTTTAGAATATTGACTATGCGATGCGAAGATTGAATATGCGAAACCAATACCATCGTGACTACTAGTTGGTAGAGTTCTGCATGGTCTCGCCCTGGTCTGGTACCACCGCCTTACTTATTTCTGTCACAATTGCGTCAGTGTTTCTCACTGTCACATTCCGGTTTGGAGGGTAAGTTAACCTGTAAACATAACTTATGAATGTGATACTAAGACGCCGCCATTTTATACAAAAGAAAAAAATTATATATTCTATAGGAATTGATTTATCAACGTTCAAGGTCCAAGAAAGGATCAGTTCCAAAAATATGTGAAAAACCGAGCAAAGCTCGGTCAACCAGACATTATTCTCTAATATAACAGCAATATGGATTATTCAATTAAGAAGTAGATCAGTTATTTGTCGCTAATGAATATCAACTTAGGCTTGCGATAAAACAGTATGTCAACAATAACAGCTGGTCTGTGTACTTCTCCGAACAATTCCATAATATATTCAGATTACATACAAATATTTTATAATCATGTGTTGTTCTATTGGTACGACTTTATGAGAAAAATAGCAAGTAATTGAACTACAATAAAAGATGGAATTACATTTTATCGGAGTAATAGTAAAAATGCAATTTTTTAATTTACATCATTTTTTTCTGTAACTGGCTCAAGTTCGCTATACATACAAATGTTTGTTTGCTGCAACTTGAGTGTGATAGGTATTTGACTTTAAATCGGTCTATCAGAGCGCAGTGACCGCCGCAGTGACGTAACAAAATGTTCTGCAAATGAAATGACGTTTCCTCTGTAGGGTATGGGTATGTGTGTGTGTGTGTGCGCGCGCGAGTTACCTTGGTGGCCCTGTCGACGAGCGGCTCGGCGCGCGGCTCGGTGCGCGGCTCGGCGCGCGGCGCGGCGGGCGGGCTGAGCTCCGCCCACGTCGGGTACTCGATGTCGTCTGCTCGACACACCGTATACATACATACGTACAGACCACACCTTACACTATCTCAATACACTGACACCACTCATTAATACAACAACACATTTAAAACGTATTCCTAATATCCTAACTCCCACATGAAAGAGATTTGTGACAATCTACAAGGTCGTATGCACTCGGAATTCAAGGGGCCAACCAACTAAATTATTTTATTAAAAAAAAAAGTCATCATTATACATAGTTATTGCAAGATAAGAATTGTTTAGCCTAAACATAGGTATCATTGATCTAAATCCATCAGGCCATTCAACCTAAAAGTATTAGGACACATACTAACACAAATCCAATCCAACATTAAAACCCAGCCACTAATCCCAACTAACGAATTTAAATCACCAGAAAAAATAACCTCTGTGTTGGTCCCGAGCTCATTTGAAGAATAGGCCTACTGCCATTCCGCCAGGCAGATCGTAAAAGGCAACGATTGGTTATGCGAGTCACTACCATAGTAGCTACTAGGTGGTAGAGTTCTGCATTATCTCGCCCGGATCTGATACCACCGCCTCACCTATTCCTGCCGCAATATCATCAGTGCTAGTCACTGTCGTGTTCCCATGTGGAGAGTAAGATAGCCGGTAAACTTATGCATGTGGCTTTAGACTTCGCCAAAAGATAGCAACGCATCATTAACATCTTTGTTGTCTAAAGGCGATGCTTGTCCCATTCTATCAGGGAAATCTGTTAGGCAATCTGCTAGTTTGCTATCTTATGATATAAAAAAAACTTCATTGCGGTCTATTAAATTCAAAACAAACCCTTATAGAATCCAAAAATCAAAAAATTTCTTTCACATTAGGTACAATTATGTAAATGATTGTTCTGAAGTAAACAAAACTTATGGTTTGGCCATCATACCACCGCTCCTCGGTGGTTAGCCTTAGTCTCTTTTACATGGTGTTTTACGTGTAACAGAGTCAAAGTGCAAATCTAAGCATCTCTCGTTCTTTACTTCTATCAATTCGTTCATCTTATCTCCCAAACTATCTCTCACATTCAACTTGCCTATTTGGCACCCCGCACTCTTCGATTCGCCGGTTCGAGGCTGACGTGATGGGTAGCGGCCCTCAATGTCACATTGGCCACTTATCGTACCGACGAGGACGAGTCCGCACTGCGATAATATCAAGCTACTTAGTTTTTTAAATTCTGTATCACGCAGATTTGAGTTTTTGTACTTTATTTTCATATTAATGTTAAGTAAGTATGCTAAATCTGAGACTTTTGTATCCGCTCAATTTTCTTAAAAATTGATTCATAGTTTTCTTTTCAGAAAAGCTTTTTTTAATATACTGTGAAAAAAAAACCCAGTCCAATCGTTAAAGGTATTGTTTTTTGGTAGCTCAATTCAACCTTACATATTATGTTATTATTTTGTGAATAATTAATCTTAAATGATATTATGTCAAATATTATTACTACGGCATACGGCATGTTAGAAAGACAAGGGACGGTTACATCAATTGGCCCGTTTGATATCATAGTCAGTCAAAATCTACGCATGGCCGTTGACGTCAGTGTGGAGTTCTAAGTTTAAAATATGACAACGAGCATGTTAAAATTCCATACCTACTATTTTTACGAATAGAATCTTTTAATTACTTTTATTGATGACATGACCTGCCTATATACCCCTTTAGGGTCTGACAGGGTTTTTGTTACCTACTGTATGGATAAATCTGTGAGAGTCAAACTCAAAAAGAAAGAAAGAAAATATTTATTTGCAAGAGTATGGGTATTACAAATTGTTAAAAATTTATTACGTTACCAACGTCTACCAATATATGGTGTGCAAATATTTAAAAATTATCATTATATAATATTACATTTAAAACTTTGTATTGATTTTTAGAATTACTTCCGGATCGGAACGCGGCCACACACTGAGAAGATCCGGCGGAAGAATCTCAACGGGTTATTTTTTTTATATCATAAGATAGCAAACAAGCAGATGGGTCTCCTGATGGAAAGACACAACCATCGCCTATAGACACCAAGGTGTTAATGGTGCGTTACTATCTTGTGGCGAGGTCTAATGCCATATGCATAAGTTTACCGGCTACCTTACCCTCCAAACCGGAACACGACAGCGACAAGCACTGACGCATTTGCGGCAGGAATAGGTAAGGCGGTGGTACCAGGCCCGGGCGAGACAATGCAGAACTCTACTACCTAGTAGCCACGATGGTAGTGACTCGATAGCCAATAGGTCGCCTTTTACGACCTGCCTGGCAGAACGGCTGTTCGCCTATTCTTTAAAGGTGGCCGGGACCAAAACGGCGGGTTAGTATTTTTTTCTCTATTTTATGTACTTGTAACGGACACGATAGAACACGTTCCATACTTGGACGTGTTATCACACCACATTTAATCTCACGGACATACGCGTAAATTATTAGTATATAAGGTTAAGGAAAATCCCAGTAAATTACAGTTTAATAAACACATTTACTAACCGATGTGTGACTGTTATTTAACCAACGTAATATACTTATTACTAACGTACAATAATGATTTTATAACACAAAAGTTATTTTTATAATAACAAGTTTCATTTTTTGTATAATCAAGATTTTTATAACTTACAAAGTTATTTCACCATTTTTAAAATTTTATTACATTGAATTTTTTAGGCGAATTCAACAAACTTATATTTCTATCCATTAACATTTAGTTTTATCAGTTAAAAATACTTTAATATCATAATAAGTTTTATCTAACAGCAAATTAAAAAGTTTTTGTGAAATTCATTTATAGGCAGGATTTAAGAGTATCGGGAATATCTATATTGTGGTGTGTGCTCACCGAGCATGTGGTCGAGGTGGTGGTGGTGGTGGTGCGGCGTGCGGGCGCGCGGGTTGGTGGTGAGCGCGGGGTACTTGAGCAGCCAGTCCTCGTACCCGCGCACCACGCCCAGCGGCGCGCGCGCGTACTGCACGCGCACGTCCCACTGACACACACACACACATACACATACAGATACACATACACATACACCTCTGAGATACATTTCTTTTATGTCATAACGTAGCAGAAAAGGACATATTAATATTAATAGTGCATTTTTACCCGTGTGAAAAGGTTAGAATGTCACATGAATAAGTTTATCGGCCATTATATATAAAAACCCCAAGATGCACAATCAGTGTCTCAAAAACGTCCTCTAAAAATGAGCGCACAATTTTAAATTATGCGCTCATTTCAAATAGAAATGTGTCGATCGCATCAATTTCATTATTTTTTATATATTGCTGTTTAAAACCAACTATAAAGCTTGCACTTAGGGTTGAATATGCAAAGACATACGTTTTTGCCACATCTATAACAAATTATGAAATTCGCGACAGTTTTGAGTGTCAGTTTTGTTTGAGACCATGCATCTTGGGTTTTTTATATCAATGTTATCGGCTAATTTACCCTCCAAACACGTCAACGAAAAACACTAACGCTATTGCGACAAAAATAGGAAAGACGGTAGTACCAAATCCGTGCAAAATGTTATAGAGTTGTACCATCCAGTGAATAAAAATTTAGTTAGCTGGTAAACTTAAAAACAATGCGGAACTACCATATAGTAGCCACGATGGTAGTGGTACGTATAGTCAATCAGTCACTTTCTACAGCCCGGCCCGGACTGACATGAAATAAAATAATCTACAGAAAATCAATATAGTTAACGTATCACTAGAGCGAACAGAAGCGACTACGGAAGACGAGTTAACACAACACTGTCTTGATATCATATTATAATTTATACATATATTTGCAATCAAATATTATATAACATGTTCACAATATTCCGTGCTTCACTAACACTCAGTAGTTCCCGATGAGGGCTCACAATATTTCGCCATATTTTCCAATGTAGACACAAAATTTTTTGAATTTTTTGTAAAACTAAATTAAGACCATTTCGCGTTTGCGGTACGAACGGCGACGCATTCTTGTCAAATTGCTTATCTTCAATGTCATGTCATAAGACGTCATCTTCGCGACAGCTTTACCTACCTGAGTTTTTTTAAATAATTAAATTATTACTGTCGCCTCTGTGGTCTAGTGGTCAGGCGTTGGCGTTGACCACATGAGGTCCCAGGTTCGATTCCCGGGTCGGGCACATTAAAAAAAAAGTGTTTTTTGAGTTTTCTGAGAAATTTGCCCGGGATTGGAAAGTGCCCGGTTTGCGATAGGCTTGCCACCTATCACATTTGTGGGACCAAGTATCTTCGGCTAATCGTGGGTGCACTTGTTGTACCTCCGCCTACCCCTTCGGCGATATGGGCGTGAAGATACTTTTTTAAATTATTACTGTATTATATCCTCAAGCCTCAATCCCCAATATGTAAGGAGAGGTTGTACAGTGCACTCACGAAAAACTACGTAGTCCCACAATGTGATAGTTGGCAAGCCCATCGCCAACCGAGCACTTACCCAATCCCGGGCAATGATGTATTTATCAGAAAACTGAAAAACACATTTTTAACTTGCCTGACCCTGAAATCGAACCCGAGACCTCACGAGGTCAACACAGACACCGGACCCTTAAAGCACTGAGATGATTTATTCTGAATTGTTAATTTAAAGAACATACCTTTAGAAGTATAGTCTTTAGAAGGTGCAGAGGCTTGCCAGGTATGACGGCAGTGCTGTTCCAGTCCACCATCACAATCAAGTCCATTGACGCTCGCTCGGCCCACACAGGCTTAGAGGCAGAGGGAAGGTTTTGCTCCAACATATTAGCTGACTGACTGAAATAAGAAAAACCGTCACATCCTTAACATCGTAATTGGTCAAAAAGTTGCATCTGCAAACAAGTCATCATATGATATATCATAAGACTATCTGGATAGAAAGAGAAAACTGTCGCCTATAGACACCAAGGATATAAGTTTATTAACTACCTTCCTCTCTTTACCAGAAGCAATGGTGCAAAGCCCTAGCGTTATTGCAACAGGAAAAAATAAGGTAGTGGTATCAAACCCATGCAAATGAAGTTGGCACAACTAATAATCTAATTTAATTATACTTCTAACTTTAAGCTAACTGGCAATAAATATAAGCTGTGGTTGCCTATAATTGGGAACGTACTACCATTGCTAATTATGTATTATATAAAATTTAGTCTGTGTACTTTTTGATGGCAATCCAAAAAAAAATCAAAAATTTTGTAATAAGTTTTTACCATTTAAAACATTTTTAAAATTTTATTAATCACTAAATTTCTTATACCTTAAGAAACATTATTGTTAAAACGTATTTACCGCGCCATAAATGAGTTTATTATTATGTAGATCCGAGATGCAGACATCTATATTCTTCATGAGACATTTCGCAATGAAATGAATTGAAAATATTTGCAAGTGAAATGAATTGAATATATTTATTTGCAAGAGTATGGGTGTTACAAGTTATTAAAAATTAACTAAGTTATCAACATATTTTACCATGACATGGTGTGCAAATATTTAAGAATTATCATTATTTATTATAATATTGTATTTAAAGATTTTGTATCGATTTTTTATAATTACTGGTAGATCTCGATCGAATCGAATCGATCGAATAATGATCTGGTAGATCGGAAAGCGGCTACACAGTGATAACTAGCTATAATGCTATATGTGTGCAAATATTTAAAAATAATATTCATAACATTTAATTTCATGAGAGATATCGACAATATCATCGAAATCGTGACTGTCCCGGCAGAATCCAGACGGGTGGCGACTCTGGGACTCGCCCAGAGATGAGAACAGTACTCCACATGAGGAATGTTTTTTCGCCAAGAACAGCGACATGCAAAAATCTGCCATCGCTGAACATTTTTTGATAATTATATATGTATACATATATATCGTCTATAGAGACAAAAGGTGTTAATGGTGCGTTGCTATCTTGTGACAAGGCCTCATGCATAAATTTAGCGGTACTTCAGTGACAGTAAATCTTGTAATAGCATTGAAATATCGATTTCACACTCGTATCCCCAAGGAGGAGGAGTACAGTCAGTGCACTTACGATTAGCGAAAGATACTGTGCCCCACAATGTGATAGGTGGCAAGTCTATCGCCAACAGGGCCCTTGTCCAATCACGGACAATATTATTTTTATCAGAAATCGGAAAAAAAAACATTTTTTAATTGCACAATCTAGGAATCAATCCCGGGTATATAATATAAATCAGAATCGAGAGTAAATTAGAAACAAATCGCAGAAAGAACCCATTTATTAATAATAGAGATAAGGTATGTTTAGTGATGTTTATAAATTAATTTGGCCTGGTGTTTTTATGTTAATTTTATTAAATGCTTGTCTGCAACACTACATAACCTGAGAATATGGTAATAATCCCTCATTTTATTCAAGCATCCAGTAAAATATGGGAAAACAACTTACCCGGGGGTTATATTTTCTTCTGGTACACTTATACAAGCAGGGTGGTTGATATGAGAATCCAAGTAGTCTTTTCCCGGCCTTGCATCTAGGATCATCACCTTCAACTTTCCACTTTTCAATATGGTGAATAATTGTTCAGCGCTGATCATTACTTCATCAGGACCTGAAATTATTAATAAAGCAAATGGGCGTAACAATAAACTTAGAAGAACTTCAGACTGCTGTAAAAATATGCTATTTTAAATTTGACTACCCCGTTGATCAAGTGGTTAGCGAACATAACTACACATCCATGGGACTCAGATTAGATTCCCAACAGGGACAAACATTTGTGTAATTAGCATATAGATGTTTGTATTTCTAGGTCTGGGTGTGTATTATGAATGTTACAATATTTATATGTGTATTTCTATGTATTAGTACTGTTGATTAACACCCATGACACAAGCATATAATTTGCTTACTTTGGGGTTATATCCATCTGTGTAATTTGTCAAGCGATATCTATACATACAAATAAATAAAATTGAAGTGTCTGTTTGTAATATTAAAATAGCCACTTTTTACTAATTGCATATGGATGTATACATGGTACATATACCAAAATAACATTTTTTACAATTTTTGTCTGTCTGTCTGTCTGTTCATCTGTTTATTCTGGCTAACCTCTGGAACGGCTGGACCGATTTTAACGGGACTTTCACTGGCAGATAGCTGATGTGATAAGGAGTAACTTAGGCAACTTTATTCGATTTTTTTCCATGCGGACGAAGTCACGGGCTCAGCTAGTTATTAATATTACTATCATTAAATATATCTGATGCAGATATGCAATGGTTGGATCTTACTTTCAAGATAAATCCATGCCTATTTCTTTATTTTTTTATTATTTCTTATTTATATTTTCTTTGTACATTTTCTTGAATTATCTTTTATCAATATATATATATATATATATATATATATATTCCCCGTGTTGGTTCCGGGCTCCTTTCAAGAATAGACCAAGTGCTGTTCTACCAGGCAGGTCGTAGAAGGTGATCAATGGGCTACACAAGTAACTACCATCGTAACTACTAGGTAGTAGAGTTCTACATTGTCTCGCCCAGGTCTGGTACCACCGCCTTACCTATTCCTGCCGCAATAGCGTCAGTGCTTGTCACTGTTGTGTTCTGATTTGGAGGGTTAGGTAGCCGGTAAACTTATGCATGTGGCAAAATAACTAGTAAAAAGTTTTATTGAATAAAGTTCTTCTGATTTCTGATTAGACATCACCACAAGATAGCAATGCACCATTAGCATCTTTGGTGTCTATAGGCGATGGTTGACTTTTTCCATCTGGAGACCCATCTGCTTGTTTGCTGTCTTATGATTCCAAAGCCCAGGAATCCACCACACCTACTGTAATCATGCAGACCAATAAGTATGCTACCACTAATACCACATTCATACAACAAAATGACATTGTACCCCCACACTAGATTGGATGTTGAAAGAGGCATTTAACTATCAATAAAAAATCGCCTAGCTTTTAGTGAATGGGCGACAGCAGGTATTAACGTTAGTAGAAGGCGATTATATGATCTATATGAACAAAAACACTACAACTTTGATCCACAGTTCCAAATGTACGTTAAAAAATATTCTAAACTCTTTAAACGTTGTCTGTACATTTGCAAAATCTTTAACGATAAGAAAAAAAATTGTGAATTCCAATAATATCGTTAAGACCACATGGGATATTATAAACAGAGAGACAGCCAAAACAAAAATCTGTGCTCGCGAAATTGAATTGGAAATGTATGGCAATGTAATACAGAATGATATGAAAATTGCTGAGGCTTTCGAAAACTTTTTTTCGGAAATACCTTTTATTATAACTCAAAACCTGAATGTATCTCCTAATTTAGCAAATTCTCTTTTAAAAAATAATGTACCAGAGTGCACGTTTTCTTTCCAATTTAAATATGTTACCCCAGAAGAGATAATAAAAACATTTAAAACATTACACAAGAAAAGTACTTCAGACTTATGGGGTCACTCGATTAAAATTATTAACAATATTATTGACATTATTGCATCAGACTTAGCAACAGTTTTTAATAATTGCATTAAATGTGGGGTTTTTCCGGATCTGATGAAATATAGTAAAATCATACCTTTATTTAAATCAGGTTCAACTACAGATCCTACAAATTATCGCCCTATCTCAGTTTTGCCCACACTTAGTAAAGTTTTTGAAAAAAATGTCTTGAACCAATTGTTGGAATATTTCCAAAAACACAAACTACTACATAACAAACAGTTTGGGTTTTCTAGAGGCCTTTCCACGATTGATGCAGGAGTCGAATTAATAAAACAAATTTATGATGCCTGGGAAAATTCACATAATGCGTTGGGAATATTTTGTGATTTATCCAAGGTGTTCGATTGCGTAAACCACGAAATATTGATAAATAAATTACACCATTATGGAGTTAAAAATAAGGCTTTAGCACTTCTTGTATCTTACCTGGAAAACAAGATCCAAAGAGTAAGCATCAATGGCAAAACATCTCATGGGACTAAGTTACGTATGGGCGTTCCTCAAGGATCGATCCTCGGGCCATTTCTGTTTCTTGTATACATTAACGATTTGCCATTTTTAGTGGGCCAAAAACATGAAATAGTATTATTTGCAGATGACACTTCTCTCATTTTTAAAATTAACAGAAAACAAACTGACTATGACGACGTAAATAATGCTATTTCTAATGTAGTCTACTGGTTTAACACAAATAATTTATTGCTAAACCACAAAAAGACAAAATGTATAAAATTCGTTTTACCTAATGCAAGGCATATTGAAGTTAAACCAAAGATAAATAGGGACAATTTGGACTACGTGGATTCCACATTGTTTTTAGGAATCAGAATAGACTCGGGGTTACATTGGGGCTCGCATATATCTCATTTGGCCAAAAAACTGAGTTCTGCTGCTTACGCAGTTAAAAAAGTTCGTGAACTAACTGATATAGACACAGCTCGTTTAGTTTATTTTAGTTACTTCCATAGCGTCATGTCTTATGGCATATTATTATGGGGTAGTGCCACAGACATTGATGTAATTTTTGTTTTGCAAAAAAGAGTAATTCGCTTTCTTTATAAAATGCGTAAAACAGAATCTTTACGAAATAAATTTAAAGAAATAGGCATACTTACTGTGACCTCTCAATTTATTTTGGAAAATATATTGTATGTTAAAAAAATATAAATAATTTTAATAAAAATTGTGACACCCACAGTATAAATACTAGGAATAAAGATAAGATCGTTATACACTTTTCCAGATTGACTAAAGTTAATAAGTCCTTTTTATGCCAAAGCGTACGTTTTTATAACACACTCCCAGACCATGTTATAGACTTACCATACTGTAAATTTAAAAAATTTGTAAAGCAAAAATTGAGCCAAAAGGGTTATTACAAAATACAAGATTTTATTAATGACAAGGAGGCATGGATATAACTAATATATTTTGTATTAATGGAATGTAGTTTGTATTAATTGAATGAAGCATATTTTTTCTGCTCTTTAATTTGTTATATAGTAATTGTATTTTTTTTTAATTTAGTTATTATTATTTTTTTGACTTTCATTTGACACCTCTTTTGACATTATTGTAATTTTTATTATAGAGTTTACCTGGACATACATACAGACAAACAGACAAAAATTCTAAAAACTATATTTTTGCCTTTTGATATCGACTGTGGATCGCGCCCCAAATATTCTTTTAAAAAAATATTCAATGTACAGTTTTCTGTTTTGGCTTTCCTACGATTTTATTATATGTATAGATTTGCTTCTATATTAATTTAAATTTTATTGTTATTTTAAAAATATTTAAGTATAAGTCATTTCTGTAGACAAAGAATTCTCTTTAGCTGTCTTTATTTTTCTGTATTTTACCTTAGTTTATTTTATAACTATTGTATAACTTTGCTTATAAATGACGTCGATAAGTGTTCCTATGTGTACCTACGTCGAATAAAATATTATTTGATTTGATTTGATTTGAACTATTGAACAAATGCACAGGCTAGTCCATAAAATAAGAAGTGCTCTAGAAAGCAAGAAATATTGCTTAGCGAATTTCATAGATGTTCAGCAAGCTTTTGATAAAGTTTGGTGTCCAGGCTATTGTTTAAACTAAAAAGCAAATTCCCACACAACATCTATATGCTTTTCGAATCACATATACATAGGCTGTATTTTTAGCCGTGGGACCTATTAAAGTACTCAGTATTAGAATCTAACCGCAAATATCTATATGACCTTAATTTTTGACCTAATTTTAGTAATCTGTTAACTATAGATCTAGTATAGAACTAACAACCAAAAATTATTGTTGTGTGAGCGGTCTCCCTCTCATTTATACTAACCTGGTAGTTCCAAAGAGGGTTGTTCATTAGAATTAACAGCTTCAATAGCTTTCTTCCTATCCTCGTCAATTTTCTGTTTTACTAGTTCATTCTGCTTAATATCATGCAGTCGTTTAGCTTTCTGTTCTTTTTCATACCTGTAACCAGTTCCATTGATATTATTATATGCTAAATCTAAATGAATAATTTAATCGTATATAAAAATTTATATCCTTTAGAGCAGTGGTTTTCACTCTTTCTTATTTTAACAATAAATGTTTTTTGTGATGATGAATCCCTTAAAAAATATTTGTCATGCCATGGACCACATATTATTTTGAAGTAATATAAATAAAACACTACTAGGACACCCGTGTTGGTCCGGGCTCCTTTGAATAGGCTAACTGCCGTTTAGCCACGCAGCTACTGTATACATTCCAATGCCATAAATAAGAGCGCCGTCTAAATTGTATTGATTTGAAATTATTGTAGTTGATTATACCTGAGTAGTTGGAGTTTTACAGTAAAAGAATAAATCGTTTAAATCACAATGTGCCAAAAATATCTGAAACTAATATAATATATAGTAAATCTTATGAATTACACAACTAAGTATGTAATAAACCTTATTAAAATAAGGTAGAAAAATATGAATCCATACTAATATTATAAATGCGAAAGTAACTCTCGGTCTGTCTGTCTTTTCTTCACGCTTAAACCACTGAACCGATTTGAATAAAATTTGGTACAAAGATAGTTTGAGACCCAAAAAAGGCAATCTTTTATAATTTTTTATTTATTAGGCTTTTATTGCCAACATAATATTGTTTCTACTGTATAAATTTACAATATATAATATATTTTTAAGTGAACGAATGTATGAATCCAAGTAATTGAGTTTACAAAATTTAATTATCAGTTTTTGGATGTCAGTGTGTCCTTGCGATACAAAGGCATCCTCCAGCTCTGTCCAATCTACTCTAGTCCGAGTTTTTCTATGCCATAGCGGACCTGCTATCTTTTTGATGTCATCAATCCAACATTTTCTTTGTCTTCTTCTTTTTCTTTTTGTTTGGAATCTTGGTGTCCATTCTGTTATATCTTTTGTCCATTTTTTATTATTCTCTCTCATCATGTGGCCAACACGCCTCCACATTACTTTTTTGGTTGTTACTACATCATCTTAAAATTTCATGTGTCTTATATCTTCAGCTCTTTTCCTATCTCATTTTGTGTAACCCAGAATACTTCGCTCCACCGCTCTTTGACATGTAATCAATTGTTGTTTCTGTTTTTGTGTGTTTGCCCAGGTCTGGCACCCATAAGTTAGTATTGGTGATATGCATGTGTTGAATATTTTCTTTTCATTGTAATATTATATTGTTTACCTTTTAGCACTTCTTTCAGGGACCAATATCTCTTCCATGCATTGGCTATCTGTCTCTCTATCTCTGATTTCATTTGGTTGTCGAAGGAAATGAGCTGGCCCAGGTATATATAGGAATTTACATATTCTATTTCCTCCTTATGAATGGAGATATTTGGGACCTATTTGTTGTCATTTTGGTCTTTGTTCTGTTTACTGTTAGACCCACCTTCTTGCTCTCACAAAATAGGATTGTTTTTATCCTGGAAATCCCATGGGGATGGGAATTATGCAGATAAAACTCCATGATCATCTATCTTTTAAGCCATAATAATAAGGGGTAACTGAGGCAATATTTATTTTAATTTTTTTCACATAGACTAACACCCGTATTCATAAACGATACGATGTGACGTCACATGTTAAAATTTAAAATACTAAAACGCAAAGTGCCTGATTTACCAGTAATAGCTGATATAAAAGAGTGGATCCAAAGTCCATGGACACTCGATAATTAAATTTTTTATCTTTAATTAATATAATTAATCGTTTATTATTTTCTAACTAGTTGTTTGTTTTTTCGGTTTTATGAAATTAGTGACGTCACATCAGGAGGGGGGGGGGGGGGGGTTATAAAAATGTGACAACCTGTGACAAGGACGGGGGGGAGGGGTTCAAAAGTCCTAAAATTCGTGTGACGTACTTTATGGATGGCCCCCAAGGTGCAAGACGAACCTTACAACAGGCTTTTTCCCCATGTTGGTTGATGGCTTCTTTGAAGAATAGACCAATTGCCGTTCTGCCTGGCAGGTCATAAAATGCGACCGAGTGGTTATGCGAGTCACTACGATTAATTAAAAACAAAGCAAATGTATGTAGGTACCTAATATTTAACACTAGAGTACATGCAGCTGAAATTATTCCTGCAGCGCTCGTGCGGGTTACATATGTAGCCCATTTCGATAGCATCACATTTATTAAATATTTGGAATTCAAGTAAAACGTGTTAGTAATCAATAGTGATATTTATTTTACTTCAGTTTTTATGCAAGAATAACAAAAATTAGTGTTCTTTTTTAAAATATAAACGTAATCGTAAACATCTATTTATTTTACCTAAATTTGGACATCATGAGATCAACTGATGTCCACTACAAATGCCTCATGCTGGCGCAGTACATGTGTAGCCCAATAACTTCACAGTCGCTTTGCTCAGATGTCCGTGCACCACTACAGGCGACACGCTACTGGCAGAAGCGCAGGTAATTGACCAAGGAATTGGTAAGGTAGCAGCACAGTATGACGTAAAAGTTTAGAAAAATGTATAATTAAAGTAATCTGGGTTACATATGTAGCCCGCGCCAGTACTCTAGTGGAAAAATATGTGTAACGCAAATGTAAACACTTCAGCGAAACAAAACAAAGCTTTGTATCAAACAGCAAAGCATCAACAACCAAAATTTAATTTACAATAAAATCCCTCAGAGGGTGGATCTAACCCTTTGAGGAAAAAAAACCGTTGTGGCTACTAGGTTGTAGATTTTTACATTGTCTTGCCTGAGTCTGGTACCACCGCCTTTCCTATTCCTGCCGTAATAGCGTCAGTGCTTATTAATGTCGTGTTCCGGTATGAAAGGTAAGGTAAGGTAGCCTGTAAACTTATGCATGTGGCATTAG
Source organism: Apodemia mormo (assembly GCA_036924255.1). NCBI lineage: Eukaryota > Metazoa > Arthropoda > Insecta > Lepidoptera > Riodinidae > Apodemia > Apodemia mormo. The sequence continues at coordinate 1,931,931 of JAUPFN010000021.1, read as the reverse complement.
ACCTTGCCAAAAGATAGCAACGCAACATTAACATCATTAGTGTCTATAAGTGAAGGTTGACTCTTTCCATCAGACCTATCTGCTTGTTTGCTATCTTATTAAACAAAAAAAAAAGAAAGGCCTTAATATATTTTTAGAAAGGAGTCTAGTCTACTAATTTTTAGCTCAAAATATACGAGCCTAATTTATGCACTAACATTTAATATTTAAAAAGGACAAATAAGTAACGAAATAAAAAATAATTAATCAGAAAAACTTATCAAAACCCCACATACTGTCATCTTTAACCCCTCGTTTACACCAAAAAACATGTTTTATACTTGTTTTATACACAACTTGTAGAATACTTGTCAAAACATAATTATTTGTTTTATACATGTATTGCAACTGTCTCAAACATATTTTCGTTCACACTGTGTAGCCAACAAGTCTTTATACAAGTATAAAACACACTCGCGTTTACACTTGTGTCTAAGACATGTTTTTGATTTGTCGGATACACTGACAGCGTTCTCATCTACGAAGACCTGTCGTGTTTTATACAAGTATTGTTAATTTTATTGAAATTTCTGTATACAACTAGTCGCAAACATGTTTTATACTTTATCCATGCTTGATGGATAATGTTTTATACTTTTACCAGACATACTGCTCCTTTCATCCTTTAGTATCTAATTGCATTTTTTCCTAGATTTGTATCATTTCGTAATATTATATTGTAATCTTTTTATTATTGTATTTAATTTCATTTTTTGAATGCAAAGAAAACTAAAGTTCTAATATTTGAAAGAGAAGCAACCAGAACGGATGTAAGAGTTTTTTGGTCGATGATGTAGTGCTGGAACAAGTGGAAATGACTGTGTATATCTTGTATGTGCTTTTAGCAGGGATGGAAGGTACATGTTGAAAGAACAGTGTGTGCAGGGAACAGAGCGAATGGATCGTTAGAGAGATTACTTAAAAGCACAGTTTTAAGTCAGGGTGCCCGTCTAGCCCTGCATTGCATTATATGCTTATCCCAACGCTATTGTTGTGTGTGAGTTGGGTATGTCAGAAAAGGCATGAAAGTCGAATCAACGCGGTTGAGGTAAGATCGCTACGAAAAATATGTGGCGTGACCCTCGCGGACCGGGTTCGTAAAGTGAAAATGAGAGAGAGGTTAGGCTTGAAAGAAAGTCTCGGTGTAAAGATGAAAAAGGGCATTCTCCATTGATTCGGATATGTAGAAATAATGGTAGACGGAAGGTTAACAAAGCAGATATTATACAATGCGAATGTGGAAGGATGTAGGTACTGGGTACGGCCAAGACTGACATATTATGATCGAATTGTTCTAATACTGTCCGAAGGTGTCAAGAGTCTTCGCAACCGGTGTGTGTATATGAAGAGAGTAATGAATGTGGAGGAAGCGAGACTAGCCTGCAAGGATCATGATGAATGGCACTCGGTTCTCTCTGTCTATAACGTAAGGCATCTGGCATAAAGATATGCATGTACTTGTATTGTATAATACAGTGTACACTGGACCCATGAAAAAAAAATCCTCAGTATCTTCACTTTCCATTGTGATTGTTGTGTTAAACAGCAGTTAATTGGGCACCCAGGAGATAACTTAATAAAACTACAGAATGGCTGATTGATATGTTCCTATTGTAAAAGAACTAAAACAAATATATTATGTGAGATGATGAACAAGAGGCAGGCAACTAGAAGTTCACAAATAATTTATCCAACAAATTTTGTATTACCTACCTACAACAAGTTTCATACAAATTTTGTCTACATGTTTATACAAGTTTTGTATAAAACAAGTTTAATACAAGTTTTGTCTACATGTTTTATACAAGTTTTGTATACGACAAGTGTCATACAAGTTTTGTGCACAACAAGTTTCATACAAGTTTTGTATACAACAAGTTTTATACAAGTTTTGTAAATGTATTCCAATGTGAACAAGAAACGAAAACATTGCATAAAACTTGTCAAATACATGTATTATACCTTGGTGTAAACGGGGGGTAACAATGCAGCATGTTTTAAAACCCTACCCAACTCATGTAACATTTCATTTAGATTGAAGCTTATCTTCCTACAACCCACTCGAATGACAAACTTCTTGCTTCTATTACTAATTCTTACTACTTGAGATAATATTTTAGAAATAACATTTTCCATTGCTTACCTGTCTATTAAACTATTTTTTAGTTTCTCTGCGGCATCAATCGCTTTAGTTGGATTCTTTGTCCCGATCATACTATTGTAGTATGTTTTGTCTTTTACATAATCTTTGTCCTTGCTAATATATGCAATAACTCTTAGATACTTCATGTACTGAACATAAGATAACTCCTCATCACCCTTCTCACGGGCTTCTTCTGCTGATTCAAACAGTTTTTGGGCTGTTTTGCATAACCTGCAACGACATAAACAACAATATAAACATATTCCAAGATTGCTGCTTAGGACTCATCACTGAATTAAATTACTGACATTGTTGCCCTTTTAGATTTCAAGTCAGGTACATTGTGTAGTTTGTCCAAATCCTCTATACATTTCCCGAGATGCAATTGTTGACGCATCTCCGTCATTTTGCAAAATATATTCAGACGTAAATAAAAATTACAAATAAAGTCACTAATCTCTACTTCTATAACTACTAGTGTTGTACAGTCAGTGTCACAGTCAGTGTTAGCGCATCCGCCGCCGCGATAAATAATTATTGAGCCAGAGCCGTAAAATTATTGTACTTTTAAGAAAATTATTGTACAATGATAAAGATATATTTCATTTTTATGATATTATTTATTCAAAATGTATGTGTAAATGTAAGTAAACGATGAAGTTGTAACAGGGGGAGGGGGAGAGGGTAAATTTGCAAGAGTCAGAGAGCGATTGTTATCAAGAAACAAGATTGTACGCATAGGATTGAGGGTCTTTCATTTCAAATTAATGAAATTATGGTACGCGTACAAAATTATTGAACATCTGCTGACACTGTGTACAGGTAGTGTGCTGTACAGTGTTGGCAGACCCATGAAAAATGACTATCGGATCAGAGCCGTAACACTAATGTATTTTCAATAAAATTATTGTACATTTCAAAATTAGATTTAATTGTCGCCTGAAAACTTTAAAAGAGAATTACTGTAGTGATTTTATTTCAATGTTATTCCGGCAATTATTCAACATTTTTTTTAAATCCATTTTTCAGTCGAGTATTTATATAGCCGAGTAATTATATACTTGAGAACTCACTTAATTATTGGTAAGGCGGGAAATTTACTCAAACATTTCAATAATAATTATTTTTTAAAGAAAAACATTATTTTATATAGAAAATTCAAAATTATTGTGTCTTTTGTCAAAATTATAGGCTTAAGCAGGCCTCTGACACTCGCCTATACCTACCGCGATAATCACCTACAGCGCGTGACAATTCGGCTTTGCAAATCAGTCAAAATAATTTTTTAACTCAAGAACGGGCTTACTTATCCAAACCAAATCTTTAGGCTTTGTTCAGACTATTTAGTAAATAGTTTATGTGAAGTTTGCACAAAATTGCTAGAGGGGTTCTTCATTTATCAAATGAATTCAATAAACAAAACGTTTTACCTATGTTTGCTGCATAGATATATTACACATCATATACTCAAAGGTTTGCTATTTAGTTTTGCCGTTTGTTTATTCATGCTTAAAATGGAAAAAAAATTGTTTATCGAAATGTCGAATATCGAAAATATTTTTTGTTGAATAAATGAATTTGATGTCCCAATTATTTTTTTAAAATATTTCACTTTATACCTACATAGCAAAGTACGTACCGGGCAGCTAGTAATAATATGATCTTAAACTAATGTTGGCAGACACGTGAAATATTATGATCCTGAAAATGGCAGCCAGCTGCCAGAAAAAAAATAGGGACATATCTACGTTAAAGCGTTTTTATGATATGTACCTAGGAAAAAAATTATTTGTCGTCAAATTGCCCTCATATGGTGGTAATAAATGGATATTTTTTTAATTCTGATTTTTTTTAAAATCAAGAATAAAATTTTGGGAAGCTCCCACCAAGCCGTCCATTAATAGAAATTTACCAAATTTTGTAATTAAACTCATTTTTACTTTCACAAACATGGTTTCCATTATTTTTTTATTTTTATCTCAGAAAATTCTAGAGCTGATAACTACTCTAGAACTCATGTTTTAGAAAATTTAAAAAATATAATCTCTGTTTTGAAAAAAATCTAAATATAGTATTTTTTGGATTTTGAAAATTTTGCTTTATTTATTAAATATCCGGATTTTTTGATTTTTTAAAAAAAATTAAAAAGTGAAGACAAATAATTAAAAAAAATCTATATATTTATTTTAATATACATTTATTTTTGAAAAATCTAAAGATGGTATTTTTTGGATTTTGAAATTTTTCATTAATTAATTAAATATCGTGATTTTTTTTTATTTTTTTTTCAAAAATGACTTGGGATACGAAGTTTAAGAAAAAAAAAACATTCCATATATTTATTTTTGAAAAATCTAAAGACGGTATTTTTTAGAATCTAAATATGGTATGTGTTTTTTTAATATATAATCTTCATTTTTTTACTTTGTATCCCAAGTCAAACTTTTAGAGAAAGAAAGAAAGAAGAATGGGATATTTAATAAATTAAAATCAATCAAAATCTAAAAAATACTGACTAGATTTTTCGAAAATAAAGAGATTATATTTTTTTAATTTGTAAAAAAATGAGTTTTAGAGTAGCTAGTATAAGCTCCAAACTTTCTGAGGTAAAAATAAAAAAAATGGAGACCATGTTTTTGAAACTAAAAAATGAGTTTTTTTGGCTGTTTTAAGACGGCTTGGTGAGCGCTTCCCAAAATTTTATTTTTTAACAAAAAAAATCAGAAATGAAAAAAATTGTAATTTCAATTTTATTAAAATTATTGTACTTTTAATAAAATTATTGTACATATCAAAATTAGATCTAATTGTCGTCTGAAAGCTTTAGTTTAATAGAGAATCACTGAAGTAATTTTATTTAAATGATATTTCGGCAATTATTAAACATTTATTTAAGGCGTAGTGTTAGCTCAAAATTCACAAAACTGGGTTTCTTTAACGCTTGAGTACGAGGAAACCCAAGGAAAATATCCCACGCAAATACAGAGCGTAGAAAAAGGTCTAAAGAAAAATGTTAACTGAATAGAATATTAAATATCTGTTTAATATTTTCAATAAAAAATTGTAATTTGATTCATAAAAGTAAACTTTGGCTTTGATATTTTGTATATTTTCAGCGGTAACAACAACTTTTTTCGCTAGTGATTATTCGTATATAAACGAAAAATTCAATGACTTACATACATGGTTAGATTTAGTAACCACAACTAACAGAAAAAACTGAAAATAATAGCATCAAAGTAAAAAATAAGGAGTGCTTTACATATGTTTTCTCAATTAGTTATTATTCCGCAACAACTACATAGAAATCTGTATTTATTTCGCTAGTCACAGTAGGTATTAGTATTAAAAAGTCACTTAACAAATGAATGAATGATGACGCAATGTCAATTACAGCTACAAAAAGTCAAATATAGCAAAAGTACCTTTTTTTGAAGAAAAGAGTGGTGAAGATTATTATTATTTATATTATTATTCCCGGCCTCCTTCGTAGTTCGCCGTGTTGGTCCCGGCCTCCTTCGTAGAATAGGCCAACTGCCGTTCTGCCAGGCAGGTCGTAAAAGGCGACCGATTGGCTATCGAGTCACTACCATCGTGGCTACTAGGTGGTAGAGTTCTGCATTTTCTCGCCCGGGTCTGGTACCACCGCCTTACCTATTCCTGCCGCAATAGCGTCAGTGCTTGTTGCTGTCGTGTTCCGGTTTGGAGGGTAAGGTAGCCGGTAAACTTATGCATGTGGCATTATACCTCGCCACAAGATAGCAACGCACCATTAACATCTTTGGTGTCTATAGGCGATGGTTGACTCTTTCCATCAGGAGACCCATCTGCTTGTTTGCTATCTTATGACATAAAAAAAAAGAAGAAAACTAAACACAGTTATCTCGCGAGTTTGTGAGTAATTAACCAGCAGCACTCTTTTAATATAATATTTACCATACAATTATGGTTTATACCAAAATAGAAAAATCGAATGTCGATTTTAATGGATGATATATCGATCCAGTGAATCGATCCGGTACTACATGTCGATTAAGAAATCGATTGTTTTGGCTCGAAAAATCTATTTTTCGATTAATCGATCTCAGATCGCCTTCCATAATTGAGGATAAAAAATCCACGAGATTATGGTTCACGTACAATAATTATTGTACGTCTGTTGACACTGCTGACAAGTGACAAATAATTTTATTTGAAATCTGTATCTTATAATAATAATAATATGTTCTGTGCTGTAAATTCTGTAATTTGTTATCTGTACATGTAAGAGGTCTGTGGACTATGACGTATTTTTAATTTGCAAAATAGTAGCGCAGCTGCGCAAGTTTTCATGCGCAATGAAAACATCCCCTTTTCTCCTGGTCGATTGCGGTGTTCCATTTAGTTTTTCAGCTGATCACGCTTTCTACGGGCGCCTTGCAGACGACGCGAGTGTGTCATGTGCGAAACTGTCGCAGCGTAGTTAATCTCAACAGTGTTTCGTGTATAACTGATTGTGTATTTGGTAGTTAGTGGCTGTGAAAATGTTTACAGGATTCACAAATCAGGTCACTTCTTGGATGGGGGCCGCCAAGGGCGAGCCGCAGGATGAAGAAGTACCATCCCCTATCAAGGATGTTACAGGAGATACGGTAGCAGAAGGAGAAAAACAAAGGTCCATACAATGTTTGTTTATATTTTCACTGCCTGATTTCTCTGAATATTTTTAATTAATATTCACGAAAGTTGAATATTATTAGCATATTGCATTTTATTTTATTTTTTAAAAGATTTTAAGATGAGAAAAGGGGTTATAATCAATAAAACAAACAAAGAATGCTTGGAATGAAATTGTTAAATTTGTTGGATCAAAATGCCTTAATTCAGAAGGACAATGTCCTATCGAGTCTTTGTATTGCATAATACGAAATTTCGTTATTGATCCAACTTAACTATGTAGTAGCAAGATTCAGGTCAAGGGTTAATCAAGCAAACTCTTCTAGTTAATCTTCTTTCATTATGACTAGACTATGATATTAATTGTTGAATTTTTTTGCAGCCCAACCAAAGGTGGAAGCAAATTAGACCTAATCACTAATGTAAAGTCACAAATGACTGGCTGGTTGGGATCCGGCATTCCTATTCCTGGTCTCAAGAAAAATGAAGTCCCACCTCCAGAAATATCAGAACCCACACCAGCAGAACCGGCTGAAGCTGAGTTAAAGCCTGAGGGAAAGGACGATGATGATAACTCTAGGTATAATAGGTATGAGGGTTTGACAGAAACAATGAGTTATTATTTCTAAATTGATGGTGTGTCATTTCTAATTTGTTTCAAATTGAAACAAAAATATGCTTTTAGAACTGCAATGTTTGCACATTGGTAGCTTTAAAAAAGAACATTATTTTCTTTGCATGTCATAAATTAAACATTAACTTTCATATTGTCTTATTTAATTACTATAATGTTAAAAGCGATGAGAAATAGCATACCAAAATTATAAATAGTATCCATCAAAAGTAAAATGGAAAATTTTAACACAGCTTTTGTGATATAGCATAGTTTAACAGCTTTTCATTGTTAGTTTTTATTTGCTTAAATCACATAATATGCATATTAGCACTTTTAAGCTTTCCTATTTTAATTCTATAATTTCAAATCAATACGTACCATTTTGAGTATTTTGATTGAAAAGTTATATAACATATGGGTTGTTTAATTGCAAACTGCAGTTCATTTTTCTTGCAGTGTAAATAATTTTTTGATTTGATCTATATCCCTGATCATACAACTTATCACAAACTCATTTATTCTGCTCAAACCCCATTTTCTATCATTTTATGTTGTAGTTATTTTGTTTTAATGTAATGTGGGTGTATATAAAATCTAATATTCAGGTGTAGGTATAAAAGGGAAGGGTTTTTGTCTTTAATGGTCTTGTCTTGTAATAGTCAGTTAAATTATGAGTTTAATTTATTTTATACTTAAAAGCTCTTAACTGTATAATCTACAATTTAGTTGTTTGAAGTCTTTTAAAATTTTATTAGTTTACATTTTCAAAAAAAAAAATCTATTAATGTTTCCTCCTAATCCTTGTATAAAATTGCACCAAGTTTTTGACCAATGTTAGTAAATGGTGCCGTCTATGGGTTGTGGTAATCACTTACTATCAGGTGAGCCTCCTGCTCGATTGCCACTTTTTTCTATACTAATATAAAAAAAGTAGTCCTTTAACAATTTTGATAAAAATCACAGACGTTTGATGTGTTTGTGATTAATTTATCATTTCTTTTTTCATTGCTTGAAGAACATACCAGTTGGTATTACTTATGAAATCTCAAAGTAGCAACTTAATATATTGGAATCCAAAAATGCTTTATTCAAATAAATATTTTAAATACAAACATTTTTGATGTGTCAACATTAAAAGAATTATAACCAGATTCAAATGTGGCCTTAGATCTTTTGCCTTTTTAATTTTGGTATAGTAATGGCCTCTATTTGTATTTAATATCTAATGTTAGCATTAATAACTGATGTTAGCAATGTCTGATTGAGAAGAGACCGCTGTAATGTAAACTTGATCAGTTACTTTAAGTTAGACTTGCTGAGTTGGGTTGTGCATTGAAAAAGTATCTTCACGCCCACAATCCGAAGGTGTAGGCAGACTTACAACAAGTGCACCCACGATTAGCCGAAGATACTTGGTCCCACAAATGTGATAGGTGGTAAGCCTAACGCCAACCGGGCACTTTATAATCCCGGGCAACTGTTTGTTTCTCAGAAAACTGGAAAAAACACTTTTTTATGTGCCTGACCCTGGAATTGAACCAGAGATCTCATGTGGTCAACGCCAAAGCTGGACCACTAGATCACAGAGGGTTATGCATTATGTCAGTCTAAAATAACACATGTTTTGTTGATTTTATTTAGTATGGATGCTCAAAGATTTTTTCACTAGAGTGCCACACCCTTAATGTGGAGTAACGAAACGGTTATATCACCCACCTTACAAAAAATCTTGTATTTGATTTACACTCTTAAATGCACAAATACTGTTTGACTTGTTCAAATTACAAAATAGCAGACCTTTTTTTCTTGCATTTTTCAGGTTTGAATGGTCAGATTTGTAAGTTGGTTTAATTGAGTTAATATATAATATAATAATTTTGTATATAATATTTTTGTAAATAAAAAGTAATTGTTTTTACATAATATAGTATTAGTGGAATTTTTATTATAAGTCTATGGGAATAACTAGATAAAATAACAAGTATATTGCAAAAATGTTGATGTAATTAAAATGCTATTTTTAAAAATACTATTGTACGGTTTCCTTTTGTGGGTACACAAAGGCAACCAGAGGCTTATAGACTTTCTGGTTCAACACGATTCACTAGTTGGTCAGTTGGCGAGATGAGTGGTGATTGCTATTGTTGCATTTTACTAATCTAATAATAATTACATGACAGCTTTGCATGCTCCTCTGAGGAATATGAGAGCTGCTATTTATATATATGATATAGATTTTATAGAGAGACCTTGAAAAATCCTCAACAGTTTTTCCCAACTCCAGGGACCACATGATATAAGCTGATTAGAGTAACGTCTAGACCAAGAGGCAGTTGTTTTTAGACTATACTAGCTGTGCCCGCGACTTCGTTCGCGTGGAAAAAAATCTAAAATAAAAACCCGCATAGTTCCCGTTCCCGTGGGATTTCCGGGATAAGAACTATCCTATGTCCTTTCTTGGGTCTCAAACTATATTTGTACCAAATTTTATCCAAATCGGTTCAGTGGTTTGGCCGTGAAAGCGTAACAGACAGACAGACAGAGTTACTTTCGCATTTATAATATTAGTATGGATAGTATGGATTAAATTATAAAATGTGTTATATTATAAAATTAGCATAATATATTAAAATCATTTGTATGTACCAGAGGGTTTGCAATACCAATGAAGTTCTTTACATATCTAGAAAATTTTTAGTAAGAGGCCTGTGAATATGCACATGGAATTCTACTCCACTGAAATAATAAAATATTTTTAATATTTACTGTAGATTGTACGGTAGATTCAAGATTGAATTATAAAGTCAAGTTGTACAAGCTGGTTATCAGTAACTATAAAATGTTATTGATATTAATTGCTTGATTTCCAAAGTATAAATTTAGTAGTCAATAAAATTTACCATTAGTATTTTTCTTGTGACTTTATCCTGATGTATCCAGGAGAATATCCTGATTATAAAGACAACTGCTATCTGTAGACAAGATAGCAACGCACCATTAACACCTTTGGTATCTATAGGCAATGGTTGACTCTTTCCATCAGGAGACCCATCTGTTTGTTTGCTATCTTATAATATAAAAAAATAAAATAAAAATAGCCCGTGAAGTTAATTATGCATTGCACATGGCCTTGCTGTAAAGCTATGCACAAGTTAACTAGCTAATTTTAAACTGATATGCTTGATATGTCTTTAAACAGCTACAGCATCGGTAATAGGTGGGGCGGAATAAGACAAGATGCTTCAGAATTCTATCACTTAATAGTCAGAATGTATTGAAATGTTTGGTCTTTGTTCACTTAGCAGGTAGGAAGTAAGGTGGTGGTGCCTTAGCGCCGATACTTGTCGCTGTCCTGTTCCGGTTTAGTAGTTGTGGTGGCCGGTACATTTACGCACGTGTCATTTCAACCCCGCCAAACGGATAGCAATGCATTTTACTATAATGACTAAATTTTTCCTAAAGAGATCTGTTTTTTGCTATCCGAGTGATAAAAAATCTGATTCTGTACTTGTATTGATATCTGCAACAATGATGTTAATGTAAACTTATTTTTTTTATATCATTAGAACAAACTAGCAAATGGCTCTCCTGATGGAAAGATATAACCATCGCCTATAGATAACAACCATGTTAATGGTGCATTGATGCGCGTGCGGCGGAATGGTATTGCCACATGCATAAATATAATGGCTAACCTATCCTTCAAATTGGAACACGACAATGATAAAGTTTTGATGCTATCACGCCAGAAATAGGTAAGGCGGTGACATTAAAAACTGGGTGGGATATTGCAAAACTCTACATAAACTACTAACGTGTAGTAATGATGGTGGTGATACGTATAGCCAACTGTTTACCTTTTACGAGCTATCTGGAAGAATGGCAATATTCTTAAAAGAGGGCTCGAACCAATTCTTATGATAAGTATGTGAATTCAAGACATGGTAATGGTAACCTTTTTTTGATGTCTTACATCTTTCCTATTGCTTTCCTGCAATCTGTGCGAGTGATTTCGTGAAATGCAACAAAACTGTGTAGCAGGAAGCAGAGAAAGCGCTTGTTATTTGAATTGACCAATGAGCGCGCATGATTTGAACTGACCAATAAGCGCACTTTATTTGAACTGACTAATAAACGCGCTCTATTTGAACTGACAATAAGCGTCTTCTATTTGGATTGACCAATAAGCGCGCTCTATTTGAGCTGACCAATAAGCGCACTATTTGAACTGACCAATAAGCGCGCGCTACTTGAAGTTGAACTGATCAATAAGCGTACTCTATTTGAACTGATCAATAAGTGTACTCTATTTTAACTGACCAATAAGCGCGCTTTAATTCAAATGACTATTAAGCACGCGTGGTGGTAGAGTTCGCTTAGGCCATTAGATTGTACCATTCTATGGGTCAGATGTTATACACATCTGCTGCAAATCTCGCCCGTTTCTTATTGGTTTGGCCGTTAAGTCAGAGTGTAACTTTTAACTGGCCCGTTTGTGTCCGGCAGTGCGACGGGCGGCGCGGACAGCCGGCCGGCGTCGGGCGCGGGCACGCCCACCGAGGACCAGCCCGCCGGCGTCGGCAACGGTACGTGCCATTACTGATTAACTCCTACGTTTTGTACACATTTAAATTTTAGCTGGTTTCTTCCCGCGGAATAGCACAGAGAAAGAGAAACTTCGACGTATACTGGATTTGAACTGCTTTTCTCAAGTTTTTTATATTATAGTATACTAGCAGACGGCTCTCCTAATTAATAGGATATAGGAATTAGTAGGAGGAGGCGATATTATAAGGGAGTTATTTTATATTATAGGATAACAAACAAGCAGAAGGTTTTGACTAGGCAATGATTAGGGTCCTACGGGATCAGAATAAAACTGGACTGTATTACAATAGGTACTGGTATATTCGCTAACAAAATTTAAAATAACAGAAATAGTCAACCGTCAGCGATGAATACAGAAAGCGAGTGGTGCGGATGTCGCCCCTCTCCTCTCCGCCTAGAAGTGATGCCTCCAGATATAATACAGCTTCATGGTTACGACTTACGAGAGTGACATAGACTATATATTTCTTATTGACTGCGCTTGAAGGAGGTTTATCTTTTTTTCGAATCAGGTTTTAGAGATTAATCATCGAATCAGATTCGAAGGGAATTACTTGTATGACATCTTAACGTACAGTTTCCACAATGGGCCAACGGATCTATGCAAATTTTGCTCTGTTTTATCTATTTGATATCTTCTCACTTCTTATCCATTCTGCGTAGAAGTTTTTCTTTCTTAAAGAATCTATTGTTCTTATATACTATTCGAATGTAGTCTAGCTTAATTTTTATTCATAATATTGCTTTATTTATGTAATCGTAAATGGTAGCGTATCGATGTGTAGAAGAAATTACACGACGGAAATTCTACGTAATATACAATATACAAACTTATTTGTTTTGTAGATAAATTATATTCTTGTGGTGTAACTTTAAAGTGAAAGAAGTTAGACTATACAGGTTGAGTGGTAATAGCCTTTATATATTAAAGAACACGATATTTAATGGTCATATGTAATCAATAAAAATGAACTATTACTAAACTGCATAGTAAACCTCAACGAACTTAGACTAGTAATATTCAAAAGTTATAGTTACGTGCGTGCATTAGGCGCGCGCACTTAGAACCTGTCCAGCTGATGAGGAATCAACTCGTGCGCTTCAATTTATATGGCGTCCATATACTGCATTTTACGCGTGTTTCTACGCTCTAGTATCTCGATTCTCGGGAACGCGACTGTGTGCAGATCGTTTGGACAGGCTCTTAAGGTGCGTCCAAACTTGTAACAATTTACCGTACAGTATCCCGTGACCGTATCAGCCACACGTGTCAGAACCGATTAACGTGGACGTATTTTGTTACGCGAACAATTGCCACGAGCTGCAGTATGGTTTAATCCATTCCGAATACTGGAAGAAACTACCGAACACAGAATAAATGGCAGTACAATGTACGGAGTTACGATCTACTAGCCGGACCCAGTGTGGACGCTGGTCTGTGTGCGGTTACACATCTAAGCCACGTGTTACGAGTCGATCCATCGAAAGTCGGTTTTTTTAAAGTATTTTGGCTTTTGTCCGCGAACCAGGAGTCGCCCACACTTGCATTTATGACACGTGTCAAAGTACGCCCGATGACACGGATACAGACATGTGGTAGGAGTGAATCAAGTTGTGACGTGTCCCGGTCGGTACGTCCCCGCCCACGCCTTGCCGCCGCTCATTCAGGCAGCGCACACTTAAACATCGTTGTATACGTTGTCTAGTTTTGTATTGCGTTGATTGATTATTTAGACATGGAGTGGATGCCATGTAGCGATGCCATACGCGATCTAGTTCGATACCATGCGTCTGCACTTGCAACATTTCATCGTACATGGCTTGGGACCGTGTCAGTACAACCTATATAGTCCACGTTTAGCGTAACATGTCCTGCAGCCAGTAGCGTAGCTACTAAGGGGCTAGGCAGGGCAGTGCCCCGGGGCCCTCAAACTCAGGGGCCCTCGAATCCTTACTTGAAAATCTCAGTCAAACTCAACTTTTGAAAATTTCTCACATTGTCAAAATAAACATGGCAGGACACGACTTTAATCATGGCAACTCAGTTTCAGATAAATTAGAAAGTTATAAAAAGGGAATGCCCCTCAATTATTTCTGAGGGTTGACACTTGACAGTGTTATCAATTTGACGTATATTAAAAAGTGCGTTTTATTTTTTATCGATGTGCGTTTTTGTGATTCGTGATTGTGAACTCCAGTCAAGATTTTTTTCGAGAATGGTTAAAAAGTTAATGTTATATTAGGAGTAAGTAAGCTTAGGTATGTCAATATTTTTTTTTGTACTGGTCTAAACAAAGCTTCAATTTTATTTGATTTTAGTACCACTTGATGTCCGTTACGTATATAAATCTGTAGATTTCGGTTACTCAATTACTCATTGTATAGCGCAAAATACAAGCAATTGAGAACAAAACCGCATCAAGTCTAGATTTAATCAAAGTTATTGATACTTTTCCGAAAACTAAAGCTAGGAAAAGATTGTGATTATAGTAGCTATTTAGCCAGTTGGTAGGTCCGATCTCTATATAATAAACTCTTGAATCTTTTCTATTTCGTTTTATTGCCCAATACCTACTCCAATTATTAAAATAATTGTAATTTATGTTGTTAGTGTTTAATATTTTTATTACATGCCCTGCAATGCATGAAAAAGAGCTGATGATAAAGTAGCTTAGCATTTTTAAAGAATTTGTATATTTAATGATTTTGCTTCATAAAACCTTACCAGGTTTGATAGCAATGTGGCCCCATTTTTTGATTTGCCCTAGGGCACTAGGTTATCTAGCTACGCTACTGCCTGTAGCGATGCCATGTAGTCCAATCCGTCGTCATGTTACAAGTGTAGACGCACCTTTAGACCGACACGTGCCGAGGCGGCAATCGGAAGGAAGTATGGCTTCGATATCTATGTTGAACGTCAATTAAAATCAAAATTCTTTAACAATTATATATATGTCACATAATTTTCTCATTGCAATAATGTAGAATAAATTAGATTTAAGTAAGATTAAATTTAACGGCCATATTCAAACTTTTTTTTTTATACATTCGGTATCAGAATCGAGAACTGAACACTCTTCTTCGGTGTGTACCGTTTTTTTACCAGTCAACCTGTACATAAATATTATTAAATAAAACAGATTATTATTTTCAGTTATTAGGTAATCTTAATTTTTTACGTCAAATTTCTGTCGTGTGTTTTCGGGCTAAGGCTACACTATGAAGTGTAGTGGCCAGGAATTTCATCTTTATTGCTTTTTAACTCAAAAAGTGTCCTCAAAATACCGAAGAATTGAATGGCGCTCGTGTAGCGGAGAGTATGATCTGAAGCGAGCTGTTTTAAAAGAATTGAAGTTTTCTGATTGGCTGTTTCAACTTCTGCTATTTGATGAGCTTTCTTTAAAAATGTTACAGAAACGCCGCCTTCTTTAAGGTGGTTTCAGAGACATCTATTTTACTATGAAATTGTACTACTAGTCCTTACACTTTATAGGCATAGATTAAAATACAACCAATAATTTTGGTTGTATCGAAATTGTCAATCTGGAATGACGTCTGTAGACATTCAACCATAGAGTATAGAGGTAAGGGGTACCGACTCTGTGGATAAAAAGTGTTCATCAACAAGCATATAGCGGTGGTGGCGTCACCGTCGTATTGGAATAATTTTAGAATTTTTAGGAAGAAAGGGGTAAAAGTTATCCCCGTGTTGGTCCTGGGCTCCTTTGTAGAATAGGCCAACTGCCATTCTGCCAGACAGGTCGTAAAACCTTACCAGGTTTGATAGCAATGTGGCCCCATTTTTTGATTTGCCCTAGGGCACTAGGTTATCTAGCTACGCTACTGCCTGTAGCGATGCCATGTAGTCCAATCCGTCGTCATGTTACAAGTGTAGACGCACCTTTAGACCGACACGTGCCGATTCGGCAATCGGAAGGAAGTATGGCTTCGATATCTATGTTGAACGTCAATTAAAATCAAAATTCTTTAACAATTATATATATGTCACATAATTTTCTCATTGCAATAATGTAGAATAAATTAGATTTAAGTAAGATTAAATTTAACGGCCATATTCAAACTTTTTTTTTTATACATTCGGTATCAGAATCGAGAACTGAACACTCTTCTTCGGTGTGTACCGTTTTTTTACCAGTCAACCTGTACATAAATATTATTAAATAAAACAGATTATTATTTTCAGTTATTAGGTAATCTTAATTTTTTACGTCAAATTTCTGTCGTGTGTTTTCGGGCTAAGGCTACACTATGAAGTGTAGTGGCCAGGAATTTCATCTTTATTGCTTTTTAACTCAAAAAGTGTCCTCAAAATACCGAAGAATTGAATGGCGCTCGTGTAGCGGAGAGTATGATCTGAAGCGAGCTGTTTTAAAAGAATTGAAGTTTTCTGATTGGCTGTTTCAACTTCTGCTATTTGATGAGCTTTCTTTAAAAATGTTACAGAAACGCCGCCTTCTTTAAGGTGGTTTCAGAGACATCTATTTTACTATGAAATTGTACTACTAGTCCTTACACTTTATAGGCATAGATTAAAATACAACCAATAATTTTGGTTGTATCGAAATTGTCAATCTGGAATGACGTCTGTAGACATTCAACCATAGAGTATAGAGGTAAGGGGTACCGACTCTGTGGATAAAAAGTGTTCATCAACAAGCATATAGCGGTGGTGGCGTCACCGTCGTATTGGAATAATTTTAGAATTTTTAGGAAGAAAGGGGTAAAAGTTATCCCCGTGTTGGTCCTGGGCTCCTTTGTAGAATAGGCCAACTGCCATTCTGCCAGACAGGTCGTAAAAGGCGACCGATTGGCTATGTGAGTCACTACCATCGTGGCTACTAGGTGGTAGAGTTTTGCATTGTCTCGCCCGGGTCATGTACCACCGCCTTACCTAATCCTGCCACAATAGCATCAGTGCTTGTCGCTAGTTTACCGGCTACCTTACCCTCAAAACCGGAACACGACAGTTCCGGTTTGGAGGGTAAGGTAGCCGGTAAACTTATGCACGTGGCATTAGACCTAGCCACAAGATAGCAATGCACCATTAACACCTTTGGTGTCTATAGGCGATGGTTGACTCTTTCCATCAGGACACCCATCTGCTTATTTGCTATCTTATGATATAAAAAAAGCGCTATTAAAAAGTATCCAGTAAACTTATAACAACAAACGCTATTAAATACTTCTACTCAGCTCACTTTACCCCGTCTACAACAGCTTCTTCGCTTACGACTTACGCTTCATAGCGTAGTTTATTTTATGCCAGCGCAATACTGGCAGGTATTTGAAACTTTATTTTTAGTAAAAAGCTGGGCACATTTACAAATTAAGTTAAATTAAGTTGGCTCTCCTTACATCTAATCTCTATGCATTCAACTTTGTCATTTTCGTTCAGCTCATTCTGACAAATAACAGAGAACATGGTCTCTCCAGGCACACTGAAAGCTATCAGATAAATACACAATACATGAACTCAATATGGTCAAGATATATCTCTAAATGTTACAATAACTTTGTTGTATATCAAAAATAAAATTAACCAGGCTCTTTGTTAGTTTTCTAATAATGAAGAGTGTTTTTTCAAAAGAGCTTATTTTGTAACTAAAATATATTTTTTAGAAAAACATAAACAATGTTTGAATGATTAAAAATATTTTGAAATTAAAAAAAAAAATTATTATGTTGGTTACCATGAGGGTTAGTGCAGAGTTTACGAAACGACCAAGAACACTCCTGTTTCTGTTCACCGGGTTGTCTGCCAACTTTAAAGATTACTTTTCACTTTTTGTATGCTGATCGAGAGAGTACCACCAGATACTTCGCTACTACTGAGTTTTTCCTAGATAGAAAGCAACACACTAACGCTTTGCCTGATCCGGGAATGAACACCGGAACCTCATATTCCGAGCCGCAAAGGCTAAGGACTAAATCAACGACGCAGCAATTTTTGTCAATACTTATAAAATTTGATGATGAAATAGCTCTTAGGCATTGGACGAATAGGGCTGCAATTTCACATGTGAAGAGCTACTGTTTTAACAGCTAATATTGTTAATAAGTAACTTCACGTCGGTTTCCTTGAGGGGTAAGAAGAGTAAATCAAACGCCTATAGGTTTTCTGGTTTTCACCACGAGTCACTCGGTTCCTCGGTTGGAAAGATGGGTGGTGTTCTCTATCGCCACATTTTACCGACCTAATAACAAATACCACTTATTTTTTTGCGATAACCGTGGCCAATAGCTTTAATGTTTTCATACACCACCACCAGGCACCGATCCACTATTGAAATTTGCTTTTCTGAGTAAAAGCTCGCAGAAAACTCGGTAACACTTGCCCGAATCCAGGACTTCGCCATCTGACCGAATAGGTCTATCCTTAGATCAACGAGGCAGTCGCCATTGAATACAGTTACATGCCACATAAAGCTTTATCCAAAATAAGAAGTAAGTCCTAAGCTTTCTCGTATTAAGATTTGTCTTAAATTTGAAATAAATTATTTTTAATGACGGTCTCTCATTTATTTATCCAAAATTTGAAAGAAGCTCTCTTGAATATACGCTGTCATATAAAGCTTTATCCAAATTTGAAATAAGCCCCTTTGAATTGTCATTCTCTCACATAAAGCTTTATCGGAAATTTAAAATAAGCCATTTTGTATAGACGCTTTCATATAAAGCTTTATCCAAAATTAGAAATAAGCCATTTTGTATAGACTTTTCATATAAAACTTTATCCAAAATTAAAAATAAGTCATTTTTAATAGATGCTCTCGTATAACGATCTATCCTAAATTAGAAATAAGCCCTATTGCATAGACGATCTCTCGTATAAATATCAAAAATTTGAAGTAAACCATTTTGAATCGTGAGCGTTTATCACGTATTAAGCTTCATCCAAAATTTGAAATAAGCCTTTTTGAATAGACGCTCTCATATTTAAGCTTTATCCAAAATTAGAAATAAGCCCTTTTGAAGAGACACTTTTTGAATATAAATATGTAGCACCCATTGCACTGTTTTGTTTTATTTTGTAGATCGCTAGTATAGTTTTGGTTCTGCACAGTTTCAGGTCAAGAAAGTAAAAAATTGTTCTCAGTAGATGCCATCGAAGTGCCAGATATGCAGGAATGTTAGTAATTATTTTTATTTTTTATTGCTTTTGCATGATTTTTGCCACTTATTTTACTTAAACATGTACACATAAAAAAGGAATTGTACTTGAATTCTTGTAACGAGTTTAAATACAAGTGTTTCAGATAGTATCCTAAGTCGTATTTGTTAAAAATGTTTTTTCATATAAGGCTATTTTCAACTATCTTTTATTTTTGCAAAATGTATAGTCATGACTACATAAAGTATGCTGAAGAGCATAAAATCTATATGTATAAGCTATCAAACACTACCATCATAGCGACAGGAATAGAAAAAATGGTGGTAAATACAGACTTTAGCGTTTAAATTGAGCAGTGAGGTGTTGCCATACGTCAGCCAGTGTGGTTTGATTTAGGTATAGTTAAATGGCGCGGGATGAAGCCTACCATATATTGAGGAATATATTGAAAATATGAAAGTGTTACTTAAATGTATACTGTGCTTACACCTTTGTCCTTTACATGTTTTCCAAAGCAAGAGGTGGTTTAAACGCCACCACAGAAGTGGGACTGCAGTCTGCAACTGAAGTTTTTTGAGAAACTAAATACTTTTGGGAATAGAGCTCGAGATATCCTAATCTAAGCCAGACAGCCTACACAAGTAGAATAATGTATCGCAATAGACATGGCAATAAATTAATGTTTTTATTCAATTTACGCTGACGTCTAAAAGCGTAATTTAGCAGCGGGTTCGTTTCGTACGGCTCATTAATTTCGTCCATTTGCTTCGGTCCCTTATCATTACGATCTATCCATAGAATACATACATTTTCAGTTCTAGATTAGTCAAGGTTTTCTTCAAACAAATAAACGCAGTCGTTTTGATATTATTTAATATAGACAACGAAGATGTTAATGGTGCGTTGCTAGCTTGGGGCGAGGTCTAATGCAACATGCATAAGGCTACCGGCTGCGTTATCATCCAAACTGGAACACGACAACGAAAAGCATTGACGCTATTGGTGCAGGAATAGGTAAGGCATATACCCGGACGAGACGTTACGGAACTCTACACCATAGTAGTCACAATTGGTAGTGATTCATCTAGCCAATTGGTCATCTTTTACGACCTGTCTGATAGAACGGCTGGTGGTCTATTCTTTAAAAAGAGTCCGGACCAACACGGGGAGATTAGTTATATTATAAATGAGAAACTCTGGCTTCTAGCTTCATGGCTAATCTGCTTCATGAAATTTGGAGACAGCATCTTTAATAATGACTTATAGTCTGCAATAGAGGATGACAGTTCGTATGAAAAACTATATTGACGACGCGGACGAAGTTGAGCGGGTCACCAAGTATCCTATATTTATGAATAGTTACCAGTTAAATTACTAAAAAACTTGATATTTTGCAATTGTAATTATGAAAAAATAGAAAAAAAAGACAAGCCCGCTGAGTTTCTTCCAACAGATCTACTCAGAGTGTGACCGCGCTTCGAGCCGGTATTAATTATAAAAATGTCGACTCGTCAAAAGTATCAGTAAATGTTTATTTGAAAAGATCATTTTTTGAGTTTTTTGATTTTTGAGTTTTGCTTATACGGTGCGTAAAGAAAACCCTGTCTGATCCGAAAGAGGCATATAGGTTGGTTAAAGGTATTACTGAAAAAAATATTAAAATGACTTTATTTCTGAAAATAAAAACGATATAATTTTATTAATATTCGTATTTTTACTTATATCTCCCTAGAGTTAAGCAAATATTTTAAAAATGACAGCACCTTGTCGCTGTTTGTAGCATTGTTTCGCTTTGGCGGCTTTCGAAACAAACACCGTGCAAAGGCGCGGTGTTCGTTTTTCGGCTTTTTACAAACGAACTTTAAACGCGCTGCACACACGCCTCGTATCCTTCGGTAGCATCCGAATTGCGCGGCGTTCTTTGATAATAGAATTTACTTATTCGTAGGTGTTGTCATACTTAATGTATGAAAATACCATTTAAGATTACTTTTTTATTGGGAAGACTAATTAATATCCATAAAATAATTACACATATGTAACCGCATTACGGTACCAAATAACACCTTTAATTATCCGACAGGGTATTCCTTACACACTGCATACAGTGCGTCAGGGACAGTATACCGGAAATTAAAACCATTGATTTGGTTTAAGATTCTGAGGTGGAAGCCGTTGGAAGTTTGTGTGGGAAATTTTTGATTTTTTTGATGATTTTTTTACTTTAACTTTGTATAATTTAATTTATTTTAATACTGTACAGTGCTTATTCTAAAAGAATAATAAAACTTAATTAAATACCAAAGTACTGTATTATGTTGCACGTAACGCGAAAAACAAACGTCTGGCGTGACCGCGGGCAAAACGAGTGCGAGCATTATACGCTTTACATTGCGTAACGTGAAAATAAAAAAAAACCATAGAATGAAAAAAAGGCAGAACTACATTTGCTGGGTAAGCTAGTTATTACCTAAAAACGACGAATTAAACCTGGGTTCGGTCTTAGGAGGCAGCCTATTTAGCTCAAACTCTCGTTTTCCCCGTGTTGGTCCGGGTCCCTTTGAAGAGTAGATTATCTGCCATTTTGCCAGGCAGTTCGTAAAAGGCGAACGACTGGCTACAATAGTCAATACGATCGTGACTATTTGGTGTTAATTTATATAACATCTCGCCTGGGTACCACCGTCTTACCTATTTCTGCCGCAGTAGCGTCAATGCCCTGTCGTGTTCCGATTTGGAGGGTAAGGTAGCCGGTAAACATATTAATCTTGTGGTATTAATTACCATCCCTCCAAACAAATAGCAAAGCACCATTAACATCTTTGACGCCTATAGGTAATGGTGATTTTTTCCATCTGAAAAACCATCTGCTTGTTTGCTATATTATGATATCTATATTCTATACATACATATAATAAAATCGTAGGAAAGTCAAAACTGTACATTGAATAAATTTTTAAAAGAATACTTTGGGCGTGATCTACAATCGATATCAAAGCTAAAAGTATAGTTTTTAGAATTTTTGTCTGTTTGTATGTCCGGGGTAAACTCAAAAAGTACTGCGTTGATTTACTTCATATTTTGCATGAATATTACTAACAGGTCGGGTCAACATATAGGCTACATATTATCACGCTGTCACCTACGGGGGAGGAGTTGTGCGGAGTGAACGAGGTCCGCGCGGACGAAGTCGTGGGCAACATATAGTAAAATATAAAATAATTAAAACTTAACTAAGCGCTCTATTCTCCATATACCATTGTTCTTACCTTACAATACACATAACAGAAAAAAACACAATTAACCTTTACTTGTTGATAATAAATACATCATGAAAACCAATTTGAGTTCAGGTTTCAGTTGTTTTCATTACCTACTTTGTTATTGACTTTAGGGATGTAATTAGGCTTCCGAAGTTCAAATGTCAAATGTTAAATCCGGCTTATTTTGACGAAATACAAATTTGTGTTCACTGCTACATTTGACTTTAAAGTTACAGGTGTTTATTAATTGTTTAATATAAAAATATCACGGTTGCTTCCTTGCGACGTTAGCAGAGTGAACCAAACATCATTAGACATACTGGTTCTGATGAAATGTGTGGTAATCTTCGTCGCTGTATTTGCTAACCTTTTATTTTTATTACTGACTGACTGACGGCTTAATGGGCTCTCCAAAACGCGTTGGTAATACTGCGTCACCAGTAGACTACGAAATGCTGCTAGAATATTGCTCATAACAAAAAAAAAGTGTAATCGGTTGACCCTCCAGGCCATTCCTGGAACTTGAGCTTAAAATGCCATAATTTGCGGGTAAAGGTATATTAAGCTCAAAAGATTAAAAACTATAAGCATAGATTTTTTCAGTTCAAACATCTATTTTGTTAAAATGGCAGTATATTGATTTTTGAAAAGCTGTATATTTTGGAAACTGATTGAATTTGATATTTCGAATGAAATTTAACTCAATTTTTAAAGTCTAAAATATTGCTTTATCTAAATAATCGATAGGTTGAAAAATTTCTTAGCAATGTCAATAAACATTTTTTTCAAAAATATTTGTCTTTAATAAATCCCAAACAAATTTACCGATTTTGATCCAATTAAGGGTAATTGACGCAGTTTTTAAAGGATAAAAGCTGATAAGAATTTTAAGTTAATCGGTGTATTAGTCTGAAAGTTGGTTCAAAAATATTAAGTAAATTTGCTAAAAACAACGTAATCTTAATATTTAAAAAGCTGTAACCTTTGAAAATTAGATTTGATTTTAACTTTAGAAACGGCATTCGACGTAGTTTTTTTATTACTAAAATATCGTAGAATACAAAAAAATTATTGCTTAAAAATGTCGGAGTTATGTCGAAAAAACATTTTTTCCAAAAACTTTCGTCAACGTTTTCTCCCAAACTGGTAAACCGATTTTGATGCAATTCATACATTAGATGAAGTATTTTGAGGAATAGAGCTGATAAGTTATTGTACTCAATCGGTACATTAATCTGAAAGTAATATTAAAAAAATACTGTTTCGCCAAAATTTTTTTGAGGTTTTTGCAAAATTTCTCAAAATCTCTAAGTCTAAGTTGGGCGGAACCCAATCGAATGACATCAACCGCGTTTCGATCGGTCCAGCTGTCCAAAAGCTATGAGAGATGAGAGAGTTGTTTACATACACAGATACACACACACACACACATACATACATACATACGTACATACATACATACGTACATACATACAGACAGACAGACAGACATACTGACGTCATCGTGAAAATAGTCGGAAAAGATTCCTAGGACCTCAAAACATGGAGATCTGGTGAAACCTCGATTTTTGAAAATCAGGGCAAAATCAGTAACTTCCTTATCTACATACGTAGCGGGAAATTAAAAAGATAAATGATAATTCTACTTTTACGTTATAGTGGTATGCTGTATGTATGCACAGCAAATAAGCAGAGGCTCTTCTAGATAACTTCTGGAAAGAGACAACCAATGATTATAAACGTTACGTTTTAATATGATATGATACGCAAACGACACAGAGTGGAACACCCGGTAGCAAGTTGATTAAAGATAGGTACTAGTTTATTTCAACTGATAAGAGCGATGTAATGTTAAAATTTTATGTAGTGTAATGTAGCTTCGCTAAAACATCAATCAATACTTAAACCGTGAAGTGTGCAACATCCACACAAACCTACAACGAGGTTTAAGGATGTTGAAATATTTGTAAGCTTATGTTAATTTTTTTGAGGAAATAAATAAATAAATAAATAAATAAAGCAAACATGCAGATGGCCCTCCTAATCAATGTTGGTTCAGTCATCATGAGGGATGTTGCGATAATTCAAAACTTAAATAAAATATCTAACTGCATTGTTGTTTAAAAACACTTAAATATTCAAGATTTAAGTACCGGAATGAAGTGTAGAGTTAGAAAAGCCACGTTCGTTTGAGGTTGCGTTATTAAAAATATATTCAGAATTTAAAGGCTTCTATCGAGCTGGCGTGTTTATAATAAGTTTTGAATATGGAGGAAGCTAAACACGACTGGACTGTCATGGCGTCTTGAATGAGATCACGCCGTAGTTTTACATATATCACATTCTCTGTGGTTTCTATAAAAATGTAAAAAAAACAATATGATGTTTTACCGCGGTGTGACGTAGCACTTCTAGATTTGTATTTACTATACGTGACTTTATACATATTTTTGTCGAAATTGTGTCTTAAAAATGTTATTCATCCTTTTAAAATAAATATTCTAGTTTTTTGTTATCCACATATCATAATATAGGTAGGGCAAAAGTATTTTCGTATTTTGAATGTATTATTAGTAATCGAAACCTCTTTGGCGGTACTGAATGTAACTGGCTGGTTTTAATACGAGATTAAATGTGACATTCTGAAAATGCAATAAATAAAAAAAACTAGTTCCCGCCATTTTTCAATTGTTTTTGAAGCAAGCAAAATGAAAGTATGTGACGAAGAAATTCGGTATATTTTAAAGTTTTATTACAAAAAAGGTAATAATGCGACGAACGCCGCGAATAAAATGTGCGGTTTACGGGCTTAATGTAGTATCAATAGGAGTAGCACAAATGTGGTTCAAGCGTTTCAAGTCTGGATTTTAGTGTGAAAGATGAAGTTCGCTCTCACACTGTCACTGTCACAGGTAAAATCAGTGCCATCTTTGAGAAAGCAGAGCAAGATCGACGTATTAGTAGCTACAACATTGCTGAAGAACCGAATAATGATCATAAAACAGTTTTACGTTATTTACGATAGTCTGGGTACAAGAAATAACTTGACATTTGGGTACCACATGGTCTCACAGAGAGAAACCTAATGCAACGTGTTTCCATTTGCGATTTTTTCTTGGAATGTAACAATTCCGAACCATTTCTTAAAGAGCTGATTACGAGTGATGGGTGACTTACGATAAGAATGCGCGAAAAAGATCATGGTCGAAGCATAGACAAGCCCCACAGACCGTGGCAAAGGCAAGCCTGACTCGGAACAAAGTGATGCTATAATGTGTATGGTGGGATTGGAAAGGAATCGTCCACTATGAGCTTTTGCCACCGGGTAAAACTATCGATTCTGACCTCTACTATCAGCAACTGATGAGGTTAAAAAAACTATCGAGAAAAATCGGCCGGAGCTGATGAATAGGAAGGGCGTGGTGGACATGACAACGCTAGACCGCACTCATCTATAGCCACGCAGCAAAAATTGAGAGAGCTTGGCTGGAATGTGTTGATGCATCCTCCGTATTGCCCCGACCTTGTTCCATCAGATTGCCTTTTGTTTCGGTCATTGCAGAACTCTTTAGGAAGCATAAAGCTAACCTGAAAAGAACACTGAACACTACCTGTCAGATTTTTTAAATCAGAAATCTCAACATTTCTACAGGAATGGGATCATGGGACTACCCACAAGATGGCAACAAGTTATCGGTCAAAACAGACTATACATATTATAAATAAATAATAAAAAATTTTTCCTTTGTATGAACAATAAGAAAATATTTTTGCCCCGACCTTATTGTTAATTGTTAGAAGCTACTATATATCCGATTCATTATTAGTGGAAGTAAGTCTATTAAATAGTATTTTTACCCTTTGATGATGAAACACATACGGGAAAGTATGCAAGTCCCTTATAAAGAATAGGCTATCCGACTTTCTGTCAGGTAACTCTTCACAGACATGCAAAGGTTTGCATGTCACTATCATCATTACTAGATACGAGGTCTGTGATGTCCCGCCCGCGTATGATGCCTCGCTTTGCTTATTCCTTCCGTCGTACACTTACCTTTTTTTTACTGATTATAACCTAAGAAGGGAAGTCTGAGTTATGCCATGGTCTCTATATACCATGCATATGCTATTGATCTAAGAAGTGCAATCTTTTCAAATTATTATTGATTAGTGATTACTCGTGACCTCGTTCGCGTGATCTAAAATCATTACTATCGTTTGCTCACTCGGGTTAAAAGTAGACTAAGTCCGGCCCTATAAACTTATCTTTCAGTGAAAGTTTCAGCAAAATCGGTCCAGCCGTTTCAGATATAATCCCGTTTAGACAAAATGACAGACAGGAATTGAAAAACCTAGTTATTTTGAAATCACAGTCACTTCAATTTTATTTATATGTATAGATTCTAACAATATTTGTGGCGTTGACTAAGCGAATGAACATTTCTGTTCGTGAGCAAGTGTTTCCCACAAAATGTCGATGCTAATTCATGTTCATTGCTCAGTGACCACGAAGGCGGTGGCCGGGGCGAAGTCTCTGGGCAACTTCCTGTACTCGGCGGTGAACAAGGCGGGGGCCAAGGTCAGCGAGGCCAGCGCCAAGATTAAGAAGACCGTCGAGGAGAACGTGAGTACTAGAATATAATATACATTAAATAATATGTTCTAATATCATTTAAGTATTAAAAGGAAACGGCTCAGGAAACACGTACATACTAAGTGTTTTTGAAAGCCTTAGAAAAAAAATGAGCATTATCAGTAAATAGAACTATTTCTGTGTTTATTTTGAGTTTTTATAAGTATCACGCTCGTATCTCCGAAGAGGTAGGCAGAGGTACAATAAGTGCACCCACGATTGCTGAAGATTAGTCCCACAATGTGATAGGTCGTAAGCCTATCGCCAATGGGGTACTTATTCAATCCCGGGCAACTCAGGAAACTAAAAACATTTTGAATGGCGGAACTCGGGAGCCGGGGCCTCATGTGGTCATCACAGATACCTATCTAGTAGTCCATTAGACCACAGAGACGATAAGCCTTATCAAAATAGTTTGCTGCTACAACACGTACAAATATCACGGAAAACTATTGAGGGTTTCTGTCAAAGATTTAAAACGTTATCAGATAACAGAACTTATATTACGATACTTAAAGTTATTACTGTAGCGACACCTCAATAATAAAATTATTCTCAAACACTATATGCATCGCTATTCAAATAACAACGAAATTGTTAACGCTAAATACCGTTGTAATATTTATATGTATGCGACGTTGCCGTATTTCATGCTGTTTCGTAATTGGTCGTTAACTAGCGCTAGAAGACAACGTCATAATACCATATTATACCATAACGTTAATTCGTGGTGTATAACAACGTAATGAATAACGTTATTAAACAGTAACTAATTTTGTATAATTTGTGGATAACGCTATGCTCGTAAATAACGTTATGTCATGCCGCGAGCAATAACGTTATCACAAAATACCGATATTTAAAACCTTCTTTGCTGTGCACTTAAACTCAAAATAATCGCAACAAAGGCTTCTAGTTCACTTATTGATTATGAATTTTTTGTCCTTAAGCCTTTTATAATCACCGATATATATAATTTGTTAAATTCGACTTTTCAGCAAAATCAATGTGATTTGTTTGCGACGGTGTTCACAAGCAAATTCACTATTGTCTGTAATTTGGTAAATTGGCCAGTTTATATACTAATATATTACTCCCAAGTGTTTGTGTTTTCAATATTTAAATAATTTATCCGTTAAGACACGTTTTACTATCCTCTCTCGGCCATGATTTCTCGTGGTTATTTGCGTTGTTGTTATTATATAAACATTATTTATGATGTTTTTATTTTTCGCATGAAAACTTTGTGATAATAATAATTCATGCAATGAGCATCAAATATGGTACATAAAAATATATAATAATAAAATACTCTCGTCTGTTATGTCAGAAAAGTCACATGAAGATTTAACAAAAGTGGTTGCTAATTGCACTAAATTTGTCTTAACTTAGGTCAGTCTTTAGTGACATGCTGTCGCTTTCTGTTCATTTGAGACAAAACGTGACAATGTCATAAATTGTCATAAAATAACGCCAATCATCATCATCATCTTCCGTAGCTTATGTTTGTAGTTTTCTGGACAGAAGGCCAAGCGCACTACCTAGCTTTGGATAAATGTTATTGTTTTTTTACCGAAGCTGTATATGTAGATACGAAAATGTCGCATCTTCTTTCGTTTTTATGTTCGTCTTGGATTCTATCACGGAATTTCAGAGAAAGCTCAAACAATGGCTTTTGTCACTTAGCTAAGAAATAAATGGGATTAATCTTACAAGAAATAATATTCTATTGGCCTACTTAATTGGAATGTCAGTGTGCAAAGCACAGATATTATGTCATTTATATACGTCCCTTTCTATTATAACAAAAGCCTTATAGTAAATTGAATTTAAGATTTTCGCAATTTGTAAACACGAATTTTTAAAGATCCCTTTAGTCTTAAAGAATTCGTATGACTAACATTAAAATATTACTATTTTAAATTAACCAGATTCAAATGTAGATCAAAAGTAACATTCCACCTGACATTCCTTTGCTAGGAACAGAGCGAAAAATTATTAAAATATAAAATCAATTAATACAAGATATTTTTTGTATATAATAAGACAGCAAACAAGTAGATGGTTGGTTTTTCCCCGTGTTGCTGACGTGACTAATATGTATATTCATACCAAATTACAGCTTTCTAGTACTAAGGATCTCTGAGCTATTGTGCGGACGGACGGACGGACGAAAGGACATAGCGAAACTATAAGGGTTCCTAGTTTACTTCGGAACCCTAAAATAGTAATTGTGAAAGATTTTGACCAAAACTCCACTGACATAAAGAAACATTCGGAGCACCACACGCAGTCTGGACACGACGCAATATTACCGTGCATTAGCGATCAGTGAAAGCGATCGGCAGTGGAATGGCCGGCTCAATATTACGCCATTACACTAATGGAACCCCCGTTGTCAGGGAAATGCATAAAATTTGTATATTCACGAAGTACACAGCTCTTTGCTGGATACTGAATACATGGCTCTTTTGTTACATTCTTCAATACAATCATGATGGTAATAATAGATCTTATACGTATGTTTTCTCTTAAATCTCCCCACTGGTCGAGTTGTTAGCTTATATACCTTCTGATCTACAGAGTGACCGAACCATTGGTTCAGAAAGTATCTGGCTACGCATTCGATGAGGCTCGGGTTCGATTTTCGACAGGTACAAACGTTTGTGTGATGAACATAGATCAGTGTTTCCCAAACATTGTTCTTCATGGTCCGGTAATTTTCGCACTGCCATTTTGTGACCGACTTACTTTTAAACTTAAGCTGGTTCCATTAGATAAAATAATATACAGTTATTAATAGTAAAAGGTTTTAATATTAGTACTAAATATTTTGGTTTCTTCTATTTAGTCACTAAATTTTAGTGCGAAGTATCTATAAAAAATCTAAGTTAACGGAAAATGACGAAAGTTTTATCCTAAGGTCTTGTTTTATTTCAAGTTGGCTTCTATATTTATTTTTAAGGTAAACTAGTGTTGAGAAGCAGCTTTATAAGTTGTGAAAAAGAAATTAAAAGTGTTGTTGCTTGATAAGCTAATTTTGTTTATTCTTGACGACAAGAAAACGAAAAATCTATCAGTTGTCGATCGATGGTAGAGTAATATTTTTAAAACAAGGAGAGAATGTTGCGACCCGGAATTTTATTTTGATGGCCCGGAATTTTATTTTGATGGCCCGGTACCGGGTCGCGACCCGGCAAATGGGAAACGCTGCCATAGATGTTTATATTTCTAGGCTTGCCGTTTATTTAACATATTTCAGTTTATATGTATGTACTAGCTGTTGCCAGCGACTTCGTCCGCGCGGACTTCGTTTACTCCGCACTGCACCTCCCCCGTAGGTGATAGCGTGATAATATGTAGCCTATATGTTGACCCGACCTGTTAGTAATATTCATGCAAAATTTGAAGTAAATCCATGCAGTCCTTTTTGAGTTTACCCCGGACATACATACAGACAAACAGACAAAAATTCTAAAAACTATATTTTTGGCTTCGACATCGATTGTAGATCACGCCCCAAGTATTCTTTTAAAAAAATATTCAATGTACAGTTTTGACTTTTCTACGATTTTATTATATGTATAGATCTCTACGTTTTTTCATAATGAACTTAAGTAGTTGGACCAAATGACCGTTACTGCGAATCCAGGCTTTTCGGGCGAGCAGAGTATTTAGCCAGAGTTTAAGAGGGCTAAGTGCCTAATAAAGGTATTTCTTGTATCACCAAACCTTGGTTTAGGGCAGTATCTTGACGGTAAGTGAGACAGTAAGTGGTATCAGGATTTCGTTAATAACTATTGACCACGGTCTCGAGTGTTGGGGGCCAAACAGTCAGTTCAGTCGCCGCAATTGGCGTCTTTGGCTTTACACGCACATGCGTGTAAAGCTGGGCTCATATTGCTGTCGTATGGTGTGTCGTGGCGCGTCAGAACGCAATCGGTTGCGGTTAGTACGCTGTGTTATGTCGTGGTATGCTCTCGTGCTAATGTGAATCTACTAGTCACACAAATTGAACGTAACCGATTATAGTATCCA
Organism: Apodemia mormo; assembly: GCA_036924255.1. Classification (NCBI taxonomy): domain Eukaryota; kingdom Metazoa; phylum Arthropoda; class Insecta; order Lepidoptera; family Riodinidae; genus Apodemia; species Apodemia mormo. The sequence goes on along the minus strand of JAUPFN010000021.1, from coordinate 1,900,803 downwards.
TAGATCAGCAGTGGCTTAGAAAATTTACGGACTATCATCTGCTAGTTTGTTGTCTAATCTAATCTACCTTTAAACGAGCAATTCTTGTATATATATATATATATATATATATATATATATATATATATATATATATATATATATATATATATATATATATATATATATATATATATATATAAAATCGGAATCGGCTCCAACGATTTTCATGAAAGTCACAAATTAGGGGTTTTTTGGGTCAAGGAATCGATTTATCAAGGTTCCAGGTCCAAAAAAAGCTCGGTTCCCAAGATATGGGTATGTGAAAAACCGAGCAAAGCTCAATCAACCAGGTACAGAAAAAAAATTTATATATTCTATAGGAATCGATTCATCAAGTTTCAAGGTCCAAGAAAAGATCGGTTTCAAAAATATATGAAAAACCTATATTTATATATAAAAGAAACAAGCACATAATTTGCCTTAAATACAAATATCTTTATTTTCCAAATTTATTGAATGACCTTACTTGCCTCAATACTATATCGTTCATGGTCGGATTTCATGGTTGAATTGACCCTAATTTAAAATGAAATATTTTAATATAAATTTAATTGCTGAAGTCTATTTTATACTTAAAATGTCTCCAGTATCGTGTTAGCGTTTTCAATAATTCTGAATTACATGTTTCCCTTCTGTAACTGATTAAGTTTATGTTTTTGATGTCACGAAATTTAATTATCTTACTATAATAGGAAAGATAGGAGTCAGGGAAGAACTCCAAACTCCATAACTCAGCAAACGTAATTTAATTTGTATCTTTCCGCGGACTCTCACATGTGACTCTACAATGTGGGATAAGGAACGGGGCGCGTGATCATATTTAGGTACTTTTAGGCGTGATCATATTTAGGCCGTTGACATTTTGAATTTAACTAGCTAGGCGACCGAGCTTTACTCGTATGATATTTTTTTATGTTATAGCGGATCATCACAGAGATGACACTTATCTAGATCAATTTTAATAATAAAAGACCATCTGAATACAGGATTTCGTCAAAATCGTTAGAGCCGTTTTAGAGAAACCAATAACATACAAATATACAAGAATTGCTCATAAAAGAATAACATTTATAACACGCGTTTCATTAGTCCATATAAATTCTTCGTAAAGATAAAATTATTGCTTTCACTAAAAATAATCAAATTTCAAACAATCTTATTCATTGTTATCCATATTCATACTAATATTATAAATGTGAAAGTCTGTTTGTCTGTTATGTTATTCGCCCAAGTCGCTGAACCGGTTGTAATGTAATTAAGCATGAAGATAGGTGAAGATCCGGCGTCAAACATAGACTATTTTTTTTTCAAAAATCAACCCCTAAGAGGCTGATTTATGGGGACAAATGAAAATGAAATATGGCAAAACTGTATAGACGAAATGTTAGATTGCATGTCGTCCGTCTCGCTGTATAGTGGCACTCTCGCGGGCGAAGCTGCACGAATCAACTAGTTGAAACACCCTTTTCAATGCGCGTTTACTAACCGTTAGTGCCACTACGTAACTCACGATACGTTATCATTAAGGATAACATTGTTTGGACCGGCGTCTCGACAATTTCATAGATGACCGACTTAGTAACATTGTTATTAAACGAATTACAACGAAGAAGGTGAAAGCTATGTTTAGTGAACAGAATAAACCATTTGTCTAGAAATCATGGAATCAAAAAAATGTCATACGGCTAAATCGTTGAGTTCCTTAAACATTTTTTTTTATTTACAGACTAAAAATATTACAGAAACGCTGTATGAAAGTGGATGTGAATAAAAAGTGGATACTGTTTCCGGCACATTGTATATATACTTTGTGTATAAAAATGGACCGGTTCACCAAGATTAACTGGTTTGTCGGTTGGAAAAGAGCATGGTGATCTTACAGCTTTTCGTAATTATCCGGGGCACGGTATTTTTAATTCGGCACATCAGACTTCTGAGATTTCCTTTTGACCTTGTAAGTTAATCTTGTTTAGTTAGTTAGTTGCCCCATGTTGATCCTGGCTCCTTTGAAGAATAAGCCAACTACCGTTCAGCCAGGCAGGTCGTAAAAGGCGACCGATTTTCTATGCGAGTCACTACCATCGTGACTACTATGTGGTTAAGTTATGCACCCGGGTCTGGCGCTACTGCTTTACCTATTCCTATCGCAATAGCGTCAGTGCTTGTCACTGTCGTGTTCCGGTTTGAAGGGTAAGGTAGCTGGTAAACGTATGCATGTGGCGTTAGACCTCGCCAAAAATAGCAACGCACCCTTAACATCTTTGGCCCAGGATCGAATCCGATACCTCATGATATGAGCTAAATAAGTTAGTTCACATGGCATTTTTTCTTTATACATATACACAGAGAGTATTTAGTTGTTACAAAACAAAATATTTTATAAAAGCTATTCTCACTTTCTACAATAGCCGTTTGCTCGCTGAAAAGTATTTTTTAAATAATAAAAGTGTTTCAATGCAGAGTTGTAGGACTTCCGTAGCACATTTCTCATGACGTCACGACACTGTAGCGGGCGTAGCGGCCGTAGCACAGTTACAAAAGCCTTTTGTCGTTTACGAAACGCGTAGGTTTATATTTTTAGTTTCTTATTTGAATTGGTAAAGAGTGAAGCCTCCTAAATGGTTTTGTTGTGTCGGAAGTAGTATTTTCAGGATTTTTAGTAAAAAGTGTCTATTGTTTGTCCTCATTGTGTAACATTCTATCTAAAATTAAATTAAAAATTTCGTCACGCTGAGTTTCAAGTAATTTACTATTAGCCAATGGTAATCCTTAAAAGTCCTCTTTATGTAGTAGGTGGCTTATAAAAAACGACTTTAGGAACAAGTATGTGTTTAAAAAGAATTGAAAAACTTATTTTAACGTATTTTGTGACTGGGAACACGGACCTGAATCTCAAGCGTCTTTGTCGAACCGATTAGCTAGACCGGTGAGGTGATTATAAGTCTAATGTTTTGGTGAACCACTCGGCCGACAATTAGAAATTAAAACACCCGCCCTATTGGTTTCTCTAAAAAAAAAAAACAACTAAATTTGCGATTCTCAAAAAATATTTATATTTATCAATTGGTACTTCTAATATTATTAAGAGGTAAATTTTGTTTAATTGTATTGGATAAACTCCAAAACTACTGCATTGATTTTATTTCTTACTAGCTGACCCGACAAACGTTGTTCTGCCTTGTTAACCTCTTATTTTTTTTCTGTATATTTTCTCACTTTGTAAACCCTCCCTGGACTTCAACAATTAATTCAAAACCATAATTAGCCAAATCGGTTCAGCCAATCTTGAGTTTTAGCGAGACTAACAGCAATTGATTTATATATATTATACTGATTTAATTCTTTCACAAATATAAATACGTTGCGGAATTCTAACACCTTGTAGTCACGACGGCAGTGACACTTATAGCCAATCGTTTGCCTTTTACGAACTGCCTGGTAGAATGGCAGTTGGTCTATTCTTCAAATGAGGCTCCAACCAACGCGGCACTTTCTGTCTTAGGATACAAAAAACCCTAGATTTAATTAAGTATTCAATATCTGGTAAGATCTCGTTGATACAAGTTGGATATTAATATTGAATGTCGTTTTGTTCGTTTGTAAATGGCGGATAGATTTTCAATTAGCCGTCGTCGGCTTACCGCTCTCGCTGACCCAGATCTCGCCTCTGACCTAGGCACGGCTTTTATCTAGTTTAATATTGCATCTGATGAGTGCGGATATATTAGCTTTGTCCGTTGTTTAGTGCCGAAGGGGTGAGAGAGAATAAGCTTGGAATTAGTACGAACTTAGTTTTGAAGGACGTATATTTTACATTGTCTGGTATTCCTTGGAATGTGATTATTGATTAATGCGAGCGAGCGAAGTTAAGCAAGTCTAGGTAACAATCCAGTGTTTATATGTGTGTATGTTTAAATGGTTTAGTTCGACGATAAAATTATTTTTAAAACGTAGTTATCCAAAGTTAATATAAAAGATACATTATCCACGAGTTACAATCAGTCACGAAATTTTGAGATTTTCCAACCAATCGATTTTGTAGCTACAATAACATTATAGAGCTCACAAGATTGAGTTGAATGCCTTTTAAAAGATCAAAATCGATTATCGTGTTGAGAATAGTATAGTTTTTCCAAAATTAAAATACTGACATTTTCTAAGACTTTAGACACAGCATAACCACAGAAGACAAACTCGTGTATGTACTTCACTTTTTATACCTAAACTCGGCGTTCACGCTAAGGTTGTCACTTTGGCTTATGCACAAAAAAACTGGCAGTAGTATCTTACTCCAGTGATATAAAGTTTTAAATCAAATTATGTCACCTTTACATTTTGCATATAACGATATGAAAACAATGTGTAAAAGTAATTTGATCGGCAACTACCGGCAAGCGTTAAAAAAAAATAAAGTGCTTTTTTGTAATTACTCAAAAACTGTAAGAGTTAATCAAAAAAGTTCTGAATAAAATGCGTAAAACTTATAATTTTACATCAAAAAGGTTATATGACATTTCCTCCTCTGGTCAAAATTAACCGAGTTTGGAGAGATTTTTAAGTTTAAAGTGAATGATTTTATAAATGACTAGCTGAGCTCGCGACTGTTCGCGTGGAAAATTTTCGAAAAGAGTAGCCTAAGTTAATCCCTGTCACATCAGCTATCTGTCAGTGAAAGTCCCGTCAAAATCGGTCCAGCCGAACCGGAGATTAGCCGAAACAAACAGACAGACAAAAATTGTAAAAAATGTTATTTTTTTGGTATATGTACCGTGTATACATACATATGCATTCAGTAAAAAGTGGTTATTTTAATATTACAGACATTCCAATTTTATTTATTTGTATTGTAGATGACTTAAATTTTAAATTAGACTATTAATCTTTTTTACGCTTTTTTAAATATGTATAATGACATAAAATTATCAAATGTGAAATAATAATACGATATGAAGTTTGTGTTCTTTTTATACTGAACTAGCTATGCCCGCAACTTCATCCGCGTGGAAATAATTCTAAAATAAAAGTAGCCTAAGTTACTCCTTATTACATCAGCTATCTGCCAGTGAATGTCCGGTCAATTTGCAATTTGCCTGCGATATCCACATAAGATACACGTAAGGGAATACAAACAAATACTTACTTACTTCCATGAAACAACTGGTAGCTTAAAAAACGATAATTCACTGTTTAATGACGAGTTTAAACAGTCGTCCACTGTACAATTCCGATAACTTTTTACTTGTTCCATTTTTGTGCAAAAGAGTATTAAATTAATTGCCGCAGCCATCGCGTACATGTGTCGCGGGCGGCATCCGCCCTCGCATTGAACCGAAACTTTCCGAGATTTCGCGTCCGTGAGAGGTTGTCTGGTAGTTAATCTGTGCTTTAGAGTTCTTTGAGCTTAAAGATCTATGCTTAGATATATTTTTTACTCCTTTGAGCTTAAAATGCCTTATTTTAGCAGGAAGTTTCAGGGATCGCTTGCAGGGTCCACCGGTTCATAGATTTTTTACGAGTGACACCATATACTTGTATATTCTTAAACAAAGCATTTGTTTAGTTTTTCTTTACATTTTCGTTGTAAAAATGTAACCGGATGTTTTTCAATAATTGGCTTTTTATAATTCCTTACATTATGTGCAATTTGTAACATGCATTGAAAGCAAGTACCCAGTATCTTATATAGGTTAGAACCAGTGCCTCCCTTCCAAATAGGTGGCAACTTCATTATATTGACCACTAGCTGACCCGGCAAACGTTGATTTGCCTTACATATTAGGAATCCATAGCGGACAAACAACGTGACAATTTATATAAGTCTACGGGATTAAACTTTATATGATGGTTAAGTATTCTTAAATTTTCTGATTTTCCGCGCAATTTTCTTAATATTTTCTTTTATAAGAACCTTCTCTTTACAATTACAAACATAACAAATTACCGAAATTGGTCCAGCAATTCAGGCGTGATGTCGTGACCAAGGAAAATAGGGATTGATTTTTATATATATAGATTTATTAACGCTCTTTGGAGTTTTATATCGATGAAAAAAGAACGCTCTTTAGAATATCACACAAATTAATGACCGTTGTGAACTTCGCACTTGAACTCATATAAAAGCTCGAATGTATTTTTGTTTAATTAACCGATGAGAACGCTTGCACCGTACCGTGTTGAAAAGCAACCTGACATTGATCGAATCAGTTCAACGTGCCGTGCACTCGGCGACACTACTGAATATTGCAAGCAGGTGGCATATCCGTCTGAAGTGCCAATGATTCATGGCTGCCAACACTCTCATCTTGTATTTAATTTAATATCATTGACGAACATTTTTGTGGGATTAAAATTCAGATAAATTCAAAAGTTTTACTATCCGCCGCGAGTCGTCACGTTTTAAAGGAATATAAGCAATTGAATTTTAAAAAAATGTAATAAATAAGTTTTCATTTATCCTAAGAATGATCCTTATTGATATTTATTTATTTAAGTATTACGCATTAGAAATATATAACATTCATAAAAATGAATATTACACACACTACATTCGTGTTACATACTGTTATAAAACTTAAAACAGATTTTATTGTTCAATCTATGGTTGAATTTTGACCACAGCGATCACTAGATGTTGTTAATACTTATTATAGGATTTCTAATGAGTATACAATTGTAATTCAGCGATGTCATCAATCGAATCCAAGTATCGTAGACTTGATATTGTTACGAGCTTAGAGTTCGTATTGTGCAATAAAATTCCATTTATATTAAACCGTATTTATTTGTCACACAAATGTACGATACATCACAATACAACGCGTATGTACACACTAACACTAATAGCAACATCACTATATTCACATTGCAGCCAACAGACTAACCTAAATTATTATACCAAAATACTTTTAGTATTCAGACTAAATTACTTTTCATTATATCGCCCTGATCCGTTCACTTTATATTGTTTTACAAAACTGACTCACATCTCACCGACATGTCCTTATTTATACACAAGATAAGGTTCGGCAATATCCTAGAAAGTTCTACAAATTACTCGTAAACAACTTACATGTAAACAAGTCAGAGTACACGCTAATTTCACCCTTATGCCTTACGAGAGGTGCCTGTTTATCGATAGCAGCTGTCTCTTTCTTATATTTCTAGATTTTTCCAATATCTAACTAACTCTTCACTTTTCTAACAACTTTTTCGCAACAATATGTTATGTTATAGTAAGCATTTGAAGACTAATGTATGCGCTACGCAGTTTGTAATCGATACTAGATGAGACAGGTGAGGTGGTGAAGGTATTAAGATCGTGTATTTAGGGATCCAGCATCGCTCATAAAAAACATAGATTTAAGACGTCGATTTTTTCTAAAGTGAAACATCGATGTTAAAAAACATCGAAGTTTATGAACGATACATCGACTGCGACTGTTTTCGAAGTTTTTAATTACATATAATCTTGACTTCTGTAATATGGTGATCCGTGAACGGCAAACTACCAATAAAACAATGGCCGGCCGATGCATGCAAGCAAAGCGGCTGCTTCAATTTGCGCGCCTTAGTAGAACAATGTATCTTCGATGTTTCGCTCATGAAGAACGATATATCTTCGATGTTTAGGATTTCAATATAGATGTTAAAACATCGATGTTTATGAACGATATGTTGATGTTATCGATGTATCGTTTGCATCCCTACGTGTATTTGTATGCCACAAACTGGAAACATGTTTGTCGTTTTGGTTCGGAGGTCTTGAAAAATACGAGTTACTTTACCGCCAGGCAGTTTGTAAAAGCTGAAAATGATTAGCCAAATATATTAATTCCATCGTGGCTATGAGTTTCGGAACGTCTTGCCCGGATTTGATGCCACCGCCTTAACTATTTCTGGTCCAATAGTATTAGTGCTTGCAATTGTTGTGTTCCAATTTGGAGAGTAGGTAAGGTTGCCAGTAAAATAGTGCGAGGTAACGCACCATTAACATCTTTGTTGTCTATAGGCGATAGTTTTCTCTTATCATTAGAAGAAAAGAACCACACCCGCTTTGCTATCAGGCCCGCCGTTCGAAAGAGAAAAAAGAAATTCGAAAGAATTTATTATAAATCCTTATATGCATGTTTTAATTGTATATTTTGTGTACGTAAATAAATTAAAAAAAAATATCTAACTCCAAAAGGAGGGTTTCAAGTGCGGATGTTTATATTTTTTTTAACAGGCATAACTCCGTCAAAAATGGACGGATTTGAAGATTTTTTTTATTTGGGGGAGTTTACTTCCGGTTTGGTCTCATATAAATTCGGTGTAGATTTGACTCAGAACTCCAGTGATATAACAGGATTAAATTTGGTTGTTGAGTAGTATGTTGAAATTATATTAATCCCATTTTGGAATTACAAATAAATTCTTACATTATTCTCTTAATTATTTAGTGTATTTGACTTCCGGTAAGGGAAGCTTGTAATATGGGATTCTTTTGATCGGTGTCAGCCTCGCAACAGCGCTAAAGGTGACCGCGCAGCGCCGGCTGAAGTGGGGGGCGGGACAACGGCTTTTGACCTTGTGTTGCTAAACGGACCCTATGGCGGAACCGGAGCGAGGTCAAATGTCCTAAAATACACCATTTCACTGTGATATTGTGAACGTATGAAATGTTTTATTAATTAATACTCGGTTTGCGTGTGTACCTTTGTTAGCTTGCTAATTTTAATCCTTTGTAATTTGTAGTTTAAAAGATTTAAATAACTTCACGCAGCCAAATCGGTTCAGCCGTTCTTGAGTTTTAGCGAGACTAACGAACAGCAATCGATTTTTATATATATAGATATTTATTACTAGCTAACCCGGCAAAAGTTGTTTTACCTTAGGTATATTTAAAATAGGGGTTGATGGAAGAAGGATGAAAATTTAGGGTTGTATGTATTTTTTAATGGCACAATACAAAAAAAAAAACATTGTCCAAAAAAATAAAAAATAAATGTTAGAAAACCCTTATCAATTAGGGGTATGAAAAATAGTTAGTAGCCGACTCTCAAACCTACTGAATATGCTCACAAAATTTCATGAGAATCGGTCAAGCCGTTTCGGAGCAGTACGGGAACTAACATTGTGACTCGAGAATTTTATATATAAGACTAGCTGTTGCCAGCGACTTCGTCCGCGCGGACTTCGTTTACTTCGCACTGCTCCTCCCCCGTAGGTGATAGCGTGATAATATGTAGCCTATAGGTTGACCCTGTGAATAATATTCATGCAAAATTTGAAATAAATCCATGCAGTACTTTTTGAGTTCACCCCGGACATACATACAGACAAACAGACAAAAATTCTAAAAACTATATTTTTGGCTTCGATATCGATTGTGGATCACGCCCCAAGTATTCTTTTAAAAAAATATTCAATGTACAGTTTTGACTTTCCTACGATTTTATTATATATGTATAGATAACTCCCCGAGTTGATCCGGGATCGCTTTGAAGAATAGATCATCTGCCATTCTGCCAGGCAGTTCGTAAATGGCGAATGGTTGGCTACATGTGTCACTACCATCGTGACTACTAAGTAGGTATGTAGATAATTTTACGCCTTTTCTCTTGAACGCTACTAGAGTCTATATATATATATATATATATATATATATATATATATATATATATATATATATATATATATATATATATATATATATATAAAATAGTAGCCTCAGTTACTCCTTAAAACCGTGTTTTAAAATATATTTTTTTTACCCGCATAGTTTCCGTTCCCGTGGGATTTCCGGAATAAAAATTACCCTATGTCATTTCTCGGGTCTTAAACTGTCTTTGTACCAAATTTCATTCAAATCGGTTCAGTAACCACTAGGCGTGAAGAAGAGCAGAAAGACAGAGTGAGTTTTCCATTAATACTATTAAATATTTTTTTTTATAGTAAGTATGGATGAGTTTCCCCTGACTTTTAATGTTGCGTAGCTAAAGCCTGTTGCGTGGAGATAGATATACGTAGGTATGTGTATGTAACACGTTGAATGAATTTAATATAGAGAATATATTGCGCGTCTGTGGCGGTTATTGTTATTTGTGAGTCGTAATGTTTATTGACGCTGGAGGGCAAGACATATTGTCATTTAGCTGTGGAGTGTTTGTCGAGCTGATGTGCTGTTGACGGTACGTAGCTCACGTGATAGGGTTTTAATATATAAAGAGAAAAAAATTATATAATTTTTTTATTTAATTTATTTTCCAAATATTTAGCCAAAGGTTTTACAGTTTTTTTATCTGCCAAACTGCATCACGGTTTGTCGGCAGTAGTTGTCGTTTAATAGACGACGCTTTATTTTTTCCTATCCACTGAGTTCTTTTACTCCGTATTTTACTCATGTTACCTTTACAATTAGTTATTTCACTCTTTCTATCATTATTTTTTGCTTTATTTATTAATTTTTGTACTTTATTTCTATATTCAGTATATTTTGATCTATGGTTATTACTGGTCGGATCCTATTTCCATTTCCTAATTAAGTAACCTTAGTTTCTATCATCTATATTAATAATTTCGTCAAGGGTTGCGATAGACTCAATCGAAACATTACCTAAATTATAAAGCGCAAAAAAAAAAAATTGAGTCGACAACATATATCCGCAAAATTCGGATTGTCGAGTATTTTCTTAAAATCATGGAACGTAGAACAAGGGGAAGTGAAGAGTGAGCGTGCCGCGTGCGTCACGCTTACATTCGCTTCGCATCATTATGCGCTTTTACTCTAAATTGCCTTAGTGATACTTACCATATCATTAGGAGATAGTCGTCGTGCGAAAATCTATTATACACTGAATTATGCCGTATTGTGCCATCCTTGAATGCAGAAATGATAGTAGAATACAGATGATTAAAAATGGAGATATTTCATATCATTCGAAAGTACAATTTTCATTTTATTTTAATTAAATTCCTGATTTAATATAATCTCTAATAATATAATAGAAAGTCAAGCTAAAATCAGCCGTACACCTTACATATAAAGTTCATTTTAGGTTGACTTAATTTTTCTAGAGAGATATACGTAATGACAGTCATTACGTATATCGTTCTAGAAAGTTCTCTACTCAAATATGACCAACTGAAAACTACGGAAAAATCAAAACTGCCATCTATTGTAGAATAGCGAAACTATTAAGATCTTAAGTTTCACTGTTGTACAAATAGATGAGTCTATTTTGAATAGACTACAAAAGGACGTAAATACTCTTTTTTTTGTAGCAAAATAAAATTTATTGTAACGCAGTTTGGTATATTTTTAAATGTTCTGTTTGTGTGTTTCGGATTATTGTTGTTTAAAATGAAAACGACCAATGAAACAATGTTTGCATTAGTAGTTTATATGCAATAATGCTTATTTTATGTGTGAGTATGGCGATCGCGGTCCTGATACAAATGTTTGTACTTGCAAATTCCGCTTGTTCTATGTTCCATGGTTAAAATAGTGATTAAAAATTCTAATGGTGTTGACAGACAAATCGGCCATATTTTTTTAAAGGTTACAAATATGTGGTTGGTGTAGATGGCGTGAGCATTTATTAAAGTATCGTAAACGGAGCGCAGATTATCGTGAAAATTATTTCTCTTCGTTCGCAAAAGAGTAGAAATTAAAAAATAGCAACACTATAGTGTTGTCTTTATTAAACCTACGTAATAGTTGAAAGAAGACGTCACTACAGTGTCGCTACTTTTTAATGTCTACTATTTGAGTTAGTACCTATATAAGATTGCGTATTATGAGACTTCCGAGCGAAGCTGGGTTTTCAATAATCTTGTGTTTACCCACGGTTGATTTTCCCTTCTTTTAGGCTGACTATGTATGTGTGAATAACGCGTGCGTCGAATAAACTATTGCTGATAAAAAAATCTGTGTATAAGGTAGTTTCAGAGAACACATCATTATCTACAATAAATGACGAGCTTTCATAGTCGAACTTTTTAAGTATTTTTTTATGATATAAGATTGTTTTGTATAAGCAGATATTTCTCCTGATGGAAATATATACTATCGTTTATAGAAACAAAATATGTCAATGGTGCGTTGTTATTCGTGTGGCAGGATGGAAATGCCACATGCATAAGTTTACCGGCTACCTTACCCTCCAAACCGGAACACAATAGTGACGAGCACTGACGCTATTGCAGCAGGAATAGGTATAGCGGTGGTACCAGAACCAAAACTTACTCATTGATGACCACCTAAATTCTTAACGTACTTCCTGAAGTCCTAGAAAGTTGAAATATAATACGTAAGTTAATATTAGTACACAAACAACAATAAAAGTCTTAAAAGTGGAACTTTTACTTCCAACCTTTTAAACTAGGGGATGGATTTTGGATAAAACTTCCGCATATTTTTATGCTAGAGTTATTGAATTTTATATAATGGTTTAAGAGCCCACGACACTAAACCTAGTCCCATAAGACTACCGGATGGTAAATACATAGTTAGATTCGTCGTTAATTGGAGAATACGAAATGGCTATGCTGCAATGTGAAAAACCTGGTGGCGCTATTAAAATTAAGAAAAAAAGAATGAAAAAAAAAATCGATTTCTGGTACGATAAGACTACCGAATTTCGTTTGTTCCTCGACATAGGAGAGGGGAAGGACTCTACGAAAATGCGGTGCTGCATGTCCCCATGACTGGCCTTATCAGTGGCAGCAGCATTATAAGTGACGCCTTGTACCTTACTTGTAAACTTGTAAAGCGTACTTAGCCTGGGTAGTTGTACTTTAAACTTTGTTATAATATATCTTACTACCGTAAAATCGTATCATATCGTATCGACGACAAGCGATTCTAACAAAAATTAGCATTTTAAAACTTAATATCTTTCAAACGAATCCATTAATTGAAAAGTCATGGTGACAACACGCAATATTGTTTAAGAACTCTATACAACGATACTTTACACTACGGGGTTTGCGAGAAAACTTTACGTGTAGAGGGTACCCTAAACAATATACGTTTTATTTATTTTTTAACGTTTTTGATGGCATGACTAACATGTATTGGTACAAATGCCAAATTACAGCTTTCTAGTATTAAGAATCTTGAGCTAAGGCGCAGACGAACGGACGGATAGACGAATGGACGGACGTATGAAACTATAAGGGTTTCCAGTTGACGTCAGAACCCTATAAATCCCTAAGTAGGACATAAAGTTGAAACATCCTAGTGAAAACGATTGAAAAATCCAACAATTTCCCATAAAATATGTAATTTCATTTATTTAAACAGATAATGACCAGTCAAATTATTCGTATCTGATCGTGGCATGGGTAATCCATCAGTACCAGACGAAAGAAACCGGGTAATTGCCCTCAAAACCGAGCATAAATGCCGATTTAAGCTGTGCAGTGGGCGACCTTTAATCGCTGCAGCAACCACCTCATCCACTGTTTCGAAGATGAAGCAGTGGTTTTTCTTACACAGAAATTGATGATCTTTCAGATAAGCTTTGGTTCATTCGGTAGTCCGATGGTACTAGATACCTACGTACAAGGCGTCACTTATAATGCTGCTGCCACTGATAAGGCCAGTCATGGGGACATGCATCACCGCATTTTCGTAGAGTCTTTCCCCTCCCCTATGTCGAGGAACAAACGAAATTCGGTAGTCTTATCGTACCAGAAATCGATTTTTTTTTCGTTCTTTTTTTCTTTTTTTTTAATAGCGCCACCAAGTTTTTAGCATTGCAGCATAGCCATTTCGTATTCTCCAATTAACGACGAATCTAACTAAATATGTATGTATATGCCATCCGGTAGTCTTATGGGACTAGGTTTAGTGTCGTGGGCTCCCATACTATAAGGACTCCTTGATATCTTCTATACATATAATAAAATCGTAGGAAAGTCAAAACTATACAAAGAATATTTTTTTAAAAGAATACTTGGGGCGTGATCTACAATCGATATCGAAGTCAAAAATATAGTTTTTTAGAATTTTTGTCTGTTTGTCTGTATGAATGTCCGGGGTAAATTCAAAAAGTACTGCATGGATTTACTTCAAATTTTGCATGAATATTACTAACAGGTCGGGTCAACATATAGGCTAAATATTGTTACGCTATTACCTAGCGGGGAGGTGCTGTGCGGAGTAAACGAAGTCTGCGCGGACGAAGTCGCTGGCAACAGCTAGTAATTAATAAAATACATATTTCAGGATGTTTAGTAAATTATTCCCCACTCTTTAAATCAGGAAATGGAACTTTGTCGGGGTGTTCCCATACAAACTTAATTTCCAGCTAGAGATAGCTACCCTCATATGGGCGTTAATTACTTTCTGTTATATACAATAGTTCTTGTAGTAACGAAAGGACTAAGGTCTAAAACAATTATTTTGCTGAGTTTGTATGAAGTTAGGGCTTGTAGAGTTAGGGAGTGTTAGAAGCTATTTAGTTCTGCATGAGTTTTAATAACTTTTTGACTTAATGGTCTTCTTTTGGCAACATTTTACATGAAAATGTTTTGGGTGAGATAAATCTTTATAGACACTTCTGACGAATTTCTTTTCTAATTATTAAAGGATCAGAATGCGGCCACACAGGACGAATATTAATATAATGAATGTTTTCCATTTTTTACCCTGCTTAATACCCAAAGCCCCATTTCCATTACGGGTGTGTTGGATATGTATAAAACGACTTAATCGTTTAAACTCAGTGACCTCACATTTTTTCCGTCGTATCATTCATCGCATTAGGGATAGTCTTCGCTAACAAATGATTCTGCGGCTCTTATTTTGATTAAAATTTAATTGGAGTATAGTTTACTTACAGGAAAATATAATTTAAAAATTTTAACGTCCGTTCTTGTCATCTATATATTTAATATTAATACGTGAAGCGGAAATTTTGTACCGCTTTTTAAGACATTTACGCGAACGGAGGAGTATGAAATTTTGCTCGGTTTGAATTTACATGGTGAAGGAGTGGAGAAAGATAATATTTTTATTTATTATGCATTAGAATCCACTGAGATCTGCAGTAGCCCCTCGTTGCTAGTTTTTAGGAAGCGGGTTAAGGAGAATTACCTGTCATTGTCGTAGTTTTTTTTCTCTCCTATTTATTTTATTACTGTTTTATCTTCTCTTTACTATAGTCATCAAGTTGCGTTTTAGCCTTTTCTTATCTATGTGTAATGTTATCCTTGCAATGTATGAATAATTAGAATTTCAATGTAATTTATGTATTTGTGTTTGTCTTTATGCTTGTGCACGATGCCTTCCACTTTCCTCTCCCAGCTTCACCTTCAGGGCTAGCTGGAAGAAATCTCTGTCGTTAGGGATAAGCTCACCTTTTGTGCATTATTTTAAGTATCGTTTCATTTTTTGTCATTATAAGTGTACAATAAAGTATTAAAAAAAAAACAATAATAAAAATCATAGTGTAACACTACCATTCATTTAGTACACATCATAATGTATACAATTGTATTGTTTACGGCTAAAGTGTGTTGTCAAACTTTGAAAAGGTTTTATTGTTTAGCCTATGGCCAAAAAGAGACATGAAATTATGGTCGAATTTCGACCAGAGGTTAATCGCTATTCAAATTAAATTGTCGAAACTTGTTTTTCCATTAGGATATGTAATTGCAATTTTTTTGGCTTATATTGTCAATTCCCTTTTTTAAAAGTGTCAGCAATGTAATGAAAATTCGTAATTAGCTAATGCTATGTCTGGTTTGTTTACTTGGCGTATTTGTTGGATGTGTGCTGTGGATTTTATCTTTAAAATGCAAATAAAATAAATGTCTAATTTATTTTATTTTTATCTTAAACATAAAATCCACTTAGAGAGAGGTGAGTTATTAGGTTTTCTCCGACTACTACATTCTCGTAAAGATGAAATTAATTAAATTGAGTAACATTCCCCGTGTTGGTCCTTGACTCCTTTGAAGATTAGGCCAGCTGCCGTTCTGCCAGGCAGGTCGTAAAAAGCGACCGATTGGCTATACGAGTCACTACCATCGTGGCTACTAGGTGGTAGAGTTCTGCATTGTCTCGCCCGGATCTGGTACCACCGCTTTACCTATTCCTGCCGCAATAGCGTCAGTGCTTGTCACTGTCGTGTTCCGGTTTGAGGGTAAGGTAGGCGGTAAACTTATGCAAGTGACATTAGACCTCGCCACAAGACAGCAACATATCATTAACACCTTTGGTGTCTATAGGCGATGGTTGACTCTTTCCATCAGGAGACACATCTGCTTGTTTGCTATCTTATGAAATTAAAAAAATAGTCACCTAAACAACACTGTACATTGAATTTATATAGGAGCATATACTCGCGTGATAAAGTACGATTGTTCCGTACCTAACCCCAGCTCGAGCTTTATTAAAAAAAATATTTTTCTTAATATTTTTAGTACATTTTTAAAAGCAGACTTAAGTTAAAAATAATTTTATTAACAAAAATAAATACTTAGAATCTATATATACATATAATACAATCGTAGGAAAGTCAAAACTGTACATTGAGTTTTTTTTTTAAAAGAATGCTTGGGGCGTGATCTACAATCGATATCATAGCCAAAAATGTAGTTTTTAGAATTTTTGTCTGTTTGTCTGTTTATCTGTTTGTCTGTATGTATGTCCGGGGTAAACTCAAAAAGTACTGCATGGATTCACTTCAAATTTTGCGTGAATATTACTAACAGGTCGGGTCAACATATAGGCTACATATTATCACGCTATCACCTACGGGGGAGGAGCTGTGCGGAATAAACGAAGTCCGTGCGGACGAAGTCGCTGGCTACAGCTAGTACATAATATTCTACTAATCTTACGGTAAATGTCGACTTAATTTACTGCATAAAAATAATGTTATTAGTTCGTAGTCAGTTTACTTCTTTTTTGTATAATACTAGCTGTTGCCAGCGACTTCGTCCGCGCGGACTTCGTTTACTCCGCACAGCCTCACCCCCGTAGGTGATAGCGTGATAATTATATTTATATGTTTTTATATTTATATGTTTGCATGTTCCTCCACAAATTTCTCAGGAACACATCGAGATAATTCTTTTTGATTTAAATTACGATTTATGTTTGTTTCATCAGTCAGTCCCAGTTTCATCAAAATCAGTTATGTAGCTACGCTTCTGTGTGCGTGACAGGGGTGTGAATGCTCCATAACTTTACCTGCTATTGTCTTCAAACAAGACAGCGACAAGCTCCGGCGCTATTATGGCAGGAATTGGTAAAGCGGTGGTACTCAATCCGGGCCAAGTGTTGCAAAACTCTCTAATTACCTTCAAGTGACGACACTATACTATTGACGTGTTTAGCTTTGTGGAGCCTTTAACAAGATGCGTGGCATTATCTGTTATTCAAAAATGGCTCCTATTTAAGAATAGATACTGGTTGACCATACGAGGACCTTTTCTTGGTTTACATTCAGTGGGTTTTTGTCATTACACAAAGCTATCATAGGAAAACATATCTCTTGGTACAATATACTAGCATACGTTCATATCTTCACGATACATCCCTTGCGGGGTAGACAGACAGAATTGAGTGCCATATGCCACGATCCTTGCGGATTTGTCTTGCTTCCTACACATTCATTACTCTTTTCATACAAACACGCCGGTTGCGAAGATTCTTGACATCACCTTAGGACAGTATTCGTCCATTCAAATCATGGTATGTTAATTTTGGTCTTCCCCGGTAACTGCGTCCTTTCACATTCGCATTGTATATCTGTTTTATTAACCTTTCATCTACCATTTTTTCTACATCTTCATTGTACCCGCGTGACGATTGAAATACGTTGTATATTCTTTGATGATGAGAAAACGAAGGTATTTCATTATGATGTATTTTTTGGAACTCGATTAGTATTCCCGGCACGAGCCCTGGAGCGAGACGGGTGCTTAGCGACGAGATTAATCCCCCGTGTCAAGTCATCCCGCCTCTGTACACACACAAAATTGCTTTTAAACGTACTGACTGTATAAAATTATTTTGTATGTAATATATTATACTAAGTGATTTAAAAGCCTTTGGGGAAAAACATTGAGCAGCCAGTTTTTATACCATATGAAAATAAGCAAGCAGATGGCTCTTCTGATGGTAAGAGATAACCATCGCCCATAGACACCAAAGATGATAAAAACCTCACCCTCAAAACCGATAATGACAAGCATGTACTCTATTGCGGCAGGAATAGGTACCGGAACTCTATCACCTAGTAGGCGCGATGGTAGTGATACATGTAGCCAATCAGCCACGTTTTACGACCTGCCCAGCCGAACGGCAATTAGTCTATTCTTCAAAGGGTACCCGAACAAGACGCACAACACGGGAAAAAAAAAAATAGTTATAATAAGATGCTTATAATTTTACAGAAATAAACCCTAATATTTTCGAACAATATGCAGTAGAAATTCATTAAATTAATAGAAATAGACATCACACACATTACATTAATGTGACATACATGATAGATAATATACACACATGTAATCTATTTTCTTAACGGCGAAAGTCTATCGTTAAACTTAAGTGATTTTATTGTTGAGCCTATGCTCGAATTTCCACCACGGGGCGATCGCTAATCAAGATTAGAGGTGGCCGCTTTTAATAAAACGTTGCTTACCAACGATGTTATTCTTTGATGATGGCATCCGATACCGAAATGTTCAACAACGGATTGGAAATACACCCAAATTCAACGCAAAGCCAGATATCGAATAACGCTGACCGTATCTGACAATAACCGATGTCAATCATAACACGATGCCCCATGGCCGATACGAGCGAATGAATCCAACTGTAAATAAACAACGAATGCGCGCAACGATACCAATTAAGTACCAACTGAACTGCGTACTTTTATAGACAATTTTTTAAAATGCAAATGCAAATTTTTAGCTAACTAAATAAATAACTTTATATTTTAATAATAAAATAACTTTATATTTTAATATTTTGTCTATTTATTTACATTGACTCTTATTTATTCTCATAATTGCTTTCACCTTGAAGTATGATGCTGTCAACGATGCGCCGAAAACGACCTACTATTAATATGTTTAATGTTTTAGTTGACAATAGTTGGATGTCGCCGTTGTTGGAAACAACGATGTTGACAACGGGTGAAGTTAACGATACAACGATGTGCATCGATGACGAAAAATAACAAAACTCCCATGTCTAGTCAAGAATAAAAATTAATCGGCTAAACAGAGACATTCTCAGTCGCCATATGAATTCTACAGTTCTAGAATTTACTCACCCTTAAAAGTTCCAATATAAAGTGCGGAATCACAGCGTTGACTCCGCACTTTATATTGGATATATTTCGACGAATCGGATGATGTGTGTAGGGACTTCAATTTAATCACACAGATACCATTTCTTTTCGCCGACACAAGGCGTGCGACAAGTTTTCATCCTTATTTGATTGATGTACCCTACGAGCGTTCAAAGAGATTTGCTGATACCTTTATAACAAGTACAGAAAAGGATTGAAATCTGTACGAAGTTGATTGTTCCGGAACGGTGTAATCTGGAGATATTTTATGCAAGAGTGACTAGGCTTGTAGATAAATGAGTCATCCTTCCCTATCCCTGTCTTAAACCCAATTATCGCTTTCCATCCCTCATGTGGGTATTACCCTTACCTCAACCCATTAAGATTTAAATAATAGGCTTGTGTCCACTGACAATGAATCGGATATAATATAGTTTTTGATTATTAATTATGATATGAAGGTAAGAAAAAATTGATATATTTGTTGCAAAAAATAAGGTTTAATATTTTTAAGATATAAACTCGGCAATAATAGACGTTAAGTCACGTGACAAAAAATGCAAATCTGGAAGTGTTACGTCACACCGTGGTAAAACGTCATCTTGACGTTGTCATTTTCATGGAAACCACAGATTATGTATGTAATGTAGATAGTATTACCACGGCGTGATGTCATTAGAATGCCATGACAGTCCAGAGCGTTTCGAGGTAAATTTTAATTTTAAAACGCGATATTTTTATTATAAATGTACGTTATTAACAAAAATAAATTTTTTTATTATACATGTACGTTATTTAATTATTTTTTATTAAGCTATTGCATAGCTTGTATCGCGGGCCTTGAGCGTGGAGACCGAATCCAGAAACTCCGTAACGAAAAAAACCTAACACCCCCCACTCCGACCGGCACAGCGGTGATACTTTTTAGTTTTTCCATCTATCGATAAATACCAGAACTTTTAATGACTTTTTGAAATATCATGCTTGTTTCTTTAGTTCAGCAACCCGCCTTTAGGTGGCATTGGTTGTATTGGAAAACTACCGTAATCAGCTGTTTGTGAGAAAGTGTATAGGTGTATAGGTATTTATCATCTACGTACAACAGTGAATATCTGTACTCGTATAATTTGTGTACAAAGTGTTTTAAATATGAATAAAAAAAAAAAATACTTCATAAATAAAATAAATATATAATTGTAATTGCATAAGTTGATAAAAAATGCTATGCAATAGCTTTACCGCGGCAGTCTCCGAGTGCCACACGTCTTTTTTTATTATACATGATACGGTAAATTATTAAACAGTTTTTCAGATATTTATTCAAGTAGTCTTTTTTTAACGGATTTAATTTAACAACTAGCCTTTTTTAACAACTTTAATAACTAGTCTTTTTTTACAACTAGTCCCTTTTTAACAACTTTAATTTAACAATTAGCCTTTTTTACTCAACTAGCCTTTTTAAACAGCTAGGCTGGCTTGGTTAGTACGACGTTACACTATACAACTTTATAATAATAATAATAATTATTATTTATTTATTTGCAAGAAATAGGGTTACAAAGATCTTATATCTAGTTTATATATTCGCCATGCAAATTCATTTACAATTATTTTGAATTAAATTTATATTTTTTATGTATAAAATAATTATGTAAGAAATAAAATAAATCTTATATATTATAGCAAGATATGTACGACTTAGATTTAGACGAAAGCCGTTTGTTTTTGTTTTTCAAGATAGTGCCATTTATCTATGCCGATTTATGTATTGCTTTTTGTGACTATACCAAGATATAATTTAAAGTGTTATAGTAAATGCAATGTCATAATACAAATCTCAAATGAATACACGTCCAGCTTATAACCATACGATTTCTAAAAGATATTGATATTAGTGTTTGTAACTAAATGAGATAAATTTAACAACATTCATTAAACATTGAGAAATAAATAAAGTATGTCATCAACAGAATGGATCATTACATAATAAAATCATTACATATATCTGATTCATTAAATCATTGATAATGTATATACAATTTGTTAATCTAATAATAATAAATAATTTAAAAAAATGTTAAATAAATTATTATAATATGTCAAAATGTAAAACCACTGGCAGTATAAGATCTATTTTACAAATAATGTCAATAATTTAATTAAAATGTCAATGTCAAATATAATGATGAGATAATATAATAACCTAAATAAACAATGATAAATAAATTAAAAAAAAAAAACATTTTTGTAAAAATCAAATTTGTAGTAAAAAACTATTTGCTTTCAAAAAATTCCTTAAGAGTATAGAATCCTTTACGGAAGTCTCGGTGTGTACCGAAAAGTGGTGTATGAGGAAAACGCAGTTGCAGCTAACCTATGTGAGCACAGTATGCAAGTGCTATCACTAGGCTTTTAACCGTAAAACATATTGATTGTAATAGGATTCCTAGGACTCCTAGGTCCTAATACAAATTACGCGAATCTACTTTAATTAAGTAGTGGTAGTTAAATTGTTTGCTTTATTATGCGTTAATAATAATACATAGTAATACATAAATAAATACGGAAAAGTTTAATAAACATCCAAATCCAGAAATACAAACAATCATGCTGATCACACAAATGCCTGTCCCTGTCGGGAATCGGACTATAGCCTCAACAATTAAATAGTCAGGGTCGCTAACCGAGTACGTACTTCGATGCCAACTTTCCTTTCGATGCCTACTATTTATTACTTCTTGATAAAATTCCTGCCATGCCAATTTGATTAACTTTCCTTAGATTTCGTTTTTAACAGGGCGGTCGTACGAAGGCGTAAATATACTATGAATCATTTTACGGAAGTCTCTCTACGCACGAAAAAGAGGTGTGAAAAGAAAACGCAATAAAATCTAGCCGCGATGTGCGCATTATGAGTGTAATCTCTTAAGATTTCAACCGTGAAAAATACCGATTGCGGCGGGAATATCACCATAATTGATTTAATAAAAAAAAGTATCTTCACGCCCATATCCCCGAAGGGGTAGGCAGAGGTACAAGTGCACCCACGATTAGCCGTAGATACTTGGTCCCACAAATGTGATAGGTGGCAAACCTATCGCCAACCGGGCACTTTCTAATCCCGGGAAACTTTGTGTTTAACAGAAAACTGAAAAAACACTTTTTTTATGTGCCCGACCCGGGAATCGAACCCGGGACCTCCTGTGGTCAACGCCAACGCTGAACCAATAGACCACAGAGGCGATGATTGTTTTAATGAGCATTTTATTATAACTACAAAGATTCCTTTTTAAGTATATAAATAGATAAACGCCATCCCTGTGTTTGTCCGGGCTCCTTTGAAGAATAAACCAACTGCCGTTTTGCCAGGCAGGTCGTAAAAGCGACCGATTGGATATGCGTGTCACTACCATCGTGAATACTAGATGGTAGAGTACCGCAACATCTTGCCCGGGTATTTGGTCCTATCACCTTACCTATTCCTGTCGTAATAGGTAGTCGGTTGACTTATGCGTGTGGCATTGGCATCCCGCCCGCCACACGGATGGCAACGCACCATTAACATCTTTGGCATCTATTGGCGATGGTTTTTTTCCATTGCGAGAGCTATCTGCGTGTTTGCTATTTAACGATATAAAAAACTATCATCACGCCGGTTTTCTGGCGAGGTAAGTGAATCTAACATCAATAGACGGTTTGCTTCGAGTTGCTACTGTAATGTTTTAGATAGAAAAATCCTAAATTATATTCCTGGCTCGGCTGAGGATTGATCCAATACCTCAACGTCTCCTCTCTATTGACCACTGGAGCAACGTTTACAGTTAAAAGGTTTTTTATACATATATGATAGCAAACAAGCTGTCAGCTTTCCTGGTGGAAAGAGAAAGCTAACGCCTATAGACACTAGTGTTGATGAAGCGTTGCTATCCGTGTTGAAATTCTTAAGTTCACAGCTACAATACCTTCCAAACCGGAACACGACAGTGACAGACATTGACGCTATATCGACAGGAATTGGCACAAACCCGGGCAAGACGTTGCAGATCTTTACCGTTTAGTTTTCCTACTTAACTGGCTCCTTTGAAGAATAGGCGAACTGCCGTTCTGCCAGGCAGGTCGCAAAAGGCGACCGATTGGCCATACGTGTCGCTACTATCGTGGCTACTAGGTGGTAGAGTTCTGCATTTTCTCGCCCGGGTCTGGTACTACCGCCTTACCTAATCCTGCCGCAATAGCGTCACTAGTCACTAGTCACTGTCGTGTTCCGGTTTGGAGGATACGGTAGCCAGTAAACTTATGCATGTGGAATTAGACCTCGCCGCAAGATAGCAACGCACCATTAACATCTTTGGTGTCTATAGGCGATGGCTGACTCTTTCCACCAGGAGACCCATCGGCTTGTTTGCTATCTTATAAAAAAAAATAGAAGTCACGATGTTTGTGACACGTATTTTGCCTTTTCTCGCATTTTAAGAATAGCCTAGCAGTAAGGCAGTTGGTCTAATCTTCAAAAGTGCCCGGATAGACACGGGATCCGTTACATAAGTTATTAAGTCCAGCCCCTAGTAGTTAGGTTTGCACTTGTATCAAGTGTGAGCCGTGCGTGGCGGTCCCAAGGCGTGCGGTTACGTAACTCGGTCGGTATTGATCGCGCCCCCTCGTCTCCCTCACACCCTGCCCCCTCCCCGCCCGCTCGCGACCAATCGCATGCCAGAATTTACCTTTTAATTTGATATCCAATACAATGGCGCGCCATTTGATTCGTCAGCTGATTGGTTTGAAACGTGCGGACAGACGGACGGGTGGACTTTTAACTGCATTGGTATTAGTAGCTTTGATTGTATAGGATTTTTGTATTATAGTTATTGTAAATAAACAGCTAGGTTTGGTAAGATAGAAAACAATAAGCGTGATTACTAAATGGTAAAATTTGCAACGTCTTTTCTTATACTTCGACCGTCCCGTTGGTCGAGTGGTAAGCGACCCTGACTACGCAATCGACGGGGCTCGGGTTCGATCGCCGACGGGGACATGCATTTGTGCGATGAGCATAAATGTTTGTAGTTCCGGGTTTGGGTGTTTATTAAATATATTCTAGTATATATTGGTATAGATTGGATATATATGTATTTCTATGAATTAGTATCGTTGACTAACACCCATGCCACAAGCAAACAATTTGCTTACTTTGGGGTTAGATCAGTCAGTGTAATTTTTCCCGTGAATATTTACATAAACATTATATCATACTAGCGACCCGCCCCGGCTTCGCACGTGTGTAAGCGTACAAAAATATGTGTTTACGACATTTTTTTTCTCGGCTTTCCTCTACTATAATATAGGTACATGTACATTATAAATACATATAAATCTTCTTCTTGAATCACTCTGCCTATTGATGAAAACCGCTTTAAAACCCGTTGCGTAGTTCAAAAGATATAAGCGAACATACAGCGGAAGCGACTTTGTTTTATACTGTGTAAAAACGATAAACAAACAAAGAAATATAACAAATACGATTATTCTCATAGTGGAAAGATATAACCATCGCTTATAGACATCAAAGATGTTAATGGTGCGTTGCCATTCATGTGTCGGGAATGCCAAGGCAATAGACAACCGGCTACTCTACCATCAAACTGAAACTCGATAGTGGTAATGACTATTGCGGCAGAAATAGGCGGTACCGAACCGTTTCATACCATATTATTGTATATAAATGAAATAGACGAAAAAGACAAACCCGCAGATTTTTTCCGCCGGATCTTCTCAGTGTTTGGCTGCTTTCCGATCCGGTAGTGATTTTTAAAATGTCGGCTTGTCAAAAGACCTATAAAGGTTTATTTGAATAAAACATTTTTATATTTTGATTTTTGATTTTGAACCCGGGCAAGATACTGATTTAGTTGGGTTGTATTAGTTAAGAAATGTATTCATATATTAAAGTCTAGCAACCATTTTTATAACAACTAGCTGACCCGGCAAACGTTGTTCTGCCAGCTTTGTGTCTACTTTCCGTTTTTTTTTCTACATTTTTTCACCTTATAAACCTAACCTGAACCCCCATGAATATTTTTAAACAAAAAAATAGCCAAATCGGTCCAGCTGTTCTCGAGTTTTAGCGAGACTAACGAACAGCAATTGATTTTTATGTATATAGATAAAAAAGGTTGCTAGACTTATAAAACCTCCGCAGTTTCCATGCGAGAGACATCAAGCGAACCGAACCTATTTACGACTGGGGATTTATCACATTTGCAAATTTTACGATTATCGCTTGCTTTTTAACGATTTCATGATGGTATCATTGATAAGTATAGACCCCGTGTTGGTCCCGAGCTCCTTTGAAGAATAGGCCAACTGCCGTTCGGCCAGGCAGGTCGTAAAAGGCGACCGATTGGCTATGCGAGTCACAACCATCGTGGCTACCAGGTGGTAGTGTTCTGCATTGTCTTGGCCGGGTCTGGTACCACTGCCTTACCAATTCGTGGCGCAATAGCGTCAGTGCCGTGTTCCGGTTTGGAGGGTAAGGTAGTCAGTAAATTTATGCATGCGACATTAGACCTCGCCACAAGATAGCAACGCACCATTAACATGTTTTTTGATTCTTTCCGTCAGGAGACCCATCTGCTTGTTTGCTATCTTATAATATAAAAAAAAACTGGAATAATTTATCTAAATTTTCATTTAAACGTTTTCTCTTTAAACTCCAGCAGGCTTAGGATAAGCACCACGAGATATATATCGATCGAGAAAGTGACGTTTGCTTGACATTTATTAATATCTCGATGGACGTTATTAAGCATGCCACGATAAACATTTAAAACGTCAGAGATAAATTAAACAAAAAGTTTACTCGAATAGAGAAATCAATGTTGTCACTAGAAGACATAGATATTATACTAATTCTGATTTTTAAGATACACCTTTGGTGCATTTAACTTGTGTTAATCATTATGAGCTTTTGTTTACATTTATAACTTCCTGTCATCATTTCTCTTCTTTGTCAGAGTCAAAGAAAATATAACCAAAGCCTAGTGTAGCCGTACCTATTTACAATTATAATTAAAGATATTTTACAGGTTTTTGAATTATTCTCTCTTTTTAGTTTTGACCATCAAAACTAGTTTTTTATTCTATAAAACTGAAACAATGAATTATGATTCATAAGATGTTTTAATGTAAAGGGCAATTAAGATGCCAGCGTGTATTTATTTCTGGGTGTATAACTGCGTAACTAATTATGCGTAAAAGTGCGTAACAATTATTATTAACAAGTTATTTTTTTCCACTATAATTATTCCTTTCAATTATAATTCTAACATTATTGAGTAAATTAACATCTTCTTTTAGACTAATCAATCAACATTTTTGATTAATTTTTTTGATGAGAAACTTCCATAGAATTGTTGTGATTTGACAATGACACGAAAATGCATTACGATAAACAAACATAAATGTATAGTATTATGCCAACTAGAAAATAAGATAGAACAGAATACAATTCACAGTATTTTATGTTACAAATAATGTTATCTATTAATAGCTCCAAAAATCAGCTAGATGCAAGCAGTCCAACCTAAGACTTACTGTTAGACCGTGGTCTCCAAGAACAAACTGAATTTTTGTGAACAGCTTCGTTTTGACGAGAAAACCATATTTTCTATCTTTGAAAAATCTCGAATCGGGTAACTAATAAAGATAGATAAAAATAGGGAAACTTTAAAGTGTCAGACTAAGAAAAGTTTCCACTTTACGTGTATGACAAAGTTACCGTTGAATTACAATAATAATTAACAAGCTGTTGTGAGAAAATTAGGTTATTTTTAAATTGATTAATATCAATTTAAAAATCTCATAAGTGGGATTGTCAGAATAATCATCAAATATGTAGGACAAAAGTTTCATCGTAGTTTTCATAATATAATCAAGCGATTAAAGTCGAAAAATAATGATTGTTATTAATAAATATTTATTATTTACCGAACCCAATATCTTCGCAGCATTAACTTTATTAGTTACTCGATTCGAGAATTTTCGAAAATAGAAAAGACGGTTGTCTCGTCAAAATGAAGCTTTTTACAAATATTCAGCTTGTTGTTAATCAAAAAAAAGTTAGTTTGTGGGACCACGGTCTGTGATTTACATCTCAAGAACGAAAAACCTTTTTCTTCGACTTTTCAGTTTATCTCTCTTTGATTCAAAGACTTACTCAAAGAGTATATAAATTTTATTTTATTTTGTCTTCTTACATTTATTTCTAACGAAAAAACGAGTGTGAGCTACACTCGATTTTTTTGTTATTTTTGATTGATTAATTAATATTTTGATTATTATAATATGTTTTTATGTATTATTTTTCCTGAGTATATGTTATTAATAGTAACATTAAATAATACAAAATAAGCACCAGCTTTAAATTAACCTTTTATTTTACATTTAGTTTTCTACTGAATTTTGTAGAAAACCTTGTAAGTAGATGTAATTTTGAATAGAGTTGGTAACACTGAGTAGCACGAGAATTCGTAGAATTATTTTCTCTATACGAAAAATTAAAAGTTTATTTACATTACGTTAAAAAGTATTGTACTTTAACTAATTTGTATTTTGTAATTTATTATAAATTAATTAATTATCTAACCATTACGTACAAGGAATTATTGATTTATACTGTTTGGTTCACACATCTCTAAAATCATCATCATTCTTCCGATTCTAGTACAAAATTAAATTTTGTTAGGTATGTGAAATGGGAACACAAAATAAAACGTAAGTAGTGTACTTCTTTATACTTATATTTTTTAAAAGCCTATATAGGTTATTAAAAATAATTATGATTTTCTTTTCAGGATAAGAAGTAATAAGCATAAATTAACTTTGTCACCATGGTGGATTCATGGACTAGACTTGTAGCACCAAAGATTAAAGTCTTTAATATTGGGAAAGCATAATATAACACCATATATTCTACAAATACTTCATACATTATAGTTTCTAGAGGAAGAAAGGAAAACAATGGAACACTGTGTAAGTATTTATTTACATACATATCTCCATGACAAATCATCTAACAAGGTAGACTGAAAGAATCAAATTTTAAACATATTTTAATATATTTCTTTCATTGTAAAAGTTGTGGTTTTTTACAAAATAATATCATAAATTCAAGATTATATCAAAAACTTGATTCTTGTAAAAAAATCCTGAATAATATGAGAAGCTTTCTCTGGAGAATAGTAATATTCTTTCACTCCCTTTTATAAATGTAACCAATTGTTTTTTCGACCCCATTATATAATTTACAATGCAAATCTATATAACACTACACAAAATGCAACATGCAAGACTGGAGTCATAAGTCCTGAGTTAACTGACAAAAAAATATATTAAGTAAACATATATAACAACATTTTGATAAGATATATTTGTTTACAGGTTGACTAAACAGCGAGTAATGGAAATAGAATAAAGAAGCCTTTCTATTTATTACATTTTTGAAATTGTTGATTAAGAAGATTTATAAGTTAATGCTGAATATTATATTTTTCTTGCTGTTTTTAATGGTTGTGCAAGATTGAAAAATAAATTTTAATTTGTAGAAAACAATTAAGTTTATAACATGATAGTCTTAATGTACCTAATATGTGTAATTTTTAAAATCTAAATTAATAGAAAGTTAATGTTACCTTAGGCAAAAATATTTTACTTGTTGATTTTTTATTTTCAAGTGAAATTCCATACTACTCATACTATATAGTAAACTAATTTTTGATATTGAATTTTCATTACTGATTAATTATGCGAGATAAGAGATATTTAAATTGTAGAAAACATTTAAATTTAAAATATAATAGCTTTAATATAGTGTGTGTAATCTTCTATAAGTTTGTTACATTAGTGAAAATTCAAAGATACATGTTAATAAATTTGTCATAAGGTGATAAATTGTGAAAATTATTTATCTATTCTGAGAAGTACAAACATTAATAATAATTGTTAGTTTTGTAAAGTAGATGTGTTTGTATATTTTTTAAAACTCAAATTTAATTTTCTTTACAAGACTGCTTCATATTACACACTTTTTATAATTATTTATTTTATATTTTGTGTGATTTATTCATTTTGTAACTTTGTTAAAGAAAATAAAAATTATTTCTCAAGACTTTTCCATATAGTAAAATCTATGTTTGGCATTAAAACATTAAATACTATGAATAGTGTGTCATTAAACTTATACTTAAAATTAGCCATTGATGACTATAAGTTTCATTTTTATTATATAAAATTATTTAATACTTAGATAGAAGGTTTGCCTAGAGTATATATTTTTTTAAATAAATCTTATACAACACTAAAGTATTTTATTATACCAATAATCCACTAAGTATTGTTACTACCAAAATCACTTCGATTAAAAAACAACAACAAAAGTAACAAAGTTAACACTTCTAAAAGAAAATACTTGTAATTATCATATCGAAGGGTCCTACGTATACTTGTGCAAGTGCAATGACACAACTTTACTGGAGGCCGGATTAAATGTTCTGTAGCTTGTAATCTATACCTTCATATAATAAAATCGTAGAAATGTATGTCCGGGGTAAACTCAAAAAGTACTGCATGGATTTACTTTAAATTTTGCATGAATATTAATAACAGGTCGGGTCAACATATAGGCTACATATTATCACTTTATCACCTACGGAGGAGGAGCTGTGCGGAGTAAACAAAGTCTGCGCGAACAAAGTCACGGGCAACAGCTAGTTTTGACATAAATCAATAGAAGTATTTGAAAATTTGTACAAATTTTCAAATACTTTATTACATTAGGACAAATATAAGGTAATTTTAAGGCTTTTGAAGCAAGAAAATGGTTTCCGTTGTTTTGCAAGTTGCACCAGTATACATAGGATCCGTCAATATCTTCTATTATGTAGTCTTCGCATTTCATCCATTTCAATTATGCCATATGAGGGCATCATTTGTTCTTCTAGGATATTTGTCAGTAATATTAAAAATTCTGCAGTTGAAGTCTTATCTGCAAATAATAATTATATTTTTTATTGACATATATTATTGTAATAAACAATAATAACAAGAACTGACTGCCTTTCTGTATGGTAAATTATCTTTAAATGTAGACAAATATAAAATAATAATGTTTACACATGTAGGTACCTAGGTAATTGAGAACTACATGTGTCATATTGGATATTTTAAGTTATGAATATTACAGAAAATAATACATCATAGTTGTATGTTAATTATACATGGAACTTGGTCTGAAAACAACTGATTAAAACATATACTTTTTTTGACTAAATATAACTTGAATGGGTAGTAAAAACTCCTTAAATACATAATCAATGCAAGCCTTAGAGGAATAACACATTTGCATCATTATTCTATGATGTAAGCATTGTTGTTGTTTGTTGGTATGTGGCTGTAAGTATTGTGAAAAGTTGACCACCAAGAAAAGGATTATTACTTGTATCCAGCTGAAATTTAACATACACTTGATATGTATATGTAACATATTAAGTGTTTAAAAAAGAAACTCGAAAAACTACGGATAACTTTTGAAAAAATATAACTTTATTGAGTTCACCTAAGTCAAATTAGTATTTACTACAAAGATATTCTGTTATTACAGTTAATGAAGTTGGATGGCTGTCATATCTACTAGAAACTGAATTACAAGTATCTTATGTTCACTTACCTTTAACTAAAGAGGCATACCTTGATCGGTGTGTGGCTCTAAACCTCAAAATTTACAAGGGTCTATATTATTTAGAGAGCCATGGTTATTGGGTTTATTGAAGCGCTATAGTGATTGGAATGCTCCGTCCGTTGTGTAAAAAGATCACACAAATTTCCTATGTGCCTTCTTTGTATTTTGCAGGCTTGCCGTTAACCGTAGATATTTAGCACATAATAGGTATAATATGGAACTGCCACAACTATTAAATACATATATGCCATACTGCCTGCCTGCCAGCCTGCCTGTCATACATACTACTGCCAACACTGGACTGAAATCTATATTTAATAAAATGAATAGAAATCCAAAAGTTTTGTAATTATTGTATAATTAAAATATAATAATATGAAATAGTGGATAAGGTTATCAACATTTTAACCAAATTTTAACGAAGTGTCAAATGACAAATCGATAAAATGACAGCAAGACGTTTCGATCGATAGAGAAAATAACTACCGTCGAGTAAAATTGATCATTTTCTCTTCCTTTGAAGTATCATGTCGAATCAAGTGTCAAATGCGTTAGCGAATCGAGAAAGTGACATAAAAGTCGAGAAAACGAGGTCGATAAAATTTTATCGTGTTGCTTATCCTAAGCCTGCAGGCAGAATAATGGTGTTCTGTCTTTAAATACCTAGTTGTCGCGCGCTATGCTAATATATGTATGTTTTTATATGTATGTATGTATATTACAGTTACCTATCTGCTTATGCTATTACCTTACCCTTACCTTACCCTCCAAACTGGAACATGACAGTGACAAGCGTTGACGCAATTGTGGCAGGTAGCACGACGCTATCTATGGGTAACGGTGGCGGTACCAAATACCTGGGCGAGACGTTGCAGAACTCTATCACCTAGTAGTCATGATGGCAGGGCTACGTATAGCCTATCGTTTGCCTTTTACGAATTGCCTGGTAGAATGTTAGATGGCATATTTTTCGATTAACTAAAAATTGGAAGTTATAAGCGTTCGAGTCCTTGCAGAGGGAAAACTGCGGGCAGCTAAAAGCCAATAATGAACTATAGAATGAAGCTTCTTAGCGTTAAAAGCATTTATACTTCGCCCGTTTTACGTAACATTCCATTATATTTCTTAGAGTATATTTTTTTTAGTATCTCATGAATTGACTGGCAAAGCCCGTCCGTCTGCCAACTCTATCAGATATATATTGGCTCTATAAAGACGAGTGTTCTAGCGTTCGTTGATACAGTCGCTACAGTTCCAAGTCCTCGTTACAGTCTGATATTAAGCTCTTATGCAAATTCTAACCTACTTATTGTAATTTATGTTTGAGTTCCGGTTTTATTTCAGCTCGTTTAAAATTATTTTTATGACTTTATAGTACGCTATTATATTAACCACATTTAGGTTAAGTTACTATTGCATATATCGTATGTTTTTATAATAGGTATATTACTAGCTGACCCGGCAAACGTATTTTTACCATACAAATTACTTGTATTTAATATTTTGGGGGAGTACTTGAGGGGAGGGGGGGGGGGGGGGGGTTAATAGAAATAAAAACTCCCATCCTTTATCCCCTTTTAAGTTCTTCCCATCCCATCTTTTAAGTTGGACCGAACAATAGATATCTTCAAGATTTCATTGAAATCGGTTCAGTAGTTTCTGAGTCCATCGCGGACAAACCCACTACCTCCCATGGCCCTGCCTACACTTCACGGCTTAAAGGGCCACGTCTTAAGGAGATTGCACCACGTCCGCTCTCAGGCTCTCTTCGCCGTACAATTCTCTCCCTACAATTTGCTTAAACCTTTGCCCCAATGACACTCTTCCCTGAAAGGGCAGCCTGCACATAAACGTTGCTGGTTCGCCGAGTCTTAACGATATGGCTCCTCCATTATCTCCAAGGGTAGGTTCCACTAGGTTCTATCGTACCATTTAAGCTCGTTCTCCCGTAATGCGCTGAAGTTCGCCGGCGTATCTACGGGACCCGAAAAATAGACGGCCAATCTCTCCAATCTCTCCAACTTGTTTAAAAGAATGTTCCTAATGTCTCCATATAGCGGACACTCACACAACACGTAGACCTCGTCTGCACCAGAGTCGCAGAAACACAACCCCGTGTCGCAGAGTCCCATATCCCTCAATCTGCTCCTGAAACGACCATGACCCAACAACAACTGTGATGACAGATGGTCAGGTTCAACGCACTTACACCTTAGTGATCGACTAATGCTCGGAAAAAACTTGTATAAATCTTGTAAAAAAGTAAGTTAACACGCCGCCCGTTGGTCGAGTGGTTAGCGTGTAATGTTAGATCGTCAGCCTCTATGGAGAGTAGAGGGAGAGGATCCAAGGATCCAACATAAAAGTAAGGAATCATTACAAGCGAACCTAATGAATCAATCGGGCTCGGGTTCGATTCCCGTCATGGACAAACATTGGACATGGACAAAGAACTACGTCACGATGGTAGTGACACGTAAAGCCAATCGTTGGCCTTTAACGAACTGTCGGTCAGAATGGCAGATGGTCTATTTTTCAAAAGGGGTGGAACCATCATATATTACAAATTCTACCATTTAGTAAACATGATAGTAGACACGTTGAGCGCTCTCTGCTTTGTACGATACGACTGGCAGTAAAGCGGTTTATCTATGAAATGGGCCGGTGAAAAACGAGGGCACGCATATAATTTCAAATTTTAGCCGTCATTATGTCGCAGTGATAATAATACGTGACACGTACATTTATAATATATGGTTCGTGCGCGCACACAAAGAAGTGCGTGTTTTATTCGTCAGGTTTACCACAATAACCATTATGTAATCTATTTCGGAGTAAGGTGCCTCGAGGTCTAAGGGTTATCCTATTCGGCTCATATCATGAGGTCCCGGGTTCGATTCCCGGGTCGGGCGAATGTGTTCATTGAGATTTTTTCGAGATTTTTCTCTAAAATCTCAGTACCAGCCCGGGTTCTGTGCTACCACTCCTGCACCTCGGATGAGCACGTAAAGACTATTTCTAGCGACAGCCGCGACCAACAGATCCCGGCTATCGCTAGAAATAGTCGATAATTGTTGTCAGGTTGGTAAAATGCGGCGACGGGGATCGCCAACCGACAAACCGGTGAATCGCGGTGAACTGGAAAGTCTACAGACGTTCGATTTCCGTCTACTTCGCAAGGGAATTAGACGTGATGATATTTTTTTATCAGTGGTAAAATATCTTTCGTAATGAAATTTTAATATTTGAAAGTTAACATATTCAACCGATTTACTAAAAGGAGGAGGTTATTAGTTCGGCTGTATGTTTTTTTTGTTTGTTACCTCAGAATTCGGTTATTTATAAACTGATTTAGAAATTTTTTTTTATTTGAGAAGGTCTCCGATATATACTCCACGTATCACTCTTTGACAAGACACAGTGTGACTATTTCCTTACTCACTTAATAAATTTTAAGTTTTACGGCTGCAATCGATTCGATTGGTTCCGTATAGACTTTGTCTTTAATATATATATTTATATATATATACAACAAATAATCCAGCAGCGTTAAATCACATGACCTGAAGCCGGCCACTTTAAAATCGTTAAATAATAATAATATTTATAATAATAATATTTTTTATTTGCCAGAATAAGGTATACAAGGTTGTCAGATAGGTACATTTCAATATAGCTCTACTTATTCTACCATTTAAAGGTGTGCAAATCTTAATTTCTTATCACTAAAATACTACATAACATTGCTATTAATTATTAGTTTAATTTTAATTTATATTTCATTATTTATTTTTAAATTAATAATATATCATTTGATTTTGTTTACTATGCTTTAAATTTCGTTAAATAATGCGGTCGGAAATTTTGGTTTGTAATAAATTCACTGTTTCGGTGGATGTGTGATTCGTGACACCATCTTGTTCAAACTGCCTATAAGTATTTTTGTGTTATAGCACTCACCCCGTGCTTGGGAATCTGGAAAAACCTTAAAAACAACAAAGAAAAATATCGACACGCGGGATTTGAACCTGCGACCATTTCCCTAAAGCCGGGACGCTCTTCCGCTGAGCTAGTGTCGACAGGCTCGAGGCGGCGAAATTCTTCTTTGCTATATGATCGATTACGTCGATTGTACTGATCGCTAGCTATACATACGTATAACTAGTCAAATGAGTTCATCGTTACAGATGAAATTCACATTTATAATTTTGATCAGTACTTTCGTATTTCTAATTATTTTTGTGTTATAGCACTCACCCCGTGCTTGGGAATCTGGAAAAATCCCGCGTGTCGATATTTTTCTTTGTTGTTTTTAAGGTTTGCCTATAAGTGATATGCATTTTATCAATAAGAGGCCAAAATCAGAATCGTATACCTACTGAGCATCCTTAACTTGTCAATCTGTATATAATTATTATTATGAGTAAGGAAAAATGGTTTTACTGAAATAATTTCTTATGATTTTGCGGAAATTTTCTTGTCGAAATTCAGCTCACGAAGTCATTACTGTGGGCTAAAAATAGCAAAGGGCTTTGCGGCTTAATGAGACTTTACAAAAAATAGGTTTTCGACCTACGTGTTGTGTCGCGTGTTAAGCGTTATCTAATTAAAAATTAAATAATTGTTATCTAATTTTGTTCAGCTGCTTTTGTGTGATTGGATAAAAATATTCAAATATGAAAACACATTTCTATATTTATATTATTGCATAACAGGTTACTGAAGATTCATAGGTCGCTATTTCATATCCGGCTCGGAGGACCAAAATGTACGGGCTACCATTTAGTATTCTGTATAGGTAGTTAGTTATAGTTTTGAGAAGACAATAAATGAAATAAGTAGAGTTTTTTGATTCGCGATGTAAAACGACTGGCGCTCGCCGTGACCGTATTGCCTCTATTTATGCCTGGTCGGCCCTTTTATATTGCTAATGTACTGTAATCGTACAGTGGACTATGTGCCTCCTTGCAAAACAATGCGTAAAAGACGAAAAATTTATTAAACGAGTTATAACCATCGTGAATACTAAGGTAGAGTTCTATAACATCTTTGGTTGGGGGTTTGGTATCACTACTTATTTTTGCCCTAATAGCGTCCACGCTTGTCATTGTCTTGTGCCGGCTTGAAGGGTAGGGTAGCCTTTAAGTTTGTGCCTGTGGTGTTCCATCCTCTCCATAAGCTGGCATTGTACCATTAACACTTTTTGTATCTATAGGTGATAGTTATTTCGTTCCATCAGGAAAACCAACCTGTACTATGAATACAATGAATGCCTTTGCAATAATGGCAATTTCCCACTAATATCTTTGGGTCTATAGGCGATGAGCTAGGAATACTAAATTTAAATTAATTGTGTATAACATTATTATATACGTATTAATACGCGTATTAATAAATTGCGAGGTTTTCTCTAAAAATAAGGTTAAGACGTTTGCCTCCTTTTTAGAGAAAACCTCACAATTATACTCCAAAAATTCTATATCATTTTATAGATAATCGCTTGCTCTACCGGTATCGATAACCAAAAAAATGATTACTGCTTTTGTTTTTATAAAGTATTAAAATTTAAATTATATACATATATTAAGACATAATACAGCAATGCTGTCATCGGATAGTTTTGATTTTGAAAGAACGTCAACATGATTGACGGTTGGTAATTTTTTTTTTAAATTTCAAATCAAGGAGTATTTAATAAAATTACTTAGTGCGAATAATTCGCACGGGCATTGCTAGTTTACATTATTATGTTACGAAATAAGTAATGTATGAATTTTTTTTCGCTTTTTCAATATAAAACGCGCCCGTATCATATTATGAACAAACCGAATATATAAAACCGGCCAAGTCGGACTCACGCACGAAGGGTTCTGTACCATCATCTATAAAAAACGGCAAAAAATTACGTTTGTTGAATGAGTACGGGTACCATAAATATTTGTTTTAATTTAATCATTTATTTTTTAAGTGAGTATATAACTAAATATTCTGTGAATATTCCAAGCGTTTACCAATTGTCGTTATTAAGATCGAGAAAAAACTCACGTTTGTTGTATGGGAGCCCCTCTTAAATATTTATTTTATTCTGTTTTTAGTATTTGTTGGTATAGCGGCGACAAAAATATATAATTTCTGAAAATTTCAACTAAGTATCACGTTTCATGAGATACAGCCTGGTGACAGACGTATAGACAGACAGATGTACAGACAGCTGAGTCTTAGTAATACAATCCTGTTTTACCGTTTGGGTACGTAGCACTAAAATCAACGTATCACGTCACGATACTTCTTGTTTTAATTTAGTTTGGTAAAAACGTGCAGTTATTGATCTGTGTTCCTGCAGAGCCTTCTGTCTCGGCAACGTGCCAGCTGTCTGCTACTGCGCCAGTTTTGAATGGCTGCCATAT
Source organism: Apodemia mormo (assembly GCA_036924255.1). Lineage (NCBI taxonomy): Eukaryota > Metazoa > Arthropoda > Insecta > Lepidoptera > Riodinidae > Apodemia > Apodemia mormo. The sequence goes on along the minus strand of JAUPFN010000021.1, from coordinate 1,863,322 downwards.
TACTTCGGGACGCAACTGTCTATTGATAGAATTGTTTATACTTGGCACGAAGATGTATGATATCGCCGGCTTTTTTACGACTTAATTTCATACTGTAGAATAGCAAACAAACAAACGAAAAGGCTCCCCTCATAGGAAGAGACAACCTCATCTATAGACACCACCAGATTTGATAATGTGTTGCCATTTGTGTTGGTGGGTGGTAATTCAACATGTATACGTTTACCGGCTATCATACGTTCTAAACCTGAACACGGCAATGCCAAGCATCGATGTTACTGCAGTAGGAATAGGTAAGGTGGTGGTGAACAGGCAAGATGTCGCGGAACTACCTCTTAGGTACGATCGCTGTAACATTTGTCTAATCGTTTATATGTTACGAACTGGCCGAATGAACGGCAGATGGTCCACGCAAACTAATACGCTTTGTCTTGCCACCCTAGAAGACAGTTGAGATGAAAATATTTATTTATTCTAAAAGATTAACAATAATACAGACGATCCAATTAGTGTCGCTATAAGTGCGGCCTTAAGGGCACCCGCCCTTGGACCTGGAAATATTTATATTCATTGTTTAGAAGGGTAATTTTCATTATTAATATCTTTCAGAATAAGGGAGTAGAATTACTCCTTGTTTTTTTTTATAATAAAAAATACTTTGAATGTCGCTGGGCATATAACACGAATTAAAAGTAATAATAATTTCTATATTTGCATAAAATAGCGTATTTAATTGAATTTCATTTAAATTATGCTGTTTTTTAATTTATGTAATAATATTCTCACTAATATAGAGAGAAACACGACACAACGACAAAATAACCCGTGTCGATCCGGGTCCCCTGAATAATTATTAACGTGAAGCAATTTGGCCGAATAAAACACTTGAATAACTTTTACATGCACAGTATAATTTTGGGCAGAGTAACGCCCTCGACAAGAGATAGAATTACAATGAATCGAAAACATGTTGTCCCCGCTTATTTATACCAATCGTTATCTATTTTATCCGTTGTTATGACGTCATCATCTCAAACAGGTGCATAACACAGGTGTGCCGCATATCTGGCCGGCTAGTAGTTGTCGTCAAGCGCGGTTGATAACATAATTCCTTTTCCCCTGTCCCCTTTGACGACCTGTCTGTCTGTACATCAGTTAGTCTACCAACTGATGTACTGACATTCAAGTCGTCAAAGGCGACCGACTGGCTACACAAATCACTACAATCGTGATTACTAGGTGGTAGAGTTCCGCAATGTCTCGCCCGGGTATTTAGCACCATCGCCTTGCCTCTTCCTGCCGCAATAGCGTCAATACTTGCAAATGTTGTGTTTCGGTTTGGAGGGTTTGATTTGGAGGAGGAGGTATTTTCTATAATATTCGCGTAACCAGAATTCATTATTTCTCTTTGGCTCTGGCACTCTTGGATAATGCAACTTTCTAAAGGTGAAACAATTTTTAAAATCAGTCGAATAGTTTTTGAGTTACATAATATATTGTAACAAACAAAAAAATCAATTTTTTCTCTTTATAATATTGTAGTTTAGGAAACATGGGCCGGAGCTCCTCAGTACCAGCTTCTTCCTCTTGATCAGATTTGACGTAGAGCGATTCGAATCGTCGACGACCAGGCTATTTCTAATCGGCTTGAATCTTTGGCGTTACACAGATATTTAGGTTTGTTCTGCATCTTTTATCGTAGGGAGCGTTCCGACGAGTTGTTCGGATTAATTTCTGCCGCTAAATTCCTTCATTGGATATCGCGTCAAAATTTAAAGTTCCATCCCCACCACCTCGATGTCTAAAAATCCACAGCCGTGCGCTTTTCTCGGCACTTTCTGCCTCCTTTGTGGAATCAATTACCGGTGTTTCCGAACGGATACGACTTGAGGACCTTCAAGAAAAGAGCTTACTCATTTTAAAAAAAATCGGCAACGCAACTAATAGACCCCTGGTATTGTCCATTGGCGGCGGTGATCACTTACCGTCAGGTGTGTCCCTGCTTGTTTGTCCCCTTTGCTAAAAAAACAATTGTATTTTGTTATTTGTTGATTGGATGTTGTGACAGTCTTCAATGTTACTAAATAGGACAATAAAATCACAACCTGTCGAATCGGTTTACCACGGTGAACATAGTGTGTGACAATAATGTTCGCAATTCTTATGACGTTAGTGAATTGCTGTGATTTTTTGGCAACAAAGTGAATTAACTCAGCGTAAAGAGTAAATGATGCGTTAGAGAAATTGCTCCGAAGCACCGAATTTAAGGCCTACTTGTCCTGCATAATTTTGTGCTTATCCCGAAGACGTTGTATGGAAATGAGAGTTGAGTATTTCAAGAAACAGGATTAACGCGGTTGAAACGGGAGCGTTGCGGAAAACTTGTGTTGTAATATTTGCGTCCATAATAATGAAATGAGAGCAAGAAGGGCTTGAAAACGATTTAAAAAATACCGGTTAATAGAGATATTAACCGGATTTTATTAAAAGTTTCGCTCGCATATAAAATGAGAGGGTTTCATAAATCTATATAAACCGGTTCAAATCAGAACCGTGGAATTGTGTGTACAAGAATTGGGAGCGGCGAACATCAAAGGAATATTTTTAAAAAATCGTTACCCCTACAGTGCTTATTACTTTCGTGCTGCGGCTTAGGAGGTAAGGTAGCCGATGCACATGCACATACGTGGATTGCCCTCGTATTTGGGATTAGGACGAGGGTTAAGGATTAAAGACGCTTATCAGAGACATATGTAGTGTTTATATGAGACGGGGATTAAAGAGGCTTACCATTGACGTAATATATTGCGTTTATAATGTAGACGGTTTTTACAAACAGGCGAACCATTTGCTAGTTTACATCGAGCTTATCTTTACGTATAAAAATCGATGTGTATATGTCCTGTTGCTCCCTATGACTCCAAAACGGTTGGAGTAATTTTGATGAAATTTCCTGCTTATTTTCCTAGCGGTTGCACCTCTAAATTTGGTAAAAATCGGTACATAATTTGTTTTCGGTTTTTGTCAAGTTTTAACTGACTGTAAAAAGGATTCTTAATTTGTTGGTTTTTTTAAGGATTATTTGGAAGAGTATACTTCCTATTTTCTAAGATACAGGGTTCTTAAGATACAGTATAGACCGTAGTCCCACGCACAAAGTTTTTTTTGATTAATAAAAAGCTGAAATTTTGTGTATAGCTTCGTTTTGACGAGACAACCTTATTTTCTATTTTCAGAAAAATTCGAATCGGATAACTAATAAAGATAGATAAAAAGAAAAGATTAGAGTGCCGGACTAAGAAAAGTTTCCACTTTACGTGTAGGGTAATGTTACTCTTGAATTATAATAATAAATAACAAGCTGTTGTGAGAAAATTAGGTTATTTTTAAATTAATATCATATAATAAATCTCATAATTCCGAATCTTTAGAGTGGAGGATTCGCCAGAAAAACCATCGAATGTGTAGGACAAAAGTTTCATCGTGTTTTTTATAATATAATCAAGCGATTAAAGCCGAAAAATAATTAATGTTATTAATGATTATTTTTCCTTCCCCGAATCAAAATTTTCAAAGCCCGTTGTTATCTTTACGTATAAAAATCGATCGATTTACATTAGTTACCCGATTCGAGATTTTTCGAAGATAGAAAAGATGGTTGTCTCGTCAAAACTAAGCTGTTCACAAAAATTCAGCTTGTTATTAATCCAAAAAAAGTTTGTTCCTGGGACCACGGTCTTTTTTTTATAAAAATTATTATCGATAGGGAAGCGCTTGACCACGATGTCTCCTGATGGTAAGCTAAGATGCGGCCTAAGATGGAACGGAATCTTCTCTTGAAGATCTCTAGATTGTACTCGTCGAGGAACACAGACTCATGAAGAGAACAGAAGCATGAAGAGAGATTAGAAGCTGTTTGTTACAATTTACTTAATCATAGTAGGTATCTATTACCCGTGCAAAGCCAGGGCGGTTCGTTAGTTTTGCTGTAAAATACAAGGTTGAAGGTCGTACCGGCTCCATATACGAAATTCAAATGAAACGACAAAGTATCGAAACTGACTGAAATTGATATACGTAGCAAGTTCGGTAATAGCCTTTATTTAAACTTTCCGTCGTTAGCTAAGTCGAGAAAAGTTCCCTTGTACAAGTTTTACGCCGTGGATAATTGGATCACGCCGGCAATAGGGAGACGGCCAGTAATTGGGTTGCAGATATTTGTTTCTGTCTCTTGTTTAATAAATATGTATTGTGTATTCAAAGGCGTGTTTTTAATGAACTCAAGCCGGACCGTCGCGGTAGGGGCTTATTCTCTTTTTTAACGGATTCTGGGAAAAGGAGAGCCTCTATTTAGAGCAGTGTTTCTAAACCACGGACCCCTGAGGGGTCCGCGAATATGTGTAAGGGATTCCACCGTCTTACCTATAATAAAAAATTTCAATTAATAAATAAATGCCAATGTTTTTATTAAGGGGATCCTTGAAGTTGTGCTTGATTTTCAAAGTGGCCGCAGATTGAAAAGGTTAATAAACACTGATTTAGAGCCTCTTCCTGTCAGATTTTTTTATGTATGTTCACCGATTATTCGAAGACGCTTGAACCGATTTGAAATGCTTGATTTCTTTTTTACCAACTTTCGATGGAGGTTGTCAATTCGACTGTATGTTTTTATCGTCACCTCACACCTCGCTCATTTATGAACCGATTTTGATTTTGAGAGGGTTATACTTCCGTGTGGTCCAATTTTAAGGTAAAAATCTGATGAAAAGTTCCGGTGATACAGGAAGTGGGGAGTCAGATCTTAGCGGTTTTGCTGCGATTATGCAATGATTTCCGTGCTCTCTGCAATTTCGAATAGATTATTTTCAGCGACTTCAATTTGTTACTTTAAAACAATACTTGAACAAACAAACTGACTGTACACAAACGTCATATTCGTATTTGATAAAGAACACTCCTTAAACACGGCACATTCAGCTCGTAGTTATCATATTATCTGTAAAAGTGGATAGACTTTTATTCCTTTTCCCATTTGTGAATAAAAGTTTTATATGAGTGGCACTTGGTAAATAAAATTTTTATATTTGCAGAGTAGGGATGGGGATTTGTGCAGAATATCGATTTTAGAATCGCTTTAAATACTTGATGACGCCCGGTAGCTCATTTGCGTGGCGTAGGATAACTTCCATATTACGTATAGAGCTATGGTATTTATTTGTCGTCGTAGTCTTTGACAAATCACCGATTTTAATGATTGAAAAGTAATTTGAGGTGCTGAAATAGACTTAAATAAATATGCATTTGCATAATAGAATAATATTAAAGTATGGTAATCGATGTATCTGTTTTTATTAAATTTTACATATAAAAAAATCTTATTACAATGTATCTAATATGTTATATCTATGACAGACGTATTATGGTATCGTTAATATATTCGTACATATTGATGAGTTTTCTGAAAAGGTTCGGCGTTATAATAATTTCTATGTTTGCATACAACAGGGTATATAATTGGATCTTATTTAAAAATATGCTGCTCTTTAATTTCATTTTATGTGTCACAAGATAGCGAACAAGCAGTTAGGTCTCCTGATGGAAAGAGTCAACCATCGACTATAGACATCAAATTAATGGTTCGTTGCTATATTTTGGCGAGGTCTAATGCCACATGCATAAGTTTACCGGCTACCTTACCCTCCAAACTGGAACACGACAATGACCAGCACTGACGTTATTGCGGTAGGAATAGGTAAGGCAGTTTTACCAAACCCGGGCGAGAAAATGCAGAACCCTACTACCTAGTAGCCACGATGGTAGTGACTCGTATGACCGCCGTCATAAAAGGCGATCGATTGGCGGCAGTTGGCCTATTCTTCAAAGGAGCCCGGGACCAACACGGGAATTTTTTTGCCTGTTTTATAGCGTGCAAATGTTAAAATTGATTTAATAATCGTCACAAATGTTAAATTGAATATTATAATAATATATATGTTTATAACAATTATAATATTCTTCCTAAAATAGAAAGAAACATTTTTATTAACTTTCCTACTAAATCAATACCAAGTCAGCATATCATTAGCAATTTCATATTAATTCTATCTTTAAAAATTTAGAGTTAATAACCAAAAATACTCACGCCAATGTCTAAATCAAACTAAAATTATTTTTTTATAGATTTATTTTTTTCTATCTTCATTTATTTTAGGCGCACGCTTGAAAGAACAACACAGCACCTGAGATACGTTACCGAGGTTTTAGTAGGGATCCCTAATTTAAAAAAATACTTTATGGTAGTGATTATGATGATATCTATATCATATTGCCTAAAGAATTTATAAAACGTGGTAGGTAGTAGTTTTTAAACGCATTCATTACAAAACACATTTTTTGAATGTTCTCCTTACAACTCTTGTTGTTTCTCAAATTTTCTCTTTACGACTTAAGTGTAGATTGTAATTATCGCAATAAAGATTAACAAATATTTATTGCAATAAAATTGAACATAGTGCTTAAATATAGCAAGTATAAGCGGTAAAATATATTTGTATTAAACACATATACACACATGCACGCATTCGCACGCGCGCAAACTTATAATAAAATTTGCGTAAAACCTGAGAATAATATCTTGTCCAAATTTTTTATTTAGGTCCTACTTTACCTGAGTATTTACTTTTTTAAACATCGCACAAACAAATATATAATTATTTTTTTAGGTTTTTTAAAGGGAGCTAACGTGTTACTATTACCAAGACTACATTACCTGTCACAGAGTTGTATCTTTTGAATCATAACTGGTAACACTTCTTGCACAGAACGTATGAGTTTTTTACTTTTACAACAAACAACAAAAGTTGAAAAATACCCTCCTTTCCGATATTCGTCCTCCTGTAAAATTCATATAAAGTTTTAAACGCTTGGATTCTGTAGTCAAAAAATATACGATAGACTAGCTGTTGCTCGCGACTTCGTCCGCGCGGACTTCGTTTATTCCGCACCGCTCTTCCCCCGTAGGTGATAGCGTGAAAATATGTAGCCTATATGTTGACCCGACCTGTTAGTTAATATTCATGCAAAATTTGAAGTAAATACATGCACTACATTTTGAGTTTACCCCCGACATACATACAGACAAAACAGATAAACAGACAAAAATTTTAAAAACTGTATTTTTGGCTTCGATATCTATTATAGATCACGCTCCAAGTATTCTTTTAAAAAAATATTTAATGTACAGTTTGAATTTCCTACGATTTTATTATATGTATAGATAACGTAGTACCTGTAATGTTTCATGTATTTCGACACAAAAACTCGAACGTACTAGGTATAAGTTAATAGAAAAAGCTGATCGGATTCGAAACATCTAGAATGCATCCATTACATAGCTTCTCCCTGTCCAATGTTGACTTTACTCCCCGAAAAATCGATTTCCGATTAATCAGAGTGCCATCACTAGCGAAGCTGTATTGTATAGATATTTTATATTGCGTTGCCGAGTTGGATTAAATCGTACATTTGCAGTAAAGTCGTATATTTTATTGCAGCTCTCAGGGAAACCGCTTTTACAGTTCGATTTATACTATCTATTGGTGGTGGCTTTGTTTGCTTATTCTAATTGCGAATAAGAAAATCCAGCAAATTTTGGCCTTGAATCCCGTTGTAGCTTAAAATATTTTGAACCCCATTTTTATCCGCCCACCTTTTTGACAAATAGATCGACTGCCTTATTGATAGGCATCTCGTAAAAGGCGAGAGAGGCTGTAGTTTTACTGCGTTAAAAATATTGGTAAGACATATAAAAATGCAATCAATTTATGTTAACTTTTTGTCAGTCGTGATGAATAAGTTATTTATTATAAGAAAATCTAAAAAAATGTTTAAATTATGAGAATCTTTCATTTTCTCCTGCTTTATATTTGAGTATCACCATTAATATAGGCGTTTCATAAAGCCTCGAGTTTTATGGGTAGCTTTTGTGATAATTTTACCGTCGAGACATTTCATTATGGCTTCTCAAAAGTGATTGCGTCACGTCTGCTTACACTGTTATAATATGTCTCTGTGTAATGGAGCTTCAACTACGTAATGAATTCTATTCAGTAAATATCCAGACCTGTTATTTCCATTGGCTTAATTTTCCTTATTCGTGTTATTTTCAAGTTCTTTCATATCTTTCAGTATTGTTATCGTGTATTTATTACTGAAACAAACTATGAGTCCATATACAGTGTTCCGCACCGTCTTGCCCGGGTATTTGGTACCATTGCCTTACCTATTCCTGTTGCAATAGCGTCAATGTTTATCATTGTCGTGTTCCGGTTTGGAGGGTTAGGTAGTCGGTAAACTTATGCATGTGGCATTACCAACCCGCCACACGGATAGAAACGCACCATTAACATCTTTGGTGTGTATATGTGATGGTTTCTCTTTCCATAACAAGAGCATTCTGCTTGTTGGGTATTTTATGTTATAAAAAAAACTTCATTGTGGTTTTTGTTATAGCCGAATGGGACTAGGATAGGAGGCCTATTCTATATAGCGAGTTCTGGGTTTAGTTGTAAACACACACACACACACACACACACACACACACACACACACACACACACACACACACACACACATATATATATATATATATATGTGTGTGTGTGTGTGTGTGTGTTGCCTGATTGTTTTTTATGTCATAAAATGAACAGAGAAGCAGATGGGTATTCGGATGGAAAGCGACAATCATCGCTTATAGACGTCAAAGATGAGAATAATGCGTTGCTATCCGGGTGGCGGCATGATATGCCAGATACATAAGTATACCGGCTACCTTGCCCTCTAAACTTTTGTGCCAGGAATAGGTAAGACGGTGATACCAGACCCAAGCGAGATGTTCCACATCTCTACCTAGTAGTCACACTCACAATGGCAGTGGATCGTATAGCCAGTCATTCGACTCTTACGAGTTTTCTGATACAATCGCAGAAGGTCTTCAATTACGTTTGTCATGATTGTTGTCAATCGCGTGTTGAGATGTCAAACCACTAACAAAAGTTTGTCTGATACCTTATTAATAAGGTATTTTAAATGAACTTTTTGTCCCAATAAAGACATTGAATTTCATCGAGACAGCGACTGTGTGAGCCTTCCTATCAATTATTGAACCATCAAATCCTTCAAATACCTCAAAGGTCAACCAATTAAACCTACTACACTCGGCTCGACTACAAAAACTGGTAAAGTGCGAGTCGGGTTCACATACAGCGGGATCCGTATATACTTGTATGTGTTACTATTTAAATGATAGAAATTTTGTACTCGGACAGATACTTACATCCAAACACTAGTGTTCAAGAGTGTGGATGGTAAGATATAGATCTTTGGTGAAGACAAAACCGTCTTGACCCTTAGTGATTATGTCATTTCCATTTATATACTTGAATGATGATACTTGAATGTCACTAGTATTTTACCGCTTTGGCGTTAATAAAAAAAAGTATATATTAATCACGGTCGTTAAAAATAATAAGTTGTATGTTTTGTTTCAAATTTAAAACTCTGGGCTTAAAACTCCTCAATTTAGCGGGAAGTTGAAATCAAATCAACCGATTTACAGATCTTTTTTATTTCTTATAAATTAAATGCTCTCGGCCTCCTCCACAGCTAAATAGCATTAGCTTCTATTCTCCCTGACTAAACGAAATGTACTGTATAATTACAGTATGTAATTATAACGAAGTAGATTTTTCAGTTGTACCTAGTAATTTGATTTCAATGATTTTTGTGTGAAGTTGTTAAGGTGTCCGACCTAGAATTTCGAATAGGTAACACAACATCCTGCGGTGGGCACCAGACCATACTAGGTTGGCATGTTTTTTAAAAGGTTTCGTTCAAAGTCTATCTAAGATGAGAACGCTTCATCTAATATATAAAATGCTCATGTCAGTACTACTCCGAAATGGCTCAATCGATTTTGATGAAATTTTATGTTAGTGTAGTAGGTCTAAAAATAGGTTGTTATCTATTTTTATACCCCAAAGTGGTAATAGTGGTCCACTCCAATTTTATTTTTTATTTGATGGTCATTTATTTTTTATTTTTTATGACATGGCATAAAAAAATACACGAAACCCTAAATTTTCACCCTACCTTAACCCCTATTTTTAATAGCAATATTAGTAATTACATAATTTATTTGGCAAAACAAAGTTTGCCGGGTCAGCTAGAAAACCTGTATAAAGCGATTTAAAACCGTAGAATTGTATGTCACACTGTGCGGATATTATAATTTTGCTCCATAAGGAAACTGGTATTTTCGAGATTAAGATAACTTTTACAAAACGGTCCTTATCTACCTACTTGCGCTGAATAAGGTTTGAAAATTAATCGGTCGACAAGTCCTGCTTCAAACAACATCCGATTAATCTGATATATTGCATAATGTTGAAAGTCGACGAGCTGATATTTTTCTACGTTGACTTAACGTTTAGTTTGATTTGCTGATATAGGTACATTAAGGTGATGTATACATAACATCTAAAATCTCATCTAAAATCAAATGAATGATGAAAGTATTATCAAATTAAACAGATAATGTAAAAAGGTTAGTAAAAATATTTTTTTCATAAAATTCCTAATTGTTATAAATTAAGCATGAAATTAAAATTCAGCAATTTCCGGGGGTCATGATTAAGACAACTAAATTAGAAAGCGTCGACTCAAAAAACCCTCTCGCAGCATTTTCGCAAAATTCACTTTAGGAATCATAAAAATGAAAAGAAATTTCATTGGAAAGTAGACTAAAAGGAATTAATCTTGGAAGTTTCATTACTTCACATCTTTGATATATTTCAGCACCAGTTTTTTTATCCAATACGTAATTAAATTAAATATTTTATCTCTCAGATGATATTATTCCGGTCCGTGAAATTCATTTTGTATTTACGCGTCTGTATTTCTTAGAACGGATTATTTTTTTACATTTTTAATTAAGTTAATTCTGTTTTCATTTGTCGGGATCCATCCTATTATCCCTTGTTTGACTTACGCTTTTAATCATTCAGGTTAATTAATTCAAACCTAATAATAATTCAGTGACTATTTATGACTCCGCAGCTTAGCAGTTATTAATACTGCTAACTGCTAATTCATTTAAAAACAAAAATCTCGATTTTTTTGTCGTATCGTCTTTGTGGTCTAGTGGTCCAGCGTTGGCGTCGACCACGTGAGGTCCCGGGTTCGATTCCCGGGTCGGGCACATAGAAAAAAAAGTGTTTTTTCAGTTTTCTGAGAAACACAAAGTTGCCCGGGATTGGAAAGTGCCCGGTTGGCGATAGGCTTGCCACCTATCACATTGTAGGACCAAGTATCTTTGGCTAATCGTGGGTACACTTGTTGTACCTCTGCCTACCTCTTCGGGGATATGGGCGTGAAGATACTTTTTTTGTCGTAGAACATACGCAAATTACTTTGTTGATAAATAGCTCCGCTAACCTGATAAATTTAATAGTGCATTACTATCTTTCTGTTCAAGACTACGTTCCATAAATATTCGAGTCGGATCGTGGTAATGACAAGTATTGACTGCCGCTATAGCAGGACTTGATACTAGTCCGAACGAGTCGGTTACAGAATTTATAAATTGATGATATGTGTAGTGAAAAGTTTAGCCATGACTATCGAAATTTCTGCAACATCGAAACCACTGCCTGACTTTTTCTTTCCACAACAGTCGGTAACATCTGTCATATTCCGGTTTGGAAGGCAAAGTAGCTTGTAACTAATGTAAGTGGCATTAAATCCCCATCACACGGATGGAAACCCATCGTTAACATCTTAGTGTTTTGTTTCCATCAGGAAAATTGCTTATTTGTCCAAAGTATGAAAAATGGTCATATCAGATCGGGTTTTACAGATCTTTTAATTATGAAAAGCCAATAAATAATTTTGTATTCAAAGAAGCAGTTAAAAAGCTTTTTAGTTATTTAAATGACATGGAATTCCATTAATAATAAAGCCCTTTTGGCAGTTCGTGGGCTTACCGCCCGCCTTCGGGGAGAATATTTATATTAAAGAATTTAAGTGCTTATGTTGGATAATACTATGCTTGTTTCAGTGTTAATGTATTGGGCCGTTATTAGCATCAAGGTGAATCAAATGAAGGAAACAGGTATCAGAATTATGTGGGGTAATGATTGCGAGTATCTAAATGTAAAACGAAAGTTATAAATAAGAAAAAAGTAGAAGTGGTGTCCAAAGTGCAAGGATATGGCTGCTGTACCTTTGACACACTGTGAAGAAATAGATGGAACGCAATACTTAGATGGTATAAGTATCTAAAATCGGTATATTTGTATGATCAAAGTTATGAATAAGAAAAAAGCAATGAAACTTTCATTGTTTTTTTTCGCAATCATTATCCCACATAATTCTGATACCTGTTCCCTTCATTTGATTCACCTTGATGCTAATAACGGAAATATTCTGATGGAAAGAGTCAACCATCGCCTATGGACACCAAAGACGTCAATGATGCGTTGCTATCTTGTGGCGAGGTCTAATGCCACATGCATAAGTTTACCGGCTACCTTACCCTCCACACCGGACCACGACAGTGACAAGCACAGACGCTATTATACAAGAATTATTCACTTTCATTAATTTTTTGTTATGTACAATAGTTTTTTGTAGTGACGAAACGGACAGGCCACGTATTTTGACTAAGGTGAAGTTAGTGCTTGTAGAGTTAGAGCGTGTAAAGTTAAAAGCTCTACATGAGATGTGATAACTTTTTGAAAGTGTGAGCCATATGATTTCATCTTGGCAAGGTTTTACATGCAAATATTTTAGTGAAATTATAATTTTCAAGCGATAGCAATACATTAATACCGTAAGCCTAACGGCCCGTTCACGACTTTCGGTCTTAGCGGCGCGCGGCGCTACAAGCGGGGCGGGGAAGGGTTGGCACGCCACGTAACCTCAGTAGCGATTAGCGGCAGTGGCTAAGGTGGACGTATTCAGAACGTGCTTAATAGTGTGTCGATATCTAAAATATCCCTTCTTTGTTTTGAAAGCAGCACATTTTTTAAAGAAGATATTCTTAATGAGGGAAGGAGTACATGAATTGAATAGAAATCGATATTCAAATGGTGAATTCCATTTATGTTGGGGATGATTCGACATCCATATTGGTGATCGATTAATAACTTCTGCGATAAAAGCCTCTGTGTTCACATTCGCTACAAAAATCGTCTAAAATATTTTATTCTTTACTTCGTTGCTGAATACGTCACTCCCACGCCGTTGTCCGTGCCGCTCTGTCTCGTGGCGTCGCACTCATTGGCTTGTACGTTTGTTCCCGCCGCTCCTCACACCTCGCGCCGCTGTAGCGATTCGCTCGTACAAAACCGCGCGCGATTTCGCTATGAGCGGTATCTCGTGGCGAGCTACAAATATTTGTATGATGTTGATTTTACCGCCTGCCGCTCCGCGCTACGCTGCCGCTCACAGCGGCAAGGTCGTGAATAGGCCTTAAAAAGATTTTGAAGGACGGAATTGATTGAATTTCCGACGAATTTTGACGAGATGGACAGCTTACAAGTCTCGAATGGACAGAACTCTTTACAAAAGTTATTTTTGTATCGTTTCCTTTTATCCCACCAGTTTTATTTACGACGTTTTACCTCAATATAATTTTAATATTGGTTTATAAAATATTCGAAGATTATTTGTTTATATATAAGTAACATTTTCGTTTATAATTAAACCAACTGACTCTCACTCACTTACGCTTCGTTCGCGTGATCAAAACTCATTACTTCCCTTTGCTTAGTCGTGTAAAAAGTAGCCTATGTTACTCCTGATTTTTGAAAGAATTTTTAAAATCGGTTCAGTAGTTTTTTTAGTTAAATCTTAACAAAAATCAAATCTTGATAATCAATATTAGTTTAGATTGACGATAAAACATATAAAATATTGAATGTATAAAAATCAATCCCTATTTTCCTTGGTCACGACATCACGCCTGAATGCCTGGACCAATTTCGGTAATTTGTTGTGTTTGTAATTGTAAGGAAAAGGTTCTTATAAAAGAAAATATTAAGAAAATTGCGTGGAAAATTAGAAAATTTAAAAATACTTAACCACCATATAAAGTTTAATGCCATTTTGGCTGCGTGGAAGGACAATCCCGTAGTCTTATTTATATTACGTGTCACGTTGTTTGTCCGCTATGGATTCCTAATATGTAAGGCAAAACAACGTTTGTCGGGTCAGCTAGTATTGAATATTATTTAGACAATTACGCCTATCCAATCGCTGTATACCAATGTTCAAATCGCTGTCCCGGTCTTGTGCCACCTCCCGTCAGTTCGCAACCTGAAGTGCTCGTAGATCTGACTCTACAACGTCCTTCCAGCGGTACCTCGGCCGACCGACGTGTCGGCGGCCGGTCGGGACCAAGATAGGCTCTCTTCACAATACTATTGTCTCCCATTCTCTCCAGATGGACTAACCAGCGAAGTCTATGGGCTTTAGTCTCCCCAATTATATTCAGCTCGGCAACTAGCTCTTCGATTTCGAGGTTTTTTCTTAACCTCCAACTTCCATCCAGTCTCAGGGTTGGACCCAGAATCTTAGGGGGCGTCCACAAATTACGTGAGATATTTAAGGGGGAGAGGGGGTCGAGTCAAATCTCATCTAATCTTACGTTGGGGAGAGGGGTTCTCGGCAAATATCACGCAATTTTTTTTCTGATTGAAACAGAAAAAAATATACTATTTTGGTCCATTATCTAGATTGTACATGCTTAAGATTTAATCTTAATTCACTAATTCGTTCGAAAGAAAATAATTTTATTCATACTTCGACGTTATACATTACTACTGACTGCCAAATCATCATATTTGTTTTATACCAAATAGTTCAATTTAATCGGAATTTACGGTACAGTGTAGCCCGTCCTTTGATTTCGCGCCACTCTCAGAGGAGTAGACATTCTTTTTTTAATCGCAGTAATATCCACCCACTTCCTTTTAGCTCGTGCATTGAAAGTGAAAGAGTATCTACTATTTGATTGAGTTTATTTTTTTTCTAGTGCCAAATGTTCGACATTTATACAGATTTTCGGCCGAATGTCGAATTTCGACCAAAAGTTGAATTTCGACGGACAGTCGAATTTCGAACGAATGTCGAAATTCGACCTAGTGTCGAATTTTGATCGGTTGCCGAGTTTCGACCGCCGGTCGAATTTCGACCGGGTGCCGTATTTCGATCGCGGGTCGAAATTCGACCGGGTTGCGAAATTCGGTCGCGGGTCGAAATTCGACCGGGTGCCGAAATTCTATTTCGCATTGAACAGTGTGGTGTCGCGACGATTATTTTTGTTGAGTGTATACAGGTTTTTTGTAAGTAATAATAAAAGGAACTTCGTTCCATCCGGGTGTCCCTTGACATCTCTCAAGTTTTTTCTTTTTATAATAAAAATCCAACGCGTTTACATATTTAAGAAACTCAAATTTTGAAAAATCTCACGTGAGATTGGGGGATGGGGGAGGGGGTTGAATAAAATCTCACGACATCTCACCAAGGGGGGAGGGAGGGACAGAAAATTAAAAAAACACCTCACGTAATTTATGGACGCCCCCTTACGCAAATGATAATGCGTTATAACGCGTACCTTGACCTCAGGTCTTATTTTTACTTGCCAATAATTTATCGTTATATCAACTTATATAGACGCAATAATTGATATAGAGCTTAACCTTAAAAAATATACGAGTTATTTTAAAAACGGATTATTTATAATATATCAGTTAGATCAAATAATGTTGTCTCTTTTTTTAATAGCAATAAAATCTAAAGTATAAGAGCTATGCAATTTAAACGTTATACGTTCCATAAATCGAATATTGACATCATATCCCGAGAATTTTGTTTATCTGGTAAAATCCAAACCCAATTTTTAAGGGTTCAAAGACACGCGAGAATTTGTGTACAAATAGATACACACAAAAACAAACTTTTTCAAAAATGACTATGATAAACGATATATTGTGGACTACGGGTCTATGTTTATAATCCACAAGGTTTAACCTTACGATTCTCATTTTAGACGCTCCATCTTTTAAGACCTTGAGAAATCTGCGCCCCTAGACAAGTGGCAAACGCTCAGTAACTATTCAAATATTACGCTTTGGCGATATTTAGGCCAAATTGGTAGCCAAGTGGATCATGGCTTGTTCAACGTTCGTTCCATACGAACTTTACGAATTATATTGAATATTGTCTCTGAATTGACGGTAAACGTCACTTTGAAGTATTATTTTCACCGAGGTTATAAGTTTTATTTATATGAAAAGTGCATTAAAAGCAAAAAAGACTTGCCCCCCAAGATGTGGCATCAACGTTAGTACAATAGAAAGAGAAATTTATGGATTTGTCATAAGCTGTTGACACGAGCGTAAACGAATTTGTAATTGGTAGCCAAGTGTCATTCGTGAAACGAAACGTTATATTGCATCGATCATTTTTGTCAATTTTCGTACAAGACCGTAGCCAAGTGGCACTTTTGACAAGCAAAATAGTAGCGAATTATTCGATAATCAGCGAACGCTAGAACCCTGCAGATTACGCTTAAAATGGCGGTTGATCACTATTATTCAATCAGCTGTTCTAAAGCGTGGATAACATCTGTGAGAATTTTTGATAATTTTAAAGTAAAATTAACGCAAATTAAGAAGGCTTTTGGTGGCACCATGGTGCTTTGATATCCTTGTGGCGGGGGGGGGGGGGGGGGCTATTAATGTCACATGCATACATTTACCGGCTACCTTACCCTCCAAACCGGAACACGACAGTAACAAGCACTGTTGCTATTGCTGCAGAAATAGGTGGGTCAGTGGTATTAGACCCGGGCGAGAAAAAAAAGACAACACTTAGAAGCCACAATACTAGTGACTCGTTTACCCAATTGTTCGCTTCTAACGAACTGCCTAGACACATTGTAAGTAGTGATAGGTTTGCAAAATGCTGACAATGTCTTAATGATGATAAATATAATATTTCGTCTTTAAATATTTTACAGACACTATAAGTTCAAGTTATAAACACTATATTCTTGTTACAACCCTTGTTTTTTTAAATTTAATGAAACAAAGAAAGATAGTTTATTTTTCAGTGTAGCAATAGATTTCGATCAATTTTACATTTCTGTAAATATGTATGTCAAAAAATACGTAAAAAAGAAGTTTTATATGTTCAGTTTTGCATATTTTTGTTCATTTTTAATAATAAATTTATCATCAGCTTTCATAAATCTGAAACATAAGTTTTAAAATGTGACTATCGATAACATTTTGCACAATTCTACGTTCACTTGTAAGGTAGGTAAAGAGGATTTACTTAAAATATGTTAAAACAATCAAATTTGATAGCAATGAAGATAAATACATAAATCTTGGTGACAGTATTTAATTTTACAACTCTTTAAATTGGTAGTCCGTAGTACTGACAGAGTTCAATTAACATGTTAGCTATATAGAAACTTACGGCATGACAGTAATTAAGAAGAAAAGATAGTATATTTTATCTTATTCGCACTCACGCGGTACATACAATCAAAATTGAATCAGATATAGCGACTCTGTTCTTATTTTTATTATATTCAATTCAGAGACAATATTCGATATAATTCGTAAAGTTCGCATGGAACGAACGTTAAACAAGCCATAATCCACTTGGCTACCAATTTGGTCGAAATGACGCCAATGCGTTATATTAGAATGAACAGAGAGCTCGGTTGGCGGTCAGAGCGTGCGCAGGACTTAGAAAAATTTTGATGGAAAATTTCAACCCTATATAACAACCTTTTTTTGTTGCACCATTACGTGGAGGGGGTAAGGGACACCAACTTTTGTCAAGGTCACTTTGCTCTGAGTTAATTCCCCGTGGAGTTAGGGGATGAAAACCGAAATTCATTACAAAGGCGTCTGCGACTTAAAAAAAGAAAATGTATTGAAAACCCCCTAGTTAGGTTAGGACTCTTAAATTATGGCAATTTGCGTTCATTTTACTTTAAAATTATCAAAAATTCTAACAGATATTATCCACGATTTAGAACAGCTGATTAAATAATAGTGATTATCCGCCATTTTTAGCGTAATTTACAGGGTTCTAGCGTTCGCTAATCATTGGATCACCAATTTTGCTTGTCAAAAGTGCCACTTGGCTAAGGTTTTGTATGAAATTGATCAAAAATGATCGATACAATATAACGTTTCGTTTCACGAATGACACTTGGCTACCAATTACAAATTCGTTTACGCTCGTATCAACAGCTTATGTCAAATCCATACATTTTGTTTTCTATTCTCCTAGCGTTGATGCCACTTGTCTTGGGGGGCTGTACAGAAAGATGACATGTTATAATAACATATTTAGTATTACCTACAGCATGAAGGCTTTGCCGAGCTGAATAGGATATTATCGTACAGTGTCGGGAAAATGAAATGTCGCAAAACTTTTATTTTAATGAAAACATTTTGGAAGAAATAAAAAGTTTGAAAATTAAAAAGCTGAAAAAACACTAGAAGATATATTTAAAAAAAATTGTAGTAGCGTCTGGAATTTTATCACAGCTATTCTATTGATCTGGTAACCCTGCGCGTCCCTTCCGCAGTGAGGGTTTAAGTATTTGCCATCCGTGAAACGAGGTCAAGGGGCGTCCGGCAGTGCGCCAACGCAGTTTCTGTAGAGATCAGAGAGGACTTTAGCCCCCTTTGTATATTCCCTGATTGCCACTATTAGATCCCGAATAATTTGTACCTTTGGTTAGTGGAATTATGGATTAATGAAGCTATTGAACGTATGCTATATTTGCTAGAGAACGTGGTTGATTTTTTGTAACGGTAATTTCGAGTTTATTCGCTTTTACTAACTGGCTGGCAGGTGATCTACTCATATCTTTTAGAAACTTGAGCCAACACGAGTAAGAACGTTATTCCGCAACAACTTGTTCTCGTACGTTGTATAGGTACCTAAACGTGTTGGGGTTGTTTCCGCAACGTCTCGCTCGGGTTCGGTACCACCACCTTCGATCATAGAGAGCCGAGTTCCATACATCACGATCCTTGCAGAATTGTCTCTTTCTTTACATTCAGTACTGTCTTCATACAAAGACGCCGATTGCGATGACTTAACACCACCTTCGAACAGTACGAGATCAATCTGAGTGCTGTGAGTTTTTCTTTTCGCATTCGATCGTGAGCGCGTTTGGAGTTTACTAGGAATTTGTATGTGATTAGTACAGCGCCACCTAGTGGTAAACTGATTTCTCACGTTTACCACTAGGTGGCGCTGTACAAATCACATACAAATTCCTAGTAAACTCCAAACGCGCTCACGGATCGAATGCGAAAAGAAAAACTCACACTTAGCACTCTGTGTGAGTTTTTCTTTTCGCATTCGATCGTGAGCGCGTTTCGAGTTTACTAGGAATTTGTATGTGATTTGTACAGCGCCACCTAGTGGTAAACTTGTTTCTCACGTTTCAACTGGCGCTTTACAAATCACATACAAATTCCTAGTAAACTCCAAACGCGCTCACGATCGAATGCAAAAAAAAAACTCACACTTAGCACTCAGATCATGCGTCAGTACAGACAGTACGTCAGTCTTAGTTTTCCCCAGTACCTACATCCTTCCAAATTCACATTGTATATCTGTTATGTTAACCTTTTATCTACCATTCTTTCAACATGTCCGAACCAACGGAGCATGCCCTTTCTTATCTTTACACCGACACTTTCTTTCAAGCTTTACCTCTCTCTCACTTGAAGATTACGAACCCAGTTTGCAAGTGTTACGTCACATATTTTTCGTAGCGATCTCATCTCGACCACGTTGATTCTACTTTAATGCCCTTGCTGATATTAACTCTCAATTCCGTACAATAGCGTTGGAATAAGCAGATAATTATGACACCACTGCCAGAGCCAGTGCGCTTACCCAAATTAATGTATCTTGTACATTAATTTGGGTAAGCGCACTGGCTTTGGCCGATTTGATTGATTGATGTAGAAGATAACATTAAAAAACAAATTTAGAAAAAGAATCCTTCCCCGCCAAGAGTTTCAAAATCGCATTACAAGGAAAACGGAACGCAATTTCTCAAGATTTTATTGATAAGATGATTAGGGGTCCCGATCCCGACGAGACTGGAAGCAGTTCAAAGGAAAAGTAGCCCTCGTTTTAGCCTTTTCTTATGCATTCGTGGTGAAACTGAAAAAATATATTGAGCAGAAAAACGTCTTTCGTGTTATATTTTTCTTTTTAATTTATTTAGTTTCTGTCATTTGATTAATAATGTCACGCTCATATATTAGAAGAGAAAAGGCAGAGGCATAGACTAACATATTTTGCAGAGGTTCAACTTACCTATGATTAGGCAACGGTGCTAAATTCCATGGTGTCAAAGATGAACTTTTGTTAAATCAGACATATATACTCGGAGAATTCTCCAAACAAAACGAACCATTGCATCTATTACTGAAGTCGGTACCAATAAACTACTGGGACGAGAATTGATCTTGTTTATTCGATTTTTCCAATTTTAATTAACGATTAATTACCGTGACAAGCGGCGCTTAATTCTCTTGCTGTTGTCGAATGATAAACTGAATTATCTATACATATAATAAAATCGTAGGAAAGTCAAAACTGTACATTGAATATTTTTTTAAAAGAGTACTTGGGGCGTGATCTACAATCGATATCGAAGCCAAAAATATAGTTTTTAGAATTTTTGTCTGTTTATCTGTTTGTCTGCTTGTCTGTATGTATGTCCGGGGTAAACTCAAAAAGTACTGCATGGATTTACTTCAAATTTTGCAAGAATATTACTAACAGGTCGGGTCAACATATAGGCTACATATTTTCACGCTATCACCTACGGGGGAGGTGCTGGCAACAGCTAGTCTCAAATATGTTGTTTTATAAACACTAGCGTTTATTTTTAATTTGCTTGCGGATAGTATCTACTAATTATTATTAAAGTCACGCTAATAACTTCTACGTAAATTCCTTCGTAATGCCCTCTATTTTCGCATGGTCATTAAATTCCTCCATGAGACGCTGTGACGTTAATCTAGCAAGAGTCGGGGTCTGTTGTTGAATCTTTCATCGTTCGTATTAACCTAAAATAAAACAAAAGCCTTAGATAATTTGACATGGGTATGGCTCTCCATGCTGGCCGCTGTCCGATCTTCCCAATCCAATTGCAAATTTTCCTCCATATATTGAAATAAAACCCCAATTATATATTTTGTATTTCGTGTATTTAATGGGGCGTCAGTATTGTACTGTCCTGGTGGATTTAATAGAAGCCATACATTAAATAAATCTGCATTCCGCAATAGATAATCTTGTACGGATGCTTTATATTTGTTGATAAAATGAATGGATTCGATTTGCGATTGATATTTATATTACAGGTTGAAGTAATTAGTGGAGTATCTAGATTCTTCATGACATTCGTTTTAGAAATGAAAGATTTCTGCGTTGTCTCTTGCTGATTAGATAAACTTTTTTAACCGCTACGTAGGTATCTTTTCAGACTATTTTCACGATGACGTTAATATGTCTGTATGTATGAGTATAAAGATCTCGTATCTTTTGAACGGCTTGACTGATTGAAACGCGGTTGATTCGATTCGTTTGAATTCCATTAAACTTAGACTTCCTGAAAATTGGAACCAAGTAGGTCCAGGAGGTTTTGAGAATTTTTGAAAAAGAATTTGAGAATTTTTGGTGAAACAGTATTTTTTAATATAACTTCTAGATTAATGTAACGATTAAGTATTTTGTACTTAATCGTTACATTAATAACAATAATTAACAATACAATAATTAACTCTATTCCTCAAGAAACTGCGTCCAAACAAATTGCATTAAAATCAGTTTATCCGTTCGGGAGTTATCGTTGACGAAAAATTTTGATAACTTTCAGACTAATATGCCGGTTGTATTAAAAAATCTAATCAGCTTTTCTCTGCGTAAAATACCGCAAATTGGATCAAAATCGGTTAATTTATTTGGGATTTATCAAAACGAAACTTTTGTTTTATTTAACAAAAATGTAGCTAAGAAAACATTTTATAGCTCGAAAATTGTGTCGAATGCCATTCGAAAGATCAACATCAATAATCTTTTCCAAAATATACAGCTTTTTAAAAATGCAACTACTGACATTTATAAAATATTTAATTTTTGAACTTTGAAAAAAATCATTGCTTAGATATAGTTTTTGTTCCTTTGCAGAGCATAGTCAACAAGCTGATGGTTCTCCTAATATAAAGTAAAACCATCGTCTATAGACAGCAAAGATGTTATTGGTGCGTTGCTGTTCGTATGGCGGAATGCCAACATGCAATGCCACATGTATAAATCTATCTGCTACCTTACCCTCCAGACGGGAACACGACTACGACAAGCATTGACGCTATTGGCAGGAATAGGTAAGGCGGTGAGACCAAATACCTGGGCTAGTCGTTGCGGAACTCTATCTAGTAGTTAATTATTTAAATTGTAGCTCTCTCTTAACTCTCTCTCTCTCTCTCTCTCCCTCTGTGCCATCATTTTATTTGCCTAAAGTTTCTAAGCTTTTGTGTGGGTGTTGGGGAGATCGCATTCGCAAACACGCCTTAACTTATTTACGTTGGCGTACGGAGTGCAAAAGCCATTACCGGTGTGACATTTACATTTAAATAATAAACACGCGCGAATGCTGTGCTCGAAAATTCTATATCTCGGTTTATAATTTAGAAATAGTGTAATGTCAGTTACCAGGTAGTACTGAAACGTGTTCAAGATATATTTTAGCATCGTGGTCTTGATTTTTTGTCTTGCTGATAAAAATTTGGGATTTTAACACATTTATCGAATTATGTATTATGGAACGAAAGTAATACTTTTGTTCTGTATCTCGTCATTCCATTTATCAATATGTATTTGTAGCGAATATAGTTGTGAAATTTGATCAACAGTGGTTCAGTAGCTTCGAATTATTGTTTACCGGCTACCTTACCCTCCAAACCGGGACACGACAGCGACAAGCACTGACGCTATTGCGGCAGGAATAGGTAAGGCGGTGGTACCTGACCCGGGCGAGACAATGCAGAACTCTACCACCTAGTAGCCACGATGGCAGTGACTTGCATAGCCAATCGGTCGCCTTTTACGACCTGCCTGGCAGAACGGCCAGTTGGTCTATTCTTCAAAGGAGTCCGGAACCAACACAGGGAATATATATATATATATATATATATATATATATATATATATATATATATATATATATATATATATATATATATATATATATATTCCCTGTGTTGTGTATGTGATGTTCCAGATTATCAGATGTATGACAAGACAAATGTTTTAAATCCGTATATTAAATACTTAACTACAAACTAAAGTTATAAATTATCGATAACAATTTTTAATCAACTTCCCAAGAGGGAGGTGACTCTTACTATCCTATGTCCTTTCTCGAGTCTCAAACTATATTTGTACTAAATTTCACCCAAATCGGTTTAGTGGTTTAGGCGTGAAGAAGAGACAGATAGACAGAGTTACTTTCGCATTTATAATATTACTTATTGCTACCGATTCGTTACTTGAAGTTTTGGGCTGTACAGCATGACTACTAGAAACTGTTGTTGATGAACTTGTACTTGAAATTGAGCTAAAAGCCTTTAGTCCTGGACAAATACTTATATGTTTACAAAGCCAAATCCGGGTTACGAATAATGGCGTCTCCAAATATGATTGGGATAATGGCTAAGAGGAAGATGTACGTTCTACTTACGTACTTACTACGTACTCCTTACGTACGTACATCTGATTTTTTCCAATTTTTAATTGGATAGTATTTTTATTACCTCAAAACTCGATTTTTATAAATCGATTTAAATTTTAATTCTTTTTGTTTGCAAGGGTAAAGTTCGCGTTGATCCCAAATAAATTTGGTGTAGGTCGGATTAGGTTCTAGAAAAACAGGTAATTAAAAGTTTTTGCAGTTTTTTTGCGTTTAAATTTTAATAAACACAAAGAAGAGAAGATGTGACAGGATACATCCTTCAGAAACACCTGTTATTATCTGCAATTATCTACAAGTTTATTAAAAAATTGCTATGTTGTCAAAAATATTGGTAAATATATGCGAGTGATTTTATAAAGCAAAACCAGTACTTCATGAGAGCACGCGTAATTGCTTACCAAATCCTGAGTGCTCACGTAATAAGCTGTCAAAGCCACCGTGCCAAATTCCATCAACTAATGAAATCAAAAATCATTTCGCAGATCCTATCGAATAATCAAATTTCAACTGTAACCTTGGCCCGGTGAATTATGTGGGCGTAGGGTGGCTTCTAATTTTAGATTTTGATCTTAGATTTTCACATAGTTCCGTTTTCTGCGGCTTTTGATATTTTACCTAACAAGAATTGCTTCCCAAACCTATATTTATTAATTAATATTATAAATGCGAAAGTTTGAATGTTGTATGTATGGATGGATATTTGTTACTTAATCAAAAACGGCTTAACCGTTTTGGATGACATTCGGTACACATGTAGATAATGGAATAGCACATATGATACTTTTTATGAAAAGTAAGCTGTTCCCGTGGGATTCATCAAAAGCTTTTATAATGCAGCGCGCAGTCATTTTTGTTTAAATACTGGCAGTTACTCGCGACTTCGTTCGCGTGACCAAAAATCATTACTCCCTTCTTTAAAGTCAGATAAAAATGCCTATGTCACTCGTGAATAACGTAGTTTTCTAAAAATGAAAGAATTTTTAAAATTGGTCGAGAAATTCATGAGTTAAATAAACAATCAAATCTTTCCTTTTACGATATTAGTTTTAAATATTACTCTTTTTACCAAAGGTCATATTATACAGACTTATTCTAGCTCACAGAGATCTGAATATTCTTACTATTGGTTTGAAATTTTTATACTATCTTCCGGTTTTTGTTTTTATTTTAAAGCGTTAAATGTTGTAAGAGAAATTCTTCCAAGATAAGTTCCGTATCAGCGGTCATTCGAGACGTCCAGTCTGCGGATGCAATGCAGAGAGTATTGGGTTTGAGGAGAGAATATTGCAATCTATTCCAACCTAATGTAATGCAGCTTGTCGGAAAACATGCGGTAGCTGAGACTTCTCGCAAGAATTTCGTTTTGAAGTGAATTGAATGAAAAAAAAAAAGAATTTCGTTTTGAAAATTTTGAATATATCCAGTTATAATTTTAAGATTATTTTTCACTTTTATATCCTTACGCCAGTTCCTTGTAGATCCTGTACATTAGGACAATGGTCATGTTATCCTCTCGGTAACATTTTACGTTTAAAGTCTGACTGTTTTACTAAATTCTTTCTTGTTCTATTTATATTTTCCCCTTTCTTGGGTTGATCGTCTCTTTACCGCCAGTCATGATTAGTCCTCTCCTACTGCTTAATGTCACATTATATAAAACTTCTTGAATCATTAATTTCGGTAGATTTTACATCCTATACATACTCCATTGCCACAGTACGTGGTCATCGTATTTAGAGGCCGTTAACTCTCACCAAAGCTCGATCTCTCAAACTGCTATTGAATGAGCCGTACCCCATGAGCATCTGTGGAACAACATCACACCCCACCCACTTGTTGCTAGACGCTCATCTATCCAAGGGAGGACCTTGAGACACCTAGCGTCTGTGTCAATCGATCGGCTAGGAATGTATAATACAAATAATTTTATATCCATGTGGTTATTTATCGGCACTTGGTATATTTAGAAGCATTAAAACGGCAACACTGGTGGTGATTTTATTGTAATTTTATTTATAAAAATCAAGAATCACGTATGGGTGTATTTTCATGCAAATATCGTAATAATATTTTCATGTGTTCATATTGCAACAACATATGATATTCTGTAATAACGTTCTCTAACGACTCGTTCGGGGTTGGTTCAAATACCTTAAGCGGGGAATTCACTAGACGGACATGCCCGCGGGCAAGCCTGCAGACATGCAAACAAATTCGGACGTCTGTCAGTTTTCTACTGTCGTGGTAGAAAACTGGCAAGAGGTCCGAATTTGTTTGCTATTCAGTGAATTGGCTTTTCTATCGCGAGTTAGAAAGTAAAGTAAAGTAGTCGCGAGGTAGAGAGTAAATGTTTATGAATAGGTATACATACGTATACGTATTGAAGTAGTCGAGATATTAGTTCTTATTATTTATTCGTCTTCTGTCGCCCGCGACATATCAAACGCTGTTAATCCTAGCGGGATTGATTTAAAAACAAATTTCGATACCTACTTTTATTTTTATTGTGGTGCTTGTGGGTAGTTTTAAAAAATGCTTTAATTATTATTATTAGCGATCGTCCTGTAGTCGAAATTCGACCATAGACTACACAATAATCTCTTAAATTTGACAATAGAATTTTGCCGTAAAGGAAATACATATGTGTATATTATATATTATGTCACATGAATGTTAGGTGTGTTATGTTTAATTATATTAGTTTAATGTATTCATAATGCGTATTATTTAAAAGTATTAGGTTTCTGCAATCGTCTGCAATGTAAACTTTAACTATGCCAAATTTCACATGCCACCGTCCGGGTGATTATTTTAAAAAGGGGTACAAAGATTTTCCTTCCCGTGTTTATATTTAGATTCCTGCTAGGTTTTAATCAAGAAGTTAATAAGTAAGTATTGTTGGCAGAGTATTTTGGGCGAGTTCAACCGTGAGCAGGACGCCTTCATCAAGGGGCAGGAGGGGCGCGGGGGCGCGGCCGCGGTGGCGCCCTGGGTGGGGGCGCCCAACGAGGCCGCGCTCAAGGAGGAGTGCCTGTCTCTCTCTACTGTGAGTTTTTGTTTTACCATGGCCCATTATCAGGGTGACTATTTGTTAATTATTTATTTATATTCATGCATTAGCAAAAGGTTCATAGGTTAAACTTAACGCCTAAGGGCATTCTATACTAGCCAACCTCATGTATTAATAAAATAATTAAAAGAAATGGTGTTCTAACTTTATCCGAATAAGTTAAACTGATTACAGATCAATAAAAACCTACAATATAAATAGTGTGTAAAAAACCTGTTTGGTCGTCAAAGGCATTGTTTATTACTATCATGCAATCATATGTGATATTATTTCGCGGAAATAATATGAGGGTAATTTTTCGCCGATACAAATAAATAATCCTAAATGGTATTAAATATTACTAGATGGCAACATAAAATACCAGACGAAAAATACTACGAGGCCGCGCCCGCTTACTCGACAAAATGTTGCACAGTTTGAAATATTCGCTAAATTTTAGCGAAAATGGTAGGTTAAATGCATCGAGCTTGTAACCTAATAAAGTAGCAACATGAGCCATCTAATTTCGAAACTGATCAGTGTTTTGCCACTGATAAATGGCAATTCACGCTCGCACTAAAGCAGTACCGCACCAACAAGTGACCTGTGTGAACGTCCCCGATACTCTCGAAAATATTCAAGGTTTGGTATATTATACCGCATAATGTCGTGTTGTTCTATTAGATGGTGTGGTAAAAGCAGCAAAACGTCGAATTATAAAACAGACGGAATTACGTTTCATCGGCATCAATAAACATTGATTTTATTTTAATTTACTTTCATATAATATGGCTCAAGTTAAACTGGACAGATAACACGAAACACGTGGACACTTGTTTATGCGCCTTGCTCTTGCCTAGCTGTAACCTATATACAACTATCTCATTTTATTCAATACGCGTTTACTATTGCTGCGTCATTATCACATTAAACTTGAGTCGGCCAATCACAGCATTACAACTGGTGTAGTGTTTTCGCGGAATTTATTTCTAACAAAACAAACAACATAGCCACTCTTCTGGTTACATACTCGATGGTTAAATGAGAGGATTCAAGAATACCATAACATAATATTCTTTACGTAGAATAATTTCATTATTATTTTTGATTATTTCATCGACATACTTGTATGCTCCTTTTGAGTCGGACAAGGATATTTTTATACGCTGTGTATAGAAAAGTCACAACTCACTGACTTATATATCAACGCCTTACCTTAACTCTTGGACCGAGAAGACTGATTTTTTTACAATAGAAACGAGGAATAAGTAGAATTTTTCGAAATTCATCTTCTAAGGTGATCAAATATGGAGTAAAATATTGTATGAAGTTTCTTACTTACGTCATGATAATTACTCGTGGACGAAGCTGCGCGGGTCAGCTAGTCAACATTGTCGTTTCATCTGAACAAGAACAAGCTTCCAACATCAGCGGTCCGAAGAAATGCAGAGGACCAGCGTTTAAGTAGTCTTTTTATATCATCATTAACACCGTGTTGGTCTCGCCGTAATGAAGAAGAGGCCATCTGCCATTCATCTTCCAGACAATTCGTAAATCAGCCAAAAATTGCTGGAAGTGCAGTGTTTACCCTCGTCCCTTTGAGTGTGTGGCAGTTGAAAGCAGGTAAGGAATTCACGAATCACGACATGTGCCTCCGCGGACTGAAAGAAAGAAGTACCTGTAAATATTAGCATAAAGCACACAGAGGTATTCCTCTGTAGATACATATAACTAAATACCCGCCCATTGTAAATACGTGGCTGCACAAATGACGCGAGGCGGCCGCAAACACTGGTATAATTTACGAGGCGACGCTCGTGTTTAGAGAGCGCTCGTATTATCATCGGTATTCCGTGCTCGAGTGAAATATAAACATTTCAGCAACAAATAACAATTTAAATAAGAATAGGCTATTTACGATTCAGCCAGGCAGTTCGTAAAATGCGGCGATTGACCAAATGTTTAATAAACCATCGTGATTATTAGGTGGTAGAGTTTCACAAAATCTCGTCAGAGTATGGTACCATCGCCTAACCTACCTAACCTAAGGTAGCCGATACATATTTGCATGTGACATTAGTTTTTTCGTTCATAACCGTTCAATTCTACTAAGTTCTGCAACGTCTTGGCCGGATTCATTACCACAGCTTTATCTATTCTTGCCGCAATAGTGTTAGTACTGGTCAACGTCGTGTTCTGGTTTTGAGGGTAAGGTAACCGTTAAACATATGCATTTGGCAATACCATCTCATCACACAAATAGTAACATTAACATCTTTGGTGTTTATACGCGATGGTTGTCTCTCTCTATCTGTGTAGCCACAGGTGCTACATACATGTATTTATGAAATAAAAAAGGCATTATATTTTTAACTTTTGGTAGAGTAAATAGCAAGGATTTATAACGTTATAATTTCGATATGTTTGCTTCGTCGTGATTGGTTATGGTATATGATATTATGACGTTGTCTTCAGCATGAAACGCGGCCAACCACTCACGAAACAGCAAACATATTGATATTGTAACGTTTTAATTCCTTGGTAAATAGTATAAAGTAGGTGAATTCCGCTCTTACATTTATATTAATTGACACTTCAATATCTTAGCATTCTGTATCAATCTCTGAAGTCTCACCGCTTTCGTAGTCACGATAGTAGCGACCATGAAATACTAGCAGCTTCATGGCGGTGACCATGAATTACTTGGAAAACTTGGAGCTAACAACATTCATATTTGTGACATGTAACTATCTAAGCATTATATCTCGCTCTCCGAGGTCTCACCTTCTCTTTCCTACTACAATAAATCTTAATATGCTCACTCTACTTAGAAGGAGAGATTGAAACCTCAAAAAGTGACAGAAAAGTTTTAAGTGTGATTTTAAATAGGTATTACAAGTGAAACAGGGTTTGGGTTCAAATCATGACTGAGTTAAGCGTGAATGCTATAATAACCATCTATAATTTGTAAAATGAAGGTAATTTTCAATCGGCGTGGCGTAGCGAATGAAATAGAGTTATCGATTAAATGTAACCCTTCCGTTTTTCTCAGTGTAAAGTCGCGTTCTGGTCAAGTAGTAATTTTAAAATGTCAACCCATCTAAAATGTCCACCCACGTCACAATTGCTGCTGTTCAACAGCCCGCTTATGCCTATTAATATATCCCTGCTATACAAATAACATCGCATGATTAACATAAGAGATGTTTATTTGATTATTCCATTTTTTATTGAACACAGTAATCACTAACATAAAACAATAAAAGAAAATAAGTACAGAGGGGCGAGCTTACCCTCAGTAACAGATTTCTCCAGCCATAACAAGGAAATTTTATAAGCCAAGATAATTATTATCGACTTGGTGTTCAATTACTTGATTAAATTAATGTCGAATACAATAAAAAAAAATTAAAAAAATACCTACCAATACGATTGTTTATTTTTTTTTTCTCCAAGTCGTTTGCATTCTTTTAGTCCTTTTAGTTATTTTTTGAATCTTTTTGAACGGTTTGGGATTTTCGAGTCAAATTAAATCCCGAATTTGTAAGGAGACTTTACCGTAACAGATTAATCGTAGTTATTGCAATAAGTAGCCATAAACAACTTTAGTCTATGGATTCCTTGAAACTTTTCGGTAGAATTTAAGTTCATTTAGAAGATTTCCTCTACTTAAAAAGGTTTTGAACACTGGAGTGTTTAAACCAAAGGTTTTAAAACCCAGGTTTTAGATAGAGGATAAAAGTTTAAGACTTTATCAATGATAAATTAACATCACTCTATGTTTCTCTTTCAGAACCGGAGAAATTTTGTCAGGGCGCCACCAGAGGGTGTGGAATTCGAGTTCGACTACGACAAGATGTATCCCGTGGCTCTGGCAATTATGGCTGAGGACAACAATTTAGAAAAAATGCGTTTCGATCTTGTACCAAAAGTGTAAGTATTTGTTGCAAAACTATATTTAGGAAAAGAAGTCTGGTATGAATTAGCTAAAATTTATCACTATTTATGGCTAAAATAAGCAACTGGTCACACAAATTTGGCATATTTATAAACAGTAGTACAAACTGGGACCCTTAAAAAGGGTGGAAGTCGAGTATAAGAACAAAAATGGATTTATTGGATATTAGCAAAACAATAATCGATCGGTCTGGCTATCTTTAACTTGTCCATTTTTTTTTAGACTAACTCGCTCCTATTGTTTTTTTTTTATTTTGTAAAAATGATGTGCAAGACATAAATAAAATGTTTCACTATTTGAAGGTGTATTGATTAGAAAACCATAAAAATTTAAGTCTGGCGTTAATAAAAAATTAAACATAAGAAAGCCAATAAGAAAGTTTTTAAATTAATTTTTTACGCCTTTTTAATGATGCTGTGCGTTTTATTTTCTATCTTCGGAAACTCGACCACATTTCTTATTATCGGTTAAAACCCAAATGGCTTCCAATCATGAACGTCGGCGAATCCGAATACTCTGTTTTCTTTTCTCTATTCCTATTGACCTTTTAACTTCTGACTATTTGAAAACCGAATTTCATTTTTTGTCCGATTCACGCCTACATTCGTCGGAATCTTTTCTTCTCTCTATACTCATGCATATTTCTGGGTTCTTGTCAAATTCTTTCGCTTGTGGAATGCTCTTCCAGCTAATATTAAAAGTACCAGCTTTGAAGAGTACATTTAAGAAAAATTTAAAGCTGCACATCCTAGCATCATATTATGACTAACGATTTGAATGTCATGCATTAAGTTGTTTTTTTTTGTCCCGTGAATATTTATTTATTTATTGTTGTTAACATAAAGCTGTTTATTGGTGGTTTCGTTGTAATGTTTGGCATATCCGCGCGTTGTTTCAGGGTGACAGAGGAGAACTTCTGGCGGAATTACTTCTATCGCGTGTCCCTCCTGTGCGAGGCCAACGAGTCCAACGCCCTGGGCGGCCGCCAGTCCAGCGCCGAGGACTCGCAAGGCACGTACCCCCCCACACACATACACACGTCTGGCACATACACAAACACGTTTGGCACATACCCAAACACGTCTGGCACATACACAAACACGTCTGACACATACCCAAACACGTCTGGCACATAAACAAACACGCCTGATACATACACAAACACGTCTGGCACAAACACGTAAGGAGAACCGTGTGCTGACAGACTGAGGTGTACTGCTCCTCCCATTTCATCATACACATATACTTTTTGTAATCATGTAATATTGAAATTTGTATTTTGTAATTCTAATATTGTAAATAATTAAGAAAAAAACAATCCCGCTGAGTTTCTTCCGCCGGATCTGCTCAGTGTTTGGCCGCGTTAAAAATGTCGACTCGTCAAAAGTCCCAGTAAAGTTTCATTTGAATAAAGCATTTTTTGAGTTAAGTTTGTGTTAATACTACAAAATTTTGATCTGCCCCCGATTAATTTAATCTTGGCACGTCAGTCAAATTCTCCTTGCTAAATCCCAGCATGTATTCATTTATTGCTTTGTAATCACTCTGTGTAATTATATAGATCGTCGTGGTACGGCATAATTCCATATACATGTTACTTTGTTAAGTGGAAATATTCATACAAACAAAAACGATCCCATAAATCTTTTAAACCAGCACTAAATTTTGAGAACAGTATAGTCTTTTTAGCAGCATATTTATTTTTAAGCAGCATGGAGAAAACATAGTTTTTTTTAAATCCAAATCTTCTTTCTCTAAGAACTTTATTCGCATATATTACACATTTACTCGAAAGCTTAATTAAGGAGAAGAGCTCACGAGTAGCATTTCAATTTCAATAGCTTGCAATGCCAATTTTCATTATTATTGTTACAAATATTTATAACGCTTAAGACTGATAAAACACTTAATAAAATTTACGGTCAATCAAATTATATTTTATCTCTTAAATTTTGAAGAATTATTTGTGTTTCATCATTTTGTTACGGACATTGTTCTTTGCTACCATGGTATTATTTTTGTTCATATAAGTACAGTATCTTGGAGGGTAGAAAAGAACTATCACCATTAAACCCTAATGATGTAAGTGCTGCGTTATGAAGTATGTGAAGCCACATCCACAAGCCCATCAGATGTATTTCCTCTAACTACAGCTCATATCTGTAACGTTATGGCGAAGCTGTGGTATAGTCCCGGATTAACTCGTGTCTTGTATCACTGACATGTTAGGCCATCAATAGCCTCTTACGAGTTGTCTGAAGAGGCTAGATCGATATTTTACTTAGGGTATATTTTATAGGACCCATAAACTATATTAAAAAGGATCCCTTTTATGCGGGCTTTGGTGAGATCTTTATAATATACATAGAGTAATTTTAAGGCCGCTTAATATTTAAAAGAATTTAAACTTTATACAAAAATTCATCTTAATGTGTTAAGCTTTAAAAATAACAAAGAAAAATTTCGACACGTAGGATTTGAACCTACGACGTTCCCTCAAGCCGGAACGTCTAACCAACTGAGCTAGTGTCGACTGGTTCAAAGTGGCGAAATTAGTCATTGCTATGTGATCGATTCCGCGGACACTAGTTTGCTGAATTGCTTGTTAGAGATATCTTTTCGGCTTACCTTTTATTCTTCTACGAAATTTTTGTTCGTAAACTCGTCAAAGTTATCATAAAATAAGCAAAAAATAAATTGAAACAAAAATATTGTTTAAATCATCATTTAATGTTGTTTAGAAGTGTTAATGGCTACTATATTTTGTTTTGTTAGTTCCACTTCCATGATTGAGCTAATCTTAAATAGCTTTAGAAAATTAACAACAATCGACACAGTCTGGGTTTGAATTTCGGTGTCTAAGTGGGTTCCCCATGTAAAACTTAAAAATTGTGTTTTCTTGAGTAGTTTTTGATGACAATAAATGTTTATGGCATGATTATAAAAGAAATTGGCAGGTTTTCTGTTATAAAACCCATTGCCATAAGTGCCAATACAAGCAGACAGGCATGCACTATAGGGGTACTCCTTTTACAGACAGAGACAGGGAACATTAGACAAAAATATAGAAATGTTCAATTCTAATCTCATATTGAAGCCCTAATTCATACCCAGTCTAAGATTTTTTTTTATAAAATGTAAATAGCTCATTTTCATTATTATTTAGTTACATTTTATTTTTTACATTTTATTTTATCATTATTTTTATTTTATCGTCAACACAGATATTAAATCTGCGAGCGAGAGTCTTATCGTTAAAGAGAAAGCATCTCAGGATTCAATTGATGACGCAAAACAAAGGATAAAATCATTAAAAGTTGACAGAGAAAATGATGATGGTAAGAAATTATATCGACTTTTAAATGTCGAATTGCTACTGGTTACACACTAACCATTGTAATATTTATAAGTAACATGACAAATGAATAATTCTAACAAAAAATACGGAAATCATTATATTAAATTGATAAATTGTTTGGGAGATAACCCAAGACTCATTGAACTAAGTGTTGAATGAACCGATTTAAACAAGGCGAGAGTTAAGAATTAACATATTTATTTTCAACTGATTATAGAATAACGTTTTTACAGTTTTGTTTTCTATAAAAAATGATCTCTAATGTCGATGGGAGTATACAAAAGCTATGGGAAACATTTGGACTAAATGTCAAGAATATTCTCTAGGTATATAGCATCCACATAACGCTGAAGTTGGATTTTAGTGTTCTTGTTTGCATAAATTTCAGTTTTGTTATACTTCACCATAAAGATGCTGCATTGCTGTAAATTATATAGCAATAATTTATCTTATCGGGACATTCGTGTTTGTAAGAAATGTTCATGGAGTACTACATACAGCAATCGGTAAAATTGGTAATATTTTCACATCGCGATCTTCTTATGGAAAAGGATAATCATCGTCAAAGATGCTAATAATGCGTTGCTATCTGCGTGGTGGGATGTTAATGTCATACTCGTAAATATACCGGCTACCTTACCTCCCAAACTGAAGCACGATAGTCACATGGGCTGACGCTATTGCGGCAGGAATAAGTAAGCGATGGTACCAAACCCCACTGGTGGTGCCAAAGTTGCAGGACCCTATCACCTAGTTTCTGATGATAAAGTGTCACATGAAGTTAGAGTTGAATAGGATCTAACGTTATTTTCCACTAAATTTTCTACTTATTAATGAACAGCTGTTCATTAATAAGTAGAAAATTTAGTTTACCCTACCTACTTGTACTTTCCTATATTATATTACATGCTATATTAGTATTACGTGACTTGCGTTTACGTATTAACGTGAATTTATACTAACGCACTTTGTGGTTTTTTACTAACATTCACCTGGGATACTAATTTTTAATGAATGTTACTTATTAAAACAAAATATTTACTTAATCAGTTACTTTAAGTAAAATACGCTTAAATAAAGACGTTATTTAAAAACAAATGTAAATATATGTGTCTCTTTAGCGCCCTATAAGGCTGGCTTAATGAAGATAAATATTAATTTATTTATTGAGTTATTTTAATAATATTTTGTCTTCTTATTCCTTTTTCATTTTATTTAATGTTTGATTTTAGTTTGTCGTTATTGATTTAACATCAACAACACATCGTAGTTTTAACATTACAAATTCAAATTGCAACCAACTTTGAGGAATACTGTCATGACGTAGTATATCTATTAATATTAACACGTATTTATAATTTGTCTTCCCGTGTGTTATTCGCTCGTAGGATAATAACCTACAACTTTCAAGATATAGTTCTACGTTACATAATATTATTGTTTAATTTTTATCCAAATTACGAAATAAACCTAAATTATTTCGGATATTCGGAATGCTGAAGTAGTAAAGCAAACATTTTAATAATATTTTTCCTTTTGGGATGCAGCTTAAGCAAGATACGGACACCAAGTAACCTCCGCAATCACTATATTGATGTCGCACCTCGGTCGCTTCACACTTCTATCTACGTAACATTCTTCTGAGCGACGATACTGACAAATAATGTTGTAGTGTTTCTTTCAGTTCAACAATACATTCGCAGTAGTTATATCCTTTTATATCAAAACACCATTATCTATTATGTATTACTGATAATGGTGTATTTAACTGTCCGTTAATATAGCCAAATATATGTTTTAGCGTCAAGTTTCTTTTTGGAATGAACGTTATAATGCCATAACAAATTAACAATAGACTTGCATAAAGAATTTTACCAAATTCAGGTGAAAAAACTAAGATGCGGTTCTTTAGTAAATCAGTCAATTTCATATTATAAATGGAATGTTTAGTATAATATTATAATATATGCACCGTATAACACCAATATACTCTAAAATAAAATGCATTAGCATAAAATATCGATATTGAGGCTATCTCGATGATATAAGTAAATAAATGTTCTGGCATTATAAACTACTTTGTTGATCTTCATATATTTTATATGATTTAAACGATGTATAGAAAAGGATTGAGCCAGTTCCCGATTCTATAATCTGTTTATATATCGAAAGTTTATCTATAATATATCATATCTTCGTACTTGTTGAATCGTGTGTCTTTTATGAATTATTGAATATTATACGACAATATATAATAGCTTTTTATCTCAATATAAAACGATGAATGTATATAAATTTAAATTGATTTCCCCGGCAGCTGATTAGCTTCCTGATATAGATATTTTCATATAATTGTTAAGGATTACAACGGCACTTGTAATTGTACTAACGTAAATCTGTGTTATAAAATAGATATATATAAATTTTATTATTTATGTAGCATCAATTATTTTTGTCAGAGCAAGTTACTCTTAGTACATAATATTCTCAATGAAAAGTATTTCTATGTAAACTGAATGTTAAATATTGTTTAAGTAAATAAGCTCATATAATATAGCGTCACGTTATTCTTTTCCGTAGTTTGTAACTTCTCTTACAAGTCTTAACATTGCTACTAAAGGAGCCACTTCAGCTCTCTTAGTATTATTGAGTATTTCCGTCTTTATATTTTTATGTATTTCTCAAAGTTGGTCATATAACTTGCTCTCTTGACACAGGTGTACGAGTGTAGCAATGTTAAAACTACGTACTGTGTTGTCAGAATTTAATATCAATTCTTAACGTATAACGTCTCTAATAACGATTTACATACACATTTTCATAGAATAATTTCTATAACTCGAATTATTGCTCATGTACTCGGAACATTATTAAACTTTAGTTAAAAATATTGACGTAGTCTTAACTGATGATATATTTTTACGATAGACATTATGTCTGTCGCATTAAATGCCTCGTGATTACTGTCAAGCGATGGTCTTGTTATTGTAATTTTTCTATGATAAGCACAGATGTTACATATAGCCGCTGCATATCACTTATGGGTGACAGTCAATTACTTCCAAGTCCGTTACTGCCGTGTCTCGTTGTAACTCGTCTGGCAACACATCACTCCTGTCCTCCTTATTTTGTAACTATTTACAAATGTTAGGACTCCAATATTAATATTCAATAATCAAATGTTCATAATGTTGTGTAGATTTAGTAATATGATAAGAACGTATAAATGAATGCTAACGTGATAAAGTACAGGCCTAGAAAATTGTCCGGTTAAGTCGCTTTCTCATTCCGAGTAGCAAATTTTGTAGCAATAATATAATTGACGTGTAGGTTTGGATAATGGCAAATACATTAGTGTCTCTTGACTGATACCCGATTTTGAAATTCTACTCAAACGTATTAGCATCAAATGTGTTTTGGTTTTGTGGTTTCAAATATGGCTGTCGTTGTTTTAACCTACCTGGATTAATTTAAGCTTGATAATTAATTTCCTTGACTGATTTTTTAATGGTCCTAATCGTTATAGATTTGACATTCAATTCGTAGTGTAATTATAGTGAGTATTAAAATAGCATTATCATTTGAAAAAATATTGTCTCGCGCGCCTTCTATTTTGATCCTACAATAACGTTAAAAATAATACCAGTGAAGTAAATATACACTGACCATCGAAAAAGTACCACACTTTTAAAATTGCAATTTCTTCTAAACTATAGAAGTTAGAGTTTTGAAATGAAAAACGTTGTATTTATTTTTTATTTATTTATTTATTTAAATTTATGCACAATTACAGTATAATGGATGACTTAATGCCCATTGGCATTCTCAACCAGCCAAATATTATTGTATAGTAAATTTCGTAACAAACTTAAACAATTTAAACATTTATGTGTATGTTTATTATATTTTATTCTCAAGGAAAACTTACAGTTGCATTTAGAAATAAAACTGACATCTAGGTACATAACAGCTAATTACAAGTTTTCACCATTAGAAAATAATGAAGAACAAAATTGCTCCTGAGAAAAAAAAACAAAAACAGCAAAGATAAAGTAAACAATGATAGAAAACAGTAAACCGTAATGAATTTGTACAATAAGTGTTACGTTTCTGAACAGCGGAATGTTTTTAGCCAGTTTGTGTTTTTCAAAGTATTTTCTGGCCAATGCCCTACGAGTAGAGGTAGCAATCATACAAAAGTCAGTTTTTTCATTGTTGTTGTTCAATGTGTTAAAACATAAGAATGATCTTGAAAGGAAAGCTTTTTGTCTAAATCTGGCACGTGCTAATGTTGTGGATAAAATTGTATACGATCTAGGGTGGGTACTGGGACGGACTTGAAATTAAATTTGGACAAGTACTCGACAGTCGACTGAACTATTAGCAACATAAGTAGGTAGGTACTACGGTAGTGTCACCGATAATTCTCCAAGTAGCTAGTGGAGATAGATGGTAGGTACTTGGGTATCTTACTGAACGTGCAGAGTATTTATCCTCAAGTAAGAGATCCTTGTTAAGAATATCTTTCCCCAAAAAATATATTAAATTTGCCTCTAAAATATTTTTAGAGTTCTGTACCTCCTGAAGGAAAAACGGAATCCTTATCACGGATCATCACTTTGTCCGTCTGTCCGTATTTCAAGACCCTTTTTGTCAGGAACGCATAGAGGTATCAAATTGAAATTTATTTCAAATACTTGAGTCCATGTTCTTTCTCAGCTGTGAAATAAACAAAGCTTTAAAATAATCAAAAGCACGATTAAAAAATATGACCGTTTATGTCGTATATTCAAAAGGGAATACAAACCGTCGGGTACGTCCGTTCACCTAGAATTATGAAATTTGGCAAGAAGGAATGTCTTACAGCATATGTAAAGGAAGAAATCCGAAAACTGAAAATTTTTGTTTACATCACAAAAAAACGCTATCAAAAATACGACCGTTTATATCGCATATTTTGTGATTTCACAAAGAAATAAAAACCTATAATGCCCTAGAGCCATACTGACCTAGAAATATGAAATGTATGTGTAGCTAAGGTTTTACACTTTCAATCGTCGGCACTTGGTGAAATTCCATTAAAAAAAAAAAAGTAGCTAAGGTTACCTATAAGTTTGTACGCAACTCTCAGTATTGGAGTCCAACTCGCTCTTAACCGGTTTTTTTTATTTTTAAACACTTCAATTCTATAGAAGAAATTGCAATTTTATACGTGTCAGAAGCCCGCACTGCTGGCTTCAGCGAATAATAATATTTTCAAGTAAAATAATAATTACTATAATTATACTAATAATAATTGGCATTTTGCTCTTTAAAAAGTCCCAATAATTTGCAGTCAGTTAACGTCGATGGTCGCGCGTGCTCTAGCGATGGGATAAATGTAACTCTTTTGTCAATACTTGAAATATGTTTAGTGAAATTATATTATAGTTAT
The DNA here is from genome assembly GCA_036924255.1 of Apodemia mormo. Taxonomy (NCBI): domain Eukaryota; kingdom Metazoa; phylum Arthropoda; class Insecta; order Lepidoptera; family Riodinidae; genus Apodemia; species Apodemia mormo. Next base: position 1,823,645 of record JAUPFN010000021.1, on the reverse strand, counting down.
TAATGGCATTTATAGTTAGTTATTATGAATTGAAATAATTATATTATTCTAAAATAACATCGGTCTTGTTATTTTTCTCTTTTTAATTTTAAGATTTTGTTTATTTTTGAGCGTATATCAAATAAAAGTGATAGGTATCCTCAGAATGTACAAAAAATAATTTATGACCCAAATATATTTTTAAATTAACTGATATTATGTAATATTACTGTAGGCGAGTCTGTTTCTTTTTTAATGCTTTATAACACATTAAGCTGATATACAGAAAGCCCCAGCGTAGCGTTGACGTCAGCCAATCGCTTGGCGACATATCGAAGTAAACAAACGTGTCGGCTTTTAGTCACGAGGCGCGAGTCATTAGACGCCTGCCTGTGCGGACGTAGCATCAATGTCTGTTCAGTGTTTAGTGGAAAATCTACATTTATTTGTAAGGGTAAACCTGTTGTTGAGGGGTAAGAAGACAAAATAAAATAAAAATAACAATATCAATTCTATGGACTAGGGATGGGAGTTATAGCTACTTTTATTTCACTATCACGCTGTGAAATTATTTGCTTGTCACTGTTATATCACGCGTGATAAATCACGACCGTTATATTTTATAAGAGACAATTATTGTCACAGTGAGTGTATTTTACTCCGCCTATCACTTGTCGCATTGATAATGACCTAATATAGTTATTCATACGATTACAATTTATAAGCGATTAGTAAAATGAAATAACATAAGACCGAAACAAGTCACTCTGCTAACTGATGGCACTGTGTCGCTCAAATGTTGTTGCTTAGTCTCTTTTGCACGATGGAATTCTGCAAATCATAAGGCTGGTTTTAGTGCGAGGCTGACCGCACGCTGAGGGTTGGCGCTGTTGGTCAACATGTATGTAGTCTCAGGTAGCGTGTGTGAGTCGCGCTGACCGCTCAGTGCTGACCGCTCAGTGCTGACCGCTCAGCGCTGACCGCTCAGCGCTGACGGCCGCAGGCGACACACGTCAGCGCCGAGCCTCAGCGTGCGGTCAGCCTCACACTAAAATCACCCTAAGCTTGGCCCGCGTGATTTTAAATCACGCTCGCGTTATATATAACGGACGGTTTGGATGCGATGCATATAACTGGTATGACACGTGAATTGTGTATAACGAGTGATATAACCAGTGATGCGTGAAATGTGTCACGCCCACATGCCATGAATACAACCGCAATGCGTTGCGATAACTTTTGTTTTTGGGTGTGTATCGTTACGTTGTGTAAAATTATAAAATTAATGGAAAAAATATTTTGATAAATTCTGATAACTTTTCAGAACAATGGGAGAAGGAACTAGAAGCTGAACTTAACGAATATGAAGTGGTGGCTGGTAAGGCGGGGGATGACAAATGGGAAAAGGAGTGCGAAGAGTTGCTTGGAGATGATTTAGACCTCAAGTAAGAGATCTGTGATGTCATATCAGAGGTGAAGGCTTCACTTGGAATCTTTTGATAGGTACTTAAAAAGATTTCAGCTGAGTACGTTTTCTGATGAAGAATTCGAAGATCGGATATTACATAAGAAATTTCTGTTCTTGTTATGCGTAGTCGTTTTTCTTGCACGAAAACACCACTAGAAGAGAAATAATGTCTATTACTAATAATTTGAGTACTACAAAAGTTGTTCTGTCACAATATAAAAGTTTTTTGATATATAATAATACATGATATATAAGAAAGGTGTATAATTTTAAGTAAGTATAATTCAATATTATTTTATAAATTTTATAAATCCCTTTTTTAAATATATCATGTATATTAATATATTTAAGTAAATATACTAAAAATAAAGATTTCTTTGTATTTATCTAGGATGAGTTGAATTTTATTCTAGTATCGAGGAAAGAAACATCAATATTTGGAAACATACAATATTTAATGTGTCTTTAAGTCTAACGAACAGTATTTATTAACCGACTTCTCAAAAGGAAGAGGTTATTAGGTTGTATGTTTTTTTTCTATGTTTGTTACGTCAGAAATTCGTTATTTATGAAGCGATTTTAAAATTATGTTTTACTTGGGACGTGGTTCCATTTTCATTTCCATGAAAGTTTATGATATAAAAAATTCTCAAGTGCAATATGGTCGAGATGTATTTTAAGGCATTTTATTACTTTCTTTAGATTAATTAAAATGGTGATAAAATTTTATGAATAAGATTTCCAAATATTCAAGTTTGTGCCAAAGAAGACGAACTGGGATTTAGAAAAACAATTTTGCAATATAACTTTTCAGTTTGAATTTGTACTGAATGTTATTTTTCGTGCAAGATTTACGTGATTCCAGAGCAAATATTCGGTCACTGGAAAAGCAAAACGACCTCATTATATGAAAATACTATCTTTTGCCTACAGCTTCGCTTACGTAAAGTGAGAAACAAAAAATAACCTGTCACTCCCCATCCCTTCAACTTCCGCCTAAAAAATCACGTCGATTCGTCGCTCCGTTTCGCCTTAAAAGACGGACAAACAAACCCCCACATATTCCATTTATAATATTAGTATGGATGTGTCTCACACTACAGCTTGCTCAATCTCATAAGGCTCACAAAGTAACTTGAAGAGGTCTAGTATCACTGAATATCTCTCCAATGATATATTAAAAAAATTCAAATCGTTGCTTCCCTTGCGATCGCAATTTTAAAACCAATAACTATTATTACGTAAGGTTGAGTAAACCAATTTTTGTGACAAATTCCTAATAATCCCGTTTTGGTTCGGGACCCCCTTGAAGAATAGAGCATTTGTCATTCTGCCAGGCAGTTTGTAAAAGGAAAACGATTGTCTATACGTGTCATTACCACCGTGACTATTACGTGGTAGAGTTCCGCAACGTCTCACGCGGGTATTTGGTACCACCACCTTATCTATTCCTGCCGCAATAGCGTCAACGCTTGTCATTGTCGCGTTCCGGTTTGGAGGGTAAGGTAGCTGGTAGACTATGCATATTGCATTGCCATCCCGCCACACGGATAGCAACGACGCACCATAGACGATGGTTTTCTTCCATCAGGAGAGCCATCTGTTTGCTATCTAATGATATAATAATCACTATTAATATATTCTACTCTTTGTCGTCGGCACTTGGTGACCATTTTCATTCAATACTTTATATTAAAACACTCTTGTACGGTTTCACAATAAATTATTACATACACTATCCAACCGGTTTCGCTTTTAAATAAACATCTTCAGGGCAAATACAACTTATAACAAAAAAACCACTATACCTTAAGGTATTAACTTCGTAAAGCTATAAGAGATATAATCAAGTAACACTTACTCTCCAAAGCATTCAATCGAGATGACCACTAATGAACTCAAACTCCAAGCTCCAAATTAAAAAATATGTGATTAACGGTGGTTATCCCACGACTACCGTTGTTAGATACTCGGGTTCGTCAGAATCCATTGCCGCGTTTAGCGTTATTTATCGATGTGAATGCGCTTGCGCATGTAGCTTTATTGACTTACAGGATTGAGCTACAGTTAGAAGTCGTTGGCGTCCATTTTGTCTTTCCAGTGACAATAACTATACCTCGTTGCTTGGATTCAATGTCAATTGTTATAACGTGTAAATATATATAAGTTTTGTGTATCTAATGACACAATTTCTTACTTTCCCGCTGGATTTCATTCCTAAACTTGTCTCACTGCCAAAGCACATTCTTTGTCACTCTCATTTTGATTTTTAAGATAACTTTTTAATAATTTTATGTTCTCTAGATGACTAATTAGTATTTATTATATCTTAAATTTATATCCATTACTTAGGTTTTTTTATCGATATCTCAAACTATTGCTAAAATACTTCAAAATAGTATGAAAAACTCGGACAAAAATGTAAAATAATCCGTAATTAACGTATCAGGTGTATTATTTGTTATGTGATTGTTATTATTTTCATAGTTTATATTTCGTAATAAAAGTTAATTTTATGTTTTAATTTTAGATTTTGTACAATATTGTAATATATTGCTTAGTTGTAAACGTCGGCGTCTTTTGTAACTTGTAACCCTAAATAGTGTTTAATATTTGCTGTTGTTATGGCGATCTTGATATTGTAATAATGTAGACATGTTCTGACATTCTTTAAAGCGTCGTGTGTTGGAAAAATATTTTATCCTTGAAATGATTTCACATGTCACATAAGCTTTTAAATATATTCTATACTTTCCATCGTCGGCACTTGGTGAAATTTCATTGTTATTAGGCACATGCTATTGCACTTGTACATACATTTCACTTCTAAACATATTTTTTATATATTACTCAACCAGTTTCAATTTTTAAAGCATCTTCAGGGTGTAATATACTTAACAAATGAAGATGCAAGGTGAAATTTATGCTTAAGTGCAATAGTAATCATAAGCTTTTATAGTCCTAAATCTCTTCCTATGATTTATAGTTTTGTAGTGCGCCAAAAAAAGACACTAAAACTTTTATTACGCGTATAATTGTTGTGAACAATTGTTCTAATCTATTTAAAACTCTTTTTTCAAAATTTTTATTGTGAACAATTTTTCTAATGTATAAAAAACATTTTTTCTATAAGTTTTGGGATTATATTTTTATGTGGAACATGTCTACAGAAAATGTTTTACCGCGAGCTACATAAATGACGCATGAATTATCACGCGTGCGTTTTAAGTAATCTACTGTCTTATAGTTACTTAATAAGACGCAGTTCTTAACTTAAAATGCATTTTTATGTAATCTTTAATTTAGTATATGAAATTGTTTAACGCGTTTTTATCAATTTTATGACATATGGCCAATTGCATTAACATTGTATTGTCTTAGGACAATCCTAAATGATAGCATACTATTTAGAAGTGTCCTAAACTAAGAAAATATTAGTGTAATTACCCATAAGTGTTTTTAATAAAGGCCTCGCCGCATATGGTGGTGATGATTCGTGATGACTGTATAATATATTTCCGCGGGGTGGTTACCTTCAGCAGCTGACAGTGATTGATGTTCGCGAATTTGACATTCCTGTATTGTACGCTATTAAACATTTCTTGATTACAATAAACTGATTTTATTTCTAACTTTTCTCCTTGTTAATCTGTTATGAAAAACAATTGCCTAACTGCCAGGCATCTTGTAAAAGACGATGAAAAGTTAATACATGTCACCAACGTCGTGTCTGCTAACTAGGTAGAGTTCCGCAACTATTCCTGTCGCAATAGCGTCAGTGCTTTTCACTGTCGTTTTCCACTTTGCAGGGTAGCCGGTAAACTTGTGCATGGCATTCCACCACGATGTCTGTAGCCCGAGTTCATCTCTTTCCATCATGATTGTATGTATACGTGTCGTTTGTTGTATATAATATGTCATGTGTCTAATTACGTTAACGACAGCCGGAGGACCTGAAAAAAACCAATTACTTCTAATTTATTTTATTAAATTACTAAATATTACAATTAAAACTTAACAAAGTATAGTGGTGGATGTGAGTACCAACTGTGTAATGATAATTAATAGTTAATACAAGTACAATTATAAAGAGAATAATTAATGTGCTGATGTCTAGTTGGAGATAACCAAATTGACGGCACACATTGAGTTAACACTTGCGGCGTCCTCAGCATCCCCGTGTAGGCTACGCATGGATTAAACGGATACGCCTTTCAAGACAATTTCTTAGTTTGTCAGTGTAGCTTGCAATTACATACAGAAATACAGAGTTATACTGCTTACCGATGAAATAAAATCACTCCGAGGGTAATTTTTATATCTTGTCATCTCATTCGGTTCGATAAAACAGTACAACATGGTTTATTTATATTTTTTCAGAATATAACCTACAAATGTGTGATATTTTTGTGCACGTTTCCTTCCCGTTGGCGTGTCTATTAGTATTCATGTGGCCTGTGAGGCTACGCTTGTAAGACACAGCAGCGGCAGCGATCTCCATGTAGAGTGCGCATGTAAATTTGCAAAATAAGCATATGGATCTCCTGATGAAAAGATATCATCACTTATGGATGATGTAAAAGATGTGTTGCTGTCCACTATCTTAGATAAAAAATCTTTCGCCTTTTACGAACTGTCCTGTCAGAATGATAGACGGTCTATATTTCTAAACCTATTGATTCCAAATTCCCGCTACCCCAGGCATGAGGGCGTTTAAAATTCGTATAATATACTGTCTGATCAGGGAATGAAAGCCGGGGCATCGTGGTCTTAACTGATGAGGCCAACCAACCAACGACCTAGCATCATTCTAGTCTTACATCACAATCTGTCTTATTCTATGATAATTTACCATTGATATAAAAAACCCAAGATGCACAGTCCCGAACAAGACTGACACTCAAAAGTGTTCCTAATTTCATAGTTATAGATATGGCAAAAACCTCTCTTTGCATATCCAACCTTAAGCGCAAGATTTATAGTTGTTTTTACAAAGCAATGTACTTACAAAAAGAAATAAAATTGACAGTGCCACGACTGATGCAATTCTATTTGAAATGAGCGCACAATTTTAAATTGTGCTAAGCACACAATTTAAAATTGTGCGCTCATTTCAAATAGAATTTTGGAAGACGTTTTTCAGATACTGATTGTGTACATGGGCGTACCCAGGTTCTGGGCCAAGGGGGGGGCAACCGTAACATTTTAAGACCCAGGTTCTGGGCCGGGGGGGGGGGGGGGGGGGGGGCAACCGTAACATTTTAAGACTATATTTTTATGTTATATTTTTATCTACAACAGTAGATAGTAGAGAGGTAAACAAATTCCAGGGGGGCAGCTGCCCCTCCCTGCCCTCCCGCCTCGGTACGCTCATTATTGTGGATCTTGACTTTTTTATATCAATGACCATTAGATTGGTCTAGATCTTGTAAGTATTCAAGCGGCTGTAAATGTTAACGTTCAGAAAAGATAATAAAAATATTTGCTATTATTTAAAATATATTTTATTTCATCATATCAAAAATATAAATATCCCACCTGCCTAAAATCACAGTCACGCAAATTACATCTTAAAGTTAATACTTAATTACATGACACCAAAGTAAAATAGGTAGATTATGTATCTGAAATATTCCTATAAGATTTTCTATTTACTCACTTATGTATCCACTATAGTGTATTTAATACAATATTATTTCATCGGTTCTCTTGCGGGGTGAGCAGAGAAATCATTTTACCAACCCACATTTTACATCCTGATAGCGATTACCGCTTATATAACGATAACCACGAGCGACAGTTTTACGTGCTCATCCGTGGTACGGAGATGTTATCACACCACTTCTAGATGCCTAGAACCCCTTAGAAAAAAACCTTAATATTTTTGTTGGATCGAACCTGGGACTACGTCATCTTAGCCCAAGGGCAGACTAGAAGCTAGTACAGTTTATGAATACTCGTAGTGTAATGTTTAATGATTAGCAAAAAACATAAAAAACGTGAACTAATAAAATGTTTGTATGGCAGCCGACCCATATTAATCTCAAAATGGCGGATGTTTCAATTGTATTTACGTGATTCATTAATTAGCGATGCTGATTGTATTTGCGAAAACACACGGCTTTATAATTAAATTTAATTATTTTACCGCAATTGCTTATTGCGTACATATGACCTGATTTTACCAGAACAAACGGCTACGACTGACTTAAATGTCTGTACCTTTGAAAATCATCTTTAATAATCTAACAATAAATTTAACTTGTAGGTAATTATATTACAAAACAAATACGTACAGAAGGCAATCTACATACAAAGGGCGCTCGAGCAATGCACACATATACCTCTCACGCACGAGATATCTCGGGAAGGTACAACCAATAGGCCTCGAATACACTTAGATCAGTGCGAGTGAGTGAGAGATAAGTCAGCGTATATTAACTAAGCACCTGCATTAAAACACTCGCACCCGTACTAATCAAATGTAAACGGAGTCATAGTGCAAGTACGACTGCCATTCGCTTGGACACAAGACAGCCGTTGTGCAGTGCCAGTGATTAGTAATCAGCGTCTATTCACTTTTACTACGCTGAATACTAATTACTCGCATTGATCAAAAACTGTATTCACGTATTTTTTGCTTAATAAATACTAAGCACCTGCATTAAACACTCGCACCCGTAATAGTCAAATGTAAACGGAGTCATAGTGCAAGTTCGAGTGCCATTCGCTTGGACACGCGTCAGTGAATTTTTTTTGTGCAAAAATTTTGTAATAGGTATAACAATAACATTAAAATATTTTAGTTATATTGGTTTACATCTCCAGAGGCGTAGCTAAGTGGGCAAGGCCCCGGTGCATAGAGCTAGAATCGGGCCTGGCGAGTTGTCTGACCCGCTCTTTTTAAAGCTTAGGTTAATGGGCAAAGTGCCCCCCGAGGTTCGGGGCCCTAGTGCACTGCACCACCGGGCCCTACGATAGCTACGCCACTGTCTTTAGGCGGCGGTCTGTAGGCGGCGGTAACATCTTTGGTGTCTTTAGGCGATGGTTGACTCTTTCCATCAGGAGACCCATCTGCTTGTTTGCTATCTTATGACATAAAAAAACTGTACATCTCCGTTCTTCTTATTTAGTTCCACCTAGATACGAGTGACACTACTAGTTGATAACCCTAGGGCGATCGCCGAGCGTAGGTATTAAAAGTGAAGTACATACATGATATTGACTTCTGCACCTATTTATTTTGTCCTTTTATCATATCGGTATCTTCTACAATTCATTTTTTACGTTTACTGGTTTGCTTTTTATAACTGTGTATGTATGGGTTTTGTGATCCAAAAAATTAAAAAAAATAATGGTGGGGTCCTATACAAGCAATTACCTACCTTGAACAAATCGATGGATGGTTGTCCTACATTAATATCTTTAAATACGAAAATATTGACGACAAATTGTATCAAACAAAAGGGTTTATAAATTATTGTAAAAGAAGTTTTATAATGTTTTGAGGTAAAGTTAACTGATTAAAATGTAAAATATAATTACCTACTTACATTTAATTCTTCTGTGCTGATTAAAAATAATTACTGTGTAATTTTTAAAATAAAAGAATATATTAAAATAAAATCATTACTAAATATTTTGTAAAAATGTAATTTTAATTTAAATTTCTGTAATTAGCCTTAATTTTTTCATACTATTATTCAGTAGGTGGGTACCTCGTGTAATAAAAGATCTGCATAAAAATCTACATCGTAGATAATTTTGTAACGCAGTGAAACTGCAGCTACTGATTTCTCATTCCCTATATCTCCGGAACCCTCTGAAACCCGGAAATCAGATCTTCACCAAATGGGACCACACGGGGAGTATGCTCTCTCAAATAAAAAAAAAATTCAAAATCGGTTCATAAATGACCGAGCTCTGAGGTAAAAAACATAAATAAAAAATTGGTAAAGTGTGTGTCGGGCCACGCACAATGTAGGGCTCCGGAGTTGCCCATCACAATAATGCGGACTAAGAAGAGGGCTTTTGTAGTTTCATACTATGAACATTTAAGCTATTCAACGTCAATGACATATATCGCACCACAGGCTCACCGCCTATAAAAACTTCTCGGAGTACATTTTATAAGTTGGTCGATTATTACTCAAAAATTTGTAAAGCGTTCTAAGCTGTGATAGTTTTCCTTTTTAATTCATTATATTTACTACTACCATGTTTTTTTTTCAAATTGGCGGGGGGGGGGGGGGGGGGGGCGACGACGACACTTGACTAACAAAAATTAGCACTTAAAAGCTTAATATTTTACGAACGAGTCCCTTAATCGGAAACTTGTTTCCACAACCTACAATATTTTTAAAAATGTCCAACGATAACCCACATAATGGGGTGCATGGGAAAAAATAACATCCCCATTTCACATGTAGGGGAGCTACCCTAAAAAATATATTTTTCAAGATTTTATGTTATCACTTTGTTGGTGACTATATAATATATACCGACTGACCGATCATACATGATGAGAAAAAATAACATTAAAAATAAATAATAAAATACTTCTTAGTAAACTTAGTAAACAGTACACCGAGAATCCTATATTCACTTGCGCCATGCTTGGACACCGCGCGGACGCACGTGTTACGCAGGTAGTGAGGTTGAGGGCGGGGGGTGGCGGCGGCGTGTTCTTGTTGTCGACTAGCGCGCCGTGCTTAGGAGAGTATAAGCACGCCGCGAGATCAGAGTAATGAATGTGGAGTAAGAGAGATAAGTCTGCAAGAATCGTGATGTATGGCACTCGATTCTCTCTGCCCACCCCGTAAGAGACCTGGCGTGAAGGCATGTATGTATGTTCAAATGTTGATCATATGTAAGTAAGTAAGTATCTTCACGCCCATATCCCCGAAAGGGTAGGCAGAGGTACAACAAGTGCACCCACGATTAGCCGAAGATACTGGTCCCACAAATGTGATAGGCGGTAACCGGGCACTTTCCAATCCCGAGCAACTTTGTGTTTCTCAGAAAACAGAAAACACTTTTTTTTAATATGTCCGACCCGGGAATCGAACCCGGGACCTCGTGTGGTCAACGCCAACACTGGACCACTAGACTACAGAGGCGACTAAATATGGATGTTGCTTAACCGCTATATTTTGCATGACAAAACATAAGATCATCAAAAAAATATTAAAAATAAATTATGAAATTATACACTCACGTCTTTTCGGCACTGCCTTGACACTGTTTTGGATGGAAACTTGTTTGTGCCACAATACAAACAACATGTATCGGGATGACGTTATTCAGTATTTTCCGTTGTTCCAACGGCTTAAACTAACACAATTAATAAAAAACAACATGAGTCTTCACTGGCTTGTACTAACTATCTGGTTATGTATTCTATAATAAGGTTTATGGTAACACCAGATAAACCAGTTCAGAAGTAATTAGCGCCAGAACAAACACTTCTTTTGGCAGTCATTTGCCATGGCACTATCATTGAAAGTTCATAAAACTCACTACATCTAAATGGAACAAGCACTCATCCTCATATTTCGAGATAATCAGTGCCACCGTGTGCAAGCAATCCGGGGACATAAGTACATATAGAAATAAATGTTCTAAAGGACTGATTATATGATTTTTTTTGAGATATTGGAACGATTGGAACGAAGTGCCTTATCGCGCGTTGTGAAAGGGGGCTAGACGGAAAAAATTCTTACGAAAAGTTGTAACGACACTTTTTGCTATAGTAAGCTATTGTAAGCTGTGCGGCGTGCGCATGTTTCTCTGTCTGTCTCTCTCTCTTTCTCTCTCTTATAGAAAGCAAGCCAGATTTATATTTTATTACAATTTAAAATTTTATTACAATTCCTTCACTAATTAATAGAAAGGAACTTCGTTCCATCCGGGTGTCCCTTGACAACTCTCAACTTTTTTTTTAAGAAAGAAAGAAATTATTTATTTTATTAAAATTTGATTAAGTTACCAACATATTCTACCATGATATGGTGTGCAAATATTTTAAAATTATAATTATTTATTATTAAACTAAAAATATTGTGAGTCGATTTTTTTACAATTACTACCAGATCGGAACACGGCCACACACTGAGAAGATCTGGCGGTAGAAACTCAGCGGGCTTGTGTTTTTTTTTTTCTTACAAACATTTCACATCACTATACACTAATAGGGAGATATTAAAACTCTGATAGTTTTAGCTTTTGTTTTTACAAATACACGAATCGGAGTCCTTCGGTTTCACCACAATGCTCCGGTTGCAAAGGTCTAAGGCAATATGTACCATTCCAAAATACAACAACAAATTATGACGCACTTGATTAAAAAAATCAGTGTTCTCTCGCATGTACTAACTGGTCACTTCGTAATATCATTCATCCATCTTTCGTTATATCTTCTATACTATCCGGCAATGTCGTGCCCTTGGTCTCTGGTAACACCAGACAAACCAGTCCAGAAGTTATTGGTGCCAGACCAAAAACTACAGTTGGCAGCCATGGAACTGTCATAGAAAAATTCGAAATGAACGGAGCTATCATAGAACCCACTCGCATACAAGTGGAAGAAGCACCCATCCCCATGTTTCGAACCACGGTGGGGAATAACTCCGACGTGTATATGTATATGCAGTTAGCGACTGTCGACGTGCAGAATACTGCCAGGGTTCCCAGTGTCAGCGTTACCCAGTAGGTGTCAGGGATAGCTCCTAAAATCAAGACGCAGATCCCACCAAGCATGGAGAAGCAGGAAGTAGTCAGTTTTCTTCCAAATCTTTTTATTAACCATATTGATATCAAGTTGGATGGTAACTGAAAAAATAAAAATATCCTTTAGTATTGTGATGATACGGACGCCGGTGTACCATGGTGTACTATAAGTGTACGAGCAGTACAAACAAGAAATAAGCTATTTCGACGGAAAGAAATGTCCCTTGCCTAAAGACAACAATAATTACTTTTTTATATCATAAGATAGCAAACAAGCAGGTGGATCTACTGATGGAAAGAGACATCCATTATCTATAGACATAAAACATATTAATGGTGCGTTGCTACCCGTGTGGCGGGATGTTAACACGACAAAGGCAAGCATCGGCGCTATTGCGGCAGGAATAGGTAAGGCGTTGGCACAAAACCCAGGCGAGATGTTGACGAACTCTACCACCTAGTATTTATGGAGTTACCAATAGTTTGCCTTTTAAAAAAGCCTGGTAGAATGGTTAATTCTTCAAAGTCGTTTGCTTGCTGATGCTATAAAAATATTAATTCTCACGGTTTGTTTGCTGGGCTGGACTATAAAAAGCATCACATCAGTGGATATAATAGAATGGGGTCGCCGAGATTCCTAGCGTGTGTGTGAAAGGATACAACATTGTATACTGATTGCACAAGTTCTCCGACGTGCAAGAAACCGGTTAGGGAATGTGGAAGGGGAAGCAGGCTCAGAGCTGTCCAGGTTATCTTAAAATAAGTACGCACTAGCGGCCACTCGGTTGTAGAACTTTCAAAAGCGTTTGCTTATGAAGTAGGCAATCTTTGTTTGAGACCAATATTGATATATAGCTAAAGTAGCGTGAATTCATGTTCATCATATATGCCCATCACATGAACGCCTGTCCATGTGGGAATCGAATCCAGACCCTATCGATTGCGTAAAAATACAGACAGTCACTTAAATTGTGGGCAGAGTGGCACGTTAGAAATACAAAAATAAACATTACACACACTAAATTCATGTGACATACATATATACATGTACATATACTATAGATTCTATTATTTATGGCTGAAGTCTGTTGTCAGTCATACAAGAGATTTTATTGTTTACTCTATGATCGAATTTCGAGCACAGGGCGAACGCTAGATCTTTAAAATAAGCCCACATTAACATGGAGATAACTAAAAATACTTATTTCGGGTGGTAACTAACGCTTGATATCGTTAAATGTTTTCTGAATCATCAGACTTCGTTAGTAATTGCATACACCAACCTCGATGGCTCCCGCAGCAGCGACGGTAACAAAAGGATTCCTACTAGTTTGGCTGATGTACTGGTTGAAGCCGAAGAAAGAAAGTCCAGAGATCATCCATAGATAGGAGCAACTCAGCGTCGTCACAAGCAGGGATTTGTCGAAGAGTTGGCCATAATTAGGCTTAATCTCGTTGGACTTGGACCTGATGTCTTCGGACATCTTTTGTAATGTTTCTTCTATTTTTGTTGTTGGGAGCTTATTCCTAAAAATAAATTAGAATTGGTTTCGTCGCCTTGGTAATCTAGCGATACCAGTATAGACGCAAAACCCCCAGGTTTCGAAAAATGGGGACATGTGCCCAATTTATTATATTTTATACCCATACCCGTCTGTTATATTTTGGGACTTAAGACAGTAGGTGCGCTGCACCTTCGTCTATTACTTCGGGGCTATGGAAGTTACGATATTTAAGTAAAGATGAACTCTACTATCGCGTGCGTTCAATGGTCAATACAAATAGCTCGCTTCCCCGGCTTTCTGTTTCACACTTCCGACGCATTTCACGAAGTCACTCTCGCAGTTTGGCGTTCTGCCAGGCAGATCGAAAAGGCTAACTAGACTACATGTGTCACTACCATCGTGACTACTAGACTGATAGATTTCCGCAACGTCTCGCCCGGTTAATCGCAGTCCCTGCATCTTTGGTATCTATAGGCGAAGGTTCTTGATGGATGGATGGTGGATGGTATCTTACGATATAAAACAATACCGTAGAGTCTACTAGGTCCAACTTTTTAATGTGTGACATCTTTCTTCTCGCTTTATGCAACTGGGAGTGACTTCGTGAAATGCGTCGGAAGTGTGAAACAGGAATCCGAGGAAGCCCGCTACTTAAATTGACCAATGAGCACACGCAGTGGAAGAGTTCTTTTTTACTTAAATATTGTAACGTCTATTACCGCGAAAAGGTAGGCGGATGTGCAGCGAACCTACGGTATTAAGTCCCAAAATATTACGATTAGCTAATCTAGGTGTCATCTTCTTCTTATATATAAAAATTAATTGCTGTTCGTTAGTCTCGCTAAAACTCGAGAACGGCTAAACCGATTTGGCTAATTTTGGTTTTGAATTAATTGTTGAAGTGCAGGGAAGGTTTAAAAGGTGAGAAAATATAAAAAATAAGAGTAGTTAAAAAGACAGAACAACGTTTGCCGGGTCTAGCTGACCCGGCAAATGGTGTTCTGTCTTTTTAACTACATTGGGGACTATACATAGATAGGTTCCTCATATCAATCTTCTATAGCTGATGTAGCATGATTGAATACAAATAAGACATTGTTTAAAAATTGTATATATACATAAGAAAATGACAAACCTGATAACGGTTTGACTACACTTCTTAGCTTGTAGTTGCTAAATAATTATTAATGCGTCAAAAAAATTCGTTAAAAAGTTTGAGTTATTAAAAAATAATTTCTGAAAATAAAAATTGTAATCACGAAAACTCTTTTGCTTATAGGTTTAGCAAATTGTTTGCCTTAAATAATAAAATATTAAGATATTATCTTTAAGGTCTACTTTATGTTATGAATATCCTACTTACATTTCAGCAGCTTTTTTTACAATCTCCGTGGCTTCGTCCACTCTCCCCACCGTGACCAGCCACCTCGGTGATTCAGTCAACAAGAAGAAATACATCACATATATAAGTGGAGGGATTGCCAACGCCAAACTGTATTCGTTCCAATTTCTAAAATAATACGCAAATGCCGGGAGCAACAAATGTGCGGCGTTAAATGGCAACTGATAGAGACAGCCGATTAATTCTCTATAGTCTTTGCCTATGGTTTCCATTACTAGAACGAAGGAGACAACCATAGTTCCTGACGTAGCCACTCCCAGGAAAAATCTGAGCGCTGTGAATGTTATATAGTCTGGTGCGAATGGTATAGCAAATCCCAGGACTATGAGAGCTGTGATGGAGAAGAGAAAAGTACTTTTCCTTCCAAACCTGCAACAAAAGTACATTTTATAACAAGGTAGTTATTACAAGAAGACATTCAATTGTAACAGATAATTAACATTTTGTGACATTGTAGGTGATAGTTACTATTTATCATCAGATAACTTTTCTTGTTTATTCTTAAAATTTAAAAAAAGAACTCAAAAATTTTGGTAATCAGGAATAATAGGCCTTTTCATCACAAAAATTTTTTGTGCGCATGCGTCAGAATCAGCCATCTTTTTCGTACTGTTTTTTGTAAACAACCATGCTAAATTGTCCGCTATCCGTGTATCAAAAATTAAAATATAAATCAAAGTTGATTAATTGTAAAAAAAGTGAAAAAAAAATAAGTAGTAAGTCAAAATAATCGGAAAAAAATTTTTGTACTCCATTATAATTATGTTGTCTGTACGAAAAGGAACAACAAAACGGTGTTGTTATGGAGTATGTAAAAGTGATACACGATACAAATCATTTAAAACCAATAGATTCTATTTTATAAATTTTCCAAAGCCTTGTCTTGAATATCGAAAAAAAATAATCAAATCATCAAGCAAATTACACATTAAAGCATGTGTAAAATGTGCGAAATGTGAGTTATGGGTGAAAAAATGTGGCAGAAGTGACCGAGGTTTTAGATCTATTGATAATGTTACTAAGGATACTTATATTTGCTCACTACATTTTCTTGGAGAAAGTGGTCCAACTGAACAAAACCCTGATCCTTTAAGCTATCAAGAGTTTCAACATATTGATAAATCAATTAATAAGGTAAGGTATAAAATAAATTATACAGAAATACAATTTTCGGAGTTATAACCTCAAACCCATGACATTTTAGCCACCTTTTCAATTGTTCACAATTATGAGCTTCAACTGAATCATAAATAAGTGAAGCACCATCGATGGTTTTTTCCAATAATTTATTTCTTTGTGGAGATAATAGTCCTTGTCCAGCCATTGTTGATTAAAACAGTACGAATTTTTTGAATTACCGCCGTTTCAACATGGCGGCTACGCTTGCGCTCATCTGATGATGAAAAGGCCTATTAAACCGAGTAAATAGGCCAACAACTAAAAACTTTTTCGATAATTCCTGCGTGATTTGGTGTCCTGATAAAGAAAAAAATGAAAAAGAGGTTGCATCACCCACCAATTTATCATATTTCTATATTAAAAAATATGATTATGTACCAAAATAATATATAATATATATGCTGTTTCAAATTTCAAAATATTTTTTGACAATTTAAATATTTTGAAATTGGCAACATTATTGATACGTAATAAGGTGGGCAATGAAATAAAATTTTCTAAGGTTGGTTGGTAATTCTAATAATTTTTACCGTCGTTTTGTTTTTTTTTTCACTAATTATAACCTAAATTAGTGTACAAATATATATAGGTATTCAATATGTTGTGTGTGTTTTATTAAAAATTAAAATTATATAATATTATAATTTAAGCATTTTATATTTCCCCCGTGTTCGACCCAGGCTCCTTTGAAAATTAGGCCAATTACCGTTTTGCCAGGCAGGTCGTAAAAGGCGGCCGATTGGCTATGTGAGTCACTATCATCGTGGCTATTAGATGGTAGAGTATTGTCTCGCCCGGGTCTGGTAACACCGCCTTACCTATTCCAGCCGCAATAGCGTCAATGCTAGTCACTGTCACGTTCCGATTTGGAGGATAAGGTAGCCGGTAAACTTATGCATGTGGCATTAGACCTCGCCACAAAATAGCAACGCACCATTAACATCTTTGGTGTCTATAGGCGATGGCTTGTGTGATGTAAAAAAAATAACCAAATATGATTTTAAGCGAAAATATAACCAAATATGATGATTTTAACAGTATTTGACGCAGTTTTTTTAATTAGAAGAGTTGATCAGATTTTTGAACAAATCGGTATATATTATCTAATCATTAGTTGTTGTTGTGTTTCAAATGATAGATATCGGCATAGAATAATAACGCATAGAAACCTAGTCGACCCGCGCTATATTAAGCCATTTCAAAGAAGCCTGAAAAGGCCTCTTACGCTCGCCGGCCGCTCTGACATGTGACACGTGCCACACAGAGTACAGCTCTCGCAATTTCAAAAAATGTGAGTTACTGTGTGGTGAAAGTATGTCACCGTGCTTCACAATAGCGTATTTAGGGCTTGAAGATCACATTTCACACATAAAAACTACTTGGCATCGGATATTTTTGTATAAATTCCAAACAAATAAATCGTAAATATCTAAGTTGAACGATATTCAAAATGTTGCCAGCCAAAGAGGAAAATATTCTACCACGTATTTGTTTTTACCTATTTTCATTATAATTAATAACGTGTGTATTACTATTTTATGTGCGATATTACATAGCTTGGACTTCGCTTTTGCATAAAAAATATTTTTTAAGTGTTGGGACTTACCATTATACTGGCACAAATATTACAAAACCGTTTGTCAAACCAATATTACAAAGCTTATATTCGTGTATAATGAGGACTTTTAGAAGGCAAAAAAAATGTTCCAACTAGCATTCTAGATGCCACAGTGATACCAGAAAAATACTGTTACTGCTAAAAAGACATTTTTTTAAATTTTTCTTATGAAATAATATGCCATGGTACAGCATTATTTCATGTTTTCCTAAGTGTCAAGTAGTTTTATTGGCGATATTTTCGAGTTTTATCGACGAAATAATGTAGAATAACGTGCCCTAAAATCGGTCTGCGCCAAATGTTGGCCTCCTAATATGTTTATGCTGATAATTAAGTTTTAATTCTACATAGCTTGAAATTTATATTGCGAATGACGATATTGCTCATACATGACTTAATTAATTTGTGCCGTATACTCCAATGCATATAGTATAGCACGTAGAAGCCAAAGAGTCGCCATAAAGAGCTGCATTGTTTCCGATTCAGCTAAAAACGTTAGAGGAGATTACGCACAGGAATTACGTTTTTCTATATTCTAAGATCTGAATCAAAACAGTTGCGCACGATAGGTGGTGCTCAAGTAGTGCACAGAGCCAATAGTAGCTTGACTCAATATAGTAGTCAGAAATATTATGTTTAGCTTAAAACATTTTAACTTTTTAAACTGATTTAAATAAATAATTTGATTAATAAGCATACCTATGCTATTACTTTTTACCTCAATGTGCTTGTAAATATTGTTCCGCTTGCCCACCCATCTGCTGACGTTCAAGCTAGTTTAGCTTTCACTAAATATATACATATACACACATACACGCACACAGACGTACACATAAAGACACACAAGCATTCGCCAAGCAATGTACAAATTTGTAATAACATTTGACCGCCCCGTTGGTCGAGTGCTTAGCGGCCCTGACTACGCAATCGACGGGGCTCGGGTTCGATCCTCGACGGGGACAAGCATTTGCGTGATGAGCATAAATGTTTGTATTTCCGGGTTTGGGTGTTTATTAAATATATTCCAGTATTTATATATGTATTTCTATGTATTAGTATCGTTGACTAACACCCATTACACAAGCAAATAATTTGCTTACTTTGGAGTTTGATCAGTAAGTGTAATTTGTCCCGTGAATATTATATTATTATTATTGTACAATTATATTTTAGAAGATATATTTCAATAATTTTTTTTAAATTTTTTTTTCAAAGAATTACTTCAATAAATGTTTTTATAACTTCAATAATGTAAACTTGTATTGGCCATATTTTTATTTACGGTTGGTGCTGGTTGGTTACCGCTGTTTGATTACTGATATATACAATAAAAATATCTTGACTCTTTAACATTTCCCTGTAATTCTACTCATTTTACCTCACCGGGATAAAAAATGTAAGTTTTAAGTTTTTTATATGTCTAATAATACTATTGGAAAGAAAGACAATCTTTATTTTAATGAAGTGAAAATATTTTAAATTACAAATGAAAGCACAAAAACTAAAAAAAAAAAATATAAGGTTAAATAGCTTTGGAATATCATCTTGAGAACATCTAGAATATTTCTTGACATTTAAAATATTATACGTAACCGAATAAAAGTATAAGTTTCAAGTTTATACTAAATGACTATTAATGTTATAATATGAAAGACTATTTGTAATGTAGACCTAATTTAAATACCGTTTTGGGAAAATATTTATTTGCTTGCAACATTATTCACGCAATAATGTGTCTTTGTGTGCGTGTCAACGCAAGTAATTACACTAAGGGTGACGAAGGTTATGCACACATCGATACGGTTTTGGCTTAAAATATGAACGAAACGTTGAATGCAATTATCGCTCTAAGCGTTATAACTCTATGGATATCGGTATATCTGTCATTTGAAACACAGCTCACGCTAACTCAAATGATAGCAGCACATTGTCAACGTTTAAAATTAATTGTTACAATAAAGATTATTATTATTATTATTAGCCTTAAGGTTATTTTAAATAGTTGTAAATAGTTTGCTGTAACAGTTAGCTGTAAATAGTGTAAGTTTAATATTTGAAAAGCTATAAATTTTAAAAATTTGAATCGTTTTTTAATCTTTGAAAAGGCAATCGACGTAGTTTTTTAAGTAATAGAGTATTCTAGAAGAGCAAAAAATGATCGGTTGAAAGTCATGTCAAAAAATACTTTTTTTCAAAATTTTGGTCAACCACAATTAACACCCGAACGGATAAACAGATGTTGATGTAATTTATGCTTTGGACGCAGTTTTACGAGGAAAATAGGTAATTACATTTTGTAATCCATCGGTACATTAATTTGGAAAATATTTTAAAACATTGTTGTTCCAGAAAAAATTTTTAAGCTTTTTCAAAATTTCTCAAAATCTCATGGACCGAATTGGTCTAAATTTTCAGAAAGTCTATGTTAAGCGGAATCCAATCGAATGCCATTTGCCATGCCACAACCGCGTTTCGATCGGTTAAAAGTTACGAGATGGTTACGTAAACACATACACACACATATAAATACAGCATACTGGCATCATCGTGAAAACAGTCGGAAAATCTTCCTATGACCTAAAAACGTGGAAATCTGGTGAAAACTCGATTTTCGAAAATCGGGGCAATCAGTAACTTTCTTATCTGCATACATAGCGGGAAGTTAAAAATTGGGAAGCTTCAAAAGAAAATTGGTTTGTACAATATTGATTATGTAGTTTATAAGATATAGGATCATTTCGATAGTCGCATAAAATGTTTTGGTAGCTGTACAAAATGAATTTGTTTTCATGGCGTCTTTGAGATATACAAACTTATTTTTACTGCTGTAACAATAGTATATACAAAGATTGTGTATACTATATACTACAATACATGTATACACATAATGTTATGTAGTTTCACTGCTACGGAACCTTTTGAAAGCGAGTCCAACTCGCTCTTCTCCAGACTTTTTATTGATTGAAATAGGAAAGAGCGAAAGACAGAGATAAAATGAAGGAGTAGAGATGAAGGTTTTTCATATTTTGTAAGTAAAAAGTTGCAGTAAAATCTCCTTGACTGTACCTACTGTTGGAACCACAGACCATAGGAATACTAATAGACACGCCATTGAGAAGGAAACGTATTGCACATATGAACAAACGCTCCTATTAATGTCAATAATTTCATGCATTTGTAGATTATATTATATTGTGAAAAATAGATATAAACCATATTGTATTGCTTCATCGTATGGAATGAGATGAAAAGGTCTAAAAATTTTTCTTGACGTGATTTTTAAAAATTAGACTTGAGTTATTCCATTGGTAAGAAGTATAACTCTGTATTACACTTCTTACCAATGGAATAACTCAAGTCTAATTTTTCATCTATGCTTAGGTATATTTTTCACTTCTTTAAGCAAAAAAAAACTTAATTCGGCGGAAAATTTCAGGAATAGCTTGCAAGGTCGAGCAGTTAACAAATTTTAATGTTTTGCCACTGCTGTACGATACGCTCTTCAATAAATTCAATAATATGTCTACTAATTTTTACCTTACATAATAAAATTAAAGTGACATCTAATTGTCTGTCTGTTTATTTGTTTATCTGTAATGTATTATTTCACGGTTAATGTGCTAAGCCGTTTGTGATAATATTTCATATGGATAGTCTAAAGTCTAGGAAGGATCGCGGATTATAAATGCGAAAATTTGGATGTTTGGATGGATGTTTGTTACTCAATCACTTAAAAAATACTGAATGAATTTGTATAAAATTCAGTACACAGGTAAATAATGACCTAGAATAGCATATAGGCTACTTATCATCCCGGAACAATTAGATGGTCCCGTGGGATTTGCCAAAAACTTATAACGCAGCGGGCTGCACGCTACAGCTTGTAAATTGATATATTGCGAAAAAATTAAAAAAAAAAACTAATATGAAATACGGTTTGAGCATACAAAAACACATAAGGTTTAGGTAACTTTGCTTAAAAAGTTTTAACAAACATTTATTTTTTTGGCCTGTGTATTAATTAAACACAATAAAACTGTATCGATTTCCAATCACTAGATCTACGTAAACACGACCAAACAAAAAAAACACGTTTAAGAAGTGGCCGATAAATCATAATTAAACCTAAGGAAACAAACAAAAAATACAACCGAATTGTAAAACCTGGTTCTTTTTGGAAAGTTGAAAAGGTATATACCTAGGTAACACACAGCGTTTGAGTTCGTTGGTACCACTACTTAATTCTTTTGACGTAACAGCGTCAGTGCTTCTCACTGTCGTTTTCGAAGTTTGAACAGTAAAATAGCTAATAAATTATAATTTTTTTTATTGTTTAGTAATAAAATTTCATCGATTATGCGAGCGCTTTCGACTGCATCAGTTGGCCGAAAATGTTTGAGGTGATGGGGGTGATGGGAGTACCCGACCATCTGATTTATTTGTTCTAAAACCTGTATCTAGACGGACGATCAAAAGTTCGTGTGGACGATGCACTCTCGGAACCGTTTAACAGTGAGCGTGGTATGAGGCAGGGCTGCATACTTTCTCACCAGCTATTTAACCTTGTTGGCGAGCACATCACGCGCCGAGTGTTGGATGAGTGGAAAGGAGGAATTCGCATCGGAGGTCATCGTATCAACAACTTGCGGTTTGCCGATGACACAACATTGATCGGTAGTAGGGAAGCTGAACTAGCCCAACTGTTTAAACGGCTTGAAATTGTAAGTGCCGAGTACGGTCTCAACATTAACAAGGACAAGACTAAACTAATGTTCGCCGTACAGAGATCATCGGAGCTACGTGACCTAGACATAGTACAAGAGTTTGTGTACTTGGGGTCATGGGCGTACTCAGGTTTTGGGCCAGGGCAGGGGGGAACCGTAACACCTTTAGACTATTTTTATCTCAATATCTACAACAGTAGATAGTTAATAGGAGGTAAACTAATTCCAGGGGGGGGCATCTGCCCTTCCCTGCTCCCCCTTCGGTACGCCCATGCTTGGGGTCCCTAATACGTACTGATGGCGACTGCGAAAAGGAAGTTGTTCGGCGAGCACAGATGGCTAAAGCAGCTGTAAAGAGGCTGGAGAAGGTTTGGAGGAATCGAAACATCTACCGCAACACAAAAATCAGACTTATGCGCACACTAGTCTTCTCCATCTTCTTGTATGCTTCGGAAACCTGGAAGGTCAAAAAAAGAGTTCTGGCGAAAATTGACTCGTTCGAGATGTGGTGTTGGCGAAAAATGTTAGGCATCAAATGGACACCTCGCCGCACAAACGCCTCGATACTTGCTGAACTCCACGTAAAAACCCGTCTGTCTACAATGTGGTTCCAACGCACACTTTCTTTCTTTGGACATGTGGCTCGCCGGAGTTCGGAAAGCTTCGAGAGACTAATATTAGTGGGTCACGTGGAAGGAAAGAGGAGCGTAGGAAGAAAGCCAACCCGCTGGATTGACGCAATACTCGAGTACCTCCAGTGTAACACGCAAGCGGCACTACACCTTGCCCAAGACAGACTGAACTGAAGAGCCCTGACCAATAAAGCTACTTGTGGTGGTCACGACCCTCAGCCTTGAGGAAACGAGGAAGACGAATAAAATTTACGTTATTAAGTGATCGTACCTACTGTCCGAAAAATTCCTTGCTACGTTGTTTCAGTCAGATAGGTTACATGACGTTATCACTGAGTTTCGTGGCAATTTCGGAAAAAAGTCGTAGAGAGAAAGCTTGTTAGACGTGCCCAAAAGAAGCCAATCACGAAATTTCAAGTATGTATTCATCATTTAACAAACAGTGTGATGTCCCGAGGACAAATGTTCTTTCTACGACTTATTCCGAAAGTGCTGCGAAACATAAATCACGTAATAACGTTACATGGAACCTATCGGTCCAAACAACCCAGCAAGGATTTGTCGAACAATGTAACCATTTGATTACATTGATAATATTATTAAACACTTAAGCCAAAAATGAACTATGCAGGTACATGTATTGATTGCTGTCCCAAACAAAAATTATTTATTATTTATTTATTTATTTTATAGAAGAGGCGGCAAACGAGCAGGAGGTGCACCTGATGTTGAGTGATCACCGCCGCCCATGGACATCTGCAATACCAGAGGTCTTGCAGTACTTAAATATGATATTTTCGTGGTGGTAGACAAGCTCATCGGTGGAGAATATTTGTCGGACAAAATATTTTTAGAATTAACTATTAAATGATTTTATAAAATGCATTAAAACTAACTACGTATTTATCAAAGCAGATAACTAATGAATTCGGCATAATTTGATCAAGTTCTTTTAAAAAACGCAGCGCTTTCGATAAAAGCCATATATAGAAAGTTTGTTAGACTTACAAAAAAGAAGCCACTAACGAAGTTCCAATTAAGTAAAAAAGTATCTTCACACCCGTATCTCAGAAGAGGTAGGCAGAAGTACGGCAAGTGCACTCACGAACGGCCGAAATTACTTACAGCCAGTTGCGTTAACATTGACTTAGCTTAGGACAAGCCTAAATAGTATACTGTCACTTCTTGTTTTGAAAGAAAAGAATGTGATAGCATACTATTTAGGGTTGCTCATTAGTCCCATAATGTGATAGACAGGCCTATCGTCAACTGGGTACCGCTAATCCCGGGCAACGTTGTTTTATTCAGAAACTGTAAAAACATTTTTGAATTGCCCGACCCAGGAATAGAATCCGGGACCTAATATTAACATCAACTCTAGATCAATAAATAACAGAGGCGATTGCGAGCATGTATTTAGCATTAAAAAATGTGTGTTTTGTCCTGTGGACTATTAGAATTTCTAACTTTCAGAAATGTGGCACTTTTGTTCGAAAAATTTCTAACAATATTTTTATATTCAAGGCATACAAGGAGATGGCCCGTCCTCTATTCACAAAAGGCGTCAACAGAGCGTCACAATTCTTTGGATATTTACCCTTCAAGGCGAATTACGGCAGTCATGAACACTGACGCCTTTACCACAGAAATATGAAGGCGGTGATAACTACCCAGACGAGACCTTTAGTCCGGGAGGAATCGGCGCATGAGTACCGAAAACTATTCCACCTCAATTTTTTTATGCGATTCTCTTCAAATTGCCCTACTGATGATATAAATGCATGTTGCCATGGGGCAACCCGGTGCCATATTGTTTAAACCGAAATTTTTTAAGCAATTGCAAGGAATTGTTATTTTTTAACCGGACAATTTTTTTTTATATTCTTTATTGAAATACCAATAAAAAAGGTCCTATGACTTTTCACGATAAAGTTAATATTTTTAAAGATATGAATTTTTAAAGGTTCGAAAAATCTCAAATTTGGGTACTTTCGACCCATGAAAAATATATTTAAAAAAAAAACATAATGTTTAAGTTATATTTTTTTTAATTCTCTATACAGTAGTTAATAATATTGTTAATAGAGATTTAAAAAAATGTCAGTGTTTATATATTTTTTTTTAATTGTTAATTTCGCGCGCTCACAAGTGTGCGTCGCTTACTGGACTTCCTGAAGATTTTCATTTTGTTTGTGTAGTTGTATTTATCTTCGCCTAATTTTTTCTTCACTTGTGTAATTTGCATAACATGTTCTGTGCCACAAAAATGTTTGTTTGTCAAGAGAAGAATTAAACAAATTTTCAAATCGGATAGCAACCTCATCTTTTCGTCGATAAGTTGCACGTTGTACAGTTATATATGTATCAGGCTTCAGTTTTTTCACTACATCGGTTTCATTTTCACAAAAAATACATGGTAGGATATCATCAGAATATTTTCTTTTCTTGGGAACAACTAAAAACGACATGAAACTCCCATTTATTGTAACGAAAAATCACAAAAACTAAAAATATATCCATCTAATAATGTTAATAATACATGAAATCACTGAACCTCTTTGTATAAAACCTTAAGATCTTTGTTTGTTCTTGTGACAAAATTATTGATTATATATAACATTTAAAATAAAAATACAAGTTAGTGCATGTTGAATCTCAACTGATCAATCTTTGTTTTTTACTCATCATTTTACAGTTTTTCAGTATTTTTTATTTCGTTCAAGATTTAATATTGTTAAACGTTGTTGCACCCATTCCAGTGATTTTGTGTATTATTAACATTATTAGATGGATATATTTTTAGTTTTTGTGATTTTTCGTTACAATAAATGTGTCATGTCGTTTTTAGTTGTTCCCAAGAAAAGAAAATATTCTGATGATATCCCATCATGTATTTTTTGTGAAAATGAAAACGATGTAGTGAAGCCTGATACATATATATATATATATATATATATATATATATATATATATATATATATATATATATATATATATATATATATATATATAATATTGTTAAACGTTTGCGCGTAGAGTGCGTAGACCGCGTGAAATTAACAATTAAAAAAAAGATATAAACACTGACATTTTTTTAAATCTCTATTAACAATATTATTAACTACTGTATAGAGAATTAAAAAAAATATAACTTAAACATTATGTTTTTTTTTAAATATATTTTTCATGGGTCGAAAGTACCCAAATTTGAGATTTTTCGAACCTTTAAAAATTCATATCTTTAAAAATATTAACTTTATCGTGAAAAGTCATAGGACCTTTTTTATTGGTATTTCAATAAAGAATATAAAAAAAATTGTCCGGTTGAAAAATAACAATTCCTTGCAATTGCTTAAAACATTTCGGTTTAAGCAATATGGCACCGGGTTGCCCCATGGCAACATGCATTTATATCATCAGTAGGGCAATTTGAAGAGGATCGCATAAAAAAAATGAGGTGGAATAGTTTTCGGTACTCATGCGCCGATTCCTCCCGGACTACTTGCGATTAGTGAACAAGTTTTAATCAAGTTGAAATAATACAGGTTAAAAAAAAAAAAGCGCGTTGAATTTCTTACGCCGGATCGTCATAGCGTGAGGCCGCGTTCCCATGGGACAGTAGTTATACAGTACCCGGCGATAAATATTGCACTTCGACCTTTGGAAAGAGACAATCGGCTAATTTCAGCTTCGTAGAGCGTTATCTCTGTCGCACAAAATACAAATAGTCCGGTACCTATTAGGAGCTGTTAAAACAAGTATGATTTGCTTCTTTAATATTTTTATTCTTTGTATAAAATACACTAATTTTTCTATAAGTGATGGCTTTAGGTTGGGGTAAAATAAATTAAAAAAACATGTTCACATTATATTTACGTATTTAATTATTTTGGAACATTACAGCTTTAGTGTACATAATAAACACCATTATACCTATTGCTAAAATGAGACATTGCAATAAAAATAATAATAATTCTAATTCTCAATTACTTCCATTTCACTATCTGTGCTCTCAAAGAGGTCAATATCACTGCCACTATCAGCCGTATTTATCACTAATCTATCAGTGTAATTGTCTAAACTGTGTTGAATGCTTCTATATTCATTCTCACATTTGATTGCATGATCGCAAACCTTTTTCCACTCTTCAGCGCCGATCATGTTTACTTTTTCAGTCAATAATGTTTTTACTGCAGTTAAGTTCATACCCACATTTCTAGAGGCTACATAGCCTTTCAGTTGAGACCATATATTTTCAATTGGATTAAAATCCGGATGATATGGTGGCAATCGCAACACAGTGTGCCCATGTTCGGCAAGTACTTTGTCCACAGAAAACTCTGTATACCTCTCCTTGTGCTGACATATAATAGCGTAAATCTGGGTTTTTGTTAATTTTGGATCAACTGGAATTTCGTGTCTGTTTAACCAGTTGATCATTTCCCGTTTAATGGTGTTTGAGTTGGGGGGTCTCTCAATATATTTGTTGTGATAGGGTGCGTTGTCGATAACTAGAACAGAATCACTGGGTATATTTGGGATTAATTGGTTAACCAGCCATTTCTCATAGTTATCGTTATTCATTTCATTGTGATAGTCACCTGTAGTGTCCGTGGATTTATACGTTAAAAAAGCACCGGGTACAAAGCTTTTTCATTTCCCGCATGAACTATTATCAAACGTTGACCTTTTGAAATTGGCTTTTTTACTCCTTTTTTCTTATCGTCACTCCAAGATTTCCCTTTAGTGTGGGATGCATGTATATATGACTCATCCATGTAGACGATATTTTTTCCTGTTTCGCGAAATTTGCGTAATTTATCAAGGTATTCCATTCGTTTGAGACTAACGTCGTGCTTTTCCATTAGAATTTTTCGATTATCTTCCATTTTAGTGAACTGAAATCCCATGTCATGAAGTATTTTTCTCAACGTTTTTTCAGACCCATTGTAATTAATAGCTTCAGATAATTTAGCTTTTAATGATTTTATTGTTGGCAGTTCATTAAATCGTAAGTGAAAATCATACACCATTCTTCGAACAACATCGTAATCAAAATCGTCCATATCCAAACGAAATTGCTTTTTTGGTCTCCCTTTTTTTGGAGTGCTGAACTTAATTCCAGTCGAATGTGTTTCAGTACTGACTTCGTTTAATATATTGTTCAAAGTTCTTCTTGAAATTCCAGTGGCATTTGCAACTCGCTCTTGAATCTTCTTAAAATAACAACTTACATTTTCATCTACTTTTTTTTTAAATCTATCAGCTTCGGTTACAAAGTATTTATAAACATTGTAGATAATTTCACGTGACTGATCTCGTAAAGGTTTCCCTCTTTTTCCGAAAGATGCCATATTACAACTTTAAATTATTTGAATTTGTGGGTGTTATCAACTCTAAATATATATTTTTGATCGGGACGCGACCGCACTCTATCGTACTTGAACAACGACTGACTAAACGTCACATAGGTAGTGTGGGACTGAGATAACGCTCTACGCAGCCGAAATTATCCGACTGTCTCTTTCCAAAGTTCGATGTGCAATATTTATCGCCGGGTACTGTATATTGTGTAAACTAGTCGACCCGTCAAAGGTGGTTGTAAAGGTTATTTTGACTATATATGTTTTAACTTCCCGCTACGTATGTTGATAAGGAAGTTACCTACTGATTTTGCCCCGATTTTCGAAAATCGCGTTTTCACCAGATCTCCACGTTTTGAGGCCCTAGGAACCTTTTCCAAATATTTTCACGATGATGTGTTGTGTGTGTATGTGCGTATGTAAACATCTCATAACTTTTGAACGGCTAAAAATGAAAATGAAATAAATGAAAAAATATTTATTTGCAATAATATGGGTGTCATAAGTTATTAAAATGAATTAAATTACCATCATATTCTACCATAATATGGCGTGCAAACATTTTAATTTAGGTCGATTTCTTTATAATTACTACCGGATCAGAACGCGGCCACACACTGAGAAGATCCGGCGGAAGAAACTCAGCGGGCTTCTTTTTTTTCTATTTCATGTATTACAATTATATGTATTACAATTTACTAGAATTATTTCACATCAAAAAGTTATTTTTACAATTTACATAATATCATCTTATACTCAATCCAAATTTTTACAATTTACAAAAAAATTATAGCTGGACCGATCGAAACGCAGTTGATGGCATTCGATTGAATTCCACTCAACTTTGACTTCCTGAAAATTTAATCCAAGTCAGCCCTAGACATTTTGAGAAATTTCGAAAAAACTTCAAATAAATTTTTGGCGAAACAGTATTTTTTTATATAACTTCCAGATTAATTTACCGATTGAGTACAAAAACTAATCACCTCTATTCCTCAAAAAACTACGTCTAATGCATAAATTGCATCAAAATCGGGTTGTCCGTTTGGGAGTAATCGTAAACGAAAAATTTTGAAAAAAGTGTTTTTTTTCGCCATAACTTCGAAATTTTTCAACCAATCATTTTTGGTATTCTACGATATTTTAGTACTAAAAAAAGTCGACCGCCGGTTCGAAAGTAAAAATCGAATCTAATTTTCAAAAGATACAGCTTTTCGAATATTAATATAGTATCATTATTTTTAGCATACTTACTATTTGTGAAATAAATTTCAGGCTAATAAATCGATTGATTTGAAAACCTTATCAGATTTTTCTTAAAAACTGCGTGAAATACCGTTAATACGATCCAAATCGGTCACTTTGTTCGGGATTTATCAATTATAAAAATTTTAGAGAAAAATGTTTTTCAACATTGCTTTCAAATTTTCAACCTATCAATTATTTAGCTAAAGTAATATTTGAGATTTCAAAAATTGAGTTGAATGCCATTCGAAAGAGCAAAATAGATTATCGTTTCCAAAATATACAGCTTTTCAAAAATCAATATACTCCCATCTTTAACAAAATAGATGTTTGAACTAAAAAAAACTTTTTTTTTATATCATAAGATGGTCAAATAAATGGTCTCCTGATGGAAAGAGTCAACCATCGCTTATAGACACCAAAGATGTTAATGGTGCGTTGCTATCTTGTGGCGAGGTCTAATGCCACATGCATAAATTTACCGGCTACCTTATCCTCCGAACCGGAACACGACAGGGACAAGCACTGACCCTATTGCGGCAGGAATAGGTAAGGCGGTGGTACCAGACCCGGGCGAGACAATGCAGAACTCTACCACCTTGTAGCCACGATGGTAGTGACTCGCATAGTCAATCAGTTGCCTTTTACAACCTGCCTGGCAGCACGGCAGTTGGTCTATTCTTCAAATGAACCCGGAACTAACACGGGGAAAACATTGGTTATAGTTTTTTCTCTTTTGAGCTTAAAATATCTTAATTTAGTGGGAAGTTTCAAGGATGGTCTACACTCTACAGGGTAAACCAGTTTACAGATTTTTTTTATTTAAATTAATTTGATTTGATTTGCTTACCTATCGGAAAAGAACCCGAACATGAAGCTACCAAGCAAGACGCCCAGCTGAAGCATCATCTGCGTGAAGCTCGCCAGCCATCCTCGTTGGCACACCAAATCCCATTCCGAAATTATCGTGTTATTAAATGGCGAAGTATCGTACTCGTATGCCACACAATTGTCATAGCAAGTGGAGTTTTCTGCCGCAACTGTCGAGTTGTCTCCGAAATCCTGACACCAAAACTTGAAGCTCGGCGTCAGGAAGATTATGTCCATCTGTACCCAGCCCGAGGAAAGCTTCACGAGGGATACGGTCGCACACAATATGAGCTGCCATTTTCCGAACTGGCCTATTAGGTTCGCGAGTTCATCTTCTTTCACTGGGTTTGGATTTTGTGCTGTTATTCTTTTCACCATTGCGATTTCTTAGTTTGCATACCTGAAAAAAAAAATGTAGGGCTTTATTGCTTCTATTTAAATTTTTACTCGACTTCACAAAAGCAGGAGGTTCTCAATAGGCTGTATGTTTTTTTATGTTTGTTATCTCCAAACTCGGTCATTTATTTTTTGAATCCGACTCCGAAAATTCTTTTTT
This sequence comes from Apodemia mormo, assembly GCA_036924255.1. Classification (NCBI taxonomy): domain Eukaryota; kingdom Metazoa; phylum Arthropoda; class Insecta; order Lepidoptera; family Riodinidae; genus Apodemia; species Apodemia mormo. The sequence goes on along the minus strand of JAUPFN010000021.1, from coordinate 1,792,376 downwards.
TATTTGAGAGGGTGCACTCCCCGTGTGGTCCCATTTTAATTTGGTTAAGACGAGATGTCAGGTTCCGTAGATACAGGAAATGAGAGGTCGGTGTTAGTTAGTTAATGCTGCAGTGTTACTGCCTTAAAAATTATTGCGTGCGGTGATTCGTGAATATAGGCAGATATCTAGATTGTGGGGCTGTCTCCCTTAATTTCCAGGTCATTGGAAAGTTATTCAGGTTTCTGTCGTTTCATGTACTACTATTTTTTATATTTTTACGTGTAGAAGAGAAGCGTTACCAGAAAGTAAGAACGATCATGTGGGACACTTACAAAAGTAATAATTATAAATTAAAAAGACAAAAAAGGAAAGTGTAAAATAAAAAAAACGTTAAAAGAAGAACGACCTAAAAGGTTCCATTGGGGTGTCCCGAATTTATTACAGCAACCTTAACAGCGGCAATATATTGTAACATTTTATTACCTACAACATATTTATATTTCAACATTATTTTTATATTTTAATAATTCTAATCTCTTTATATCTTGGATGTGTTCTTAGCATGGATGGAAGATACACCGCTGATACAGAAAGAAGAGATGTGCGGGGAACAGATTGGGTGGAGCGTTAGGGAAACTACTTCAAAACACAGTCTTAAGTCGGAGTATCCGCCTTGCCCTGCATAATTCTGTGCTGGTATTAACGCTAATGGAAGTGAGAGCTGGGCATGTCAAAAGCGCATTAAAGTTATTTTAACGCGGTCGAAATGAGAACGTTACGAAAAATCTATGGTGTAACACACGCAAATCGCGTTCGTAATACCGAGGTGAGAGAGAGGTTGGGATTAAAGGAAAGTGTCAGTGTATAATTAGAAAGGGCATAATCTGTTGGTTCGAACATGTTGTAAGAACGGCAGATGAATGATTACCTAAACAGATATACAATACAATACAATACAGTACAATAACTCTTTATTGTGCACCAAAAGTAAATGACAAAATATACAACACACATGACTATTTCTACACATATTAGATACACAAAGGCGGTCTTATCACTAAGAAAGCGATCTCTTCCAGACAACCTTAAGGATAGGATAATAATATATTCTAAAAGTGGTGCTAACCACGAGTACAACATTTCAATAATATAAAATAACAAAAAATAAAATAAGCAAACAAATTACTGGTAATACGTAAACTACTTACATGGATAAATTACAATTAGGTGTAAAGAAAGTGACGTTTAATCATATTCTTGAAAATGTTTAGACTCAGCGCTTTCCTAATATCCTCAGGGAGAGAATTCCAGAGTGTCACAGCTTGAGAAGTGAATGAATGGCTGTAATAATTAGTATTTTGAATTGGCATTAAAAGAGAACGATTGTTAGCCGATCTCAGATATTTGTCTTGGTTGATACGGAAAGTGAATCTTTCCTTCAAATATACAGGAGAATTTGGATCATAAAGAATGGAGTAAAGCTGTGAGAGAATATGTGTATTCCGACGAAGATGAATTGGTAACCATTTGAGCATGATGCGAAATTCGGAAATGTGATCATATTTGCGCAGACCAAATATGAATCGTATACATAGATTTTGGAGTCGCTCAAGTTTATTAATCTGTTCTAAGGAGAGATTTACAAAACTAGCGTCCGCGTAATCTAAAATAGACAGAAGTAACGAATCAGCCAGCATAATCTTGGTAGGAATCGGAAGGAAATACCTGAGACGCTTTAGAGAACTCCAACTACAAAAAAATTTTTACTAATCTCTTGAATCTGCTTGGTCCAAGAAAGAGTATTATCTATATAAACACCCAGATTTTTAACATAATCACTATAAGGAATAGTGACACCACTAAGTTTAACTGCTGGTAAATTATTCCAGTCAATCTTCTTTACTAGCCCCGGGCTGCCAATATATGCCAAATAGCCTGCGATTTAATTGGATTCAGTACGAGGCCAAATGATTTGCACCATACGTCAATATTGGCTAGGTCATTATTTACCGGGGGATACCAAGAATGACGTATCATGATCAAATTGGTCGAGTGCTGTCTCAAGGTGGTCTGGCATGTTTGTATGATGAGAGTTATGAACATGCAGAAAGCGAGGCAAGTCTGGACTGCGACATTTGACATTCACTTCTCTTTGCCAACTCCATGAAAACGTTTATGGTTGTACTTTTTTAATAACTCTTTACAGATCCACGGACGGATTTATCCCAATTATTTCTCCATATCCATCATATCAATTACGTGTTTGTGTAAAGTAAACACGTTAATTTTGCGTCTTACTAAGGTGAATTTATAAATTAAACGTATTTACTTGATCATATTTTACAAGCTGACTCGCGTAGCTTCGCCCATGTGTAAATTAACATATTATTGTGAATGAAAATTTCATGAAATATTTCACCTCGTATTTTACACCATCTTAGGGAATGAATTTCGAAAATCTTTTCTCATTTCACATCTATTTTATAAGAAAAACCCTGTGAAAAATATCAGCCTTCTTGTTTCAAAGATTATGCTGGGCATTGATAATAGTTATCGCCCAGCCTAATCCCTTGGACAATCAGTGAGTCAGGTAATATTGTTTTTATAATAGATTGTACAGAATTCACAAATTAGCAAACAAGCAGAGAGTCCTCCTGATGTAAATAGACTAGTACCACGTATAGACACGAACATAATGTTAATGGTGCGTTATCCCCCGTGTGGCAGGGTCGAAAAGCCATATATATGCGTTTACCAGATACATACCCCACCCTCCAAACCGGATCACGACAAAGCACCGACGCTAAAACGATATAAATAGGTAAGGCGTAAAAACCTGGCAAAGACGTTGCAGAAGACCACCTAGTAACGTAACGTATTATCGTAATACCTAAATCTGTATTTGTTGTTGCATTGATAAATCCATAAGGAATACCTGGCTATGTCTACTTTGAAATCATTTCCCAGTGTTATAATCGTGACCAACCCGGGAAAATAATTCCAATTCCCCGTATTGATCCAGGCTCCTTTGAAGAATAAGCCTTCTGCCATTCTGCCAGGCAGTTCATAAAAAGAGAATGATTAACTATTTGAGTTACTACAATCGTGACTACTAGGTGGTAGAGTTAGGTATGTCTCGCCCGGGTCTGGTACCATTTGCTTTACCTATTCCTGCCGAAATAGTGTCAATGTCACTGTCGTGTTTCGGTTTAGAGGGTAGGGTAACCGGTAAACTTTTAACTTATATATGCTACATTAATACTCCGCCACACCGTCGGCAACGCACCATTAACATCCTTAATGTCTGTGAGCTAATGTTGGCTCGTTCTATCAGAAGAATGATGGAAAGAGCATCAGCAGAGCGATCTTTTTGTTTGCTATCTTATAATATTAAAAAAAACAGAGTTAAAATACATCTTTGGTAGTTTTCATGTATTTTAGTGCGCCATTTTTTGAGGAATTGATTCATATTAGTATGTAACGACTAAGCAAAGCCCGGTCTCCACGCACATATTGTGTAGGTATCACAGATTAAACTTTTTTTTTATATCATAAGATAGCAAACAAGCAGATGGGTCTCCTGATGGAAAGAGTCAACCATCGCCTATAGACACCAAAGATGTTAATGGTGCGTTGCTATCTTGTGGCGAGGTCTAATGCCACATGCATAAGTTTACCGGCTACCTTACCCTCCAAACCGGAACACGACAGCGACAAGCACTGATGCTATTGCGGCAGGAATAGGTAAGGCGGTGGTACCAGACCCGGGCGAGACAATGCAGAACTCTACCACCTAGTAGCCACGATGGTAGTGACTCGATAGCCAATCGGTCGCCTTTTACGACCTGCCTGGCAAAACGGCAGTTGGCCTATTCTACAAAGGAGGCCGGGACCAACACGGCGGAAAACACTGGATACGCCTTTCAAAACAATTTCTTAAGTTATCAACGTCGCTTGCATTTATATAGAGTTTAAAGTTATAATAGGTACTTACCGGTGAAATAAAATTATTCCAGAAGTATTCGTTAAGTGTTAGCTTTTTATTCGACAAGATAAAATAGCTCAATATGGCATATTTCAATTTTTTTACGATATAAATATAATTTATATCTACATACATATAATAAAATAGTAGGAAAGTCATGTATGTCCGGGGTAAACTCAAAAAGTACTGCATGGATTTACTTCAAATTTTGCATGAATATTACTGACAGGTCGGGTCAACATATATTATCACGCTGTCACCTACAGGGGAGGAGCTGTGCGGAGTAAACGAAGTCCGCGCGAAAGAAGTCGCGGGCAACAGCTAGTATATATATAAAAGCGTTTGACATTTACATAAATTTGCTAATATGAGCGGCTACGCATTTTGTGCCCAGCACCGTGTCTATTAGTATTTGTGTGGTCTCTGGTATAATTGATGAAATTTATTACAATAAATTAATGAATACCTGACTACTGACATCTGCATCAGCTATCGTACAAGCAGATAACCTTGTATCGGATGCGATCTTTAAATTCGTATTAATTTAATCGCTCACAACCATATTAATGAACCTGTTCGATTCAGTTTGCAAATTAGCACCTGTTTTAGCGGTTATGGAGCGGTTTCGTTAGAACTTACAAACATCATTTATAGAAAAAGACAGACTATATTATGTAGTATACTATGTATGTACCTATACGTTAGTTTAAAACTACAATTAAATTGATTAATAATAAACATTCTTTAGAATTAAATAATCTAGGTAGGTATATACCTAGTAACTGAGTGCTAAGTGTGAGTTTTTCTTTTCGCATTCGATCGTGAGCGCGTTTCGAGTTTAGTAGGAATTTGTATGTGATTTGTACAGCGCCACCTAGTGGTAAACTGGTTTCTCACGTTTACCACTAGGTGGCGCTGGACAAATCACATACAAATTGCTAGTAAACTCCAAACGCGCTCACGATCGAATACGAAAAGAAAAACTCACACTTAGCATTCTGTACTAGCTGATCCGACAAACGTTTTGCCACACAAATTACTTGTATTTGTATATATTAGTGAGGTCCTTGAGAGGGGCTATCGAGATAAAAACTATCCTATCTTTTTCCTATCTTTTAGGTTGAACCAAACAGTAGATTTACACAAAATGTCATTTAAACCAGTACTTTATATATATATATATATATATATATATATATATATATATATATATATATATATATATACATACATACATATATATATATATATATATATATATACATACATACATATATATATATATATATATATATATATATATATATATATATATATATATATATATATATATATATATATATATATATATATTTATATATATATATCAATCAACGAGGCTCGGGTTCGATCCCCGACGGGGACAAGCATTTGTATGATGAGCATAAATGTTTGTATTTCCGGGTTTGGGTGTTTATTATATATATTCTAGTATTTATATATGTATTTCAGTGTATTAGTATCGTTGACTACCACCCATAACACAAGCAAATAATTTGCTTACTTTGGGGTTAGATCAGTAAGTGTAATTTGTCCCGTGAATATATATATATATATATATATATATATATATATATATATATATATATATAATAAACATATTTGTATGTACATACATTCAATATATTAGTAATATAATAAAATTACATACAAAACTGTACTATATACTCATACATATACACCACATACATACACATGTAAACTTACATATTACAATTCAAATTAAACAGGAAAACTCTGTAATGATTTATTTATAGATTAAAATAAGATAATTATGTTTAAGAACAGACTTTCTCGCCGTGTTGGTCCCGGCCTCCTTTGTAGAATAGGCCAACTGCCGTTCTGCCAGGCAGGTCGTAAAAGGCGACCGATTGGCTATCGAGTCACTACCATCGTGGCTACTAGGTGGTAGAGTTCTGCATTGTCTCGCCCGGGTCTGGTACCACCGCCTTACCTATTCCTGCCGCAATAACGTCAGTGCTTGTCGCTGTCGTGTTCCGGTTTGGAGGGTAAGGTAGCCGGTAAACTTATGCATGTGGCGTTATACCTCGCCACAAGATAGCAACGCACCATTAACATCTTTGGTGTCTATAGGCGATGGTTGACTCTTTCCATCAGGAGACCCATCTGCTTGTTTGCTATCTTATGACATAAAAAAAAAAAGACTTAAAGGAGTGTAAACTAGAAGCTGTTTTAATGTTTGTTGGAAGGGAGTTCCATAACCGAATAGCTTGACAAGTAAAAGACTGGTGATAATAATTAAGATTTTGAGAGAGGACCCGTAAAAGTAGGTTATCCACCGATCTTTATTGTCTTAATTCACCTCCCAAAAACTCAAACCTCTCTTTTGCGAAAATCAAACAGAATACAGTACAAAAGAGGTAATAAAGTATGTGGACATTACGGTGGAGATGAACTGGCAACCACTTGAGTTTTGTTCGGTATTCAGTGACATGATCATATTTGCGTAGGTCAAATATGAACCTTATACATACATTTTGGAGTCGATCAAGCTTATTGAACTGCTAACTAGTAAGGTCAACGTAATAGGCATCCGCGTAATCTAAAATAGGTATAAAAAGAGCTTCTGCAATCGTAATTTTAGTAGGAACTGGAAGTAAGTTACGCAATCTTTTTGGCGAACTCCAACTAAAAAATTTTTTGCTTACCTCCTTAATTTGTTGCGTCCAGGATAAAGTTTCGTTTAACTGAATTCCTAAATTTCTAACAGCCTTTTTTTATCTGGTTTGTTTTAAGGGTCTTTTATTTTCTAGGAACATGTTAGTTCCATCGTATCCTATACTATATAATTTGTTGCGTCCAGGATAAAGTTTCGTTTAACTGAATTCCTAAATTTCTAACAGCCTTTTTTTATCTGGTTTGTTTTAAGGGTCTTTTATTTTCTAGGAACATGTTAGTTCCATCGTATCCTATACTAATAAATTTACTCATAAGCGTTATTGGTGCAGAAATATGTCAAAGATTTCTAACAGACTTGCTGTAGTGACACCATCAATTTCGTCTCAATTTCAGCGAAAGTGACTGTCTATCTGTCTCTTTTTCACGCCTAAATTTGGCACAAAGATAGTTTGAGACCCGAGAAAGGACATAGGATAGTTCCGGGGTTTTGTATTAAGTTGTTGTTTTTGCGTGTGAATTGATTAATTATCTATACATATAATAAAATCGTAGGAAAGTCAAAACTGTACATTGAATATTTTTTTAAAAGAATATTTGGGGCGTGATCCAAAAATATAGTGTTTAGAATTTTTGTCTGTTTGTCTGTTTATCTGTTTGTCTGTATGTGTGACCGGGGTAAACTTAAAAAGTACTGCATGGATTTACTTCAAATTTTGCATGAATATTACTAACAGGTCGGGTTAATATATAGGCTATATATTATCACGCTGTCACCTACGGGGGATGAGCTGTACGGAGTAAACGAAGTCCGCGCGGACGAAGTCGTGGGCAACAGCTAGTCAATGAATAAAACTCAAACACCTAGAAATTTTACTACCTATTACAACTAGGCTCAAAGCAGATTATGAACAAATAGGTACTCAGTTATGTATTGTAAGTAGTGTTATGTAAGTACCTATGTAAAATTATGTGTAACTTTGTAACTCTTCTGGTAGTATTGTACCTTCTTGTTAACATTGTACCACCTGTAATAATTCTAATGTCCCATACAAATTTTTATTATTTAATATTTATTTATTCAGCAATGTAATCTATACATATAATAAAATCGTAGGAAAGTCAAAACTGTACATTGAATATTTTTTTTAAAAGAATACTTGGGGCGTGATCTACAATCAATATTGAAGCCAAAAATATAGTTTTTAGAATTTTAGTCTGTTTATCTGTTTGTCTGTACGTATGTCCGGGGTAAACTCAAAAAGTACTGCATGGATATACTTCAAATTTTGCATGAATATTACTAACAGGTTGGGTCAACATATAGGCTCATATTATCACGCTATCACCTGCGGGGGAGGAGTTGTGCGGAGTAAATAAATAAATTAAAAAGAATATAAAACAAATAATGAGTAAACAAGATTATTGGTCTAGTAGTGCTAGTGTAAACGCGGATAATGGCAAGTTCGAATTCAAGTTTTGAATAATTTTCTACACACAGAGAGAGATTGGTTATAGTTATCCCTGTTTGATTGTTGATAAAACTAATTTCGTCTCTCCTTACCGTCATGATTTAGATGATAATCGATGACAATAGAAAACCACATTCACACATCTTTAAATATGGCTTCCGTATTTTACTGGCCAAGTGCTAGTCAGACTCACGCACTATGGGTTGCGTCTACACATAAAAAGCGGCAAAAATCACTTTCTTGTATGGGAGCCTCCTTTAAATATTTATTTTATTTTTAACTAATTATTTATTTTTAAATTCTGTGAACCAGTTATCGAAAGAGAGAGAAAAAAGTTGCAAAAAAGAAATCACGTTTGTTGTATTGGAGTCCCCCTTAAATATTTATTTTATTTTATCTTATATTTGTTGTTATAGCGGCAAAAGAAACACATCATCTGTGAACATAGTTTAACTGCCTGACTATCATGGTTCATGAGCTGGTGAGACAGGCGGACGGACAGCGGAGTCTTAGTAATAGGGTCCCGTTTTACCTTTTCGATACGGAACCCTAAAAACTAACAATAACAAACCAAATTAATACATAATTTGTTTCAACAAACTAAAAAACTAGCTCATTATGGATGTACTTAATATTAGTTCACAATAGGAAGGTGTTTTTGTAAACTTTTAATTCAAGTTCCAACAGAAACGGAAAATCCTAAGCATTTTCGAGTGACTTATAAATTATAACTGAACCGCAGCGAAGCGTGGCCCGGCCACGTATAATAAAACTTCATCCAGTAAAATATCAAAAATTATTATTACTTATTGAGTTGAAAATAAGTTAGCTTAGGTTAAACTTCGGAAACCGTTTTATAAAAAAAATCTCACTATTTTCATTTGCTCAGTTGGGTAAAAAGGTAGCCTACGTCACTCCTGGATCGTGGCTACTAGGTGGTAGAGTTCTGCATTGTCTTGCCCGGGTCTGGTACCACCGCCTTACCTATTTCTACCACAATACCGTCAGTGTTTGCCACTGTCGCTATTGCGGCAGGAATAGGTTTCCGATTTGGAGGGTAAGGTAGCCGGTAAATTTATGCATGTGGCATTAGACCTTGTCACAAGATACACATCATTAATAACTTTGGTGTCCATAGGCGATGGTTAACTCTTTCCGAACGGAGATCCATCTGCTTATTTGCGATCTTATGATATATAAATAAATACTCCTGGATAGTGTAGCTTTCTGATAAAGACACTTTTTAAATTGACGCTGTAGTTTTTGTGTTTTATTCCTTACAAACACACAAAACTGCAAATGTTTTTTCTTTATACCTAATAAATATTACTAGATATTACTCACGATTTCGTTCGCATGATCCAAAATCATTACTCACTTTTACTCACTCGGGTAAAAAGTAACCTATGCTCTGCCCTATTAACTCCTCAATCTTTTTGTCAAAGTTCCATCAAAATCAGTCCAGCCGTTCCTGAGATTGACAGAACAGAATGACAGATAGAAATTTTGCACTTAAAAAAACCTATTTATTTTGAAGTCACAGATACTTAAATTTTATTTAAATGTGTAGATATGTTAATTTACAAAACTTGTTCAGTTTACCTTTACCGCAAAATAAATGGAGATAAATGAACTGGCACAAACACTGACACAATTGCCGCCGCTCGAGGAACGTTCGCGCATGTCGCGCTATCTCGACATCTGACAGAACACTCAGTGAGCGCTCCACGTGTATCACCGCGGTATTACTCAAGTCAAGAGTCGCGGCGTACCCGAAGGCTGTATATGAATACATTAAAACTTCAAAGTACTGAAATTAAACCTACCCGCTTAAGATAAACTGAAAATCAATCTATTTTCGGTATCGGAGTGATTCACTTATTATATGTAATTACATTATGTGTTAATGACACTATATGAGGGTATAATTATAAAATTTTACCCATTTGTGATCATTAGTTTTCTAATTATCCTCAGTAAAAGACGTTCAGAATGATTGACGCCCCAATGATAAAAAAATACCATCGTGCGGTTATTAAATTCTTCACTAAACAGGGAATAGACCAACTGCCGTTCTGCCAGGCAGGTCGTAAAAGACGACCGATTGGCTATGCGAGTCACTACCGTCGTGGCTACTAGGTGGTAGAGTTCTGCATTGTCTCGCCCGGGTCAGGTGCCACCGCCTTACCTATTCCTGCCGCAATAGCGTCAGTGCTTGTCGATGTCGTGTTCCGGTTTGGAGGGTAAGGTACTCAGTAAACTTATGCATGTAGCATTAGCATAGCATAGCAACGCACCATTAACACCTTTGGTGTCTATAGGCGATGGTTGACTCTTTCCATCAGGAGACCCATCTGCTTGTTTGCTATCTTATGATATAAAAAAAAAAACTTCGCCATTGTTTGTGTACAAAAGTAATAGAAAAGGTCCAAGTATGTAACCTTGTAGAACATTTATGATGACATTTGAGTTTCAATGGAAATAAGAATGTACATTTCATATGTTTTATATCTGTGTTCTGGTTTAATGTCTGCTGGTTTTAAATGCAATGCTAAAAAGTTGACCGAAGTTTATGTTTACATAATCAAGATTTTTGCACATTCTATTAATGGCATGTGTCGTAATGCTGTACTGGATTGTTACGAAACAATCCAAAAAGATTTCCTTAGACGGTTCTGCGTATAACCTAGTTCTGTATGGTCACATGATTATATTATATGGAGATTATTGAGATGAAAACTTACGTTGTGAGTTTTAATAAGGATAAATCTTATGTGACGCGTGATAGTCACACTGGGACTAGTAGAACATTAGTAGAGCCAACGGAGATTATTAAGGCGAAAACGTGTTGTCTTGAGTTGTTTTGTCAAAACTTTGCATCTACAGTACATCACGAGATCAGTTGGATGGTACCATAATATTGCATTATCTAAACTCACACAAGCTTGTCAAACTTCAGTACAAACGAATGAAAGTAGTTGACAATTGTTTGCATTACGAGTATTTAGAAAAACTGTTATTTACATACGAGCATTGCCAGTTACATAAAGGCTTTCGATCTTAAGGATATAACAGTTCAAGGTTACCATGCCATTGCAATATCATTGAAGTAACGATATAAAATTTGTTATCGATAAAGCCTTGACAGGTTGCGTAATTAACTCATCTGGAAAAGACTAAGCAACTTGAAAAAAACACCAGATCTTTCTTGAAACGGCTGAACAGATTCTCTTGAATCATAGCTAAGAACCATCTCGCAACAAAGGCTTTTCATTTAAAATAAACCCTAACCAAATGGATCATCAGCCTGAGCACGTACAGATACACAGGCACACACCTGAAACTTATAACAGTCCCGTTTTTGCGTCGATTATTATGTAGTTATTAAACATCAACGACATTAGTGTAATATTATTTAACATAAGCATAGAAACATAAGTGTGTTGATTGCCTTAAAAAAATTGTAGTAAAATTTTGTAAATGGTGGAAACTTTTTAAATTACATAAATCTTAATCATACAAAAAATGAAACTTGTAATTATAAAAATAACTTTTGTAATATGAAATCATTCTTGTACATTAGTAATAAGTACATAAAATAGGAAAAAAAGACCAGCCCGCTGAGTTTCTTCCGCCGGATCTTCTCAATGTGTGGCCGCGTTCCGATCCGGTAGTAATTTAAAAAAATCGATACAGTGTTTTAAATGATATTATACAATGATAATTTTTAAATATTTTCATACCATATGATGGTAGAATATGTTGGTAACTTAATTAATTTTTAACAACTTGTAACACCCATATTCTTGCAAATAAATATTTTCTTTCTTCTTTCTTTCTAAAACATATAGTCACCGTGTTCGCTTTGACTAACACGTGCCGTAGCGGCAACTCACTGTTTGTAAACAATGAACATCGAAATCTATGCACATACATAAACGTTTTATTGTATAACTAGCTGTGCCCGCGACTTCGTCCGCGTGGGATTTTTTTTTAAAAGTAGCCTAAGTACTCTTTATTACATCAGACAGACAGACAAAAATCGTAAAATGTGTTATTTTGGTATGTGTACCGTGTATAAATCCATATGCATTTAGTTAAAACCGGTTATTTTAATATTACAAACAGACACCTTAATTTTATTTATTTATATAGAAGATGTATAGATAATGTAAATATATTATCTGTACGATTTATAACTACAATTCATAGGTATTTATAAATACAATACATAAGAAATACGTAATATTTAACGTAAAATAATTTCATTGCAAAATTTCAACTCAATCCGTCGATAGGAAGGGCTCAAAAAGGGCACGGAAATGAGACAGGTATCAGAATAGCTAGCCAAGGCCGTCATTCTGTAATCAATAGTTTTCAAAATAAATAGTTTCAGAAACCGCTATCGCGTGGCGACAAATAGTTTCATTTTGATACGGCAAAATCGCGTAACGACCCACCTCTAGTTAGAGGTACCTACATACTTCCACTCATGTACCTAAAAAAACCGGCTAGGTGCGAGTCGAACTCGCGCACGGAGGGTTCCGTACCATCATCTATAAAAAATGGCAAACAATCACGTTTGTTGTATGGGAGCCTCCTTAAATATTTATTTTATTTTAATTATTTATTTTTAAAGTGATTATTTAATTAAGTTTACTGTGGATATTTCAAACGTCCACCAGTTTTCATTATTAAGATCGAAAAAAAGCAAAAAAAAAACACGTTTGTTGTATGGGGGTCACCCTTAAATATTTATTTAAATTCTGTTTTAGTTTTAGTTATAATAGCGGCAACATAAATACATCATTTGTGAAAATTTGAACTGTATATCATGGTTCATAAGATACAGCCTGGTGATGGACAGATAGACAGACAAACGCAGGGACAGACAGTGGTGTCTTAGTAATAGGGTCCCGTTTTAAACTTTGAATATGGAACCTTAAAAAGTTTAGTAAAGCCAACGCATTCACAGTTCGGCTCTTCTCGGCAATGTTCGGTTCTCGTTCGGCGGTGTTAATAAATAAATACCTACTGTTGAATTATTTTCATTTTACAACTTTTCTTAAGCTATGCATCCAAATAACTTGGTATAAAAGCCACAGTTTATCTCCCTAAGATTTTCGTGTTGATAGAGTAGGTACTTTTCGTTAGTAAGGATTAATATGCCTGCGTACACCTGCGCATAATAATCCTACTGCTCAAAATTCATCTATTAATTTTCAACAATTTTTCGACTCAAAATTCCTTATTGTGTTGTTGTTATAAGAGATAGATATATAGTGTCGCGGACTTTTTTGTAGATCTACTTAAAATCAATATATTTGTAGTACTTTGTACTTACGAATACTTATCCATTACGCCAGCGCACGCGGATACAGCAGTTCGATAGCGATTTTCTTCTGACTTAGTTTACGAATATCGATATTTTAACTAAACCAAGAATAATTGTAACGTAATGCTTGATAGCCTATAACCTTCCTAAATCCTGATTCCTAATGAATGTAGTTATGCTATCACACACAAAGAAATTTTTTTTCAATCCAACTTATTGTTCCAGAAATTAGCGCGTTTATTAGCGCGTTTAATCAATAAACAAACATACAAACATATAAGAAACATTGAGATTTATTCAACGATTTCATTACATGTATAGGTGTTTCAATACGTTACCGCGATGTGTTTTCGTGCAGCGACATCTAGTAAATGTGCACTACATTACGCTTTACGTTACGGTCTTCCGATTAATTTTATTTTCCGTGGGAATAAGATATTTTCCCGCGATAAAAAGTAGCCTATGTCCTTTCTCAACGTCTTATCTATGTTTATGCCAAATTTTATGAAATTCGATCCAGTAGTTTAAGCGTGAAAGCGTAACAGACAGACAGACAGACAGACAGACAGACAGACAGACAGAGTTACTTTCGCATTTATAATATTAGTATGGATTAGGTCAACATTTAAATCTCTATTTTTAACATATTTTGTATCAGAATCGAGTACTGAACAGCCTCTTTCAGTATGTATAGTCTTTTAAACCGTATATTATACACATCAAATATATTAATGATGCTTTGCTATCCATGTGGCGGAATGGCAATTCCACACGCGCACATCTACCAGAACAGACAACAAAAATGAAAAACTGTTGAAGCTATAGCAAGGCGGTGGTATCATACCCGAGCGCGAGCATGCCGATCTCTACCACCTTGTAGTCACATGTTCAGCCAATCATTCGCCTTTTACGAAGTGCCTAGATCAACCCAGAGAAACTCCTAGTAGTAATACTATAAATAAACCAGTAATGCCTATCTTTTTTCTCTAAATCTAGAGGACAATGTCGCCGTTGTTTTGCAAGGACTATCATAATAATAAAATAACATTATCGCGGCATATTAATTATAAATAAATTTAAATATCGCTATGATTATTAATAAGTATTATGTTTAACAAAATAACAGCCCCACTATCAGTGCGAAAAGAGAAAGGTTATGACAATATTGAAAATTTACTTGTAGTAGGTAGGTATATTTTGTAACTTTTGTAGTTAGCTGGTTCATTCAGATTAATCCCACAGGTTTTCGGGAAGAATTACTGTATTTGGGAAAGAATATTATCAGGCAGATTTCCTTATGGGTAGTGTAGAGTGAATTGAACCCCGACACACATTCTAGTTTATCTCGATTCACAGGTTCGCTTTTCGGAACGATTGTCGCTCGTTTCTTGCGATAACAGGGACCCGCAGCTTTATTTGTTCATCCAAGGCCCAGGATTTTTAACCAGCGTCATTACTAAAGTACTGATAGCTACTGAGACATGGATTTCGAGGAAAATCTCGAAAAACTTCAACATTTTTACCCGATTCCGGCAACGAATCCGGGAGATAATATGAGGCTTTTTAAGATTTTTAAGATTTTTTAAGATTTAGTTATAACGATTTCAGTGATTTAATACAATCGACAACCACAGACTAATAACTGTTACTGGTAAGCAACGCGATCCTGGTTAAATGTCAATAAAAGAAAAATCTATATTAATTAATTATTAATCTATATTAATAATATTATAAATGCGAAAGTTTGGATAGATGTTTGGATGGATGTTTGGATGGATGTTTGGATGGATGTTTGGATAGATGTTTGGATGGATGTTTGGATGGATGTTTGGATGGACGTTTGGATGGATGTTTGGATGGATGTTAGGATGGATGTTTGGATGGATGTTTGGATGGGTGTTTGTTACTCAATCACGCAAAAACTACCGAACGGATTTGAATGAAATTTGGCACACAGGTAGATTATGATCTAGAATAGCACATAGGCTACTATTTATCCCGGAAAATTTAGGTGATCCCGCGGGATTCACCAAGAACTTTTATAATGCAGCGGGCTGCACGCTGCAGCTAGTATTTAATATGTAAGTACTTACATAAAATCTCATGTTCCGGTGTTTGTGTATACATTTTTCCAAAACGGCTTGACCCACTTGTTGTTTGTTATTCTTGTTCTTAATGTTTTTTTGTATATTTGGTAGGCATGAGAATAGGTCTTAAACATTGAGTCTTAAAGTATGTATGATACCTCGTGTCGCGTATTGTTCGTTTACGAAGTGGAACATGCATTGAGTAGTGTTTTCTGGTTTTAGTGTTATTGCAGAAGTCACATATGAAGTAGCACATTATTTTACCTTATTGCGTTACATCCTGTTTGTAGTATGTACCTACCTGACTAAAATATAACTCGATAAAGTTTAAAACTTGAAAATAATATTTTGCGTGTATCTATGCATGTATTTAATGCATTTAATTTCCCTGTGTTGGTCCGGGACCCCTTTAAGGAATGAATCAAATGCTATTATGCCAGGCAGATCGTAAAAGGTGAACGATTGCCTCTATAGGTCACTACCATCGTGATTACTGTGTGGTAGAGTTCCGCAACGTTTCGCCTGGGTATATGATACCCCCCCGCCTTACCCATTCCTGCCATAATAGCGTCAAGGCTTGTCATTGTCGTGTTCCGGTTTGGAGGGTAAGGTGTACGCATATGGAATTGGCATCCCGCCACACGGATAGCGACGCACTATTAACACCTTTGGTATCTATAGGCGATGATTTCCCTTTCCATAAGGAGAGCCATTAGCTTGTTTGCTATCTAATGATACGATAAAAAATGACATTAATAAAACAGCATGCATATCTACATAAAATCATGTTTGTCATTGTCGTGTTCCGGTTTGGAGGGTAAGGAGGGCATGTGGAATTGGCATCCCGCCACACGGATAGCGACGCACCATTAACATCTTTGTTGTCTATAGGCGATGTTTTCCCTTTCCATTAGGTGAGTCATCTGCTTGTTTGCTATCTTATAATATGATAAAAAAATGACATTAATAAAAAAGCATGCATATCTACATAATATTATTTAGATGATTCTTTCATGGAAATAAAAAGTTTACTTAACGTTAAATACGGAAATGTGGGGAACTCTGGGTACTTGGATAATAATTTTAATAAATCATAGCTACCAGTTTTATGTTTCACTAGTGTTGCGGCCGTACTTGCGTCTATCGTCATGTATGGAATATCCTACACTTAGAAATTAAATATGCTCCGTTATGTGATAACGGCCCTTGTCTTAAATATTAAGATCTGCCTTTATCAATTAAAACGACGTAATCAATTTATATTACAATTTTATTTCTTTTCACATTGTTCATTATTCTAATAACGTTATTTTATTCTTTAATTCTACATTCTATTCTAACTTAACAAATGCATTACCTTAAATTACTTATGCACGTTCCGGATTATTCAAACACTATTGTACTTTTTAACGGAGGCCAGTGTGTGTTACACTGATCGATGCAGAAGACTGAATGTCCGAGGTTTCAACCCGTCTTACCCGCCATTGTTGTATTCGTGCAAGCTCTGTAATACCAGAGCAAATAATTTTAATTTGCACAAACAACGATGTCGGGCAAAATCCTGCTTTATTAAATAAAAACCTAACAGTCACAAAGCTTCGTGTAATGACACGATACATGGAGATGCGATCGGCTATTATCGGCTGTCGTCGCAAACATTCGGACTGCGTGTGTCTTATCGCGCGGTTGGTGGTACGTCAAAGGGTTTTAGCGCGTTAATATATTAGGGTCTAGGGACGATACACACAGGTGCGGCCGAAGGGTAACAATATTGCCAATTGTTCACATTTTGCAAACAGCCTGTCAGAAGACGCGGTCTATTCTACGGAATCCTTAAAAGTGAGCCCGAATCGTACTTAGAATGTTGGCACACCCTTGAGGTTGTTCTTGTCCGCTTATTTAATTAAAATGTTAGATTAACATCATTTTTACCAAGGCCTGACATTCGATTCGCGTGAATGTCGAAACTCGAAACACGCGGTGGTCACTCAAACCATAGACCATAGAGTTTGAAATGTTATGAACATTTCAAACTACGACAAATGGTTATGAGTTATTGGCTGATTAATTAAAAGATAAAAGCTATGATAACCCTGAAGATAAATAATTATCATCAAGATGGTTTGCTTGCGGGATAGGCGGAGTTAACCAAACGTAGATATACGCTCCGGCTGACCAGTATTCATCGATTTGTCGGTTAATAAGATGGGTGGTGTGTGAGCTCTTGTGAGATATGGTTCCGTGGCAAAATGGCAAAAAACAGAACCTTTATAATTTCGTCATGTCGTCTGTCTGTCTGTTTGTCTGTCCGTCCGTCCGTCCGTCCGTCTGTATGTCACTCATTTTACTTAGAAACTATGGGCACTGTGTAGTTGAAAATTGGAAGATAAGTGTGTGTTATGAATCGCCACAAAATGATGAAGTATGATTACGAAAAAATAAGAGAGCGTAGCCGTATAGAGTATCATTGGACATGTCTTTGTATAATATATGAAAGTATCTAAAATTTTTTTTATTAATATAAATAATTTAATATCATTGAATAAATTACACGCCTTGATCTAACACCAAAGTAAGGAAATTATAATATAGTTCTATAGTTCCGTCACACTGGTACCCGCTTGAATAAATACCAAAACATTTTTCGCGATATATATATATATATATATATATATATATATATATATATATATATATATATATATATATATATATATATATATATATATATATATATATATATATATATATACTGCTGCTAATGAATGTAGTAAAATTATTTTTTGTAAGTAGTAATAGTGGTTAGAAAGAAAAACAAGAAAAAACTTTTACAACAGAAACTATTAGCGATATCTGCAGCTGTTGCAATTTTAACTAGCCCAGGAGTCAGGACCATACCTTTAAGCCTATCTATATTAGTGTTAGATCTAATTCATCTATACATATAATAAAACCGTAGGAAAGTCAAAACCGTACATTGAATATTTTTTTAAAAGAATACTTGGGGCGTGATCTACAATCGATATCGAAGCCAAAAATATAGTTTTGTCTGTTTGTCTGTTTGAATGTATGTCCGGGGTAAACTCAAAAGGTACTGCATGGATTTACTTCAAATTTTCCATGAATATTACTAACAAGTCGGGTCAACATGTAGGCTACATATTATCACGCTATCACCTACGGGCCTACGGGGGAGTAGCTGTGCGGAGTAAACGAAGTCCGCGCGGACGAACGGGCAACAGCTAGTATTAATATAAATCCGTTCAGTAGTTTTGCATGATTGTTTTTTTTTTATAGAAAAGGGGGCAAACGGACAGGAGGCTCACCTGATGGTAAGTGATCGCCGCCGCCTATGGCCAACCACACTATCAGAAGATTTGCAGTTGCGTTGCCGGCCTTTTAAGAAAGAGTAGGCTCTTTTCTTGAAGGTGAAAAACTCCTGTCGGTAATTGGTTCCACAGAGGAATAGTGCGGGGTAAGAGTGCCTCGAGAATCCCACAGTTGTGGATTTACAGACATCCAGATGGTGAGTATGAAATTTTGAATTTAGTCGCGATGTCCGATAGTGAAATTCTGCGGCAGGAATTAATCCAAACAGTTCCTTGCAACAAGCTCCCCATGATAGATCCGATAGAAGATGCAGAGCGAAGCCACATCTCTACGCAATGCCAAAGAATCAAGCCGATCAGAAATAGTCCTGTTATTGACGATTCGAGTCGCTCTACGTTGAATGCGGTCAAAAGCAAAGAGCTGGTACTGAGGAGAACCGCCCACAAGTGAGAGCAGTACTCCATATGAGGCCGGATTTGCGCCTTATAAAGTTGTTAGCGATGGGCTGGAGTGAAGTACTGCCTGGCCCTGCTGAGAACACCTAGCTTTTTTTAAGGCAAATTTGGCCTTGCCTTTCAAGTGACCACGGAACTGAACGTTGCTCGATATGTCAACTCCAAGAATTTCAAGACTGGCTGTGGCGGTTAGGGAAGTACTTTCGAAGCGAGGAGATACGACAAAGGAAAATTTTTAGTGGAAGACGCGCGAACTTGTGTCTTCTTGGGGTTAAAGTGGACTAAGTTTAGTCGACCCCACTTTGAGGCTGAGGAAAGTCGTTCTTCGATTTCCGACACAGTTTGTTCCGGCACTCGTTGACGTGTTGTTGAGAAACTCCGCTGCGGCCAGAGTACAAAGCATTACCCGTTATGTCGTCCGCATAGCTATGAATGTTGCTTGATTGCAACATGTCATTAATATGCAGAAGAAACAGTATAGGTGATAACACACAGCCCTGAGGAACATCAGCATTGACGTGTTTAAGTTTAGAGCATGCGCCATCAACAACGACCTTGATGCTCCGATCTGCCAAAAAATTGGTGATCCAGTTGCAGAGTTTCACAGGAAGCCCATAAAAAGGGAGCTTGGAGAGAAGTGTTTTGTGCCATACCCGATCAAAGGCTTTCGCTATGTCCAAACTAACTGCCAAAGTCTTTGGAAGTTAGTTTAGACATAGCGAAAGCCTTGTTATCCACAGCCTCCGCCCATCGGTGCGTTAGGTAAACTAAAAGATCACCAGCTGACCGACCGCGACGAAAACCGTGCTGACGATTTCACGCTTTCACGGCTAAACCGCTGGACCGATTTTCCTGAAATTTGGTATGGAAGTAGTTGAAGAGCCGGGGTCAAACATAGACTAATTTTTTTTCAAAAATCAACCCTTAAAGCTAGTATGAACATAAATTCTCAAGCCATTTTCTTAAGCTGAGTTTGTAGGCAACATTGAATCTCATTATTTTTTATCGAAGTATGCAATGCTAAGATGTGCACAAAGTTGCATTTTAGTGACAAATTAGTTCTAATTTTAGTATTTAATAATTAAAACTAATTATACCCTGTACAAGTTAGCTTGATATTTTTGACAGATGTCAATTTTTCCTTTGCAATGACGAACATATTATTTTCTTAATTTAATGATTTTAAAAATTGTAAAAATATTTAAAAAAATATAACACAAAAGTCCCTAGAGTTTCAAGCGTTATCCGAAGATTTTTAGACTTTTTATTGCTACAAAGTAAAATTTAAATAGGAACACCGAAAATAATAGA
Organism: Apodemia mormo; assembly: GCA_036924255.1. Classification (NCBI taxonomy): domain Eukaryota; kingdom Metazoa; phylum Arthropoda; class Insecta; order Lepidoptera; family Riodinidae; genus Apodemia; species Apodemia mormo. The sequence goes on along the minus strand of JAUPFN010000021.1, from coordinate 1,771,743 downwards.
CGCTTGTTGACGGACGGATGGGACACGAATAACAGGCAGTAACTGTTACAAATATCGATTATCAAAAATCATTATGAAAGATCATTGTTAAGTTATTGTTACGAACGGGGGTCCTTTTGGTTGGGGTCTCTTTAGCTGGTATAACTCTTTTTAGAAAAATAAGGTAAAAAAATTGAATTCTAATTTGAATTACGCATTCCATTGTTCCATCGACTGGCCGTATAAGCCGAGCGTCAGGAACACATACGGGGCCAGTAGTATGGAGTAAAGTCAAAAGGAAAGAAGAGGTTAAAGGAAGAAGTTAAGAGGAAGCAAGACTAATTGCTCGTAACATTATTATAGTTGAGTTTAAGTTTTTGTTTTGAACTTTTGTTAAACATGCCTAAAAGGGCGAAAAAAAGACTCAACAGTGAAACGCGTGAGTTTGTGATTCGCTTACCTACACGATTGTATTGGGCGTGAGTCGTAAAACGTGTAGTGACGCTTTGTCTACGCAAAAATATGGTAAAGAAGGTGATGAGGAGAATAAACTGTGTCTTCTAATAGTATAGTGAAGTGAGTATACGCTAAATCGCATGCCTGACCGATAGTTTTATGTGATAGAAACATTTTTTTTATTGTATACTAGCTGTGCCCGCGACTTCGTTCGCGTAGAAAAAATTCTAAAATATCCTATGTCCTTCTCCTGGCTCTAAACTACCTCCCTGCCAATTTTCAGCTAAATCGGTTCAGCCGTTCTTGAGTTATAAGTGGAGTAACTAACACGACTTTCTTTTATATATATAGATTCAGATACCGGAGATATCGGAAATAACATCAAAACACTGAGTAAACTAACAAAGTAACACAACAGTGCGTTACCTATTCGAAACAAACGACGCTAGCTAATGAATGTAGTGGTCATATTTTTTTTGTAGTAGTAGTAGAAAAAACAAAAAACCCGTTTATACCTGATAGTGCAATAGATACTCGTATGTATGTATGCGGATATATAGTATGTATGCGGATGATACCTGCCTAATGTACTGTGACAAAGATTTGTACAAAAAGTAGTGCAAAAAGACTTGAATAATATTATAAATGGGCACATGACAATGGCATTATTATAAATATGAGCAAAACCAAATGTATGTTAATATCCTCACCATACAATAAATTGAAAAACTCAGACATCTTAATCAAAGGTCACACATACGATTGCTCACACAAAAACACTTACTTAGATCAGTGTGGGTGTGCACATCTGGAACAAGTTAAATCATACAAGTATCTGGGACTGACAATAGATATAAACTTCGTATGTAACTTACATATTGACAAAATTTGTAAAAAAATACGTAATATACCTACTGGGTAAGCTGTACCATCTACAAACCATGACAGATAGAGGCATATTGTATATGTTGTACTACGCACTCGCAGAAGCCACTATAGAATACGGGTTGGGTATCTATGGTCTGGCGTTTCTGACGTATATAAACAAAATTAAAGCAATACAATTACGATTATTAAAAATATTAGCCGATAAGAAATCAAAAAAAGAGTGTAATGGAGATTATGAAAAATTATATAAAATTTGTAAAATTGTACCAATAGATAAAAAATTAAAAATAAAGATAATTACAGAACAATATGAAAGCAAGGAGTATAAAGTAGAACGAGACTATGGATACCCAACTCGACAGTCTAATAAAAGAAAATACGTGATTCCTAAAGTAAATAATTACTTTGGTAAGCGTACGAGGCGGTGGATTGTACCAACGTTGTATAATGAACTGCCACAACACTTGATTGAAAGTGTCAGCTCAAAAAATCATTTATAGAATATATTAAAAAACACGACTTGTCATTGTGCCGATAATGATAACGAAGGCGATAAAAACGAAAAGAGTAATATTTGTAGTTATATATGTAAAGTTAAGGTGTAAAATGTAATGTTAATATGTAAGATCCTTGTTAGTTCAATATAAACTAGGTAGTAATGTGAAGAAAGTAGTAGGTTATTATGCCTGCTGCAAACTCCAGAACGGCTGAGCAGATTTCGATATGTTGGGCGTATGAGATGTTGGGCGTGTATTGGAAAAAAACTGTATTGTAAACTTCGTAACGGCTGAGCGGATTTTGATAAGATATGTGTGTTGTTTAATAAAATAAATCTAGACGGAAAAATTACTGTAATGTATGCATTATTAAACGAGAACTACTGCCGACAAACTGCGATGCAGTTTGGCAGATGAAAAAACTGTAAAAACCTTACGCTAAGTTTTGGAAAAATTTTTTTAAAAAAAGTAATGTGTACAGTAAATCATTTGTAATTTTTTGTAGTACTGTCACGTCCTGTCTTAAAACTCCGTAGTAGGTACGCAGACACAAGCTATCAGACAAACGATATATCGCGCTGGATTAACTGATAGTCGCTGATTTATTTGTAAACATTTGCTCAGCTCGCTGTTGATTATCATCTTTATTGTATTCTATGTAAAGTAGTTGGTAGTTTTCTAATCAGCGGTATGTGCCCTACTTATTAGGGTGGTATCGATAACCGTAGAGAGATAAATATATAACTATTATAAATCAAAAGTAATGTCAACAGACATTCAATTTTATGTAATTTTTGTATTGCATTAGATAGTAGACAAGCAGATGGCTCTTCTGATGGACAAAGAAACTAACGTATATAAATATCAAAGATGTTAATGTGCGTTGCTACCCGTGTGGGAAGATGGCAATGCCACGCATAAGTTTATCGGCTACGTTTCCATCCAAACTGGAACACGACAGTGACAAGCACTGACGCTATTGCGTCAGAAATAGGTAAAACGGTGGTACCAGACCCGAGTGAGACAATGCAGAATATATATATATATATATATATATATATATATATATATATATATATATATATATATATATATATATATATATATATATATATATATATATATATATATATATAATCACGGAATCGGCTCCAACGATTTTCATGAAAGTCACAAATTAGGGGTTTTTCGGGTCAAGGAATCGATTTATCAAGGTTCCAGGTCCAAGAAAAGCTCGGTTCCCAAGATGTGGGTACGTGAAAAACCGAGCAAAGCTCGGTCAACCAGATATTTGGAGATTAAATTACAACGTTTTTTAAATTATAAATAAACATTTTTTTCGCATGGCCGATAAAGCTACGTTTCTTGAAAGAGCACATAGTAGGACACACATTTGTAATGCTGATTTTATATTTTTCAGGTAAATCGTTAGTTAATATTGACCAGCGTTTTTAATATTATTGCTTAAACTCCAAATTATCAAAAAGATGACGTTTCGCAGCATCGCTAAAAGTAAATTTAATGCGTATGTCGCACAATAAGCATAATCAACTTTTAAGGCGTGCTCCTCGATAAGGGTTTGTTATCTCGCATTTACACCCGACGCGCGCGACCGTAGCATTTGCTCTATATTAAACCTACCCTCTACATTTGGAAAAATCAATTCCATATTCTTTTATGGATAACCGTTCGATATACCTTTTTTTTATATCATAAAATAGTAAACAAGCAGCTGGGTCTCCTGATAGTAAGAGTCAACCATCGCCTATAGACACCAAAGCTGTTAATGGTGCGTTGCTATCTTGTGGCGAGGTCTAATACCACATACATAAGTTTACCGGCTACCTTACAAAGCAAAACGGAACACGACAGCGACAAGCACTGACGCTATTGCGGCAGGAATAGGTAAGGCGGTGGTACCTGACCCGGGCGAGACAATGCAGAACTCTACCACCTACCTAACGGCTGGGCATTATTTTTAATTTTTGTTCGGAAGGTAAGACTTAAGAGATTAAATGAGATTGTGGATAGCATTATACGTTTTCTTTTATTATTGCAATTATTTAGTTATTGTAAGATACATAATAGCCTTGTATATTAGTGGCAGTCGTTGCCGCTTAATTATTTTTGGTGCTGTTACACCGCATAAAGTACTCCAGCGATCAGCAAGCAATTGGCGACGTTTTTTAACCGACTTCAAAAAAGGAGGAGTTTCTCAATTCGGCCGGTATATTTTTTTTTAATGTATGTACACCGATTTCTCCGAGGTTTCTGAACCGATTTACGTGTTTTTTTTTGTTTGATGCGAAATAGTTTCGAATTGGTCCCATAAAAATTTGATTCAGGTAGGCCCAGTAGTTTTTATTTTATAAGCATTTTTTTTAGTTATTTTACCTATCCCGATGTCTGAATTCAAATCTCGCAAGTAAATGTGATCCACTTCCCGGTTACCGATTGAGCTGAAATTTTGTATACATATGTAAATTGGATGACAATGAAAACTTATTATGGCATAGAGCTGATCTGATGATGGAATCGGAAGGTGACTACAGGAACTCAGTAATTAAATGGTTAAAAATCGGTTAATTACAAGATTCTATCGAGTTTGGGCTCGTTTGATTCGCGTTGACGAGCACTTAGGTGCTTGGTGGTAACTAGGATCCTCCAGGGTCTGATGATGAAGCCGGAAGGTGGCCATAGGAGATTAGTAATTAAATGACACAACTCTATCGAGTTTGGGCTCGTTTGATTCATGTTGACGAGCACTTAGGTGCTTGGTGGTAACTAGGACCCTCCAAGGTCCGATGATGAAGCCAGAAGGTGGCCATAGGAGCTCAGTAATTAAGTGACACAACTCTATCGAGTTTGGGCTCGTTTGATTTGTGTTGACGAGCACTTAGGTGATTGGTGGTAACTAGGACCCTCCAAGGTCCGATGATGAAGCCAGAAGTTAGCCATAGGAACTCAGTAATTAAATAACACAACTCTATCGAGTTTGAGCTTATTTGATTCGTGTTGACGAGCATTTTGGTGCGGTTGATAACTAGTTATAAAATAAAAGGAAATACTCTTGACAAAAGTCTTCATTCTACGTGTCAGTCGATCAGTTCAGGAGGTAAAGATATAACTTCCACGTTGTTCCAGTAGGCCTGTGAAGGAACTTTTTTTTTATGGTAGTCGAGCAACGGTAGTTGCTCTGGAAGGAAATTAAAATGTGCTGTGACTAATGATGTCTGTTGTTTTGGATATAATAATTTCTTACAGATTGTACATGCCACTTCAGCGTGTTGACTTATGGTGGTTATAAAATTACGCTCAGTCATTGAACGAAGTCTTTGTGACGTCTTACGTGCTGCCGCTTTGCCGGTTCTCATGTTGATGAGCAGCTTTCGTATCTATGAGCTCTCTGCTTGGCGGACTCCTTAGATAAACGCTCCTTAATGGAGACCAATTCTATGAGCCTTCTGCTCGGCAGATTCTTTCGATAGAGGTTTATTAATCAGATCAAGTCTATTAGCTCTCTGCTCAAAAGACCCATTCGCTAGACGCTCTTAGATCTTACAGAGTCTAGAATTATATTGTTCAAAAGTTTCTTGACGTAAACGTGATTTCATATATTATTATGCATTCATGGCCAACAAACGTTTTTCACGATCTTAATAGTCTCACAAGAACGTGACATTGTGTTACGAGGAGCATTTTTACGGAGACGACGACTTTTATTTCAGTAGGGGAGACCAAGATGCTAAATAGATAGGTACTTGAGCGTCGTAGGGACCTATTGGATTTTCTAGACTAAATTATAGGTAAAATAAAAAGTTATATAATGTTTTTCATTTCAATGGTGGGGAAAAAAATCTACAGATAAAAAAGTGTTTAAAAAAATCTGTGACATGGAAACACTGAAGCGCGTTAGATTAGGGTATTGTGGGTTAATTGCCGCTAAAATTTATAAAATCTTACGATTCTAGTGTAGCGTAAGGTAGTGGGAGGGTTACAAATTTGCAAAGGAAACGTTGTCTTGACATTCTCGAACGCGTCTGAATTTTCTCTTATTATGGATGAAATGATGTAAGAATTACGAAAAAAATATAATCTGACAATTTCCACTAGCCGAAGTTATCTTTTGTTTTTTTTCTGCCATAGTTACCCCCCTCTATAGAAAATGCTTATATTTGGTGGAGAGACTTAACAGTATGCGAGGTACCCACTCTTATTGTAATCTGCCGCGCTCGAGTAAATACCAAAATCCCCTCTTGGACTCCCCTACTATTTTATGCGTTCCCGTTTCTTGAGGTCTATATTTGTTAAGGCGCGCAGTACCTGTTGTAGGTCTACCCAAAATAAGTTGACAATACAACAATACACTAAAAAGTATTAAATAAAAATAACTACGTTAAAAAAACCGACTTCAAAAACTAAAAAGTCAAAAATAATAAATATTTAATATTAATTAAATACTACCTACTATTTATATGTGCTATTTACTAATAGGTTTGAAGTCGGTGCCAAGCCTTAAGCAAATAATAATGTTTTAATTACTTAAATGAATACGAGCAAATTAATATAATGAAATTCCTACTTTAAAAATTAGGATACGTAAATAAACCTAATAAAGAGCAATTAAGTCTTAATATTACAAGCAGCTTCAATCAATACGAAGAATACTGACAAAAATAATTACGAAATTGTATTCAACAGAATTTCTAAACTAAATGGTCATGTGAATTAATGTAGAATTATCAATTGAGCTAAAAGGCATCAAAATTTTTAATTTCAAATTGACACCATATAATAGTAGAAAATGTTGGTAGCTTAATCAATTTTTAACAACTTGTAACAGCCATATTCTTGCAAATAACTATTTTCTTTCTTTCAAAAATTTTATGTACTTATTCAAGACTTTCGTCAACGATGTCTGCCCGCGCGTGTCTGCCGGTGTAAGTATTAAATTGGCTTGGCACCGACTTCAAATCTATTAGTAAATAGCACATATAAATAATAGGTAGTATTTAATTAATATTAAATATTTATTATTTTTGACTTTTTAGTTTTTGAAGTCGGTTTTTTTTAACGTAGTTATTTTTATAATGATATTTCGTTACGTTTAATAGGCAACGTTGATCGCTGGCGGAGCGCAAATTCTAGGTGATACACCTGCAGGACCCTTGAAACCCGGGACCCCAGTAGTAGCAGTAATAGTTATTCCCCTGTAAAACACACTATCTTTTATAACTTGAGCTATGTTATGTTGTAAAACCATTTGTATCTAATAAATTAAGTCGTATTATTGTGTAAAATACTTAACCTATCATTGATTTAAGCCGGTTTATGCCATAAAAGCGAGTTTATTATAATTTAAACCTTTTAGTGTCGTAGAATTACTTGTCTCTATTAATTCAAGCTATTTTTAGGCTATAAAATCTGTTGTCTACTTTTATTAAGAATGATCGAGTATTTATATATTAAGTATTAATTTGTATTAAATTCGTTGATTAACACACAAATAATAAGCAAATAGTTTGCTGACTTTGGGGTTAGACCACGCATTGATCTAACCCACAGACCACATAAATACTAATAGACATGGCGTTTGACATTGAACGTGTAGTAATGCATATGAGCGAATGCTCATATCAATGTCAAAAGTATGGTAAATTATATAGGCAAATTGACACTAATTGTAATTGAGTTTGTATTGTTGATGTAATTCTCGTATTTACGTCAGTTCAAAATTTAGCTACGCTTGACTTCTAAGAAATATCTTAAGAAGGCGCCTCCATTTACTCCGTAATCTAACCCCAAAGTCAGCACATTATGTGTAATTAGTCCACCGATATTTATTTATTTGTTATTTTTTGCTATAATGGTTCTTAGATTTTTAGAATGAGCTTGTTTACCGCTAAATTTTATAAATTTTTGTAAACACATTATAGAAAAGGTACGTAGGATGATCATTGCGATATGGCTTTATATAACCTCCAAAACGGAAACAACGCAACAGAACCAGGTTACACGCGGTCCTGCCCACGGAAACGTACAGCTCCTTCATTGTTTCGTAATATTCCTGAACCTGCAGACTTAGTTTGTACAGTAGGTAATAATTATATTTAGTTTAAATCGCAAATTTCCGCATTTCCTGACGAAGGCTTTATCGTCAACTATTATGTTTAAACATATAGATGTAGTATGTATGAATTACGCATTTATGTTATTAGTATGGACTATAACATAAATGCGTAATTCTGTCTGCTCGTCTGTTACGTTTTCACAACTAAATCACACAACCGATTTCGATAAAATTTGGCAAAAAATTAAAGATATATTTACCAATAATTAAATGCCAAGATAAAGGACGTTGTAGTTGTACAGAAATTTAAAACTGACACTCAAAAGTGTCCCTAATTTCCAGCGAAATCAATTCTACGATGCTTATTTCATTTAAGTAGTTATAGATATGGCAAAAACATATATGTCTTTGCATATCCAACCTTAAGTGCAAGACTTATAGTTGTTTTTACAAAGCAATGTACGAAATTAAATAAAATTGACAGTGTCGCGACCGACGCGATTCTATTTGAAATGAGCGCATAATTTAAAATTGTGCGCTCATTTTTGGAGGACGTTTTTGAGACACTGATTAGGTTTTTTATATCAATGGTTTATTCTCATATTTTTGCTTCAAAAATAAGGTAACCGATAAACTTGGTCACGTATCTAGTCAAAAAATATATATCGATTTTGCACATTTGTGTCTATCGAGAGAGCCATCTGCTTAATATCTTTTGGAATTGTCATATTATAAAAAAAAAAATATAAATATTACAACCGCAATGGGTTCATTTCATCAACTCATTATTTTTGTATATGCCATCATTTTTTTATATCAAACAAGCAGATGGGTCCCCTGATGGAGTCAACCATCGCCTATAAACACCAAAGATGTTAATAGTGCGTTGCTATCTTGTGGCGAGGTCTAATACCACATGCATAAGTTTACCGGCTACCTTACCCTCCGAACCGGAACACGAACGCGACTAGCACTGACGCTGTTACAGCAGGTATAAGTAAAGCGGTGGTATCAGACCGGGCGAGACAATGCAGAAATTTACCATCTAGTAGCCACGATGGTAGCCAATCGGTCGCCTTTTACGACCTGCCTGGCAGAACGGCAGTTGGCCTATTCTGCAAAGCAGCCCGGACCAACACGGGGAAAATAAGGATTTAAAACAATCTGCTGTTGACTGAGATAACATTTGCTTTTACTATCTTCCTCTCTAAATATAATGATATATCAGGTTTTATTAAGAAGTTTATAGCACTATAATATGTGGAGGTAATAAAATATTAGATATATCTAGAAACTAGTACACAAAATGAAGCTTGCGCCTGATTTACAATTTTTAGCAAAGTTTCGTTTATGTAACTTTACAAACCATTACTTATCAGGCACTTATTTACTGCCTGATAGTGTTAATCTAAATATATAAAACTCAAAGGTCAAACTGACTGACTGACTGACATAGTGATCTATCAACGCACAGCCCAAACCACTGGACGGATCGGGCTGAAATCTGGCATACAGGTAGATGTTATGACGTAGGCATCTGCTAAGAAAGGATTTTGACAAATTCTACCTCCAAGGGGATAAAAAACGGGATGAACGTTTGTGTTAAAAAATATTTGAACGACATATTAACGTACTCGCAGGCGAAGCTGCGCGGGTCAGCTAGTAGTGACATACTTTCTAAGTCTCTCTATTGTTAAGACATTTTAATAAGAATTATTATTGTCAATTTCAGGTCAAAGAGGTACTCAAGTTATTGAAGTAAGAAGAGGTAAGGCGGTGGTACCAAACCCGAGCGAGACATTGCAGGACTCTATCAACTTGCAGTCTCAGTTGCAGTGACAAGTTTGCTTAATTTTTTACTTTTTACAAACCCCATGACAGGAAGGCAAATGATCTATTCTTTCAGGGAGGTGCTCGGACCAACACAGGGGAAGTTTCTGGTGTTGTCATGATGGAAAATTAAGTAGGATGAGAAAAGTATATAAATAAAATACCTCATTTTATCAATTAGTGGATTTCCACAATAACACTCAAATCTATACATATGTCAATGTATGTCCGGGGTAAACTCAAAAAGTACTGCATGGATTTACTTCAAATTTTGCATGAATATTAATAACAGGTCGGATCAACATATAGGCTACATATTATCACACTATCACCTACGGGGAAGAAGCTGTGCGGAGTAAATGAAGTTCGCGCGCACGAAGTCGCGGGCAACAGCTACTGTACTTATAAAAATATATTTGTTTGTAATTTTAAAAATCTTACAAATATCTAAACTTAACTTTAAGTCCTTAAAGATTTTAAAATGACCTTAAAAACTTGTATGGTTCTTGACCAATTTCGCTTTGTCACAAGACCTGAATCATCAGAACTCATGACGGTTGAAGGAGAGATAGGTGACTTGTCGACGAGAGCGTGTATCTTATAATCTACGTTGCTTAATTAGTCGTTGGTATTGACCGCTACACTGACCAACTTATTATTAGGGCTGGACTAATTATCCATATATTCACGGCGATTATCTCTTAAGATAGGCAGAACAAGCTTGACGTTTTGCAGTGAAAAAGATAACTACCATTTGTGAGTGTGACTTCCCATGATGTTAATAGTGGGTTTTCATTTATCATCCGTGTGGTTACAAGCATAACTCCCCCTTTCAAACTGGAACACGACAGTGACAAGCATTAAAGCAATACAACAAGAAGACAATGCTTTTATCATAAGAGTCACGATGGTAGTGCCAATCGTTTTCCCCGTGTTGGTCCCGGGCTCCTTTGAAGAATAGGCCAAATGCCTTTCTGCCAGGCAGGTCGTAAAAGGCGACCGATTGGCTATACGAGTCACTAACATCGTGGCAACTAGGTGGTAGAGTTCTGCATTGTCTCGCCCGGATCTGGTACCACCGCCTTACCTATTCCTGCCGCAACAGCGTCAGTGCTTGTTACTGTCGTGTTCCGGTTTGGAGGGTAAGGTAGCCGGTAAACTTATGCATGTGGCATTAGACCTCGCCACAAGATAGCAACGCACCATTAACACCTTTGGTGTCTATAGGCGATGGTTGACTCTTTCCATCAGGAGACCCATCTGCTTGTTTGCTATCTTATACTATATATAAAAAAAATCATAATAATCTGGCAGAAAGACAATAGATTTAAATCAGGTCTACATTCTCTTTTGTACATTGGTGGGTCTCGACATTTCGACGACTCAGCGCCATTTCTACGTGTGTTTGGGGATGGGCCTACTATCTGGTGGTCTACGTTTTAAATAACTAATTTTTAATGGGTCAAACAGAGACTTTCTGAGAGATTATAGTGGCGTGTGCATTAATTCGTATAATTTTTCTCACTAATAACCATGATCACTGTTTATTAATTGAGTAAAACGTTAAAACGTGTCAACCCTATTAATGATAGATAAACAAGCTGTCAAACCATCAGTAGTGTTGGCCAACTGTGCCGATTATCGGCCAAAAACCGGTAAGTGATGAAACGAACCGGTAAGCAAGGTCAATGTGAAGAGTTGCTCTAATTTCCAGTGCACTGCCATGTCACCGGTTTATTGTTCTAAAAACAAACATTTAATGAGCAAGAGTCTAATTAATAAAACAAGTTTCAATGTGATCTAAACTATCATCATTCTGTCTCTGTTATTCTAACGATATCTAACATCTGAATAATGGGACAAAATGAGATTTAGCTTACAAACATGATCAAACACGTTAAAAAAAAGAGTAAGTAAAAAAATAATAATTCAATATAGTCATATTAATAAAATAAAACCCAAATGTTTTATAGTTTGGGTTTGCATTTTTTATTTTATTTTATGTCATTGAACACCAAACAAACACATGGTTCTCTTGATGAAAAAAGATAACCATTGCCTACATCCGTGTGGCAGGATGGCAATGGTATATGCATAAGTCTACGGGCTATCTCAACTCTTCAAACCGGAACACGACAATGACAAGCGTTGATGCTATTGCAGCAGAAATAGGGAAGGCGGTGGTACCAAATACCCGGGCGACACATTGCGGAACTCTAATGATATATTTAGGCAATCGTTCGCTTTTTACGAATTACGAATCTGAATAGTAGATGGTCTATTTTCATCAAAGAGGTCCGACGTGGTAGACGTGGTGTCGGTTATGGCTTCGGAAATAAAAAAGGATGATGAAGAGCTTTAATAAGAATCACAACTCATCTTGCTCATCAACGAAAGGGGAATTGTGATGAATCGTAATATACATTGATGTTTGGTTTACTCTGTTGACTACAAAACTAACCGGTGCGATGAAAGTTTAGTTTACAAAATGGTAGAATGACGTCAACAATATGTAGAGCCTAGATAGGCCTCTATGTTTGGAGATATGTTGGAGCACCTTTCAAAACAATATTAATATCAGGATATGCCATATACGACATCGTCACCTGCAGACGGATAAGGACCGTGGAGAAAACTGGTGACATCATACCACTTTCGTTACCACCAACGCGGTACGCCGCCGACTTAGCATTGTAGTTTGAGATTTAAGTGAGTTTGCACTGGTTTTTGCACAGGGTAAGTCTTTTTGACCGACTTTATATATGAAGATATTTTTTATATTTATTGTTATTTTGTACAAGCTGTACCTGCGACTTCGTCCGTGAGGAAAAATTTGTAATATAAAAGTAGCCTTAGTCTCCGTATTATATCGGCTATTTGAATCAGCTCAGTTATGCAGAAGACTAGCGACCCGCCCTTATGTTTAAAAATATGTTTTATGACAAAACTTTGAAATTCTCGGCTTTTTGCTACTACATATTGTATATATATATATATATATATATATATATATATATATATATATATATATATATATATATATATATATATATGTATATATATATATATATAGGCATACTAGCTGACCCGCGCAGCTTCGCCCGCAAGTATATTAATAAGTCGTCCAAATAGCTTTTCATAAAAATTTCATCCCCTATTTCAGCCCTCCAGGGACTGATTTTTGATTTTTGAAAAAAAAATAGCCTATGATTGACCCCGGATCTTCAACTATATCTATGCCAAATTTGATGAAAAACGGTCCAGCGGTTAAACCATGAAAGTGTAACAGCCAGACAGACAGATAGACAGACTTTCGCATTTATAATATTAGTATGGATGTTTAATTTATTTTAATTTATTTAATAATAATTTTGAAGGAATGTCATTAGTAAACGATTGTAATAAGTTTCTCTGTGCACCCCATCGTAAATACTGTTCATATTTGCTTAAGGTTGACTGGTAGAGATTGTCTTGCAGCATTTAGTCCAACTCAGTAATCGCCTCTGTGGTCTAGTGGTCCAGCGTTGGCGTTGACCACATGAGGTCCCGGGTTCGATTCCCGGGTCGGGCACATTAAAAAAAAAGTGTTTTTTCAGTTTTCTGAGAAACATAAAGTTGCCCGGGATTGGACAGTGCCCGGTTGGCGATAGGCTTGCCACCTATCACATTTGTGGGACCCAAGTATCTTCGGCTAATCGTGGGTGCACTTGTTGTACCTCTGCCTACCCCTTCGGGGATATGGGCGTGAAGATACTTTTTTTTTCAGTACATGTTTGTGCATAAATTTTAAGTAAATAAATAAATGTGTATACTGCTTTTTGCTACTACATTATGCATGGTAGAGTTCTGCATTGTTTCTCCCGGGTATGGACCACCGCCTTAAGTTTTCCTGACGCAATAGCGTCAGTCCTTGTCACTGTCATGTTCCGGTTTGGAGGGCAAGGTAACTCGTAAACTTATGCATGTGGCATAAGACCTCGCTACAAGATAGCAGCGCACCATTAACACCTTTGGTATCTATAGGCGAAGGTTGACTCTTTCCATCAGGAGACCCACCTGCTTGTTTGCTATCTTATGACATAAAAAAAGAATGTATCACACATATACACCCTTCCTCTTGAATCACTCTATGATGAAAACCGCATTAAAATCCGTTGCGTATATTTTTGAATGTTAATCTCAGAACTCGGTTATATATGGACCGATTTAAAAAAAGTAGTTTTTGTTTGCGAGTGTATACTTCTCGCGTGGTCCCAATTCGATTTGATCCTGGAGGTCAAGGGAAGAAAAATACACACAGAAAATAGGAAGTCGTTTGTTGCAGTTTTACTGCATTTAAATGATGGTAAATCATAGTCTCTCATAATATTCGTTATACTCTGCCTATTCTACAGGGAATCTGTAATAAAAATAGTGATTTAGAACATGATTTTTTCGCTTCACGGCTTTTAATTGTTGGTCCCGGCCTCCTTTGAAGAATAGGCCAACTGCCGTTCTGCCAGGCAGGTCGTAAAAGGCGACCGATTGGCTATCGAGTCACTACCATCGTGGCTACTAGGTGGTAGAGTTCTGCATTGTCTCGCCCAGGTCTGGTACCACCGCCTTATCTATTCCTGTCGCAATAGCGTCAGTGCTTGTCGCTGTCGTGTTCCGGTTTGGAGGGTAAGGTAGCCGGTAAACTTATGCATGTGGCATTAGACCTCGCCACAAGATAGCAACGCACCATTAACATCGTTGGTGTCTATAGGCGATGGTTAACTCTTTCCATCAGGAGACCCATCTGCTTGTTTGCTATCTTATGATATATATATTTAAAAAATATATTTTATATTAAGTATATTATTTTTTATATAGGAAGTTACAATATACAAGTTACAATAAACTACCTATATACGTAAAAAAACCGAAATAATATTGTTATAACGATTATGAGATATTAATATACACCTAGTCTCTGTTCCGATTCGTTTTGTAAAGTACTTGACAATTTATAATAACCACTTTACAGATTTATTTTAATAAATTTTTGCATTCGGCAAAATTGTTTTATGATCCGATAATAAATAACAAAGTTACTGTAAAAGATATTTAAATACTTAAATAACTTCTAAATATTATAAACTGTGAGCCGGTTGACCCTGCAGACCATCCCTGAAACTTCCTTTATTCAAGTATATTATTTAAGCTCAAAGCAATCAAAAATATTAACTTTCCGCTAAAGGCAGAAAATTGAGCTTAAAGAGTTCAAAAATATTAAGTTGTTTGATAACGACACATTGTGATCGATTTTGATTTTCGAAATAGCATTCAACGCAATTTTTGAGCTCTTTCTCAATTTTTGAACGCAATTTTTGAGCTCAACGCAATTCTTGAGATAAAAATGGTTTGATTAAAAAATTAAAGTTGAAGTTACACATGTCGAAATAATACATTTTTAAACATTTTTCGTCTACCATAACTCACGAAACAATCAAGGAAATTCGATATGATTTGCGGCATTCAACGCAGATTTTGGATTCAGTGAAAGTTAGATATAATAACAGGATATTGTCCAATGAACAAACATTTGTTCACATTGGGTATCACGGATAGCCCACGATGTAGACTCTTATGTTGTTGATCATACCAATCCCACGAGGAAACTCCACTCTACGTACTTACTGAGTATGAAGAATCAGTGAACGTAAGAGCTCAGTTCCTGGAGATAAGAAAACTTTGAGGAGATGATTGTGAGCCCTGAAAATCTCTTGAACATCTGGGAATTCGCTGGGGTGGCTGGATTAATCACCATAACTTACGCGCACAATGCCCAGTAGTATGTCTAAGTGTGGTATACCCACATTGTTACGTAGATAAATAGATATCTATCTAAATCTCTTTGCTTTTTTAAAACTCTAACACGCTTTTTTAAAATAACTCTCAGACTATCTAGCCTGAGAGTTATTTTAAAAAAGCAAGTTTCGGCAACTTTTTTAGGTTTGATTAAAATATCTCAAAATCTATTTAGTTTAATCGGTTCAGGAAATCTAAGTTTGGTTGAACCCGATTGAATGCCGTCAACCATTACCATACACACATAAATACCAACAAGACATAATGACGTCATCGTGAAAATAATAAGAAAAACTTTCTAGAATCTCAAAACAAATTCGAAACTCTGACGAAAACTATCTTCAAAAATAGTAGTGAAATCAGTAACTGCCTTTAGCGGGAAATTAATTATGTAAATTACATTATACATTTGTTTGATTTCTTACGTGATATTTATTTTAATTTATATGAAAAACTGTTTTTTCAGATATGAAAGAT
This sequence comes from Apodemia mormo, assembly GCA_036924255.1. NCBI lineage: Eukaryota > Metazoa > Arthropoda > Insecta > Lepidoptera > Riodinidae > Apodemia > Apodemia mormo. Next base: position 1,755,714 of record JAUPFN010000021.1, on the reverse strand, counting down.
GATAGGAATACTCCCAATTGTCATATTTTTGGTAACACAGAAAATATCTTACGGTCAACACCTGGAAACAGAAATAAATGACAATTCTTCTGTGTCAATGTAAGTAAAAATTTAATGCAGCTACAGGTAATAGTTTTTAATGGCGTTGTTCTGGGCCTCCTAAAGAATAGTGCATTTATTTTATTTTATATTATTTCATTTCGTGCTACCAGAATAGATGGCCAGTTCGATAGAGATTAGCGAAATCAAAAATGTGTCTCTGCAAATGTGCTTTCTACGTACTATCCGGTACGGTACGTACTGTCCGGTTTAAATCACACTGCGGCTTCCCACCCGACTTGTAAGAGTTTAGGCGTAGGAGGCGGTTACAATTACGACTAATCGGATGGCAACTAAATATAGTAAAACTTTTTTAGAATCGTGACTTGAAACACGATTGTTAGCAACTGCGCCAATCACTAGCCTGCTAGTTGGCGCACCTGTGTGATTTATGCAGCTGTGTGATAATAAATAATAATAAGTAATAAATAAATATTCACGGGACAAATTACACTTACTGTTCTAACCCCAAAGTAAGCAAATTATTTGCTTGTGTTATGGGTGTTAGTCAGCGATACTAATACATAGAAATACATATATAAATACTTTTACATACATAATAAACACCCAAACCCGGAAATACAAACATTTATGCTCGTCACACAAATGTTTGTCCCCGTCGGGGATCGAACCCGAGCCCCGTTAATTGCGTAGTCAGGGTCTCTAACCACTCGACCAACGTCAGTGTTTACAATAAAGGACAAATATAAATAAGAATAGTATAAATAGACGGGGATAAGATTTTTCGAGACATTGTAATTCAATCACTTCTTGAGAGCAATACTCTGCCCAAAAATTATACTGTGCATGTAAATGTGATTCAAGTGTTCTATTCGGCCAAACTCTTTCTCGGTTATATGAGGAAACGGAAAGCGTCATTATATAGGGAGAAATGCCCGCGAGAGCGTCCGCATGTCGTACATATAGTTTTTAGTACAAACTTTCATCTTTTATTCTAGCCTCTTAGAAGTTGATTTAAAAAAAATAAGATATGTTTGACCCCGGATCTTCGACTGTCTTTATGCCAAAATTCATTAAAATCGATACAGCGGTTTAGCCGTGAAAGCGTAACAGATAGACATTAAGACAGTAATAGTATGGATCATGAAGTATTAGGTGAAGGTGGAGCTAGCACTCGTATTAATCACTTGAAACATATGCCTACGTTATATCTCATTCTATAAGGTCTCGCCATCTCATTTTATACAGCTATGTTAGAAAGAGATGGTAAGACCTCGGAAGATGACATCAGTATTAAAAGTTTTATTTCAAGTAGGTATTAGAAATGTTGTCTCCAGTTCCAAAACCACCCAGATACGAACAGCACAACCAAAGAGAATTTATTGCAATATTTTATTTCTAAGATATAAAAACCTTTCTCCTCGACTTCTTGAACTTACTCCTCTTTCTCTTTTTTGTTCTTTCTTGCTTCGTGGTGCCCGGCTTGGGTGTACTTGATGAATTAGCACATAGTTTTACAATATCTCAGATATTAACCTCCGTGTTTGTCCGAGCTCCTTTAATAGACCATCTTTCGTTCTGCCAGGCACTTCGTTAGAGGCGAATGGTTGGCTATGCGAGTCAATACCATCGTAGGCCGTAGCTACTAGGTGGTGGAGTTCTATATTGTCTAAGCTGAGTCTGGACAACCGCTTAACCCTGCTATAGCACTGACGCTATTACTGCCGTAATATCGTCAGTGCTTGTCAATATTGTGTTTCGGTATTTAGATAATGGAGCTGGTAAACTTATGCATGTTGCACTTAGACCCCGTCCTCCAAGGATAGTAACGCACCGGTAACATCTTTGTTGTCTATAGGCGATGATTATCTTTTTCCATAAGGAGAGCTATCTGCTTGTTTGCTATCTTATGATATAAAAAAACTTGACGGCTGACTACATTCCGTTTACCCGCTTAGTGCGTACATTCCCTAAGGGTCTATGACGTCGCAGTTAAGAAGGTGCCACTGACTGCGTGTTCGTGGTGCCCTCGAACCCAATGATAATCCGGCTTGGAAGTAATATATCTGATGAATTAGCGCGTAGGAAGTAATATACTCGATGAATTAGCGCATAGGAAATAATATACCCAATGAATTAGCGCATAGCTTTACAGTCACTCAGATATTAACCGCGGGTATTATACTCGAAAAGTAAAATTGCATATAAGTAGATAGTATAGCCACGGTAAAAATAGGTTCGTCACCTTAAGGTCTAGTTTCGCTTGCACTAGTGTACGAATTAATCATGCCAACATACCAGTACAAAAAACAGTTCTACTAACATTAAATAAATGTGACGTTTCCTATCAAATAAAGTTTATCTAACAATAATTATTGCATCAATTGTTGCTGCTCATTCTTCAATTCTTAAAGGTCTCGGCATTATTATGACATTACGAAAATAAAGGATATTATATTTATTGCAAATATATTTAGCAATAAAATATTGAATAACACTAGAAATCTAGAAATAACAACGGTGTCATCAACCATGACAATAGTTTTATTACAAATATTAATGGCAGGCTAAATCAATAAAAAGATTTTAATTAAAAAAAACATTAGCATCTCTTTAGATAATAATCATTTACACAAGATAAAATAAGGAAATAGTGTTGATGCAAGCAAGTCTGAACCATGTTATCGAACAGTTAAGCACAATTTTCTATGCAACAGTCTATTATGTGACAAATTTTCAAAAGATCATTTATGTGCTCGCAGCTTGTTAAATGAATCAATTTGAAAACTGACGAACCTATTCGTACCGCTACTGTACATTTTTAAGTCGATCGTCACATAACATCATAAGTACGTGAAATACTGGGAATGTTTCAGATATTATCATGATATTTGTAATAGTGACAAAATATCGGCAATATAATGTAACAACTTATCGCAGGAATCATCCGATTATTAACTAAGTAATTAGTCCGATTAGTAATTAGTAGTAATTAATCCGATTATTAACTAAACTAAGTAATTAATCCAGTTGGAATAAGCATAAGACCTATGCTAAGACAACAGAGCTTAACCCTCTCGAACCCTCACGTATATGCCTTCAATTTGGCCTCGATAGAACCAGTATGTTTAAGCCAGGGTAAATTTTTTTAAAAATATATTTTAAGTTTTTTTCTTGGAACCCGTTTTATCGAAAAACGGTCGGTAGTATCAAACTTGTCGTCACCATGCCCTCTACAAAACCAATTCTATAGAAAAATCTCGTGACATTGGTTTGAGCAGTAAACTGCAATTATTTATTTATTTATATTCATGCACAACAAAAACGTACAAAGAGCATTCTATTCTAGCCAACCTCGTGCAAAACAGAAACATGACTAATGGAGGTGGTGCATCTTAATTATTCACCGGAATTCCGTTTTTTTATCGTTATTATTATTGCAAACAGATGGCTCTCTTTTGCGTTGCGTGCGTTGCGAGCATTGGTCTATTCTCCAAAGGAGCTCAGACCAACAGGGGGGTTTGGGGAGTCGGGTTTACATTTGTTAATTATTCAAAATCAACATACTGCTTTACAAAATACCCAGTTAAAAATGTGGATGATGCTACTCCCGAGATGGAAATATAAATTTAATCAACCTTCGTCGCAAATTTTAATAACAACTCCCGACCTCCGAAATGTTCTAATGTTATGTCACATGTGTAAAAGAATCAGATACCTTACACCATAAACTGTCATTGTATTGATAGCAGAAGGTAAGGAGTTGAGTTTTGCACCCTACATATTTCTCTAGATTAAAGCACCTAAGAGACACAGTGGAATCGACATGTTCATATATAGCTCGTCTTTTACTCACTGCCTGGAAGAGGACATTCTTCATTCAGTTCATTTCATCAACAATTTGTAAATATTAACCAGGACAATGACGACTGTATAATTCAAATTGATTGTTTGTTTAAATATTCCAACTTTGGTTGCCAAAGTAATATCAAATGAGTAGTTTTAATTATTGTTATATTTCTTAAAAAAATTGCATGCCAATTTAGTAGAATATCTTCACCCCCGTATTCTCGAAATGGTAGGCAGAGGTCGAACATGTGTACCTACGATTAGCCAAAGATCCAAATTCAATTTAGTATTTATTACCTGTCAATTTAGTAGAACACGCGGAAATACTTATATACTCATATACCTACTTATACTTATATACCCATATATACCTTTAAAATTACACCGTTTTCTAAGTGATAAACTTTATTACATTTTGTTAAATCAGTACAGATTCTTCTTAATTAAGATGTATTTATATTTTACAGAATCGCTCAAAACGACTTTCTGCCTCGGGCGTATGGGCTAATTCATTTTGAAGGACAAAATGAACAAAATGTTAACTTCTTAAATGATGATACGAATGTGGATGATACTCGAAAGCAAATAATATTTAAAGACGACACTTTTAATCCAGATGAATCAAATAATGCGTCTGGCGTAAAGCGTAAAAAGAAGAAACGTAAAAGAAAACCTAAACAATTTGTACCTTTTGGAGCTGGACAGTTCAATGGAATACCCCAACATCAATATTTGGATCCGGGCAATCCACAAAATATTGGTACAGGGAATAGATATCCTAATTTTGGTAAACCAGTTTACAGTAAGTAATATTTTATACTTCTTCGTTGGATTGTTGCTGATTCGTCTATAAATAGAGAGATCCCTGGTTGGAGTCTCAGGCCGGGCAAAACATAATTTTAGATCCCTTACAGTTAGGCAAAGAGAACGGAGTGTCATACATCACGAGTCATACTTATTTGCTATATTTTCTTCACAAGCATGACTATTTTCATACAAACATACAAGTTAATGTACAATACATTTTAACTTCCCGTTAAGACAATAGAAATTGTGTTCTTGATTTTATTTCGACTTTTTAAAATTGAGTTCTCCATAGACCTCGACTCCTGGATTGAGTTGAGATGCTCGAAGTCTGTTCTTGCTACTTTTACGATGATGATAACATGTATGTATGTTAACTTTGAATGGCTTGACGTTCGAAACATGGTTAATGGTATCGGTCTCACTAAACTTAAAATGTTCCTGAAAATTTTAACCGATTCAGCGCAGTACATTTTGAATAATTTAAAAACCTTGAAGAAAGGTTGCCAAAACAAAGTTTTTTATATAACTTCCAGGCTAATGTACTGCTTAACTTCAAATTCTACAAATCTTCTCCTTAAAACATTGCGTAGAATGCTGAAAATTGGATCAAAATCGGTTGTTTTGTTCAGGAGTTGATGACGTTGAATCAAAATCAATCATTGCGTTCAAAAGTTGAAATAGCGTCGCCCTCAACAAATTTTAGATTTCCAAGCTCGGAGAGCTTAAAAAATGTAATACATATTTATATTTTTGAGTTCAAAAACCAAAACCTATATAACCAAACTTGCTTATTTTTTGATTTCAAACAAAAAATGCTTTTGGTATATATTTTAAGGATGACTTGCCAGGTCAACTTATATATCATAAGATAGCAAACAGGCAGAGGGGTCTCCTGATGGAAAGAATCAACCATCGCCTATAGACACCAAAGATGTTAATGGTGCGTTGCTATCTTATGGCGAGGTCTAATGCCACATGCATAAGTTTACCGGCTATCTTAACCTCCAAACAGGAACACGACAGTGACCAGCACTGACGCTATTGCGGCAGGTATAGGTAAGACTGTGGTACCAGACCCGGGCAAGACAATGCAGAAGTCTACCACCTAGTAGCCACGATGTTAGTGATTCGCATAGCCAATCGGTCGCTTTTACGACCTGCCTGGCAGAACGGCTGTATTCTTCAAAGGAGCCCGGAACCAACACGGGGAGATGACTAAACCAAACCAAATTGGTTTACAGATTTTTTTAAAGAGCGTTTTAAGAATACTAAAATATGATTACACGAGTAATAAAATAAACAAAACAAACTAACCGATTGGAATCTATTGCAGGACCTCCTCCTCGGCCATCGCTGGCTTCTCAAGCGTTGTCAAGTGTGACAGATGCATTGACATCCATAGCGCGATACGACGACTACCAGTGCGTGCCCCGAATGCTGTGCGAGGCGGCGGGGGGCGGGGGGCTCGGGACCTCAAGCCTGCTGCAGTCTGTCAACAGATTACAGCCTCTCTTGACGTATGCTTTTTTATCTATTGAATTGCCTGTCTATGATTTCAAAATAACTACGTTTTTTCGAGAAGCAACTATGGAATTTAATTTGCAAATTTTCCGTCAAATGTTATACGGAACTGCTGTGATGCAACAGAAATGAAAGGTAGTGTAAGGAATGGAGAAAACTTATCCAAGGTCTGAACTTAGAGAAGACCACAGCGGCATAATAGTCCATCCACTTCCAGCACACTTTTTTCACGTCAGAAGCAAAGGCAGTAACACACAAGTTATGTACTCAACGCACGTTTCACTTCGCAACCGAAGAATCTTCAGGAGAGACGAATAGCACTTTACTCTATGAAGGGTGGAGCATTAAATGCTTCATTAATGCTTCACCCTTCATAGAGTGAAGTGCTATTATATAGTTAGGCTATAGATCTCTTGTTATTTAAATAAGCAATAGTCATTTATATGTCAAAAACTTTTCGTCAACCGATAAAACGATTTGATCAACATTGAATTAATGTTGTCTTTGCGTAAAAGAACCGGTATTACGACTCATTTTTTTAAATTTTAGTGTGTTATCAGCATATAACGGTGTCAGCACCAATCCCCTATTCGTTTTCGGACGTGCAGTTTTCCTGGGAGTATCTTCAAAAGAGAACTCAGCGTCATGTCGTTACGCGTACCCTCTCTGCCCCACCGACACGGAACAGCTCGTGCATTATTTGAACAATCATAATGGTGGGTTTTTCAGGTAAGTGACATATCTCGTTCTTAGTCTCCTATATGTCACAGATTTTTTTATATAATAATATAGCAAACAAGCACATGGCTGTCATACCAGAAAAAAGAAAACTATTATCTATAAATACATAAGATGTTAATGGTACGTTTTACCCGAATGGCTGGAAGGTAATGATGTCCTTACCATATGTATTTAGAAGCCGGCTTTTTTGCCTCCTAACTGGCACACGACACTTTTGTGGCAGGAAAAGGTAAAGTTATAGTACCAAAACTGGGCGAGACGTTGAGGAACTCTGCTAACTCATGATGACAGTGACTCGTTTAGCTAATCGAACGTTTGTACGAACTGCCTGGTAGAATGTCAAAAAGATTTTTTTCAAGGGAAATGAACTTAATCTTATGTTTTTTTTATTCTATTATTATATAGCAAATAAGCGGAGAGTTCTTCCAATGGACAGCTAAGCCATTGCTTATAGACACCAAAAATGTGAATGGTGCGTTGCTATCCAAGTAGTGGGATAGAAATACCACGTGCGTGTCTACTGGCTACTTTATCCTGACACTTTTCGTTCTATTATTTTTCCTTAACTTTGTATAAACTGATTTATTTTAATATCTTACAGTAAACATTGTGCTCTAAAAATAAAATAGTAAATAGTAAAGTTTAAGTAAATACACAAAATAAGTATTGTATTATGCGCCACGTATCCATTTCCTACAAAATGGGAAATTGCCATCATGACTAAAACTTTAAAATGGCACGTTTTCTTTATTTTTCGGTAGACGTCCCCTTACACGGTATATATATTAGGAAAGTCCTGCCTGACATATCAACGCCTAGCCTAAGAAGAAATCGAGAAGGCTGAAATTTTTCACAGGGGTTGTTCTTATAACGTAGAGGAGAAGTAAGAAAGGATTTTTCGAAATTCATCCTTTAAAATGTGTCAGCTGGTGGAGGAAAGGGGGGGGGGGGAAATTGTATTAATAATAAGTTAATTTACCTGTGGATGAAGCTGCTCGGGTCTGCTAGTTTTTATACAGGTTGATTAGTAAATAGAGGTAATCGTCACATATAGAAAACATTATGTACCAACGTCCAACATTGATATGATAACGCACCATTGATATCCATGTTTTTATGGCTTATAGTTGTCTGTTTCTATTAGGAGAGCCATTTGCTTGTATTCTGACTAAAGGTATTAAGATATCAAACATAAAAAAAAATAGATAAATATCGCTGAACAAATCGTTGCTTGTAATATGGGTGTCAGTCAATGATACTAATACATAGAAATACATATATAAATACTTTTACATACATAATAAACACCCAAACCCAGAAATTTATTTATTTATTTATTTAATGTTAGAAAATATAACTACAAAATTTTTCCACAAAAAGTTTCCGCAAATATGTAAAACATGTACAATATGTAACTGGATACAAAAAAAATGTTATAGGTGAAGAGTAAAGACACGCCTGTTGAATAGAGAATAATGACAATAATACAAGCGTACATAAATACAAGCATCTATGCTCATCATACAAATGCTTGTCCATGTCGGGGATCAAACCCGAGCCCCACTGATGCCTAGTCAGGTTCGCTAACCACTCGACCAACGCGGTGGTTTTAGAATTTAAAAAAAAATACTAATAATATCTTAGATGAATTAATCTTTAAGTCCTGTTGTTTTCAGGTTCTTCAGTGCTCCACAACAAGAAGAACAAAGCTTAGAGCAATTTTACAATCAACTTTCAAGCTATGGACTGTATCAACCAAATCAAAATTTTAATGAAAACGGATACCCATATATTCCTGGACAAAGTTATGGTTCTTATTATCAAAACCAAATTACTAACCAATTTTTCAATGTTCAGGGTCAACATTATGGTATTTATCAACCAAACCAAATTCCTACAGAAAGGCCTTTTATTCAAAATCAAAGCTATGGTTTTTATAGGCCTGGCCTTTATCCAACAAATAATAAACAAAGTTATGGACCAGCATACCCATATCAGAATCAAATCCAATTTAAAAATTTAAAAGAAAGCAAAATTGAGAAAAGGATTCAGAATAAACCAAATACCGATTTCATTCAAGATGACGAAGAACCATCGTGGAATCTTCCATTAGAACACAAAGTTAGAGACAGTTCTATAAATACGCATGGTAACAAATTTAACGGAGTTCGACAAGGAAAAACATTAATTTTTCCAGAGTCTGTTTATAATAATGTTGTGTATAGAGATTTTGTGATGAATTTTAATCCATATGCAATAAATGAACATAACAATAACAGAAACGGTAAAAAATTAAGATTTCCTAAAGAATTCGAGGATAATTTCGATTATGATAATTATAATGAAAATTTGAGCATTGATAATGAAAATTATTATTATAATGAGAACAATGGAAATCGAGATTTCATTTTTCCAGAAATTAGAGATTATAATCGTTATCCTTACAATACTTTCAATAATAAATTTTTATATGAAAATAGGTATGATATTAAAAATAAGGATAAGGCTTATGATGATGGATTACAAACTGTTTATATAGTAAGAGGCAATGGTGATCCCAACAACCCAGAAATCGTCAAGATAAAACCAGGACAAATAATTAAATAGATATAACTTTATATTTAAGTTTTATTCGCGTGTGTGTATATGGGTATACACCCATTTGTCTGTGTGCGTGTGCATGTGTATTCCTTATTCTTCCTTCCTATAAGGTTTGACTAATTTCGATTTTTTTTTATACTTAAGAGGACACATAAATTGTTTTTAATAGGACTAATTTAAATCTTTCTTAAGAGATGATAACACTGTTACCATCTCTTAAGAAAGATTCATCCAGATCCAGAAATAGGCAGGCAGAATATTATCTATATACCAAGACTGCTAGTTGGTCTTAAGATATCTAAATACAAATAAAAACTGGTATATTTTTGGAATTGTAATGCTTTTATTTTATTTCTCATCAAGCTGCGCTCCGAGGCACGATGCATGATTAAAGTTCTTGAATTCTGTGGGAACAAGTATTTTATATACCATGTAGAATCTGCATCTCAATGCACTATTTATCTTTTAATACGTTTGTACTCTTTCATAATTAGGGAATTATAATTAATATCCAACCGGTTTTGTTTATTCAAGCATCATCAGGGTATTTAGTAATTACAACTAATAACATTTTGATTTTATTTTTAGTTAATAGTATTAAATACCCCGATGATATGTTGCATTAACAATGCATTTTACCGAAGTAAAAAGTAGCCAGTGTGCTAAAAGTGAATATATTATTATCTGTAGGTAGGTGTAGGTATTATTACCTATGGGAAATCTCATCCAAATCCATCTAGCCGTTAAAGCGCGAAGTATTTACCTAAGTATATCAAACACACGCATACACACATTCATGTGTGACGAAACATTTTGCAGAAATTATTTTACAAAACACTGTTCACAAACGATTGTAAAACTAGCGTTGTATGGTGAGAACAATTATTACCTAAATTGTAAAAGTGCTAATTGACTGCTAATTTAGTTAGAAATTTGTCGTTATTTTAGAAGTTTAAAAAAAGCACAGTGCCAGCTGTTAATAAAGCTAACAAAGTTAAATTGTAATGTAAGTAAAATTGAATGTTTTTGTCTAGATAATAAGATATAATTGGATTTTAATTAAGAAGTCGATTTGACGGTCTTTTAGAAACATGAAAAATTCGTATAATGTTGGCTTTTAAAAAAGAAACAAAGTTAAATTGAAGAGTGAGTAAATTGGATGATTTTTCCTAAATATTAAAATATAAGTGAGTGCTAATTAATTGCTAAAGCTAGAATTTTTACGGTTCCTTAAAAACTTCAAAAAATCCTCACAATTTCGGCTTTTAATAAAATTAACAAAGTTAAATTGTAAACTTTGAACACTGAATATCGTCGGCACTTGGTAAAACTCCATGTTAACTTATATTTATATCGTATTAAAAGCACTTGTACTGTTTTACTTGACTTTTTAATTATTAAAACCAACCGGTTTCGCGTTTTAACGCATCATCAGGGCAAAAGTTATTATTGTTTCTAATACTAACAATAATAACTTTTGCCCTGATGATGCGTTAAAACGCGAAACCGGTTGGTTTTAATAATTAAAAAGTCACGTAAAACAGTACAAGTGCTTTTAATACGATATAAATATAAGTTAAATTGTAAAGTAAGTTCATTTTAATATGTTTTTTAATATTAAATTATAATTTAGTCTTAAGTGCTGAAGTCAGAAATTTGACGCTCTTTTAGAAACTTTAAAAAATCCGTACCACGTAGCTTTTTATAAGCTAGGATAGGTACCACAAACGTACAAATAATTAACAGGTAATATAAAATATAGTTAAGCCTAATTAGTGCTCGATAAGTGTTGGTAATTATGATTAAAAATAAGAGATAAAAATATAAATATCAATATTTACATTATTTACAATGCTAGCAAGTTTAATGAAGTGCGGCCTATTTAATTCGACGAGTTTTTGACCATGCAAGCACAAATTTTTAAATAAACGCTGATTAATAATAGTACCTATGTATGTGAAACGTAATTGAAACGGAGAAAAACTGCAACAACCGACGTCCAATTTCCTTTATCTCTGAAAACTTGGATTAGATCTTTTATTTTTTTTAAATGTCAATAGCTGGTACGGCCTTAACAGCGCCGTAACTTAAAGGCCGTAACAGCGACACCGAACTAGTTACTAAATTTATATTATGATGAAGGAATCAAATGAGAGGTCGGTAATTCCTCCGACACACAAAAAAAGAAATTTCCAAATCCATACTAATTAAACCCCCGAGACAGATTTACTATTAATTTCAATAATAAATTTTACTGAAGCTTACTTTTGAAAAACATTGTTTATAATGTATTCATGAGAATACATACAAATTTTAACTTCCCGCTACGTATGTAGATATGGAAGTTACTGATTTTGCCCCGATTATCGAAAATTAAGTTTTCACCAGATCTTCTTTAAGTCCTAGAAACCTTTTCGATTATTTTCCCGATGACGTCAATATGTATGTATGTATGTGTATATGCGTGTGTATGTAAACATCTCATAATTTTTGAACGGCTTGACCGGTCGAAACGTGGTTGATGGCATTCGATTTGGTTCTGCTCAACTTAACTTCTTGAAAATTTTAACCGATTTGATTTAGAAGATTTTGAAACATTTTGAAAAAACCTCAAAAAAACTCTAAAACAGTTTTTTTTATAACTTTCAGTTTAATGTACCGATTGAGTACAAAATCTAATCAGCGCTATTCCTCAGAAAATGGCGTACAATGCATAAATTGCATCAAAATCGGTTTAACCATTCGGAAGTTATAGTTGAAAAATTTTGAAAAAAATGTTTTTTCGACGTAACTTCAAAATTATTCAACCAATCATTTTTTCATCTTCTACAATATTTTAGTACTAAAACGTTGAAGTGCGTTTCAAAAATAATATTTTTTGTAAATTTAATTTCGTACATTAAATTACTAAGAATAATTTTCACAAACTTTAGATTTTTTTTTGAACTCTTCGAACGCAAAACTTTATGCTTAGGCAACGTCTATTTTCGTTTAGTTTAAAATACTTTCAGTGTAGCGGGAAGTTTCAGGGATGCGGGCCTGCAGAGACAACCTGCTTATATATTTTATTTCTTGAACTAATTTATTTATTTTTTAAGGGCGCTTATAAATTTCATCGGGAAAACAAAGCTTATCATTAAAATACTAGATGACCATGAACCTGCGGCCTTCCCTCTGTCCGGACGCTTTCAGAAACTGAGCCACTGTCGACTGTTTAACGTGACGAAATTCTTCTTACTTTTGTGATCAATTCCGTCGATTGTATTGATCGCTAGATATACATACAGAAAAGCACGTTGCTGTTGGTTTTTTAAATAGTTTTAATTATATTTTACGAACCGTATGTAAGGAAGATGTTCTACCTTCATAAGTAGCACAAAAAAAAACTCGATATAAATTAATATTTTAATTGAATTCCAATCTTAAAGGAATGTTCTCTCAATAAACCGTTGTTTACTTGCTCGTCTGCCGGTACCAAGTTTTCCATAAAGGTCAGAAATAATGAAGGAGTGCGTACGCTCGTATCGTTGACTTTCAAGCTCGTTTCAGACTGGAAACAATTTCGAGGAGGTAAACAAGCGTTTCACACGTCACGAACGTATACGATACGATATGTCTGTACAGAAGCATTTTAATATTTTAACATATACTTATCTGCTTTACGGATGATTATGATTATGATAAGAGACAACCATCGTTTAAAGGTATTAAAGAGATGATTTTAACTTGCTGCTAATAGTAAGGAAGTCCAAAATGCTAATCAAGATTTACGGGAGCGTCGTGGGAACCTATTGGATTTTTACATGAGATGTTAGGGAAAATAAAAGGTTTTATATATTTTTCATTTCATTGGCGGGAAAAGTATCTACAGATTAAAAAATCATGTTAAAAACAGTGACATGAAAACACTGAAGTGCGTCAAATTAAGGCTTTTATTTATTTTTATTTATTTATTTAATTCTTTATTGTACACTTAATGAAAAATACACATAAAAAGGATAACAAAATTGCACAAAAGCTTATCTCTACTGGCGGAGATTTCTTCCAGCTAACCTGAAATGTGGAGTAGGGATTAATAAATGGGAAGGCATTGTGCACAACAAATAAAATAATACATAGATGAATATACACACACATACACATACACTAAAAACATATTTATATATGAAACACATACATAATATTAAAGGAAATCGAACATTACAAGTTATGTAATAAGAAAAAGTAGTAAAACCATTAAAATCAAAAATGTTTTTAAAACTGGTAGTGAAGAGTTAGAGCGTATGTATGGAGGAAGCGAATTCCAAAGCTTAGCTGCATGCGCCGTAAAAGACCGTGAATAGGTCTGGGTGTGAGATACAGGAAATTTAAGAACGTTACTAAGGTTGGAACGACATGGAAAATCAGATGAATGTAAAAAGGAAAAACGATCACGAAGATAGCCAGGCGCAATTGGATTGTATAGAATATTAAAAAGAAAACAAAGATATGAGTATTCCTGCGAACGCGGATAGGTAACCACTTGAGTTGGGCTCTGAAAGCTGTTATTTTATTAGAAAATTTAGAAAACCTAACGATTTGAGTGTGACGCAAGCGAATAAGAAGTCACAAAGTTGCAAAGGAAACGTTGTCTTGATATTCTCGAGCGCGGCTATTTTTTATTTTTATTTTGTAAAAAGTTATATAAGAATTACGAAAAAAATATTCTGAAAATTTTTGCAAGCCCAAGTTAATGGATTATTTTTTCTACCCCCTCCCTGGATGTCCGGCTCTATATAAAGAATATACATTGGTGGAGAACCTCAACAGTATGCGACATATCCCTTTCTAAGTTAACCTGCCGCGCTCGAGTTAATTCCATAATCCCTTCTTGGGGTTCCACTTCTAAAAGCCAGAATGTATATGACATGTTGATGTACGTAAAGATAACGCCATTTTAATATTAATTTCATGCTAAACAATACATTATTGATTCAAATTCTACGCTAATATAATAAAAAACCACCCCATTAGTTGAGTGGTTAGCGACCCTACGCAATCGACGGGGCTCGGGTTCGATCATGCATTTGTGTGATGTGCATAAATGTTTGTATTTCCGGGTTTGGATGGTTATTAAATATATAACAAGTATTTATGTATGTATTTCTATGTATTAGTATCGTTGACTAACACCCATATCACAAGCAAATAATTTGCTTACTTTGGGGTTAGATCAGTAAGTGTGATTAGTTCCGTGAATATTTATTTATTTAAGTAAAGTAAGTAAATAGTAACGTTGTGAATTTGTATGTGAGCAGTAATCTCTGGAACTACTTACATTACATTATTTCTGAGCAACATAAGCTATAATTATCCCAATTTTATAGTGGGATACATATTCGGGTTATGCCATGGGAATAATCTAGTCAGATATAATGCTGGCATATTGTATAAAATCACAAAATACATTTTTTTACGTCATAAGACAGCAAACAAGTAGATGGCTTTTCTGATTGAAAGAGGCAACCAAAAATTTTAATGGTGTGTTGCTATCCTTGTGGCGGGGTCTTAATGCCACATCCATAAGCTCACCGGCTACCTTATTTTCCGAACCGGAATAGGACAGTGACAAGCACTGACGCGGCAGGACTAGATAAGTTATTTGTTGTTTGTTCACCTAATCGTTCGCCTCTTACGTACTGCTTGATAGAACGGTTATTGGTTTATTCTTGGAAGGGGCCCCGAAACAGAACGGACGAGAAACACACATAATAATATGTCTTATCGCCTAAATGGCTTACATACCTTATTTCGTAGGAGACAAACATGCTTTAGTTATACTCTAGAAAAAAAAATAGAATGGGGACCGCATATTGATAAGCTATCACAAATAAACTTAGTTTAGCGGCGTATACAGTTACAAAATTAAAATAGTTAACTTATGTCGACCCTGCGTGGGTTGAATACTTTAGTTACTTTCACAGCATTATGTCATATGGAACTCTTCTCTGGGGAAATTCCGTGGAAATAATTAGGCAAAATAGTTGTATTGCAAAAAAGAGCTGTAATTTTTTTAAAGGTTTTCCTGACAGGTTTTAATGACACTCTTACAAATGTACTAAGTTTGTTTTAGTAGGGGAGCCCAAAATGTCAAATGAATAGTTAATCGAGCGTCTTATTAAATTTCGTAAATTAAATTATAGGAAAAATAAAAGGTTATATAATATTTTTCATTTCAATGGTGGGGGAAAAATCTACAGATAAAAAATGTGCAATAAAAAATGGATTATATTCTTACGTAATTAAAGGAAATTATGTAAGAATATAATCTGACAAATTCCACAAGCCGAAGTTTTTTTTTTTATATCATAAGACAGCAAACAAGCAGATGGGTCTCCTGATGGAAAGAGTCAACCATCGCCTTTAGACACCAAAGATGTTAATGGTGCGTTGCTATCTTGTGGCGAGGTCTAATGCCACATGCATAAGTTTACCGGCTACCTTACCCTCCAAACCAGAACACGACAGCGACAAGCACTGACGCTATTGCGGCAGGAATAGGTAAGGCGATGGTACCAGACCCGGGCGAGACAATGCAGAACTCTACCACCTAGTAGCCACGATGGTAGTGACTCGATAGCCATTCGGTCGCCTTTTACGACCTGCCTGGCAGAACGGCAGTTGGCCTATTCTACAAAGGAGGACCAATACGGCGAATTTTGTTATCGGAATTTTGTTTTTTTTCTGCCCTAGTTACTCGGATATATATAAAGGGCTTACAATTGGTGGAGAGACTCAACAGTGCGCGAGGGTGAGTACCCCCTATATTAATCTGATGTTCTCTAGTAAATACCAAAATCCCCTCTTGGGCTCCTCTACTATTTCAATATATCTTCCATGTTAATCCGGCCCGTTTTAAAAAGTAAACCAGCTGGCTTACTACTACAGGACACAATACTCTTACGAGCTTACTACCATCTCGTAAAAGGCGAGAGAAGGCTAATCTAAGGCTAAAAGAATACATATCACCAACATCGTGACTATTAACCAACTGAACCGGGTTTGGTACCGCTAAACCTATTCTTGCCACAATAGCGTCGGATTTTGTCACTGTCAATTACGGTTTGGAGGGTAAGGTAGCCGGTAAACTGTGTGTATGGCCTTCCAACCCGCCACATATATAGAAACGCATCATTATCATATCTGGTGTCTAAAGGCGGTTTTTATATCTTTCCATTAGGAGGACTATCTGCTTATTTGCTATTTTGTGAAATAAAAAAAAATACTATCTTTCAATCGCGGCTTACCCTTTATCACCTATCACTTTCCACTAACTACCACAATTTTGAAATACTGTATAATTCTTTCGCTACATTAACTAGACTTTATTAGGTTATACCACACTGTGTTATGAATAAAAAATATAGGTTGAACATAATTCCATTTACTTTCCTCTACTGTCATTTAGATTTTTATGACAGTTGTAATATTTTGTACATTAACAACTTATAATTATACAATGACTTCTATTTACTAACGTTCTAGACAAGGCATGCGTCACGCCACTTGTGTACCATCACTTCCACTAAAGTACAGTTAATAGACTCATATACTGCACCTACGTCAGAGCTCGTTGAATGAAATGCGTAAACGTCATGAAATTCAGAGCGGTTAGGACGTTTTAGACGCAAATATATTATTTTATATTCTATTATACGCTGCAGCGCTGCTTAATTTTAACTTTGGTTGGATGATTTATTATTTTTTCAGCGCTGCAGAGTGTTAACGAACACGACTTTTACTTGTCATAGCTTCTCTAGTACCTAATGCATTAAAAACTCTACTATTGAATAATCTAAGCCTGGGTGCAGATATATATGTGTATGTATGTGAAAGTTTTTAGTAAAATTATTATATTTATTTTTTATTCAAAGCGGGACACCGATTTACTAACTTCTATTAGTAAGAACGATTAAAGAAAGGCAAAAGTTAGTTTCTTCTATTAATAATGGTCTAGGTACTCAATGAACAGAGACTTTTTTATTTATTAAGAAAATATTTACTAAAAAAAAATTTGGAAAAATACATTTTCAGTTATTGTTATATTTGCCGTAGGAACAAACTTTTAATACAGTCGATGAAGATTTCAAATATCGTCCTTTGAGGATCGTCTAAGCAGTTAGCCAGACAATTTTCGCGCGATTTGGGAAAACGGGACAATTTGCATTACGAAGCTTTTCTCGGGGACACCGAAACAATCTCTGGTGATTTCTTTCTCCACCAGAAGAGCCATCTACTCGTTTGCGTACTTATGATGTAAAAAATCGGAAGTAGGTTTTATATATTAAAGTAAAGCGTAAATTAATTGTTATATTGTGCACGAGTCGTTTAATATAAATAACGTTTAATTCTGATCCTGACATTTACTGTTTCGGTAATGGCGTAAGTGATCATTTTCAGAGCTCGCCTTGAACTTAAACATGTATTTCACTTGTTTTTGCTATCTAGTAGCTTTTTACAATTTGAATGGAAAGTTTTTAAATAAATCTTTTTTTATATCATAAGATAGCAAACAAGCAGTTGGGTCTCCTGATGGATAGAGTCAACCATACCTATAGACACCAAAGATGTTAATGGTGCGTTGCTATCTTGTGATGAGGTCTAATTCCACATGCATAAGTTTACCGGCTACCTTACCCTCCAAACCGGAACACTACAGTGACCAGCTCTGACGCTATTGTGGCAGGAATGGGTTAGGCGTTGGATATTAGTGTTGGTCCAGACCGCTTTGAAGAACGGACCATCTGCCATTTTGCCAGGCAGTTCGTAAGCGGCGAACGATTGACTTTGCCAGTCATTAACATGGTGCTAGCAAAAAAGCTTTGTATCAAATTGCCAAGCATTTGCAAACAAAGTTTTATTTAATTATATAATATAAACACTTGTACTGTTTCACAAATGTAATTTAAATTTTATTTATTACACAATCACTTTTAAATTGACAGCCGACCGGTTTCGCCTATTAAAGCATCATCAGGCAAGCAAAATTTTATTTACAATAAAATCCCTCAGAAAGCGGATCTAGCCATTTGAGGAAATAAACATCGTGGTTACTAGGTGGTAGAGCTCTGCATTGTCTCGCCCGGGTCTGGTACCACCGCCTTACCTATTCTTGGCGCAATAGCGTCTGTCTTGTCACTGTCGCGTTTGGTTTGTACTCTACAAGGTAGAGTTCTGCATTGTCTCTCCCGGTTCTGGTCTGGTCACTGTCGCGTTTGGTTTGTACCCTACAAGGTATAGTTCTGCATTGTCTCTCCCGGTTCTGGTCTAGTAACTGTCGCGTTCGGTTTGTACCCTAGAAGGCAGAGTTCTGCATTGTCTCTCCCGGTTCTGGTCACGTCACTGTCTCGTTTGGTTTGTACCCTACAAGGTAGAGTTTTGCATTGTCTCTCCCGGTTCGGGTCTGGTCACTGTCGCGTTTGGTTTGTACCCTACAAGGTAGAGTTTTGCATTGTCTCTCCCGGTTCTGGTCTGGTCACTGTCGCGTTTGGTTTGTACCCTACAAGGTAGAGTTTTGCATTGTCTCTCCCGGTTCTGGTCTGGTCACTGTCGCGTTTGGTTTGTACCCTACAAGGTATAGTTCTGCATTGTCTCTCCCGGTTCTGGTTTAGTAACTGTCGCGTTTGGTTTGTACCCTAGAAGGCAGAGTTCTGCATTGTCTCTCCCGGTTCTGGTCACGTCACTGTCTCGTTTGGTTTGTACCCTACAAGGCAGAGTTCTGCATTGTCTCCCCGGTTCTGGTCACGTCACTGTCTCGTTTGGTTTGTACCCTACAAGGTAGAGTTCTGCATTGTCTCTCCCGGTTCTGGTCTGGTCACTGTCGCGTTCGGTTTGTACCCTACAAGGTAGAGTTTTGCATTGTTTCTTCCGGTTCTGGTCTGGTCACTGTCGCGTTTGGTTTGTACCCTACAAGGTAGAGTTCTGCATTGTCTCTCCCGGTTCTGGTCACGTCACTGTCTCGTTTGGTTTGTACCCTACAAGGCAGAGTTCTGCATTGTCTCTCCCGGTTCTGGTCTGGTCACTGTCGCATTTGGTTTGTACTCTACAAGACAGAGCTCTGCATTGTCTCTCCCGGTTCTGGTCTGGTCACTGTCTCGTTTGGTTTGTACTCTACAAGGTAGAGTTTTGCATTGTCTCTCCCGGTTCTGGTCTGGTCACTGTCACGTTTGGTTTATACTCTACAAGGTAGAGTACTGTAATGTCTCGACCGTTTTTATTACCACCGCCTTAACTATGGCAGGCATAATAGCGTCAATTTTTGTCACTCTAGTTTTCCGGTTTTAAGGAAGTGGGTAAACTTGTACATGTGGCATTAAGATCCCGAAACAAGGTTAGCAACGCAATATTAACATCTTTGGTGACTCGCACAGGCAATCGGTTACCTCTTACGAACTGCCTGGTAGAACGGCAGATGGTCTAATTTTTAAAGGGGGCCTGGACCAACACTGGGTATCACGCTGTTTATCTTTAACGGGCTAAAGAGTTGTACAGGTAAAAAGTTAAATGGATAAAATATTATAAATATGGATAAAATAAGTATACTAACTTTTAGCCGCGGCTTTGCTCCCGTTGATGTCTTTAAAATTTAAATCACTGTTAAGTCATAATCACTATTATTATATTATTAACTAGCTGTTGCCTGCGACTTCGTCCGCGCGGACTTCGTTTACTCCACACAACTCCCCGTAGGTGATAGCGTGATAATATGTAGCCTATATGTTGACCCGACCTTTAAGTAATATTCATGCAAAATTTAAAGGAAATCTATGCAGTACTTTTTGAGTTTACCCCGGACAAACATACAGACAGACAAAAAAATGATGTGGTGTCGCGGGACACCAGGTAGGAACGAACTTCCTTCGGCTAAACGGCACTACTCGCTTGTGTACGCGACTGTCGCGCCTGCGCACGTCTCATTTAACGCTTTTATTCCACGCATTTTTCTTACGGTTTTACTATCACATTTTTTTCAGTTCGGTCGCGCAGCAAAATCCCTATCCCCTCCAAGCCTGCCGTAAGGAACTTCGTTCCAATATTCAATGTACAATTTTGACTTTCCTACGATTTTATTATATGTAGATATAGATAACATTTTGTCGTTATATCTATTATTTTTTTAAATAATTTTATGAAATTATTTTGACTTGATATTCCTTTTCTATTATTATTATTGGAACGAAGTTCCTTACGGCAGGCTTGGAGGGGATAGGGATTTTGCTGCGCGACCGAACTGAAAAAAATGTGATAGTAAAACCGTAAGAAAAATGCGTGGAATAAAAGCGTTAAATGAGACGTGCGCAGGCGCGACAGTCGCGTACACAAGCGAGTAGTGCCGTTTAGCCGAAGGAAGTTCGTTCCTACCTGGTGTCCCGCGACACCACATCATTTTTTTAAATTGACATATCTATTTATTTTAACAAAAATATTGTAATTTTTATTAATTTCAATAAGAATTTGTTAAATATCCTCCCTTGCAGTAAAACGTATTCTCTGTATTTGCAAACTTTGTGTTATAATATGTTTTAATTACTTGAATTAATTACACGTGTGCTTGTGTAGTAATAAATTAGTTATGTTTTGACGTCGATAAGTGTAGCCGAGCTTATCTGTGTCGAATAAATGCTATTTAAGTTATTGGTTGATTGAACATTAGAAATTAAATAAAATAATAATATTATGATAATAAAAATAACAAAATGGGTGCCATTTTGTTATTTTTATTATCACATCAAATAAAATGTCAAAGGGATCTCCATAGTAACCCAAGTTTTGTAACAAACAACAAAATGGCGGTGCAAGTTATTTATTGACTTTTATTAAGTGGTAGTTCCGCTATGTCTAGTCCAGACATGACCGCCTTACCTATTCCTTGCGGCAGGTATAGGTAAGGCGGTGGTGTCCAATTTCCGGGCGAGACATTACGAAACTCTACAACTAGTATTTAGGATGGTAGTGACATGTATAGGCAATGGGTTGCCTTTTACGTATTGTCTGACAGAACGGCAATTGGTCTATTCTTCGATGAAGCCCGAACCAACACGAGAGAACGGGAAACCAGAAAAGTTAGAATAATAATAATTTTATTGCGAACATAGTTGGACATTTTAAGTGTTTTTTTTGTAACGCCATTAATTTTACATGCGCATGTGAGTGGTACAAATTTTCCAATGAAAACCTAACAATACGGAAAATAATGGAAACTCTTGTTATTTTCCACGACAAAAGTAATGTGTGTTACCAAGTTTGTAGAATCTGTTTACTATTCGGCCTTCGCTCACATTAAAGGGCTTATTGCATACACAAAGTAAATGCAAATGTGGAGGAAAACATGCAATAAACGCGGTTATATAACCGAACGTGCTCTGCATCGCACTCCGGTGTGGGCTTTAGGAAACACGGAAACTTTAAAATATATTAACTCTAAAATATCTTAGGCGTTCCCTAGTACGGGGGTTGCGCTAGAAAACATCAGACTGAAACACAGCGGCATTGTCTTTTCAAACACATTTTTAAATAACATCATCATCATCGTACCTTCAAGCCATATATCTTACAGAGTTGGTAGAGAAAACCAAGTGCCATATATTACGATCCTTGCAAATTTATCTCGCTTTCTCCACATTCATTACTTTCTTCATTCAAAATTTTAAAATGTGTTTGGATTTCATAATGAAAAGGTATAAATGGAACCTATTACTGAAACTCCGCCTTCAGTTCTTTTGTTCGTCTGTCTATCAGCAGGCTAGATCTCACAAATGGTAATAGCTAGACCGTTGTACTTTTTTACAGATGATGCATTTTCGTTGCCGCTATAACAACATATACTAAAAACAAAATAAAATAAATATTTAAGGGACCCTATACAACAAACTTGCTGTTTTGCTGTTTTTTATAAATAACCCTCTGTGCGACTTCGTCCGCTTGGAATTTTTTTTTAAATAAAAATAGCCTAAGTTACTCCTTTTAACCGTGGTTTGTGGGTTTACCCGCATAGTTTCCGTTCCCGTTGGATATCCGGGATAAAAACTATCCTATATCCTTTCTCGAGTGTCAAATTATCTTTGTACCAAATTTCGTACAAATCAGTACGGTGAAGAAGAGACTGTCTATTTACAGACAGACAGAGTTTCTTTAGCATTTATATTAGTATGAATGGTACGGAAACCGTCGTACACGAGTCAGACTCGTACTTGGCCTGATTTCAATTGCATTATTTATTGCTAAGAAGATGGATCTCATGATGGGAAGAGACAATCCTCGCCAGAAGACAACTAAGATGTTAATAAATACAATATTCACTGGACAAATTGCGCGGATTGATATAAGCCCACAGTTAGCAAATTATTGTTTGTGTTAGGTGTGTTAGTCAACGAAACTAATACATAACTATTACTACTAACTAATACATAAGGTTGACTAGTAATAGACTATACATATTGAAGTAAGTATACGATAGTCAATAGTCATATGTAACCAATCAAATTATTATAAAATAGGAATATTGCTTAACAACGTAGTGAAACTCAACGAAATTAGTGCAGTGATCCACTCTCCCGTGTTAGTCTGGGCTCCTTTGAAGAATAAACCAACTGCCGTTCTGCCAGGCAGGTCGTAAAAGGCGACCGATTGCATACATGTCACTACCATCGTGACTACTAGATGATAGAGTTTCGCAACGTTTCGCCCGGGTATTTGATGTTTGGTTACATTAAGGATTGACGCTATTGCGACAGGAATAAGTAAGGTAGTGGTATCAGACCCGGGCGAGACAATGCAGAACTCTACAATCTAGTAGCCACGATAGCAGTCACTCTCATAGCCAAACGTTCACCTCTTACAAATATATTAAAAGTATCTCCACGCCCGTATCCCCGACGGGGTACAACAAGTGCACCCACGAGTAGCCGAAGATACTTGGTCCCACAAATGTGATAGGTGTCAAACCTATCGCCAACCGGGTACTTTCCGATCCCAGGCAACTTTGTGTTTATCAGAAAACTGAAAAAACACTTTTTTATCAAGTGCCTGACCCGGGAATCGAACCCGGGACCTGTTGTGGTCAAGGCCTACGCTGGACCACTACATTATTAAATATTTTAATTTGCGATATTCCTGATTCATACATATACAAGTTTTATTATAGTTTTTAGATGGAATTTATTTCACCTAGTTGGAGCAGTGTAGCTTCGCCTACGAGCAAATAAAGAGCGATTGAAAATCAATCAAAGTTACAATGACAGAATTTAGAAATACAATTATTTTTATCATCAAAATGATGATAATATTCAACTGAAAACCTTTTCTGAATCAGCGTGTTTCATTGAGTGGATATTTATAACACGCGTTAAAAAAACAGCTGTATTTTATATATATAAAGATAAATTATTATTTAAGGAAAAAAACAAATAGGTACCAATAATTTATACGCCGTAAAGCTGTAAGAAAAGATTCCAATCTCTATATATCTAGAAGTTTTGATTTGATTTTCACCAAAATATGTATGGGACCAAGTAGAAAGTACACTCTCCAAGAGAAAAGAAAAAAAAACAAATTTTTCCAGGTGGCTGAGTGATCGGGGATTTAAGGACCTCTTTTTTAAGTAAGATATGCATTATTACATTTCGCAATTTTATTTATTAGCGATTGTCCTCTGGTTGAAATTTTACCATTGACTAAAAATGAAATGTTTTTTAAGTTTGGCAACATACAGTTTTTTTTAATATCATAAGATAGCAAACAAGCAAACGGGTCTCCTGATGGAAAAACCTTAAAAACCATTAAAAAACAACAAAGAAAAATATCGACACGCGGGATTTGAACCTGCGTCCCTAAAGCCGGGACGCTCTTCCACTGAGTTAGTGTCGGCAGGCTCAAGGCGGCGAAATTATTATTTGCTATATGATCGATTACTCCTGATGGAAAGAGTCAACCATCGCCTATAGGCGATGGTTGACTCTTTCCATAATATTTTATTCCATAATAATTTTCCATAATATTTATAAAAATATAAATTCGACAGGCATTGGGTCCCTTAATAGTGAACCTGGAAACGTTACGAAAGTCAAAAAAAAAGAGTCAACCATCGCCTATGGACACCAAAGGTGTTAATGGTACGTTGCTATCTTGTGGCGAGGTCTAATGTCACATGCATAAGTTTACCGGCAACGTTACCCCCCAAACCGGGATACAAGAGTGACAAGCACTGACTCTATTGTGGCAGGAATAGGTAAGGCGGTGGTACCAGACCCGGGCGAGACAATGCAGAACTCTACCACCTAATAGCCACGATGGTAGTGACTCGTATAGCCAATCGGTCGCCTTTTACCACCTGCCTGGCAGAACGACAGCTGGCCTATTCTTCACAGGAGCCCGGGACCAACACGGGGGAAAAAAGCTGTAAAAAAAATAGTAAGTTTACATGTACAGACATGTATATCACATCAATGTAGTGTGTATAATTTTATTTTTATTAATTTAATGTTTTTCATTAGAAATACACTAAATATTATATACATTATAATATAAATTTGTATAATATTAAATATTATAAGATATAAAACATTAAATATTAATTAAAATATTAGGTTTCTGCAGCACGTTTACGGGATTGTCTTAAAAATAGGTACAAAGTTTTTCTTCTACGTATATGAATAAAAAGATAATTCAATCAAATTAATTTTCTTTTTTTCTGATCAGAAAATAGTTTACATTTTCTTTTCGTAAATCCGTAAGCTTGCTGCTGAACAAAGCTGTCAATGTTATCTTTTCGCAGTGAAAGTCGAAGGACGCGCGACGCGCCAGTACGGTTCTGTCGCGCGTGTGGGGTGTACGTGTTCGTTCATAAAAATACGTGCGAAAGAAAATAGTGAAACACGAATGAAAAACAAATTTCTGATTTAAGTATGTCACTTTTTGTTTTTTATTACGTAAGTTAGTTCGAAAATCACGGATGTTGAGTGCCTAACCTAACCGTTACGAATTTGTTTCCTTGAAGTCAACTCCTGTGCATAAATTACATGGTATTTCGGCAAGTAATAATTAACCTTGACTAATATTTAATGTTTATCTACAAAACACCGTTACGAAATACAATATTTGTATTGTTACCTGTCATGTGTTTAACATTATCTAGTTTTAATATACTGACGTATTTAAAGCTACACAACTTTAGGATGTGTTTACTTTGTTTGGTGTCTACATTTGCTGTTTTACGACCGGTTTTTAAATAAAATATTAAACCAGCTAACGTTTGTTAATTTGATATAAAGAACAATATTCTAAGTTGTAAGTATATAATATGCTACATGATTTAAAAACGACAGAAATACATATATAATTAGACATACAAATTATTTATTATTTAATGACAAAATAATATGAAAAGAAAGCCACAAAACACTATATTAGTGTTTCTGCGACGTTGTAACTTTAACAATGAAAACAAACAGTTTTTAGAATAGACAAAGCAGTATAGAGATAAGGCTTTGGCTATTCTAGTGTTCGTATATACAAATTAAAAAAAAGTAGGTTTTCGCGAAAAATTCGTTGACATGCCCGCCATTGTGCTTTTCATCGACTTTAAAAAGGCAGAAGTTTTCAATTTAATTGTAATTTTTTGTCTTTCTTATCTCAAAACACCATCATATATTAACTTATTTGGATTTTATTTGGAATTATAATCTATATTTTTCGTTTTCGATATAAAATTAATAAAAATCTGAATTAGGGTTACAGAGATAAAGGAATTTGGAAGTCGGTTATAGCAGTGTTACTGCGGTTAAATTATTTTTAATGACCCTAAAAACTCTATCAAAGTTTTAAAGTTTGGGAAAAAAATACCTTATTTTGCCTAACATTACTTAGTTATAATCAATTAGCTAAAAAATAAGTATGATTGATGAGTAATTAATTAACTTTCAATTACTTGCTTGTTCTTTTATAATTTATCTTATCTTTAATCTTATCTTACTGATGTTTGTATCTTTAATATAATCCAGCAAAAACGTGTACCAACGTAAAAATCAAATCATCTTTCATCTAGGTATACCATCATAATAATTATGTAGGCTTTTTAAACCGACTTTTCGAAAAGGTAACGTATTACATAAAAATAAATTCATTTTATTTATTTTTATGTAACTAATGCCTTTGGTAATTGGGCAACAGATTTGGAAAATTCTTATTGTTTGGAAGCGTTTTCACTTTCTTCATTCCCCGAGTAGTAATTGTCGTGCTAATGTCAGTTCTCTCTTACGTTACCCTTCCTTCAAATCTAATATTTTCTCTAATTCCTTTTCTGTTCAAGCAGTTAGGCTATGGAATTCACTTCCATCTAACATTCGTACCAGTGAATCGTTATTCATCTTTAAAATACGATTACATGATTATTATTTGACGCGAAAGTAGTTAGCAAGTTAATTGTGTAATTTTTGTATTATTTTTTTATTTTATTTTCTTGTCTTTTAAAGTGTGTTATTTTTTATCTCTTCTTTTTAGTTTTTTTTTTGTTAATAGCTTTTAAGGCCACATTTGATATTAATTGTATGCTTTATTATTATGCCGTGTTAATAATATGTGCACAAGTGTCTTTGTTTGTCTACTGTTTTCTACATATGGGTTAGCTGGAAGAAATCTCGATATGAGATAAGCTCGCCTTTTGTTTTAATATACATCATTTTATTGTTTACTGTAAATGTTTTGTGTACAATAAAGTGTTTAATAAATAAATAAAATAAGGGTATACTTAACTTTTTTCTAACACAGCGCGAGATTAAGACTAGGTAGGTATTTCGTGCCCTAAGCAATATATGACGGTGCTGATCACCTGCCTATAAGTAAACTCCTATCAGTGTAAATAAATCTGTAAGCCTTGTAGGCGCTTCCTGAAACTTTCCGCTAAATTGAGGTAGATATTTTAAGTTCAAAGGAATAAAAACTACTAATATTAGCATAGTTTTTTCAGTTCAAGTATCTAGTTTGTTAAAAATGGCAGTAGGTAGGTATATTGATTTTTGAAAAGCTGTATATTTTGGAAACTATGATTGATTTTGATCTTTCGAATAGCATCAACTTAATTTTTGAGATCTAAAATATTGCTTTAGCTACATAATCGATAGGTTGAAAAATTACGAAGCAGTGTCAAAAATTTTCGTCATTGATAAACCCCAAACAAATTGGATGATTTTGATCCAATTAACGGTAATTGAAGCAGTTTTTTTTGAGGAGAAAAACTGATAAGATTTTTAGGTTAATCGTTATATTAGTTTTCGAAACGGCATTCGATGTATTTTTTTTAGTATTAAAATATAAATATAACGTAGAATACAAAAAAATGATTGGTTGAAAAATTTCGAAGTTATGTCGAAAAAACACTTTTTTCAAAATGTTTCATCAACGATTTCTTCCGAACGGATAAACTGATTTTGATGCAATTTATGCAAACGAAGTTTTTTGAGTAATATAGCTTTTAAGGTTTTGTACTCAATCGGTACATTAATCTCGAAGGTACATTAAAAAAATACTGTTTCGCTAAAAAATTTTTGGAGGTTTTTCAAAATTTCTCAACATATTATCTTGGGCCGGCTTGGTTTAAATTTTCAGAAAGTCTAAGTTGAGTAAAATCCAATCAGATGCCAGCTAAGCGCATTTCAATCTCTCAAGTCGTTCAAAATTTATGAGATGTTTACATAGCTACATACATACACATAGGCACACACACACACACACACACACAGAGAGAGAGAGAGAGAGAGAGAGACATACTGACATCATCGTGATGTCTCTGAATAGTCAGAAAACGTTCCTAAGACCTCAAAACGTGGAGATCTGGAGAAAACTCGATTTTCGAAAGTCGATCAAAATCAGTAATTTCCTTACCTACATACGGAGCGGGAAGTTAAAAAAAACCTATTTATTGCAACAGAATAGAACATTTAGTGACCCCGCAAGTCAATGCTCTCTCAAGAAAAAGTAATTTTCAAAAGCGGGTCATAAATGGCGGAGTTCTGAGGTAACAAACATAAAACGTGTTGGTTCTTTTAAGAACCAGACCAACTGCCGTTCTGCCAGGCAGGTAGTAAAAGGCAACCGATTGGGACGGGCGTACCCAGGGTCTGTGCCTGGGGTGGGGGGAGGGGAATGGGAAAACCTGATCATAATGACCGCCCGAAACTGGATTAGGAGAGTCATCTGCTTGTTTATTATCTGGACATAAAAAATATACAGACGGACTGATAACCCCCTCTTTTTGGAAAGTCGGTTTAAAATAAGATTTGTCTCGTTTTTCTTCCGAAAGCTACCTATATAGAAAATACCTTATGATAAAATTTATTACACAAAATTAATTTTATTTATTTTAGAAAAATACTAAAATATTTTTTCCACAAATTGTTTTTCATAAATCAGACACTTAAATATTTTGTTTATGTATACTAGCGCAGGATTTATCAAAGTGCGGGTTTTCGAAGCCTCTACAAAGTGATTGTGGACGGCAGTTTTGGGTTAATAAAAAATAAAGTTAAAAAATATTAGAATAAGACTGAAAGATTTAAATATTTAAATATTACTAATACTTATTCTAATACGTGGTAGAGTTCCGAAACGTATCGTTTGGGTTTGTAGCGTTGTTACTTATTTCCGCCTCAATAGCGTCAGTGCTTGTCATTGTCGTGTTTTAGATTGGAGGGCTAGGTAAATGAAAACTTATGCATGCCGCATTATCATTTCGCAACATGGATAGCAACGAAATATTAACATACTAGCTGTTGTCCGCGGCTTTGCTCGCGCATATTTACTTTAGAACTTATTTAACTTTTCTTTATAAGCTACTTATTTTAGCCTTCTTAAGGTTCGAATTTTGAAAAACGATTAAATTCGTAATACATTATTTTTTTGTAATCAATTCATACGAAATTCCATGCAAATATGTCCAGGGAATAAAAAGTTTCATGCAAACCTTTATCCCCTATTTCACGACCTTCGGGATTGAATTTTGAAAAATCCTTTCTTAGTAGATGCCTACATCATAAGAGAAATACGTGTGCGAAATTTCAAACTTCTAGCCCTAAGAGTTTGGCCTGTGCGTTGATACATCAGTCAGTCACTTTTGCCTTTTCAGGCAAAGGCGTACGTGAGAAAATTGTTTACAGTGTTTCTATGTAATAAAACTTATCGGCAGATAAATCGATGCGTCCATAAAAACACAATTAAACAATTGTTACGCGTTTTTATCGACACTACTACGAATTAGATAAAGTCGACAATTTGTCATTTTCTATTAGCGTTGGTCACCATTTGTTGGTTGGGTGTTTATATTTGTAGGTAACGACCACGAAACAACATATGATTTTTTTATATCTTAAGGTAACAAACAACCAGATGGGTCTCCGATGAAAAGAGAAGTCACCGCCTATAGACACTAGGCATGGAAATTATTGTTAAATTCGGTTAACTTGTATGATGTATTTTTATAGTATTCTATTTTATTCGTATTATTATGTTTTATGATTATTTAAGTACATTTTATATGAATAGTTATGAAATTATTATATTTATTATATAAAAATTTATATAATATATTAATATTTGTATGTTTATTGGTCTGCCCGTAGGTTTAGATAAATGTAATTATTCTCTTTGTTTAGTGTAAAATTATTTGCAATTGTTCCGTAAGACTTTTCTTGTGCACTACCCGTTACTACAATGTTTCTACAAGTGCAAGGTTAACTGGTAGAAAATGTCTTTAGACGTTAAGTTCGCCTGTTGTATATTTTGTGCAATAAAGAGTTTAAATAAATAAATAAATGTTAAAATTAATTAATATTTAACAGTTGTTTATTTATGTTATATTATATTAGTAGTAGCCTATAGAATAAGTATTAGAAGCAGCAAAAACGCGAAGCTGTAGAGTTGGCGACAAAAAAAAGGTCCTCTGGAGTAGTTTTATTAGTTACTTGCAACAGTTATTATTATCATATGTCAACGACCTCTCAAATATTTTTAATAACGTTATAATCCTATATGAAGTTATTGGTAATTTTAGTGATGCATAAAATATTAACAGTATTTGCTTATATAAATTATAGTTGTTAATTGTTAAAAAAATTTAGTACGAAATTTAATATGTTAACTATTTAACAGTTAACATATTCATCCATGCCTAACAGACACCAAAGAGGTTAATGGTGCGTCGCTATACATGCGGCGGGATATTGCCACATGCATAATAAGTCGGCTACCTTACCTCCAAATCGAAACACAGCAATGACAAGCGTTGACGCTATTGAGGTAGAAATAAGTAACAACGCTACAAACCCAAACGATACGTTTCGGAACTCTACCACGTATTAGAATAAGTATTAGTAATATTTAAATATTTAAAACTTTCAGTCTGATTCTAATATTTTTTAACTTTATTTTTTATTAACCCTAAACTGCCGTCCATAATCTCTTTGTAGAGGCTTTTAAAAACCCGCACTTTGAAAAATCCTGCGGCAGGAAGATGTAAGGCGTAGTAACAAATACCCGGGTGACATCTCGCGGAACTCTACCACCTAGTAATCTCACTATGATATTACAATATTTTGAATAAATTTTTATGGGGTCATAAATCAACCACGCAAATTTTTATTTACAATGACTTTTTTTGCTTCAGAGTCTATACATACAATTTTTTGGCAAATTTCTTGAAAAACAATCGTTTTTACATTTCGCTGAATAGAATAGAATATAATATATTTTGTTTGCATGAAAATGAGTAACAATCCCGGATTAAATAGATACGCCTTTCAAGGCAATTTCTTAGATTGTCAGTGTAGCTTAAATTTACACCCAGAAATACAGAGATATACTACTTACCGATGAAATAACAGCAACCCGAGTGTAATTTTTAAACCCTGTCATAACATTCGGTACGATAAAACCGTATAACATGGTTTATTTTTATTTTTTTCACGATATAATATAAGTTTGACATTTTTGACAGTGATAGGAGCGTTTGCTCGTATATGCGGCGACACCGTTCCTTCTCAAAGACGTGTCTATTAGTTTTCATGGTGGCTACAATAAATAGGTGTTACAATTTTTGAAATCAATTCTAAGAATTTGAAAATTTTGTTTCTTCTCAACAACCTTGACCGATCTTCATCAAAAGTTAAAATATATACAGTAAGAAAACTTCAAAAAACTTAAATAATAAATCATATATTTCTTTTTATTATCAGTGAATTTACGTAGTCAGTCATGTAAAAAAATGCGTAGCTGGCAGATGTTAGCTGGTAATAAATATGATTTAGATTTGCGTCGTTACTCTACGAAGTATGTGGTGAGCATGTTCAAGTCAAATCATAAGATCCTGGGTTCGCTCCCCAGGTGGGTCAAAATTATTATTGATTTTTTTTGCCGCTCTTCTAGGTTACTAAAACCATTAATTTACTTAATTTCAACATCATCTGCTGTAATAATATTTGGAACTGATGTATACTGATATATAGATATATATATGTATAGTAAGATAGCCAGAAAACCCCAGTTGGTCCAGCTCTGTTTGAAGAAAAGACCCTCCACCATTCTGCCGGGCAGGTTCTGCAACATCTCGCTCGAGTTTGATATCACCACTAATTATTTCTGCCGCAATAATTTCAGTGCTTGTCACTGACGTGTTCCAGTTTGGAGCAGTTTCGATAAAGTAGCCGGAAAATTTATGTCAGAGAGAGCCATCTGCCTGTTTGCTATGATGGTAGTGACTCGCTCTCGCCCGAACGTTCGCCTCTTACGAACTGTCTAGTAGAACGACGGATGGTCTGTTCTTAGAGTCGAGGGCTATGAAGAACTCATTTAACAAACATACACACATAATATTACGCTGAAATAACTAACTATCAGTACAATCAATCAATCAACCAATTCTCGTGTTGGTCCCGGGCTCTTTTGTAGAATAGGCCAACTGCCTTTTTGCCAGGCAGGTCGTAAAAGGCGAACGATTGGAAATGCGAGTCACTACCATCGTGGCTACTAGGTGGTTGAGTTCTGCATTGTCTCGCCCGGTTCTGGTACACATCGCTTTACCTATTCCTGCCGCAATAGCGTCAGTGCTTGTCACTGTCGTATTCCGGTTTGGAGGGTAAGGTAGTCGGTAAACTTATGAATGTAACATTAGACCTCGCCACAAGATAGCAACGCACCATTAACACCTTTGGTGTCCATAGGCGATGGTTGACTTTTTTTTTTTTGACTTTCGTAACGTTTCCTGTCCTAATGCCTGTCGAATTTATATCCTAAAATTATTATTAATCCTTATCTTTTTCAATAAATATTTAGGTATTTTGTTATCTCCATATTAGAATTAATCATTAAAATCTACAGTATATCCGATTCATTCTAAGTGTACACAAGCACAAGCTAACGGAGGTCATGTTCGTTGGTCACATATCAACATTTTTACTCGCCGTACACAATCCACAAAATTTACTACTAGCACTGCTATAATCATTGCCATTTTACGTTGTTCGTAGTTAGTTAAAATTATAGAGTTATTACATTTAATTCAGACAAATTCAATGACATCTCATACATATATTTAAATCCATTAAGCCGTTCGGAATGTTGGGCGTGTCAAAGAAAAAACACCACTCTCTCGGTACAGTCAAGTGAAAATAGCCAATGACTGTTAACATTCAAAAGTTTACCCCCTGTTGGTCCGACCAGCAGGGCTACTCTTGAAAGCAATATAAATCTTAAACCAATATTGATAAAACAATAAGTTTCGAATATCGTCAAAAAACGGTACTCTATAAAATCAATATTGCCCACATTGATTCAGTATAGTAACGTCCTAATTATTGGAAATAGACGTCATCGTTACACGTCAAGCTAGTGTTACAAGTGGAAATTTTAAGTACCGTTTTAAACAAAATAACGAATAAAAGCAATAATGAGTAGTTACAAAAAAATCCGAAATCCGTGTGGCGCTGTCGCCGAATCCAATAATTGAATATAGTTGTCCAGAGTACGAAATACTTTAAAATTCATTTAAAATTGAAATCGGTTTTTACAAGAGTTGCCCTACAGGTCTTTTGTATAAACTAGGGTTGCCATAGATCCCAAGACCCTGTCAGGACATTTACAATTTGGGGTCCTTCAAGTATTATTCGCGTTCGTCGGTTTTTTTTTTATATCATAAGATAGCAAACAAGCAGATGGGTCTCCTGATGGAAAGAGTCAACCATCGCATATAGACACCAAAGATGTTAATGGTGCGTTGCTATCTCGTGGCGAGGTCTAATGCCACATGCATAAGTTTACTGGCTACCTTACCCTCCACACCGGAACACGACAGCGACAAGCACTGACGCTATTGCGGCAGAAATAGGTAAGGCGGTGGTACCAGACCCGGGCGAGACAGTGCAGAACTCTATCACCTAGTAGCCACGATGGTAGTGACTCGATAGCCAATCGGTCGCCTTTTACGACCTGCCTGGCAGAACGGCAGTTGGCCTATTCTACAAAGGAGGCCGGGACCAACACGGCGTAAACGGTGCGTGGGACTTTCATATAAACAAGAGCGATAAAATCCATTGCATCGCAAATTAAAAAAAGGAATCTTAAAAACAAAACCATTTGTGATTATTTATATTCATTTATTAACTATCATTCATTTTTAAATTTATTGGATGATTTGACCTGGGACAGTAATTGTGGGTTACCTTTTATGAATTTATAGAATTTTACACAACTCATGTGAAAATTAATTTAACATTGAAGAATAGCTTCCACGGTGTTTTTTAGAAACTTGAAGCTCTGCGCTCAACATTCATTAGATTTGACGCTTTTTCAATCTATACATCTGTGTGTGTGTCTGTTTGTTATAGTAAAATAACCGCTTTTTACTAAATGCATAGGGATGTATACACAGTACATATACCAAAATAACATTTTTTACCATTTTTGTCTGTCTGTCTGTCCATCTGTCTGTCTGTCTGTTTGTTCCGGCTAATCTCTGGAACGGCTGGACCGATTTGGACGTGATTTTCACTGGAAGATAGCTGATGTGGTAGGAAGTAACTTAGGCTACTTTTTTTTTTCGAAATTTTCCCACGCGGACGAAGTCGCGGGCTCAGCTAGTTTAGCTCAGCTAGCGGGCTAGCTTTGTGTTCGACTATTTGTCGTGACATTTTATAGCTTGTCGGGACGTCGGGACACAACTGTTAATATTGGTGACATGTTGCGACGTATCGGGACGAATGGCAACTCTAGTATAGACCATCATCCGCCTTTCGGCCAGGCAGTTCGTAAAAGGTGAACGGTTGGCTATACGTGTTACTACCATCGTGACTACTACTTGCTAAAGTTCCTCAACTCTCGCCCGGGACTTAGACTCTTGCCTATTCCTGTCGCCATTGCGTCAATGCTTGTTAGTATCGTGTTCCGGTTTGGATGATCAGGTAACCGGTAAAAAGTGGCATTACCACCATTTTTTTATATTATAAGATAGCAAACAAGCGATGGGTCTCCTGATAGAAATAGTCAACCATCGCCTATAGACACCAAAGATGTTAATGGTGCGTTGCTATCTTGTGGCGAGGTCTAATGCCACATGCATAAGTTTACGGGCTACCTCACCCTCCAAACCGGAACACGTCAGTGACAAGCACTGTCGCTATTGCGGTAGACCCGGGCGAGATAATGCAGAACTCTACCACCTAGTAGTCACGATGATAGTGACTCGCATAGCCAATTGGTTACCTTTTACGACCTGCCTGGCAGAACGGTAGTTGGTCTATTCTTCAAAGGAACCCGAAACCAACACGGGGAAACTCTGCCACGTG
The DNA here is from genome assembly GCA_036924255.1 of Apodemia mormo. Taxonomy (NCBI): domain Eukaryota; kingdom Metazoa; phylum Arthropoda; class Insecta; order Lepidoptera; family Riodinidae; genus Apodemia; species Apodemia mormo. The sequence continues at coordinate 1,720,273 of JAUPFN010000021.1, read as the reverse complement.
AATAGCAATGCAAAATTACATCTTTGGTGTCTACAGGCGATGTTGGTTTCTTTCAATCAGAAATCAAAAACTTGTACCTTATGATACATAAAACATATTAATGTCGTAGGTAGAATGCATAATTGACATAAATTACTTTTGAGTAAACTTAAACATGTAGACGGCAGTAAGTTACTGCTCGTAAGTTAATATAACTTGGCTGACCTTCATACTCCTACGGACGAGTGATATTGCATCTGTGATATTAAAATATACAGTATCATAAATATTAAACATTATCATAATATATGTTAACGCGCTAAGGTTAAGATATTTGCCTCCCTTAATTAAGAGAAAACCTCACAATTACTCCACATACATTTTATATTATTTTTATTAGCAAGCAATTATTTAAATTGTTTGCTCTACTCCATAACTAAAAATAGTACATTACTCCATAACTAAAAAACGATACGGGGGACTTAAGCAGCCGATTATTGCACCGTGGGAAGTTAGCGCACGAGCGAAGCGATAACTGCACACGTTTCAATTATCGGTTAATTAAGTCCCATGTATCGTACACTATTTTATAGTACGAGTGACTTCTCTTTTTTTATCTCTCTCTCTGTCTATTGTCAAACAAAATCCGTCGATCGTGTGGTTTATTTGGACAGTCACGGTGATGCGTTTTTATTTTGTTTTTGGAGCGATTATATTTGTTATATACATATATATATATATATATATATATATATATATATATATATATATATATATATATATATATATATATATATATATATATATATATATATATTTTTTTTTTTTTTTCGCGTACCCACATCTTGGGAACCGAGCTTTTCTTGGACCTGGAACCTTGATAAATCGATTCCTTGACCCGAAAAACCCCTAATTTGTGACTTTTATGAAAATCGTTGGAGCCGATTCCGTGATTCCAATTATATATATATATATATATATATATATATATATATATATATATATATATATATATATATATATATATATAAATATATACTGTGCGTTCCAAATGAGAATAGGACTGTCAAGATGACATATTGCTCCATATTTTCTATTCTATTTTATAAAAACTTCATAAGTGATGAGTAAGGTGTGCAAAAAAAATCTAACTAAAATATTTTTTTAATAAAATACTTTAAAAAATATTTTCATTCTAATTGGTATATTTTTATTTAGATTCCTATCAGATGTAGATGTTACCGTGTATTAAAATATAGTGTAAAATAACTAAAACGACTTTTATATATACATATATCAATTCATATATATTTTTTTATATTATTTAATATAAAGTGGACTGTAGCAGCTGTAGTAGCACTTATATGCATGGTTGCAACTCGCAGATAGACTCAAAGAACATAATACATTATAATAGACCGTGGTCCCAGGAACAAACTTTTTTTTGATTAATAACAAGCTGAATTATTGTGGACAGTTTAGTTTTGACGTGACGTTCATCTTTTCATTTTTTCATCTGCGAGAAAATCTCTAATCGGGTAACTAATAAAGATAGATAAAAAAGAAAAGTTTAGAGTGTCGGACTATACCAAGTATCCACTTTACGTGTAGTACAATGTTACCCTAGAATTACAACAATAATTAACAAGCTACTGTGAGAAAATTAGGTTGTTTTTAAGATTGATTGATATCAATTTAAGAATCTCATAATTCCGAAATTTTAGAATAGTCAGAAAAACCATCGAATGTGTAGGACAAAAGTCTCATCGTGTTTTTCATAATATAATCAAGCGACTAAAGTTGAAGAATATTTATTGTTATTAATAAATGTTTTTCTTCACCAAATCAAAATTTTCAAAGCCCCATAACTTTATTAGTCACCAGATCGGAGATTTTTCGAAGATAGAAAAGATGGTTGTCTCGTCAAAACGAAGCGGTCCATAAAATTCTGCTTGTTATTAATCAAAAAAAGTTTGTTCGTGGGACCACGGTCTAATATTACAGCTGCAAAAAAAAAAACAGGCAGGTTAATAAGTCAGCTCGTGACCACGGTCAATGTAACTAGGCCGAAACGTCGAGCTTTACAAGTAAGTTTAATGTATGTACGCATTTTTAACCCGTTTATACATATATTTAAAAATGTAAAGAATTCGACTAACAAAATGTTTAATTTCATAGACTAAAATTAAAATTTTTAAATGTTAGCGCACCATATCACGGTAGAATATGTTGGTAACTTAATTAATCTATATTAATATTGTAAATGCGAAAGTTTAGATATTTGGATGGATGGATGTTTGATATTCAATCACGCAAGAACTACTGAACGGGTTTGAATGTTTGGCACACATATAGATGATGACTTGGAATAGCACATAGGCTACTTTTTATCCCGGAAAAGTTTGGTGATCCCGCGGGATTTGCCAAAAGCCTTTATAATGCAGCAGGTTGCATGCTGCAGTTAGTTTTTAAGGCGAGGCACCGGAGATAAACGGAAAAAACCGATTTGCTTAATCACATTTTTATGTACCTATTGTTTTTGAAATAACCGTTTTACAAAAATTTCAGGATATACCTGAAGATATTATCTAAGGAATGTACTTACTCATTACATGAAGAATGTACTTTATGTAACATGCTGACTTATTAAACTGTTTTCGGAATTTCATATAATCAAATAAATTTGATTATATGAAATTCCTAAAACAGGCTAGAAAAATCTCTAAATTAAGTAATTTGTTCGTAAAGAATGTACTAAATTTTGGTTTCCAGCTGAAGTCCTATATTTATTTATCCGAAAACTAAACTGCTTCCCAACGGTTTCAGAACACACCGCGCCGCCCTTTTTCTATATTAGTATTGTCGCCCATCAAAATACCTCGCCTTAATAACTTGTAACTTCCATATTCTTGCAAATAAATTTCATTTCAATTCAATTGCCGATAACAATTCCCCGGATAAGTAGAATTTAATATAAATTTTCATCCTGTTTAATCCAGGTGAAGTAAGAGTCAAACACACACAACTTACACATTTAAATACTTAGTGCATTAAAAATATGCAGAAAATAACATAATCACAATAATCGCGGACGATTACGATTAATTGGGAAATATTGATAATCGTCGATTGCGATTAATTGTATTCGTAATCGGTAGTTCTTTAAATTGTGAGTTTCCCCAATACTCGTTTTTATATTACATTAGCTGTTGCCAGCGACTTCGTCCGCGCGGACTTCGTTTACTCCGCACTGCTCCTCCCCCGTAGGTGTAGGATAGTATAATAATATGTAGCCTATATGTTGACCCGACCTGTTAGTAATATTCATGCAAAATTTGAAGTAAATCCATGCAGTACTTTTTGAGTTTATCCCGGACATACATACAGACAAACAGATAAACAGACAAAAATTCTAAAAACTATATTTTTGGCTTCGATATCGATTATAGATAACGCCCCAAGTAATCTTTTAAAAAAAATATTCAATGTACAGTTTTGACTTTCCTACGATTTTATTATATGTATAGATTTCACTGCTGTTTTTAGTTCCTTAAAAGTTCTTCGATAATCGTTTTGGCCTTGCAATGCCTCTAGTGAAGCCAGGTAACTTATTCTTTAAAAGCTGGCTTGCTGCCAGAACTTTGGTATTGCTGGCAACCATAAACGACAGTGATCATTTTCCACGAAGTAAGCTTCTTGCTCCATTGCCTCCTGCCTGTCTATAAATATCTATAATTAATACTTGAACTAAAAACTTTGTATCCCTTATTCCCACAATTACGTCAACGGTGGAGAATGAAATTCCCATTTAAAATTTACATTGCGGAGGGGTGCCGAAACCTAATATTTTTAAATAATGTGAGTTAGAAATACATTGAATTAATTAATAAAAATGAATATCATTCACACTACATTCATGTGACATATATGATGATATACACATATGTGTATGCATGTGGCATTAGACCTCGCCACAAGTTAGTGTAACGCCGCCCAGCGTACTACGTGCCGGACGTGTTACTTTGCCGACGATATCCCTTTTTTATTCAGGGAACCTTCTTGGTACTCGCTTTGCTGCTCGAGGTACTAATTAGTAGCAGGACCTTTTGGGATTCTTTAAGAAATTAGACTTTTCGTATATATCTTCGTTTATTTTCAGAGACGTCTATCTTACGTCAAATCTTAAAAGATACTCCTATTCTAAAAACAATTTATTCTTTCTCTACATACTAAACAGTTCTACATTTGAAAGTCGACAAAATGGCCAGTTCGTATGTAACACCATAAAGGTGTTACATCAGCTACCCCCCAAGGTGGGAGCAGCTGAAACTGGAGGGGCATTTGTCTACCTTCATATGGTCTACCTATCCTTATCCTGATTGCCCTACCTACGAGGGGAAGGTACATTTTGGTGGGACTGTCTTTTCCTAAAAGATAGTTTGCCCCATGTGTGGTTCTGTTCATTACCACCACACCATGGCACAAACTTTGGTCTCCCAAAACCCCTCTAAAAGACAGACCACAGTCCCCTCACCTAACCTATCCTACCGCAAACATTTTTTTTATTTTATTACACTTCAGCCTAAAGGGCTCTAGCTGTATAAGAGATAATAAGAGATGGAAAGGCATAACAATTCAAACTTCTTTTCCTTGGTGGACCAAAAGAAAAAAGATTGAAGTATTACTTCCTCTCAACATCGAGCTCGCCCCAATATATAGATCACGATCATAAATATTCCTTACTCTGAATCATACTAATACCATCATTATGGTATTTCCCATAGCTATCCGAGTTCATGTATATCCTATACAGATATCCTTTGTGTCGACTATGTCGTACTACAAAGTTGAACTCCCCTTCAAAAGACTTTCAACCCTTAACCTATACTGACTCTTTCGATTTTATACTAAGGCGGCTCTGTCCCTAGCATACATTATACCCCATAAGACTTTATTATTGAACGGAAGAACTTGAGAGGAATACATTGCTATTGGAAATATGACATTTCTTCATTTAATATTCTTTTGGTCATCTTTTTTCTTTTAGCTTCGGTCCATCATCACAGCATTGGTTGAGCCCGTCATATTACATGAAACAAATACAAGTATTAGTATTCTCATATATAAGCCCAAACAAAAGTAATGGTCTAACATGTAACAATTATTTATTACAATGAATGACTATAAGTACACTATATATTTTTTTTTTACATACGTACATGAAATGCTTTCAACCTATTTATATGTACAATATCTCTATATCTCCTATTGCTTAACTTCGTAATTACATAATTTACATTAGATATTCTTTCCACTATTCTGAACGGCCCTTTATATAACCTACATAATTTCAAACTCCTATTGTCCACCCGTCTTGGTGTATAAACTAACACTAATTGTCCCGGTGAAAAGTCCTTTACTTTAGCCCTTTTGTCAAAATATCTCTTTTGCCTAACTTGTGCCCTTCTAATATTTTGTATTGCTTTCCGGACTAACGCACCTTGTAAATTATGTCTCTCGGCATAATTTACTTCCCGGCTTTGACTATCCCTATTTACCCCCATGTCGCTTTGGAATATCGGTTCCCTAGCGTACATCATCATATATGGTGAAACTTTAGTGGTTGATTGTTTGCTAGTGTTATATGCATGACATACTAATGGCACAAATCTACACCAGTCTCGTTGGTCCCTGGCAACATACATCGACAACATTTGAACCAGCGTTTTATTGAACCGCTCTACTAACCCGTTCGTTTCTGGCCTAAACGCCGTACTAAATCGCGACTTTGCCCCAAATCGATTTACAGTTTCTTTCACTAGGTGTGCCGTGAATACTGCTCCCCTATCAGAAATTACTTCCTTAACACCTCCGTATCTACAAAACACCTCCTCAATCAGAAATTCACTCACTTTCTCTGCTGTAACTCTTTGTACCGGTTTACATATCGCATACTTCGACACATACTCAACACATACTATAATATATTTATTTCCGTTTAAAGATTTTCTAAAAGGCCTTAAAATAACGATTCCTACCTTTTGCATCATATGGGTCACAGTTATAGGTTGTAGTTCAGCTACTTGTCTGACCTTTTTTCTTTCTTGACACAACCTACACGTTTTTACATACTTCTCGATCTCCTTCTCAGCATTCTCGCAATAATAACTATCTCTGAATTTACATAACGTTTTTGCCAAACCCAAGTGACCCCCTGACCATGGGTCATCATGCAGTTCCTGTAAGATTTCACATAACAAACACTTAGGTATAACTACAAGATCTTTCATAACATGGCCACGCTTTACTCTCTTACACAAAACCCCTTCTTTCAAAATATACCCCTTATATATTCCGGTATTGCTCATCCTTACTCGGGATAACCAACGCCTACATGACTCATCCATCCCTTGCTCTTCTTGGACCTTTATTACCTCTAATTTATATACTTCCAAACCATCCTCTTGTTCTTTCTGAGCGTTCTCAGCTGTACTCTCCACACTCAACGGGTTTCTACTTAAAAAATCGGCAACTACATTCTCTCTGCCTGCACAATGCACAATATCGAAATCATATGCTTGTATGCTCAGTGACCATCTCGCCAACCTTCCATTCATATCCTTCCTATCTCTAAGCCAACATAACGCCTTGTGATCGGTTACGACTTGGAACTTTAATCCCCATAAAAAATGCCTAAAATAATTTAACGCCCACACTAGACCTAAACATTCTTTCTCAGTAGTGGAATATTTCTTTTCTGCCTCACTCAACTTCCTCGATGCATACGATATCGGATGCATTTCTACTTTTCCTTGCATTAGACAACATTCCAGAGCTTCTCCACTAGCATCTATATACAACCTAGTTAAAATATCCTTATCACTAGAATAATGACTTAAAATAGGTGGGTTACACATTCGATCTATGATAATGGAAAACGCGTTTTGATGTTCCGAGGACCAACAAAACTTCGACCCCTTCTTTAGTAATTTTGTTAAGGGTAGAGCAATTTTGGCAAAATTATTGATGAACTTACGGTAATAGGAGAATACTCCAAGTACCGATTTTACCTGTTTTGCATTTGTTGGTGCAGGCATTTCTTTTATCGCCTTTAATTTCCTGCTATCTGGTCGAATACCAACCCCCGATATTTCATGCCCTAGCACACTTATCTTTCCATACCCAAAACTACATTTATTTGGTTTAAGCGTAAGGTTCGCTTCCTTAAGGCGCATTAACACCTTTTCTAATGCTTCCTTAAATTCTGCGAAAGTTTTCCCCCATATTAATATATTATCAACATAACAGATGGCATTCTTGTATTTGATATCCCCTATCCATTGCACCTTATCCATTGTACGCTGAAATACTGCCTGACTTGTTTTTAAGCCAAAAGGTAACACGTTAAACTCATACAATCCTGACGGTGTGATAAATGCCGTTTTATGCCTATCATTTTCCGAAATCATAAGTTGCCAATAGCCAGAATTTAAATCTAAATCAGCGAAATAGTGGGCACCTGAAAGATATATTAAAATGTCCTCTATAATAGGCAATGGATAGCTATCTGTCACCACCTTTTTATTCAACTTACGATAGTCCACACAGAATCTCCATGTGTTATCATTCTTCCACACCAACACTACTGGGGAAGCATAAGAGCTTTTAGATTCGCGAATGACACCGTTGTCTAACATTTCTCTCACTTGTGTATTGATTATTTCTAGTTGTTTAGGTGAGACACGATATGGCGGGTGGTGTACTGCTGTCTGGTCTACCGTTTTTATTTCTACTTCTGTTAGTTTACACCTACCTAATTCTGTGGGCCTAAATGCGAAACATTTCCTATACTTACTAAACAGATTTCGTAACATATTCTTTTGCTTTTTACATAACTCTGGATTAATGTTAATTTCATCCATTTCGCATTCATTGCTAGAATTTACGTGCGGATATAATTTATCCTCGTATTTCTCTACATAATTCACATAATACATGTAATCCGTTTTTAACAAATTATATGATTTATTTACATCAGTGACATTACTATTTACAACGTTTCTATGGTAGCCGTCTATACTGGAAAGATCATCATTATTTCGTAGCAATGATGTATTAATGAAATCTACATAGCAACGCTGTTTAAGACATATGAAATTCTTTGAAAAGTCTATTACAGCATCATATTTTTTCAGAAAGTCTCGACCTAATATAAGTTTAGTTTTAATATTCTCTATTATTAACATTTCATTCGCAAAAATACTGTTATCTATCATTAAATTTACACACGTCTTTCCTATCACATTTAGTAACGATCCTCCTAGCGATTTTACAAAATGCCTATTCGGTGCATCATCTTTGAATGTTATTTTTAGATGTTCCGCGAGATCATTTGACATGCACGATATATCTGCTCCCGTATCGATTAACGCCGAACACGAATGACCCTTAATTATGACCTGTATAAATGGACTGGACAAACCTTTGCTTTCTGCCGGGAGATCTTCATCTGTTTGGGACGCAGCTCTCATCTCCCGCGTTTCATTTTTTTGGCGGCACCCCTGTACGTTTGGGTGTTGTGGTGTCATCGGACTGCGTCTGAAATCATTACGTGTGTTTGAGGCCGTTCTTTCATAATGTCTCGGCCTTAAATTACACCGGGGCGTGTGAAAAACTTCCGATGGCTGTGGATGTTCTGCCTGTGAGCGTATGGGCGTATTGGGCAGGATGTCTGGTTCTTCCCTGAATTTCACCTTCTGTTGTACCCCCATTGGCGGTTGCAAAGGAAGGTTACTCGCTCTCAATTGACCCCCAAAGACCTCGTTGTATTGAATGATTGTGTTTCGTAATTCTTCTCGTGACGAATACACTCTCATCCCCAGTTTTTCTTTTAGCGAGGGTAACATCGTTTTGATGAATTGTTTTACAAAAATTACGTCTGAAATTTCAGCTTTGGCTGCGGTGTCGCTGAGTCTGTAAAAATAGGTTAATAGTTCCTCATCACGGCCTTGCTTAGATACATAAAATCGTTCCACATAATTTATTGAAACGGGGAATTCGTTTTCAATTTTTCTACATAATTCATCGAAATTGGCCGTGTCGGTATATATCATTTTATAAAATGCCAATGCCGGACCGTCGAGACATAGTCCCAGAAGTAACGGTAGGCTCTCCATGTCCCATTTATTTATCGCCGCGACCGTTTTGAAGTCTTTAATAAACTCAGCGAACGCCAAGTTTTGCGTTCCGTTGAAGCGCTTGATGGCCTCCATCTCAACTCTTACCCTCTGACACCAATACTTAGCTCTCCTGGTTTTTCTAGCGTGGTGATTGCGCGTAGCGCCTGAACGTGGGGACTTCCGTAGCCACTTCACACAGCGACTTCCCGCAGCGACTTCCCGCAGCGACTTCACACAGCAACTTCCCACAGCAACTGCACACCGCGACTGCACGGCGCCTCCGCCAATTTGTAACGCCGCCCAGCGTACTACGTGCCGGACGTGTTACTTTGCCGACGATATCCCTTTTCTATTCAGGGAACCTTCTTGGTACTCGCTTTGCTGCTCGAGGTACTAATTAGTAGCAGGACCTTTTGGGATTCTTTAAGAAATTAGACTTTTCGTATATATCTTCGTTTATTTTCAGAGACGTCTATCTTACGTCAAATCTTAAAAGATACTCCTATTCTAAAAACAATTTATTCTTTCTCTACATACTAAACAGTTCTACATTTGAAAGTCGACAAAATGGCCAGTTCGTATGTAACACCATAAAGGTGTTACAATAGCAACGCACCATTAACATCTTTGGTGTCTATAGGCGATGATTGACTCTTTCCATCAGGAGACCCATCTGCTTGTTTGCTATCTTATGATATATAAAAAAAAAGAAAAATATTTGTACATTTTGTGTACGGATAGTGTCTATTTTAAACTTAAGAGATTTTATTGCAATTAGGTAGGTATGACTCAAACATTCTTTGGTCCTTTTTTCAGGTCCTAATAAAATAAATAATAAATAAATAAATATATAGGTAACTATAATATGTGTGAGTTTAATCAATTTTAATGGTTGTTTAGAAATTTCTTTTTAATTTCTATTTAAAATTATTTCCAATTTTAAATGTGTTATTATCCATACTAATATTATTAATGAGAAGTGTATGTGTGTGTTTGTTTGTCCGTCTTTCACGGGAAAACGGAGCGACGAATTGACAGTTGTAGGGATGGAGAGTGACATAGGCTACTTTTTGTCTCTTTCCAACCCCCCACTTACATAAAATAAATTTAAAGCGAGCGAAGCCGCGGGCAGAAGCTAGTTTATTTATAACTTAATTTTAATTACCTTTTTTAATTTATTTATCACTATTATCGTAAAAAAAGTCTGAAATGGATGAATTGTTATTATTATTGTTTACCGTAGGGTCGAATTTCGACCAGCGAGCGACCGAACGAGCGAAAATATGCGAACGACTGTTTGTCTGTTACGATTTCACGGCGAAACTGCAAAGCCGATTTTGATGAAATTCGGCAAGGAGATAGTTGAATCCTTACGGAGCTGCAATAAGGGATTAAAGTTTGTATGAAAGAGAAAAATATATTGAAGAGATGTTACTCTACTCAGATGGTAGAGGGACTACAGAGAAGGTCAGATAGTTTTTTATAAACTATATATATCTGTGCTATCATTGAATTTATCTTTCACGTCAGCCAGCTCTAAAAATACTATTAATATGCATAATAACAAATAAACAAACTAATTGATCACTGATGTAGTGTCTGAGAATTTTTTTGATAGCATTAGGGTTGTCAACCACAGGTATCGAAATTATAAAAAAAATATTTTCTATTTTTAAAGCCTTTTACGCGTGCCATAAATACGCAATAAATGTAAAAATGATTTTTAATTTAGAACATACATATTGTTTTCATTTAAATCATTATCATTTTATATATAATAAAACTAAGTTGATAAAATGTGCGTGCCGATAAAAGTGTGATAGCCCTTTATCCCCCCTCGAACCAGAAAGTTCCCGTTTTAATCTAAAGGGCGTGTTTTTAAAGTGGCGCCATCTGTTGTCGAGTATTTGAACTTCATTCAGAACGATTATTTGGGTTGCATTTCAAAAGATGCTGTGTAGTAATGGCGCGAAATCTAAAATTCCAATTTCAATAAAGGCTTATATTTGTTATATTTCAACTACTACATAATCTCATATCAATTCCCGAGCGAAGCCGGGTGTCATAGCTAGTACAAAAATAAATACAGTGAAGCTCATATTCTCGAAGAATTGCCATAGATCCAAGTAGTTCGGATCCTTTTTGAAAAATAAATAATTTACTTTTCTGTTAGACGTTCGTGAAAAGCGAACGATTCGTCAAATCTGTCACTATCATTGTGAATACTAGGTGGTAGGGTTCTGCAACGACTTGACTAGGTTTAGTGTCACCGTCTCACTTTTTCACTCGCAATAGAATTAGTGCATATCACTATCATATTTCAGCTTAGTGTATGTCACTATCATTATTCAGGTAGCCGATAGACTTATGCGTGAGGCATCAACAAATAGCCATTTTAACGCACTATTAACATCTTTTGTGTCTATAAACGACGGTTGTCTGTTTACATAAGGAGAGCCATCTGCTTGTTTGCTATCTTATGATAAAACAGTGTCATTGTCATGTTCCCGTTTGAAGGGTAAGGTAGACTTATGCATGTGGAATTGTTATCCTGCCACACGGATGGCAACGCACCATTAACATCTTAAGTGTCTGTAGGCAATGTTTATCTTTTTCCACTAAGAGAGCTATGTGCTTGTTTGTTGTTCTACGTTACAAAAATACTTCTTTCATAAGAAAAGTTGTTGAATAGGCGAGGGATACATTTTCGCCGTGTTGGTCCCGGCCTCCTTTGAAGAATAGGCCAACTGCCGTTCTGCCAGGCAGGTCGTAAAAGGCGACCGCTTGGCTATCAAGTCACTACCATCGTGGCTACTAAGTGGTAGAGTTCTGCACTGTCTCGCCCATGTCTGGTACCACCGCATTACCTATTCCTGCCGCAATAGCGTCAGTGCTTGTCGCTGACGTGTTCCGGTTTGGAGGGTAACGTAGCCGGTAAACTTATGCATGTGGCATTAGACCTCGCCATAAGATAGCAATGCACCAATAACATCTTTGGTGTCTATAGGCGATGGTTGACTCTTTCTAGCAGGAGACCCATCTGCTTGTTTGCTATCTTATGATATAAAAAAAATCTTCTTCCAGTATACTGTAATATCACACTGTATTTGTATGTATGTATAAATTATTATTGTTCGACGGTATCTCGAGTATTGTTGATTTTAATATCGTGAAATTTGGTAGTCGAATAGTCTCGCTCGGGTCTGGTACTACCGCCTTATCTTTTTCTGCCGCAATAGCGTCAATGCTTGTCACTGCCGTGTTTCAGATTGGAGGGTAAAGTAGCCGGTAAAGTCACGCAAGTGGCATTAACACTTGCATACGTTTACTACTTTACCTAAGCTACCTTAGCGCCAAATTAGTGATTTTCTTATTTTTTTTAGGGTTTGATGTCGCAATGGCGATTACGTCAGTCCCATCAGATTAAGCTAATCTGAGGTTAAAAAAACGGTGGGAGGCATCGCTGTTTTAGACGAATTTATACACATCAAATTCTGACTCCCATGTCGGTCCTACAATAGTGGTCTTCTGTAAAACCTGGTTAAAAAAGTGTTAAAATTATTATAAGCAAGGTAAAAGTACATCAGAGTTTGACTCATGCAACATATAACCCAATACAAATATCTATACATATAATAAAATCTTAGGAAAGTCAAAACTGTACATTGAATATTTTTCTAAAAGAATACTCGGGGCGTGATCTACAATCGATATCGAAGCCAAAAATATATTTTTAGAATTTTTGTCTGTTTGTCTGTATGTATGTCCGAGATAAACTCAAAAAGTACTGCATGTATTTACTTAAAATTTTGCATGAATATTACTAATAGGTCGGGTCAACATATAGGCTACATAATATTATCACGCTATCACCTACGGGAGAGAAGCGATGCGGAGTAAACGAAGTCCGCGCGGACGAAGTCGTGGGCAACAGCTAGTAACTCAATACAAATATGAAATATAAAAATAGAAAATTTGTAAAGCAGAAAAAATCAAAGACGAGGCTCAAAATTCTGATGTTAAAATAATGACACACATTGCGACTGCACAGAAATCAAAATAATACTTACACAAGTTTTGACAACCCTGTATTATAATCATCATAGCTAACAGCTGATAAGCCGCGGTTTCGTTAATCATACGTTATCTGGCGTCACTTTATTTTTGATTTAATTAGTGGCCACGTCTCATGGCGCTCAAGTTTGTATGATGTTAACTGTTACATTTCATAATCTTCAAAAATTAAGTTTCACATAACTTATGAAGAATGTGCTCAAAAATAGTCGAAATAAATAGATTCTGCTATTGGGATAATGTCTCTATTTGCATACACCGCATAAATTAATAGGATTGGAATTTCTTAACCACAGGAAATAAATATTAAAAAGTAACTTCACGCCCGTATCCCTGAAGAGTTAGGCAGAGGTACAACCGAGCTCCCCGTGTTAGTCCCGGGCTTCTTTGAAGAATAGACCATAATGCCTTACTGCCAGGAAATTCGTAAATGGCGACCGATTGGCTATAGAGTCACTACCATCGTGACTACTAGGTGGTAGAGTTCTGCATTGTCTCGCCCGGGTCTGGGACCACCGCCTTACCTTTTCCTGCCGTAATAGCGTCAGTGCTTGTGACTGCTAGCTGGTAGAGTTTGCAACGTCTTGTCCGGGTATTTGGTACCACCGCATTACCTATTCCTGTCGCAATAGCATCAATGCTTGTCATTGTCGTGTTCCGGTTTGATGGGTAAGGTAGTCGGTAGACTTATGAATGTGGCATTCCATCACACGGATAGCAACACATTATTAACATCTTTGGTGTCTATAGGCGATCAGGATAGTCATTTACTTGTTTGCTATGTTATAATATAAAAAAGTAATAATAAATATTAATACAAACAAACATTCACATCATTACATAGTATAAAACAAAGTCGCTTTCTCTGTCTGTCCCTATGTCCTTATGTCCCTATGTATGCTTAAATCTTTAAAATTACGCAACGGAATATGATGCGGTTTTTTTTTAGATAGATTGATTCTTGAGGAAAGGTTAAGTGTGTAAACTTCGATCCGATATTCCCACGGGAACAAAAGCTGCGCGGGTGAAACCGCGTTTAGGTCGCTAGTTTATAATATTAATGAGATTTACGTAGGCACATTACGTTTTCGTGCGGCGGATTGTCATAAGGCCAGTGTCGGTAGATCAGTAACCAAATCATTAATTTTGTTATTTCCAACCTTTGTAGCCATCATTTCCAGTCGTTAACTTTTTTTTATATCATAAGATAGCAAACAAGCAAATGGGTCTCCTGATGGAAAGAGTCAACCATCGCCTATAGACACCAAAGATGTTAATGGTGCGTTGATATCTTGTGGCGAGGTCTAATGCCACATGCATAAGTTTACCGGCTACCTTACCCTCCAAACCGGAACACGACAGCGACAAGCACTGACGCTATTGCGGCAGGAATAGGTAAGGCGGTGGTACCAGACCCGGGCGAGACAATGCAGAACTCTACCACCTAGTAGCCACGATGGTAGTGACTCGATAGCCAATCGGTCGCCTTTTACGACCTGCCTAGCAGAACGGCAGTTGGCCTATTCTACAAAGGAGGCCGGGACCAACACGGCGAAAAACTATATAACTCTGTTATTTAATACAATCATTTCATTAATAAGACAGCCGACAAAAACAATTATTTTGATGCGAAAACAAAATGGCTTCGAGATTATTTCGTATGTGTTGTCTATATTAATGATATAAAGAATACATTTTTTTTTTATACTCTTGTGTGTGTAATGAATAAACTCAGAAACAGTCGAACCAATCTTGAAAATTTTTTTATCATATGAAAGCTGCACTATCCTGGAGTGACATAGACTACTGTGGCGCCGCTGGTTGGTACCACTGAGGTGTTTATGTTTAGCGTTAGAACCAGTATGCCAAGAATTACTATCAAGGTGACGTCATTAATGTAAAGGTGTAAAGATGTCTGATGACGTCGCACAGGTGATGTGGAAAATAAAAATATTCATAGGCAGGCAAAGATACCTGGAGACCAACGTCCATCTGAGAACCGTTGAAACCTGGATATACTGTTACAAAATAAATAAATAACGCGATTTAGGATGTTACTTATTTTTATGTTTTTTTTTTCTTTTAACGTGGTTTGTAAATTTTTGTGTATTAATTATGTAGTGTGTGACCGTTACACTACATTTTTAAGCCGACGGTTAAAAGATAGTAATTACTGTATCACGCGAACGGCGTACAGTTAAATGGCTGAACGCGTAGTGCTTTAATAAAAATCATAGTTTCTTTGAAACTTTTATGAATTAATATTAAATGAAGATACAGTACTATTTCTAGTTAATAGTACTGTTTTTATTATTAGTGTTGTGTTACGTTAATTATTCGTTTAGATAAGTTAATTATTTTGTTGGATAGGTTAATTATTTTTTTTTAGATAAGTTAATAATTAAAGTATGTAAGGGTACTACTAAAACTTTTATAACTTAATATTAAATGAAGATATAAAACTGTTTTTAGGTAAGTTATTTATATTTTTAGATAACTTAATAAAGTATATTCTATACTTTAAATCGTCGGCACTTGGTGAAAATCCATTATTGTTACACAATTATTGACTAAGCACTTGTACTTTAATTTTACTCCACAACATATTTTAGTATATCACTCAACCGGTTTCACTTTTTTACATTACATCCTGAAGATGCTTAAAGTGAATCCGGTTGAGTGATATATACTAAAAATGTGTTGTGAAGAGAAATAAAAGTACAAGTGCTTAGTCAACTGTGTAACAATCATTAAAATATCTAAGGGCACTACTAAGACTTATAAATTAGTATTAAATCAAGGTATAAAACTGTTTTTAGGTAAGTTATTTATATTTTTAGATAAGTTAATAAAGTACATTCTATAGTTTCTATCGTCGGCACTTGGTAAAATTCCATTATAGTTACACAATTGACTAAGCACTTGTACTTTAGTTTCACTCCACAACATATTTTAGTATATCATTCAACCGGTTTCACTATTTTACCGGTTGAGTAATATACTAAAAATAAAGTTATGGTGTGAAATTAAAATACAAGTGCTTAGTCAATTGTAACAATAATTAAAGTATCAAAGGATACTACTAAAATAAAATTACTACAAATGTATTCAGTGGTTTCTCCGTGATGTGCGCAAAACGGTACTTTAAATTATAAATTACGCAGATATAATTACGCAATAAGAAATTTGATTTAGGTAAAATTTATATCAGTGCTTAAAACCGAGCTGTGGCTATACGAGTAACTACCATCGTAGCTACAAAGTAGTAGAGTTCTGCATTGTCTCGCTCGCGTCTAGTACCACCGCCTTGCCTTTTCCTGCTGCAATAGCGTCAGTGCTTGTCACTGTCGTGTTCCAGTTTGGATGGTAAGTTAGCCGGTAAACTTATGCATGTGGCATTAAGACTTCGTCATACGGGTAGCCGCACCATTAACATTTTTGATGTCTATAGACGATGGTTCTCTCTGTCCATCAAGGGATCCATCTGCTTGTTTATAATATAAAAAGGCACGTATTAACCTTCTCTTGCCTTTTACGAAATGCCTACAAGTACTAACTAAGGCACATGATCAGTTATTCAAAAACGATCCCAAATCAATATCTTATCAAAAACATGAGAGCTCAGATTAACAAGGGGACTAACCCCTTACTCAGATTAACCCCTTGTTAATCTGAGCATGAGAGTAAAAGTATCATATTTACAAAGACCGTTGCTGTTTTAAATACGATCCGCTCGGTAGCTGTTACTTGCGCAAGCGCAACCGTTTTTGCTGCCATTGTTTTCTAAAGTCAATGTCAACGGGCATTTGTTTTTAATTGCGCGCCACCTACGCTTGAACTTGGAAATTAATTTGTGTATTTTTTATTTGATAGATTGTCTTGTCATATTTGTGTTGTGAGTAATAGGGTTGTTACGGGTAGAACTACACTCATATAAGTCTACCGTTCAAAAGATGACACATATTTTTTTATTTTTTTATATCATAAGATAGCAAACAAGCAGATGGGTCTTCTGCTAGAAAGAGTCAATCATCGCCTATAGACAGCAAAGATGTTAATGGTGCCTTGCTATCTTGTGGCGAGGTCTAATGCCACATGCATAAGTTTACCGGCTATCTTACCCTCCAAAATGGAACACGACAGTGACTAACACTGACGCTATTCCAGCAGGAATAGGTAAGGCGGTTGTACCAGACCCGGGCGAGACAATGCAGAGCACTACCGCCTAGTAGCCACGATGGTAGTAAATCGTATAGTCAATCGGTTGCCTTTTACGACCTGCCTGGCAGAACGGCAGTTGGCCTATTCTTCAGAGGAGCCCGGGACCAATACGGAGAAAATATTTATCAACCGACTTCCCAAAGGAGGAGGTTATCAATACGGCTGGATGTTTTGGGTGAAGTGGTTATACTTCTTTTGGCGCGTTAGGGAGAAATGATGAGTAAATTTTTACGATGCGCGCGCACACCGTCACTTTAAATCGACATCATGATATTAGCTAGTCAACATTTTAGTTTTTCATTAAAAGTTTAATTATGTACAAATAAGTCTTTTATGATCTTTAAATAAAATTTATTTAACTAGATGTTGCGTTATAATGAAACTTTCTTTCAATGTATTAAGTACATTTTTTCTATTAGTGTTGTTTTCCCGGGCTTCTTTGAAAAATAGGCCAACTGCCGTTCAGCCAGACAGGTCGTAAAAGGCGACCGATTGGCTATACAAGTCAATACCATCGTGACTACTAGGTGGTAGAGTTCTGCATTGTTTCGCCCGGGTTTGGTACCACCACCTTACCTATTCCTACCGGAATAGCGTCAGTGCTTGTCACTTGGTTGACTCTTTCCATCAGGAGACCCATCTGCTTGTTTGCTATCTTATGATATAAAAAAAACTGATCGTAAACGCATCTGTCAAGACAATATTCGACAAGGTATTTAACCATAGAAATATATCTATTTAGAGGTCAATATATTTAACACAATATTAGTGTCAAAATTGAGTTGTAAGAATAAATAATTTGAATAATCATTGTTTACAACCCAAATAACCCACAAACCCCAATCCCAAAGACCCAAAATATTATAAATGCATTTGGAGGTTATAAATTATTCAAGCTCTTCGGAACTCTGAAATTGGATAATTTTGGGCTATAATTTAAGATTCTTTTAAATTGTTGGCGTTATAACCTTATTATACGTATTCCGTTTAGCCTAATAATGATAAATATGCAACAAGGCCGTGTTCTTTAAAAATAGTTTTAGATATTGCGTTTGATATTCTTGTATATTATGTATAGTATTTATTTATTTTATTCCTAGCAAATAAAATGGTTGTTCTGATGGACCGAGATAACCATCGCCTATAAACACCAGACGTTGGTCGAGGCATGGAACTCTACCCCCTAGTCAAAGGTTGTGATGTTGGTAACACATAATGTATTACGGCCTGGCTACAGCTGTCCGTGGCGCTAACTATGACGAGGACTGCGGCGGCGCCAGAGTCATCTGCTTGTTTATTATATTACTAGCTGTTGCCCACGACTTCGTCCGCGCGGACTTCGTTTACTCTGCACTGCTCTTCCCCTGTAGGTGATAGCATGATAATATGTAGCCTATATGTCAACCCGACCTATTAGTAATATTCACGCCAAATTTGAAGTAAATCCATGCAGTCCTTTTTTGGTTTACCCCTGACATACATACAGACAAACTGACAAAAATTCTAAAAACTATATTTTTGATTTCGATATCGATCGTAGATCACACCCCAAGTATTCTTTTAAAAAAATATTCAATGTACAGTTTTGAATTTCCTACGATTTTATTATATGTATAGAATCTCTTCCCTTTTGTAGAGGACACAGGCAAGTCTATTTTCATTGTGATTTATGGACCTCAGTTCCTTTTGACTACCTTATGAGGGATTTCGCATGTAATATAAACTATAAAGTGTAATCGGTCGCAGTTAGTGTCTCAAAAATTGTGCCTTTAAACTCGAATGATAAGAATATTCGGTGTCTTTTGAACTATTTATAATCGAGGAAGCGCCGGCCCTTCGGGAACGAGGGACAGTTATTTATACGGCTGGGATAGTTGTCGCAAAACCGTTGGATAGCGCCGCTTCCGCCGTTACAACATCGGCTGGAATTTTAACAAGGCCAAGGAAATGCGCTTTTTGAAACCGAGACAAAATTATGTGATGAAAATGTTATGTAAGTGATTAGTCTGGCTTATAGCGGTAGGTCTTAATATTTTTATGACACGGAGTTGGATTTAAGCAGATTTTTTTCATAAAATATCATCACGCCGGTTTCCTTGTGTGGTAGGCAAAGTGTATACGTTTAAAGATTTTCCAGCTCACCATGATTCACTAGTTTGTCGGGTGGCGGAATGAGTGATGATCCCCATCGCCGTATTTTAATGATCTAATAATATCTAACCATTATCGACTATTATATTGTTTTTTATTTTTTTATTTTAATTATAGCAAATAAACTGGCTCACCTAATAAAAATCGCATATGAAATGTTAATGGTGTGTTGCTTTCCGTGTGACTGGTTTGGAGAGTAAGGCACCCGGTAAACTTATGCATGTGGCATTAGATCTTGCCCAAGATAGTAACACACCATTAACACCTTTCGTGTTGACTCGATGGCGATGGTTGACTCTTTCCATCAGGACACCTGTCTGCTGGTTTTCTATCTTATGATATAAAAAAAAAACTAGGAATCGAATCTGTTTCGGATGGAACAATTAACAATTAGACCAACGGAGCAGTCAATAAAAATAATTCTTTTTCATTGCTAGTCCAGTGTGGAATTTTTATGAGACGAACAAGTGTCAATCTATTTTAATAGCTATACGTGAGTAATAAAGATCATAATCGTTTGATGCAAGTTTCAAGATGGATAAATAAATAAAGATCTAATAGCTTTGGTTATAAGGATTATATTAGAATGACTTTGAATTAGTTGAATGCGTTTACGACGGATGCATTTGATTCAAACGTGTTGCGGGTTTTAATTTTATATTTCGGATATCGGATGAAGTGGTCGGTGGATTTGTGGTTTAGTTCGTGCGTAAACTGTTAAGTACAACACGGTCACATTATATTTAGACCTCAATGGAATGCGATATTCCCTCCACCCTTCACTTCCTCTTCAGTAGCAGCCTGATTCTGATCTTAACTTGATGATATTTTTATATTATTAGATAACAAATAAGTAGGTGAAATGAAATGACATGAACTCAAAATATTTATTTGCAAGAATATGAGTGTCACAAATTATTAGAAATTGATAAAAAAATACTAAGATATTGTACTATGATATGGTGTGCAAATATTTAAAAATTGTTATCAATATTAATATTATAAATGCGAAAGTAACTTTGTCTGTCTGTCTGTCTGTCTGTTACGCTTTCACGGCCAAACCACTGAACCGATTTGGATAAAATTTGGTACAAATATAGTTTGAGACCCAAGAAAGGACATAGGATAGTTCTTATCCCGGAAATCCCACGGGAACGGGAACTATGCGGGTTTTTATATTAGAATTTTTTCCACGCGAATGAAGTCGCGGGCACAGCTAGTACTTATTATATTCTACAAAATTTGTCATTTTTGAGTCGATTTCTTGAGAATTACTACAGGATCAGAACGCGGCTACAATCCGAAAAAGAAGAAAAGACAGTGTGTGGCCGCGTTTCCGATCCGGTAGCAGTTTTAAAACATGTTGACGTGTCAAAATAACTTGTAAAAAGTTTTATTGAATAAAGTTCTTCTGATTTCTGATTTCTTATCCAGCGGAAGAAACTCAGCAGGCTTGTCTTTTTTTCTATTTTATGTGTTAAAATTAATTTTTGTATTTCAATATTTACAAGAATTATTTCACGACACAAAACTTATTTTTACAATTTACAAAAATTGAAAAAAGGTGATTCCTCCTCCTCTTGAAAACAGATGCCCATCACCCATAGACACTAAAGACATTAATGGTGCGATGCTATCACATCAGAGTTCATACACATACGTCAGCGACGCCGACGACGACGACGCAGCCTACTGCTTGGCCCCCCCAAACACTCGTGACTCTGGTCAAGAGTACGTAGGTCACACTATAAGTTTTGCGTAACTTAAAAAACAACATGTTATAACCAAAATATTATGTCTGAAGGCATGTTTTCTACGTGCTGATTGAACGCTATCACTGTATCTTCCGAGTTGGTAAAAGTAAAACCTCTCATCAAATTGGGGAAAATACAGAAATCATAGGGTACTAGGTCGGGGCTATGCGCAGGATGAGTGAGGAGATGTACTTTTTCGGAAGTTAAAAATGACTTTGTTTTGTTGGCCATGTGTGAAGAAGCGTTATCATTGTTTAGGAAAATGCGGCTTTTGGGTCTTCTTTTGCAAACTTTTTCTAAAACCCTGGATAAACTAATGGTAGAATACCACTTGGCATTAACACTCTTTTGATCTTCAACTGGAATTGTACAGACGGGACCCGTCGCTGAGAAAAAAAACGCGATCATTTTTTTCTGTCTGTCTGTCTGCATCTGTGAGCACTGTTCCACGATAGCCCGCTTCTGCTCCGCTGTCAGTTCATGAAGGATCCAACGACATCAAAGTTTCCGAATTTTCAATTCTTCGTGTAAAATTTTCTGAATTTGGCTCATACCAATCCCCAATAGTCCTCGAATTGTTTCATGGGTAATCTGGGGGTTTTCTTCAATTAACCGCTTAACAGTACCACATTATTTTCGTTGACGTCAGTTAAAGGCCGCCCTTCACGAAATTCGTCATGTAAAGAAACTCGACCTCTCTCAAATTCAACAAATCATCGCCTCACGGTGCTCAAACAAGGTGCTTCTCTCCCAAAAGCATTTTGAAGACAAGCGGCACAGTCTCGCGGAGAAAGAGAACTTTTAAAATCATAAAAAATCATCGCTCTATAATCTTTTCGACTTAATTCCATTTTCGTTGCGTTCGTAGAACTTTGATGTGTGATAAAAAACAATTGACAAATCATATCCCGCCAATTGTTTTTTTTTATTACTAAGAAGGTTGCAACGTTTTAAAAATATAACATTCGAAATTCAAATAGTCCCGATTAGTTAGAAGTGTAAAACTTTTAGTATGCTCCATGTATAAGTCGAATCCTGATGTAACTAACTTCCCACTAATCGTTAAGATAATGTTCTAAATTGAAGATCGGCCTCAAAGACTCTAAGTCTTAGGCCCTTACAGCAGACTCTAAGTCTTACTTAAACTTAGACTAAGCACTCTGCTTGTCCATAAGTCCGATTTTGCAATAACCGCTATTAATATCTCGGTAAAATTGTTCCAAGTAACATAAGATAGTTGAAAAATGCGGTGATTGGGATTGCCACAAATCTCACCAGGGAACATTTTACAGAAAATTTACTACGAAAAATATTGACTCCTGAGAAACAAAATGTAAAACAATAGTTTATTATGTGCCATATAGGGTGTGCCAAACCCGAGTGAAATTTCCCAACTCGCAACTTTGGCGCGGGCTTGGTACCACCATTTTTCCTACGTCTTTTACGTGGTAGAGTTCTGTATTGTCTTATTATGCCGCAAGAGCATAAGTGCTTGTCAATTTCGTATTCCAGTTTGGAGAGTAAGGCACTGGTAAACTTACGCATGTGGCATTTCTACCCACCACTCGGAGGGCAACACCGTTATAATCTCTCAGGAGAGACTTATGCATGTGACTTTAGACCTCGCCACAAGATAGCAACGTACCATTAACACCTTTGGTGTCTATAGGCGATAGTTGACTCTTTCCATCAGGAGACCCATCTGCTTGTTTGCTATTTTATAATATAAAAAAAACGGTTGACCCTACGGGCCATCCTTGAAATTTCCCACTAAATTAAGGTATTTTAAGCTCAAAAGAATAAAAAATATAAGCATAGATTTTTCAGTTCAAACTCCTATTTTTTAAAAATGGCAGTATATTAATTTTTGAAATCTGTATATTTTGAAAACGATGATGGCTTTCAACTCAATTTTTGAGATCTAAAATATTGCTTTAGCTAAATAATCGATAGGTTGAAAAATTTCGATGCAATGTCAAAAAACATTTTTAATTTTCTTCATTGATAAATCCCAAAAAAATTGATCGATTTTGATTAAATTAACGGTATTTGACGTAGTTTTTAAAGGAGAAAAGCTGATAAGATTTTTAAGTCAATCGGTGAATTAACTTGAAAATTATAAAAAAAATAAAGTAAGTTTGCTAAAAATACCGTAATTTTAATATTTGAAAAGCTATACGTTTTGAGAATTAGATTTGATTTTATTTTTGTGTTACAGCACTCACCCTGTGCTTGGGAAACTGGAAAAACCTTAAAAACAACAAAGAAAAATATCGACACGCGAGACCGAAGTAATCGATCATATAGCAAAGAAGAATTTCGCCGCCTCGAGCCTGTCGACACTAGCTCAGTGAAAGAGCGTCCCGGCTTTAGGGAGATGGTCGCAGGTTCAAATCCCGCGTGTCGATATTTTTCTTTGTTGTTTTTAAGATTTGATTTTGATTTTCGAAACGGCATTTGACGTAGTTTTTTTTAGTACTAAAATATCGTAGAATACCAAAAAATGATTGGCTGAAAAATTTCGGAGCTATGTCTAAAAGACAGTTTTGTCAAAATTTTTCGTCAACGATTACTTCCAAACAGATAAACCGATTTTGATGCAGTTTATGTATTAGACGCAGTTTTTTTGAGGAATAGAGCTGATTAGTTTTTGTACTCAATCGGTACATAAATCTGGAAGTTATATGAAAAAATACTTTTCGGCAAAATTTATTTTGGTATTTTTTTTTTCAAAATTTCTCGAAATCTCCTGGACCGAATCGGTTAAAATTTTCAGGAAATCTAAGTTGAGCGGAATCCAATCGAATGCCATCAATCGCATTTCGATCGGTCCAGCCGTTCAAAAGTAATGAGATATTTACATACACACATACACACACACACACACACACACACACACACACACACACATACACACACATACACATACATACATACAGACATACTGACGTCATCGTGAAAATAGTCGAAAAAGGTGCTAGGACTTCAAACCGTGGACATCTAGTGATACTCGATTTTCGAGAATCGGGGTAAAATCAGTAACTTCCTTATCTACATACGTAGCGGGAAGTTAAAAAAGGAGAACCATCTGCTTGTTTGTTGTCCTAAAACATAAAAAAATTCAAGGTCAACAAACACTAACATTGAAAATGAAAGCCAGAAAAGTGTATTGACTGTACAATTAAGAAAAACTCTTCACCGATATGGAAAGTGAATTAGATTCCCGAAGGGCGTTAAAAGGTGAAATCTGATGACCTTAGGCGTCGACACGCGATCGTAGCCCTTAATACTATACGCTTAAAGGTCACGAGTGTTAGTGGACACTTACCTCGTGTTGGCCAATGAGGTGGCATGGTTTTGTGTGTTAAATAAACATTACCGGTGCTCGCAGATGTTATCTGTTACAAAATGATAGATTTTTTATTTTCTTTCGATGTGATATTTAGATGTGTGGATGGTTCATGCTTCGACCAAAGCAAAGTAAGGATGTCTTTAAAATTGCATTTTTTATTGAACCATTTACATTTGAATTGGTATATCCTATCCAACTGATTTCTACTAATCTACCTTTTTCCCCTGTGTTGGTCCCGGGCTAGTTTGAAGAATTGGCCAACTGCCGTTCTGCCAGGCAGGTCGTAAAAGGCGACCGATTGGCTATACGAGTCACTACCATCGTGGCTACTAGGTGGTAGAGTTCTGCATTGTCTCGCCCGGGTTTGGTACCATCGCTTTACCCATTCCTGCCGTAATAGCGTCAGTGTTTGTCACTGTCGTGTTCCGGTTTGGAGGGTAAGGTAGCCGGTAAACTGATGCATGTGGCTTAGACCTGGCCACAAGATAGCAGCGCACCATTAACACCTTGGTGTCTATAGGCAATGGTTGACTCTTTCCATCAGGAGATCCACCTGCTTGTTTGTAATCTTATGATTTAAAAAAATAAAAATAAAAAAAACCTAAGTATACAGTCGCCTCTGTAGTCTAGTAGTCCGGTGTCGGAGTACCTATAAAGTGTCTTCGCAAAATCTTAGCTCAGAATTCTGTCAATCTAACTTAGATTTCTGAGATTAGTAGCTGTTGTACTGAAGACACCCAGTGACAAGATAAATACCTAACCATATAATGCTAAGGAGAGAACTGTAACCTTACCTAAATTCCAACTTTATTTAGCTACTATTACAAGTTAAAAAATATTTATTAAATGCGGATAAGTTAAGGAGTTGATATAGAATCTTAAAGAATATATTAAAATTTAAGATAATAAGTTTTTGTTTTTGTCTTAAATTTTGGTTTTATTATTATTATTATTATTATTATTATTATTTATTTTTTGTATTTTAAATTTTATTCATTTTTATTTTTTCAATTAAATTTAATGTTTTTTATTTAAATTTTTAAGCTGACTAAGCTCCGAAAGTCAAAATTGTTGTGTGTACGAAGTAGTAATCCGTAATTGGCTTATGTTTGATGTAAAATAATTGTATTTTATCTTATAATTAAAAATGCTGTGGATTAATTGGTAATAAATAAATAAAATAAAATAAATAAATAAATAACGAAAAAAAACAATATATAAAGTCTTGCCCGTATTCTTTAAAACTCTACCATCCACGCTATTTTTTATAAGGGGTCCAAAGTTTTTCTTTCACGTATTAATTTATAGATTAGTATCGTTGACACACCCATAACACAATCAAATAATTTGTTTACTTTGGGGTTAGATAAATTCGTGAAAGTTGTCAAGTGATATAATTTTATTATTATTAATATTATATCAGTATAAAATATATACAGCCACAATTACAGAAAACGGAGGAGTGTAAGATGGCGAACCGTAATTCATAGGTGTTTCGTCAAAAACAAACATTTTCTTTAGAAAGTAAAATAATATTTGCTAAGACAGTTCGGATCTCGGAAACGGCGCGGTGGGTGTCGGCGTTTCCAAGGCTGCGCGTGGGATGCGCAGGCGCACCTTACTGGTTAATAGCTTTAAGTGGACTGCACATCTTACGAATGTAACACATAGTTGCATACTATTCAATAGTAAAACTATTTTTTTAATATTATAAGACAGCTGGATCTTCTGATGGAAAGAAACAATCTTTTACAGACACCAATAATGTTAATTGTACGTTGCTATCCGTGGCAACAAAGACATCTTTAAGAGGGATCACTAAGGGCGAAAGACTTAAAAATAGGTATTTCTAAAATCTGTTGCTTTCTCGCTATGCCTGAACACCCCCATTAGAGTGTATACATCTGCAGCCTGGACCCAAAATAGCGATGAAAATCATACAAATAAAACGTTTTATTGCTTTCTGATTTTTCCTCTAAAAATGTTGTAATCTTTGTGACAAGGTATTAATTTTTTTAGTTTCTTACTAACCTACTACTCTCTAAACCGTAATATGAAAGTTAAGCCGGTGGTACCAAATACCCGGGGAGACGTTGAGGAACTTTACCCTCTAGTAGTCAAGATAGTACTGACTCGTATAACCAATCCTTCGCCTTATACGAACTGCCTTGCAGAGTAGGAATTGGTCTATTTTTTAAAGTGGGCCCTGACCAATTACTCATGGAAAAAAAAAATTTTATATTAATACGCTAAGGATAAGATATTTGCCTCCCTTTTTAGAGAAAACCTCACAATTAATCTAAATAAATTCTATATCATTTTATAGATAATTGCTTGCTCCACCGGCATCAACAACTAAAAAAATATTACTGCTTTTGTTTTTATAAATTATTAAAATTTAAATTATATACACATATTAAGACATAATACAGCAATGCTGCCATACACTTTAATTTTGCAACAACGTCAAAACGATTGACAGTCTGTAACTTTTTTGTTCAATTTCAAAGCAACTTAAAAAGTATTTAATAAAATTACTTAGTGCGAATTATTCGCACGGGTATGGCTAGTTGAAATTAATTCAGTAGTTTTTGAGTTCATTCGTTACATACATACAAAAAAAAGTTTTCTCTTTACAATATTGTTATCTATATATTCATACATGAAGTTAAATATCGTGCTCCTTTATAAGACTATCACGCGAATGGTGGAGAACATTTGGCCAAGTAAAGTTTAATATTTAGAAAGAAAATATTTTAAGTAAAAAATGCATTAGAAATACATTAAATTAATAATAATAAACATTATTTTTTCTCCCGTGTTGGTCCCGGGCTTCTTTAAAGAATAGGCCAACTGCTGTTCTGCCAGGCAGGTCGTAAGAGGCGACGAGGAGAATTGGCTATACATTTCACTACCATCGTGTCTGCTAGGTGATAGAATTTCGTAATGTTTCGCCTGGATATTTGGTGCCACCGCCTTATCTATTCCTATCACAATAGCGTCTAGGCTTGCCATTGTCGTGTTCCGGTTTGGAGGGTAAGGTAGCCAGTAGACTTATGCATGTGGCATTGCGATCCCGCCACATAGATAGCAACGCACCTTTAACATCGTTGGTGTCTATAGGCGATGGTTTCTCTTTCATCAGAAGACCCATCTGCTTGTTTGCTTTTTTATGATATGAGAAGAAAAAAACACATTACACACATTACATTATTTGACTTACATGATAATATACACACTTGTATACTGTCCTATACTTGAAATGAGCAATTCTTGTATATTTGTATGTTGTTAGTTTCTCCGAATCGGTTTGAATGATTTGGACCACTTTTTGTATTAAGATAGCATTTTACTATTAAAATTGGTCTATGTAAGTGGCGTCTCCGTAATAATCAGTTTTCTCATGAAAAAATCCGAGGAAGCTCGATGGCTCTGATAGTTATGGTTAAAGCTAGTCTTGTGTCTAACTTAGAAAAGATTTTGTTGTTTACTTTATTTTTAATGTTTTTTTTATGTTATAAGATAGCAAACAAGCAGATGGGTCTCCTAATGGAAAGAGTCAACCATCGCCTATAGACACCAAAGGTATTAATGGTGCGTTGCTATCTTGTGGCGAGGTCTAATGCCACATGCATAAGTTAACCGGCTACCTTACCCTCCAAACCGGAACACGACAGCGACAAGCATTGACGCTATTGCGGCAGGAATAGGCAAGGCGGTGGTACCAGATCCGGGCGAGACAATGCAGAACTCTACCACCTAGTAGCCACGATGGTAGTGACTCGCATAACCAATCGGTCGCCTTTTACGACCTGCCTTGCAGAACGGCAGTTGGTCTATTCTTCAAAGGAGCCCGAAACCAACACGGGGAAGTATAGTTTCGAATTTCAACCAGAGGGCGATCTTTATGTAGTGAATATAAATAATTAAACCAACTCATATTCCACACTACATTATCAACAGATTATTGCCACTAAAACCTCATTAATGTATGATAATTTAATTCTAGTAATACCGGTAACCTGTAAGCGCCGTTATAATGCCTCAGAGTTGGAAAACAACTTGTTTTTTGTAACCGCCGCGTAATATCCACGGTATTATGTTTTTGCGGTGTGTTCATATGACCATATTGTTTTTTACACGTAATTGATTGTTGTGATCATTGAGTATTATATAGTTCTTTCGTGACATGTGACATAATACAATAATTTTATATACTCTGGGATTATAAACGGTGTTAGAAAACAGAGTGCTAAGTGTGAGTTTTTCTTTTCGCATTCGATCGTGAGCGCGTTTCGAGTTTACTAGGAATTTGTATGTGATTTGTACAGCGCCACCTAGTGGTAAACGTGAGAAACCAGTTTACCACTAGGTGACGCTGTACAAATCACATACAAATTCCTAGTAAACTCGAAACGCGCTCATGATCGAATGTGAAAAGAAAAACTCACACTTAGCACTCTGAACGAATATGAGTAGTAAAAAAAACAAGTTTTCCCCGTGTTGATCCGTGCTACTTTGAAGAATAGACCAACTGCTGTTCTGCCAGGCAGGTCGTAAAGGGCGATCGATTGGCTATACATGACACTACTATCGTGACTGCTAGCAGCTGCTGGGTGGTAGAATTCCGCAATGCCTCGCCCGGGTTTTTGGTGCCACCGCCTTCCTGTCACAATAGCTTCAATGCTTGCCATTGTCATGTTCCGGTTTGGAGGGTAAGGTAGCCGGTAGACTTATGCATGTGGCATTGCCATCCCGTCACATAGACAGCAACGCACCTTTAACATCTTTGGTGTCTGTGTGTGTGTGGTGTATGGCGTGTGGTGATGGCTTCTCTTTCCATCAAAGAGCCATCTGCTTGTTTGCTATCTTATGTGAAACACGACAGTAACAGACACTGACATTCTATGGATTTTACGTTATTTTGAATTATTATATTGTTGAACCAAAACTTGAGCGACGTTGCGGTATTCTACTACCACATAGTAGTCACGAAGGTAGTGACACTTATAGCCAATTTTTCGCGTTTTACGATCTGCCTGGCAGTCTGTTTTTCAACCGGATCAAAATGAGGTTAAAAATCCCGTGTGATGCATGAACATGTAATCGTATCCAGGTTATTGCCAAAAACAAGCAATCTTCGTAATTAGGTTGGTAAAATCGACGGGGATCATTTCGCCATTCGAAAAAATACTGTTTGAGTAAATGAGACAAAAATTACGTCAATAATGCGTGTCCAGTCGCGCTGGGTGTTGCATTTTGTAAGTTAGCAGACTTTTATAATAGACTGTTATTCCTACTTTGTTCCAGGTTTGAAAAGACAACTTATCATCAGTTACAGTGTCTTATCAGTGATCTCGACTGTCGGTGGTACAATGTTGACATCAGTGTCTAGTGTCTGTGAGGGTGTCTCGTGTATGTGTGTGTTGCGGTTTTAAACTGGTAAGTGTGATTAGTTTATATATATCTATTAGGGATGGGCCGAAATTCGTTTTACATTCGGTTTAACCGAATTTCGGCAGCTTGAACCGAACTTCGACATTCGGCCGAAATTCGGTTTAAATGCCGAACATTCGGCACTAGAAAAAAGTATCTTCTTGCACTATTTTGATTGAAATCTACGCTAATGCTATAAAGAGGAAAGATTTGTATTCTATATTTTTATATATTGCATCATCAAAACTCAAAAACTACTAAACCGATTTGAAAAAAATCTTTCACTATTACTTTCGAAAATAATCCGTAAAACGGTTGATCCCCCAAGGCCATCCCTGAAACATCCTGCTAAATAAAAAACATAAAAACAAAAATGAAAAAACTTCAGCATAGATTTTTGAGTTCGAAGAGTTCAAAAAATATGTAAAACGGTTGACCCGGCAGGTCATCCCTGAAACTTCCCGCTAGATTTTTATCTATATCTTAGCATATCACACATTTTTTCAGAGTTCGAAAATCTTAAATTTGTTACAAATATTCGTTAGTATATAGAAGTGGTGGTAAATGACAGTAATTTCAAAATTTTTGAAATGCTATATATTTTAAAAACAATTATTGATTTTAGTCTTTCGAATGTCATTCAACGCAATTTTCGACCTCTAAAATGTTTGTATAGCTACGTAATGTACAGACTCAGAAATGTCGAAGCAATATCAAAAAAAAATTTTTTTCGAATTTTCGATATTACTAAATCCCAAATAAATCGACCGATTTTGATGCAATTTGCTTATTTGACGCAATTTATAGAAAGAAAAGCTGATTAGACTTTTAAGTCAATCGGTATATTAGTCTGAAAGTCATTTTAAAAATGTTAAGTTTGCTGTAAACAACAAAATATTAATATTTGAAAAGCCGTAATTTTTGAAAACTTGATTTAATTTTGATTTTTGAAACTATTTGAAAAAAATTCGAATTTATGTCGAAAAAACACTTCCAAATTTTTTTGTCAACGATAACTTCCGAGCGGATTAACCGATCATGATACAATTTATGAATTAGATGCAGTTTTTTATAAAAAGAGCTGCTAAAATTTTATACTCAATCGATACATTAATCTGGAAGTTATATTATAAAAATATGTTTCAATTTTTTTGCGATTTTTTCAAAATTTCTCAAAATATTCTAGTCCGAATTGGATAAAATTTTTGGAAGTCTAAGTTGAGAAGATTTAATTCAATGCCATTAACCGCGTTTCGATCGGTCAAGCCGTTCAAAAGTTATGAAATGTTTACATACACACATACATACAACCATACACTCTCTCTCACACACACATACATACATATATACATACTGACGTCATCGCGAAAATAGTCAGAAAATGTTCCATACGTAGCGGAAAGTTAAAAATCTAAAGTTTGATATAGATGAAGATGCATATATTTTAAAACATGATGATTTAGATCTTTTTAATTGCATTCAACGTAATTTTTACCTTTAAATGGTTTTATTAGCTCCAAAATCAGTAGGTTAAAAAAAGGTAAAAAAATAGCTAAATCAGTTGACCCTGCAGGCTATCCATGAAACTTCCCGCTAAATTGAGGTATTTTAGGCTCAAAGGAATAAAAACTATACCTAAGCATTTTTTTTTCAAAATTCTGACTTTTGACTTCTGACTTCTGAAAATGACAGCAATTTAATTTTTAAAAGCTATATATTTTGAAAACTATTATCGATTTTCATCCTTCAAATGGCATTCAACGAAATTTTTGAGCTCTAAAATGTTTTTGAGCTACATAGTCTATAGGCTAAAATATGTCGAAGTAATATCAAAATTTGTTTTCAAAATTTTCGTTATAATAAATCCTAATAAACTGATTTTGACCCAATTGACGGTATTTAACGCAATTTTTAAAGAGAAAAGTTGATTAAATTTTTTAAGTGAATCGGTGTATAAGCCTAAGAGTTATTTTAAAAATATTAAGTAAGTTTTCTGTAAACAGCAAAATTTTATTATTTAAAAGTTATAACTTTTGAAAACTTGATTCGATTTTGATTCTTGAAACTACAGTTGACGTAATTATTTTATGTACCACAATATTGTAGAAAGTTTGACATTCAAACAAGTTTTGGTCCAAAAGTCTCTTATTTTATATAAATAATACACTTTTTTCTAAATTTTCGTCAACGATAATTCCCAAACGGATAAACGGATCAAACGGATAAAACGGATGCTGGTTAGATTTTTAAATCAAGCCGTGTATTAGCCGGAAAGTTATTTTAAAAATGTTAAGAAGTTTTCTGTAAACAACAAAATATTAATATTAAAAAAGTTGTAACTTTTGAAAACTCGATTTGAAATTAAATTTGACGTAGTTTTTTAAGCACTAAACTATTGTGGAAGGTTAAAAAAAATTAGTTAGAGAAATTACTAAGTTATGTCAAAAAACACTTTTCTAAAGTTTTTCGTCAACGATAGCTCTTGGGTGGAAAAACCGATTTTGATGCAATTAATGCATTGAACGCAGTTTTTGTAGGAATAGAGCTGATTAGATTCTGTACCTAATCTATACATTTATGTACTTAGATTATACAAAGTTATTTATTTATGTATGTTATTTATGTACAAAGTTATGAGATGATGTGCTTCGCCGTGTTGGTCCCGGCCTCCTTTGTAGAATAGGCCAACTGCCGTTCTGCCAGGCAGGTCGTAAAAGGCGACCGATTGGCTATCGAGTCACTACCATCGTGGCTACTAGGTGGTAGAGTTCTGCATTGTCTCGCCCGGGTCTGGTACCACCGCCTTAACTATTCCTACCGCAATAGCGTCAGTGCTTGTCACTGTCGTGTTCCGGTTTGGAGGGTAAGGTAGCCGGTAAACTCGCCACAAGATAGCAACGCACCATTAACATCTTTGGTGTCTATAGGCGATGGTTGACTCTTTCCATCAGGAGACCCATCTGCTTGTTTGCTATCTTATAACATAAAAAAAATGTTTACATATACACATCATTACATAGTATAAAACAAAGTCGCTTTCTCTGTCTGTCTCTATGTCCTTATGTCCCTATGTATGCTTAAATCTTTAAAACTACGCAATGGATTTTGATGCGTTTTTTTTTTAATAGATAGATTGATTCTTGAGGAAGGTTTAAGTGTATAAACTTTTCCGATATTCCCACGGGACCAAAAGCTGCGCGGGTGAAAACTCGATTTTCAAAAATCGGGGCAAAATCAGTAACTTCCTTATCTATATTACTACATAGCAGAAAGTTAAAAATAAAAATCCATGCCTAAATTGGAACAATATAACTCAATGTATCAAAATTTTGCTTTTACGTCATTAATTCACGTGCGTTGCGAAACCCATTAACGATATCCTATATATCTATACTAATATTATAAAATTGTAGTTTGTTTGTTTGTTTGGTTGTACGCGATAATCTCGAAAACTGCTGAACCGATTTGAATAATTCTTTGTGCGTTGGATAGCCTGTTTATCCAGGAAGGTTATAGGTTATATAACATCTTGCTAAGACTAGTAGAAGCGGAGTAAATAAAGTCCGCGCGGACGAAGTCGCGGGCCACAGCTAGTCCATACTAAAATTATAAATGGGAAAGTGTATCTGTTTGTTTGTCCGTCTTTCACGGCAAAACGGAGCGACGAATTGACGTGATTTTTTAAGTGGAGATAGTTGAAGGGATGGAGAGTGACATAGGTTACTTTTTCTCTTACTTTACGCGAGCGAAGCCGCGGACAATATAATAGCTAGTAGTAAATAGTAAAATAGGTAAATAGCTAGTGTAAAATAATTAAATTTTAAGCAAATTCGTAAAAAAGTCACGACATATCGCTTTTAAGAAAGCTCCCCAAAATTAAACCGAAGTTCGGCCGAAATTCGGCCGAATTTCTTATTTTCACCGAATGTTCGGCCGAAGTTCGAATTCGGTTCAAACCACATTCGGCCCATCACTAATATCTATCTATATTACATATAATAAAATTGTAGGAAAGTCAAAACTGTACATTGAATATTTTTTTAAAAGAATACTTGGGGCGTGATCTACAATCGATATCGAAGCCAAAAATATAGTTTTTAGAATTTTTGTCTGTTTGTCTGGTTGTCTGTTTGTCTGTATGTATCTCCGGGGTGAATTCAAAAAGTACTGCATGGAGTTACTTCAAATTTTCCATGAATATTACTAACATATTATCACGCTATCACCTAGCGGGGAGGTGCTGTGCGGAGTAAACCAATTCCGCGTGAACGAAGTCGCTGGCAACAGCTAGTTTATAATATATTTAGAAAATTTATCATATAAACTAGACGACTTTCTTGCTAAAATCTCTACACAAGATCATAAAGTCTCTACAATCAAATACATAATATTCATACAAAAACACATACACACACAAACAAACAAAACACACACTAATATACACTCACACACAAATACAAGTCCTGCACAATACTTAGAAATCTGAAATAATTTATTGCGAACGATGCGATGTTATTTTCTAACCTTTTTAATTTTTATTTCTATTGTTTTCTTTATTTTACCTTCCGTGATATTCTTCGTTTATTGTACCTATGGAAATCACGGGATTGTATACCGTGATTTTCCTCACATCGAATCCCGCGATTTCCCGTATTATATGTATGGACGCCACAGGTTTTGCCCACGCAGTGTGGAGTCGAATTAAGTTGTGGAGTCCCAAGTACTATTAAACTATTTAATTGTACATTTAAACTAAATATCTATTATTAGACACTTTTACTATTCCACTTGTACATAAATTTCACTTTTACACAATTTTTTATTATATTACTCAACCGGTTTCACTTTTTAAAGCAAAATAAAATATAATAAAAAATTGTGTAAAAGTGAAATGTATGTACAAGTGGAATAGTAAAAGTGTCTAATAACAATGGAATTTCACCAAGTGCCGACGATAGAAAGTATAGAATATAAGTATCTATTCATAATGTTATCTTACATTAAAATAACATCTTATTTTATTTAGCTAGCTAGCTGTTGCCAGCGACTTCGTCTGCGCGGACTTCGTTTACTCCGCACTGCTCCCCCGTAGGTGATAGCGTGATAATATGTAGCCTATATGTTGACCCGACCTGTTAGTAATATTCATGCAAAATTTGAAGTAAATTCATGCAACATGTAAACAGACAAAAATTCTAAAAACTATATTTTGGCTTCGATATCGATTGTAGATCACGCCCCAAGTATTCTTTTAAAAAAATATTCAATGTTCACTTTTGACTTTTCTACGATTTTATTATATGTATAGACTATGTTAAAATTCCCCTGTACTGTTTCACAAAATACTTTTTATTGTGTTTTCTGAAATAGTACAATTGTAAATGGAGATTTACCAAGTGCCTACGGTAAAAAGAATAAAATATGCTAT
This sequence comes from Apodemia mormo, assembly GCA_036924255.1. Lineage (NCBI taxonomy): Eukaryota > Metazoa > Arthropoda > Insecta > Lepidoptera > Riodinidae > Apodemia > Apodemia mormo. Next base: position 1,684,699 of record JAUPFN010000021.1, on the reverse strand, counting down.
CTTATGTTGTTTTTCATCATATCATAGGATAGTAAACAAGATGGCTTTTCTGATGAAAGATACATCACCGATAAATATAAAATACTAGCTTTTGTCCGCGGCTTAGCTTGCGGTAAATTGCCTTTAGTCTAAATAGTAGCCTTTGTCAATCTCCATCCCTTCGACTATCTTCACTTAAAAAATCACGTCAATTCGTTGCTCCGTTTTGCCGTGAAAGACGGACAAATAGACACATATATACACTTTCCCATTTATAATATTAGTACGGATGTTAATGGCAGGAATGTTCTCTCCGTACAGTGGGATGAAATGCCTTGTTTATAATTTCGGATTTTTCATAAATATCATGTGGTTACCGACATGCCGACCAAAAAACCTTTACATATTTTGTTTTCATATCATTAAGACTACATTATATCCAAAATGTAAAGAAGAGTGACACATTTAAAAAAAAAAAGTATCTTCACGCGCGTATCCCCGAAGAGGTGGGCAGAGGTACAACACGTGCACCCACGATTAGCCGAAGATACTTGGTCCCACAATGTGATAGGTGGCAAGCCTATCGCCAACCGGGCACTTTCCAATCCCGGGCAACGTTGTTTTTATCAGAAAACTGAAAAACATATTTTTGAATTGCCCGACCCAGGAATCGAACCCGGGACCTCATGTGATCAACTTCGACACCGGACCACTAGACCACAGAGGCGATTAAACACACACATTTTGATTTAAAATTTTATTTTAAAGTAGCTGACCCGGCAAACATTGTTCTGCCCTTTTAACTACTCTTTTTTTTTCTATATTTTTTTCAAACCTTTCCTGGCCTTCAACAATTAATTCGAAACCAAAATTAGCCAAATCGGTTCAGCCGTTTTGTGGGACTAACGAACAGCAATTGATTTTTATATATATAGATAATCATCTAAGAATTAATTATTTTATATAAGACGTATACTTTATTTAATGCATCTATAATGAATAAATTAATAAAAATGAATTTCAATAGATATTGTAATTGAGTTTTCTCTCTCAGTAGAAAAAGTTTCCTTACTAGGAAGGTCCTTGTAAGGAACTGCCGTGAAGATATATGGAAATGGTATGTTGAGAAATGTTGCAAAACATGTCGAATGACAATGACCAACATTCACCGATAATTGAGAGAGTTCACACATTAGAATGATCGCCAACTGATTGAACGGCTACTTGATAAATTACACAATCGCTGTCACTTATCACTTGCCCTTGGTTCAGCTATGAGCGGCAGCGTTTTTAAAAAATAAAACTTTATATTTAAAAATTAAGCTTCCGAGTGTATGTGTACTAAAATTAAAAAACCAGCCAATGAATTGATATTTGTTCATAACAGATTTTGAAAATGGGGGTGTACTTAAAAACACTCTTTTTTCGATGTTTCTGACGGAAAATAAAAAAATCCTGGACTAATTATACGAAATGATCATATCCCAATGTAAGAAAATATTTTGCTTACGATTTTCAAGTGATCTATAACTGAGCTTTAGCGAAGTGTGTATAGATATAAAATTTATTGTTCTTTGCCATCCGTGCGGAAAGAAATAATGGTCACATTTACCACCAGTTACCTTACCCTCCAAGCAAGGAACACATCAATGACAAGTATGTAAGGTGGTGGTACAAATCCAAATAAGACGTTGCAAGAATTTACCACCAAGTAGTAACGATGGTAGTCATAGGTTTAGCCAATTTATTGCCTTTTGCGAAACGCCTGACAGGCAATTTTGTGTATTCTAATATTGATTTATTTGCAATTCACAATATTTATAGGGCTTAATTGAAATCTATTCAATTCAATTCATTTCATTATGGACTCTGTCGGTTATAGCAAAGGAGAGTGGAACATACTTAAATCTGTTATCTATCTCTGTCTTTGTCGATCCCCCGTGTTGGTTCAGGCTAATTTGAAGTGTAAACCATCTGCCATTCTGCCAGGCATTTCGTAAAAAGTAATCGATTGATTATACGTATTACTGCCATCGTGATTACTAAGTGGTAGAGTTCTGCAACGTCTCACCCAGGTTTTCATACCACTGCCTCGCATTTTCTTGCCGCCATAGCGTCAATGCTAGTCGTTGTCGAGTTCCGGTTTGTAGGGTTAGGTAGCCGATAGACTTATGTATGTGGCATTGTCACCTCGCCATACGCGTAGCAACGCACCGTTAATATCTACGGTACTTATAGGTGTCTCTTTTCATCGGGCTCGCCATCTCTATGTTGCTATCTTGTGGTATAAAAAATACATTCGAATAGAAAACTTTGAAAAAAAATAGTGCTTAGAAGGAACAAAAACTTTTTTACCTTAAACTGCGTCGTAAATAAAAAAAAAAAACACTTAAACACAGGTTTTTCGAGTGGCTATGGAAATTTGAGATAAGTATCTAAAATAGCGTTTTGTACATAGAAAGTCCGAAGGCGTACCTTCTGACTTTGCTACGTACAGAACGCTAGAGCTCATTCTGTATTATTTTTATTTGCGCATTAAAATACTAATTATAGTCCAGTAAGCGAACAGTAATAATGTCATTAATGTTACACAGTAATAAACCAGTTACTTATGAATTAATTACAATTTAACAGGAAATCTAATATTAAATACCGCACTCTTAATACCACAGTCGTAAAACTTCCAAATGACTCACATGCTGCTTAAATATGTTATCGGTTGGTGGTTTCGTAATTTTATGTAGCGGTTAGAAAAAAATGTCCATCGTTTTTTTACATCTTAAGATAACAAACGGTCTGATGTCTCTCGAAGGACAGGGTGGACAAAAGAGACAACTGTTGCCTATAGACACCAGCATGGGCATACCGAGAGGGGGAGGGGGTAGGGAAGGGCAGCTGCTCCCCCTGAAATTTGTTAAGCTCTCTACTATCTACTGTTGTAGATAAAAATATAGTCTTAAAATTTTACGGTTGCCCCCCCCCCCTGACTCAGAACCTGAATACGCCCATGGATACCAGAATGTTGATGATGCGTTGCTATCCATGTGGAGGGATGAAATGCCAGATACATAAGTTTACTCGCTTTCTTACCTTCTAAACCGGAACACATCAATGACGAACACCGACTCTATGGCGGCGCGAATAGAAAAAAGTATCTTCACGCTCGTAACTTCGAAGTGGTAAGCATAGGTACAACCAGTGCACCTACAATTAGCGGAAGATACTTAGTCCTACAATGTGGTGGCCAGCCTATCGCCAACCGGGCACTTTTTCCAATTCCGGGCAACGTTGTTTTAATCAAAAATCTAAAAACACATTTTTGAATTGCCTGACCTAATTGGTAGTCAAGATGTTAGTGTCGTATTAACCTTTTCTCGCCATTTACGAGACTACTAGGCAGGCTACAAGTAGTAGTAAGGCTTGATCTACTTTTCGAAAGGTTCCCTGTACATACACCGTCGCGACATAAATGCACTTTTACATCTTTGGCGTATATAGGCGATGATGGTATCTTTAACATTAGGAAAACCATAATATATTTGCTAGCTATCCAATGATATATAATACCTTTTAAACAAAAATTAAACTGGCGAAAACTTATGTATGGTCATTATAATCAGTGTGTATACACTCATCCCTTGTTTTCGTACCCTATGGTTGGAATAAAAAAAAAATTGTACCATCCCCGGGGTATTTTTATAAAAAAGAATTATCAAAATCTGACTTCTCTGTAAAAAGCTATGCGTGATCTCACGTAAAAAATATACCTACGCGTCAAATTGAAAATCTCCTTCGTTTTTCGTCGATTGAAAATAGTATCCTCGTGTGTCCTCATGTTGGTTCCGGGCTCCTTTGAAGAATAGCCCAACTGCCGTTCTACCAGGCATGTCGTAAAAGGCGACCAATTGGCTATGCAAGTTACTAACATCGTGGCTACTAGGTGGTAGAGTTCTGCATTGTCTCGCCCGGGTCTGGTATCATCTCTCCGTATTTCGTAGGTCTTTGTCTCCGTATTAGCCTGGACCCACATTGAAGAATAGACCATCTTCCGTACCTACTGTCAGTAAATTCGTAAGAGGCTTGGTTGACCGATTGGCTATGCGAGTCACTACCCTCATGGCTACTAGGTGGTAGAGATCTGCACTGTCTCGCTTGAATCTGGCACCACCGTCATAGCTATTCCTGTCGCAATTGCGTCAGTGTTTATCATTGTCGTGTTCCGCTTTGGAGAGTATGGTAGCCGGTTAATTTTTTATGTGACATTAAGTCCCTCCAGTGGCAGGACCACATGATTAGCAACGCACCATTAACATTGTGTTAATGGTGCGTTGCGTTGCGTTTTTTCATCAGGAGAACAATGTTGTCCTTATGACATAAAGAAAAAATAACAGCTGTATTTCAACAGTAGACACGAAAGCATATAAAACACGCATTCGAGTTGTTCAAAAGTATGCCGGTAGCGTGAATTATATAAGTGTTGTGTGTAGGTGCACAAAATAAAAAAGTATTTGTGGTAGGTGTGTTAATTCGGTTGTATTTTATGCGTAGATTATGAAATCTACAAATTAATTGTCTAAAAACTGCATAATTTATAAAGTAATTTATTTTTTTTAATTCGGCCTCATAAAATTTAGTAGAGATCTGAATGAGGGTTTCAGAATTCAGGTATTTAGATTGCTGGAAATCATTGTTTCAGTTTCACTGCGATGACTATTTCCGGTGGTATGTACCGTAGTCCATTCGAGAAGTGTTTTTTAACTTCCCGCTACGTATGTAGATAAGGAAGTTACTGATTTTGCCCTGATTTTAGAAAATCGATATTTAGGTAAAAACAGTATTTTTTACTATAACTCCCAGATTAACGTACCGATTGAGTAAAAAAACTAATCAACTCTATTTCTCAATAAACTGCGTCCAATACATAAATTTCATCAAAATTCATTCGGGAGCTATCGTTGACGAAAAATTTTGAAAAAAGTATTTTTTTGACATAATTTCGACATTTTTAACCAATCATTTTTCAACTTTATTCAGTATTTTAGGACTTAAAAAATTACGTCAGATACACTTTCAATATTCAAAATCGAATTAAGTTTTTAAAAGTTACAGCTTTTTAAATATTAATATTGTGCTGTTTACATAATGCTTACTTAATATTTTTAAAATAACTTTCAGCCGATTTCAGACATACCGATTGCCTTAAAATCTACACAGTTTTTCTCTCTAAAAAGCTGCGTCAAATACCGTAAAATGGATCAAAATCAGTTTATTATTTCGGGATTAATCAATGGCGAAAATTGTTGGAAAAGTTTTTTTTATATTCCTTAACCTATTGACTTTGCAGCTAATAAAACAATGTAGAGTCTAAAAATAGCGTTGAATGCTACTCGAAAAACCAGAATCGATCTTCTTTTGAAAATACAAATATTTTTAAAAATTAAAATACAAATATTTTTTACAAATTTAAGATGTTTGAACTCTTTGGGCTCAAAAATCTATGCCTAGGTAAGTTTTTGCTTTGAGTTTAAAATATCTCAATTTAGCGGGAAGTTTAAGGGATGGGATGTAGGGTCAACCGTCTTACATTTTTTTTAAATGGCAATAGCTGATGATGGCCTTAATGGCCGCTGCAGCGACACCGGACTAGAGAAGTACTGTATACATTATTATGCAAGTACTGTATACTGTATACATTATATCGTAGCAAGTTAAAAAAATGTTAAAGTTGTAAATTATTAAAGTGCGTTTTATGGTTGGCTTGAACTTAAATATTGTTTCGTTACGGATGTTTTCACCGCCTTAATCCAAATATTATTATAATTAAATATAATATTTTTTTAACATGTAGATATTTGTATTGAAATATTACAGCAATATTTTGATTTTTCTGTTTATAATTTCTTCTAATGTTTTAAAGCCAACAAGATTTAAACCAAGTCATTTATAGGGTAACCGATGAACTTAGAATATAAGCCTTAGTTCATCGAGAGAGTTCAAGAGTGTCAAAGTCAATTTAAAAATAAATATTAAAATTTTGCCTTACAGGCACTTTTGACGAGTCAACATTTTTAAGCTGAAAAAAGTTGCCGAATCGGAAACGTGGACATTAACATCGTTGGTATCTAAAGACGATAGTTATCTGTATCCATTAGAAGAGCCATTGCTTTGTTTAGTATATATTATTAAAAAATAACATTTCTGTTCAAACATTCTGTTTCTAACCTAATCTAACCAACTAAAGTTGAAGATCTATTAAAGAGCAATTTAAAAAATGTACAACATTTTTTAAATTGCTGTTTAATGAATATATATGCGTGTGGTATTACGCCCCGCCATATGGATGGCAACGCACAATTCACATCTTCTATATCTATAGGCGTTGGTAATCTCTTTCTATCAGAAAAGCAATTTGTTTGCAATAAAAAAATTAAAGGACATCCTTTGTACGTGCAGAAAAATGGGTGAAAGAGATGCATGCTATTCGATGTGTTCAAAACATGAGCGTGAAAGATACAGCAGTTAACGTAAATAAAATGGTCGATAACTGTACATCGAACGCAAATCTTTCGTATTATTCAAATTGTCCGCTGCCGGTTATAGCTTGTACCACTGCTCAATAAACAATTCACTAGCGGAGAAGACAAGCCTGTCGTATTCTAATTGAGTTATTGGGTACACTTGATGTTTGTCTTTGTTTACAGCCATAGAGCTCATGGTGAAATTTATATTTGAAAAGGTAACAGTAAAAATTTTGCCTCCAACGCAAAAACGAGGTGTGTCTGTTTGTGGCATCCTAGCTACTTACCCACTTGTCCGATTTCTTTGCGTTTTTTATAACATAAAGTCTGGTTTGTCGAGATAATTTTTAGGGTTTCGTACCCAAAGGGTAAAACGGGACTCTGCTGTCCGTCCGTCTGTCTGTCTGTCGTTTTCCAACCAGGCAACCGTGATAGATAGTTGAAATTTTCGCAGATTTAGTTCTATTGCCAATATAACAACAATACTAAAAACAGCATAAAATAAATGTTTAAAGGGGGAACCCACGCAATCGCGATAAAGAACGACAACTGATAGTCCCTTGGAATATTCACAGAATATTTAGTTATATAATATTCATTTTAATAATGATTAGTAAAATTAAAATAATATAAATATCCCATACAAAAAACATGTTTCTTTTTGCCTTTTTATAGATACCATGAATCCTTCGTACGCGAGTCCAACTTGTACTTGGCCGGTTTTTAGCATTATTTGATGGAAATAGAAGCAGTCGCCTTCAAGCCAATCCTTTTATTATTAGCGTCGGGATTTAGGACAGAATATATTCAAGCTAACAATTCTAAATTTTGGTTATGTATTTAGTTTTAGCCGTGTTGGTCCCGGCCTCCTTTGAAGAATAGGCCAACAGCCGTTCTGCCAGGCAGGTCGTAAAAGGCGACCGATTGATTATCGAGTCACTACCATCGTGGCTACTAGGTGGTAGAGTTCTGCATTGTCTCGCCCGGGTCTGGTACCACCGCCGTATTCCTGCCGCAATAGCGTCAGTGCTTGTCGCTGTCGTGTTCCGGTTTGGAGGGTAAAGTAGCCGGTAAACTTATGCATGTGGCATTAGACCTCGCCACAAGATAGCAACGCACCATTAACATCTTTGATGTCTATAGGCGATGGTTGACTCTTTCCATCAGGAGACCCATCTGCTTGTTTGCTATCTTATGATAAAAAAAAACATGCTCATGCTACAACACTCCTTGAATGTATAGCCTATTCGGCACAGATCATGAGTTCCCAGGTTCAATCATTGGGTCGGGCAAAAGCGTTATTGAGATTTTTTTCTACGATTTACTCGAAAATCAAAAAATTCAGTTGCAGCTCGTAGTCTGGCGGGTGGTGTATGACCGATCGCGTGCCTTGGATGAGCGCGTACCGTCAGTCCCGGTTATTGCTAAAAATAGTCGATGATCGTTGTCACGTGGTGATGATAATCACCATTCATTTGGCCAACCGACAAACCAGTGAATCGTGATGAACTGGAATGTCTATAGACGATCAGTTTTCTCTGCCTACCCGTAAAGAACTCAAAAAGTGTTAATACCCCTGATGACCAGCTACTTGTGGAAAGATCTCGGCCAATAGGGCTCAAATAGTTGTTTTCTTTTGCAAATGATGCACAAGGAGCATGAAGTTAGTCTCATAATTTAGAGTCTTTAAATTTGTAATTTAGAGTTATAAATTTTTCGGGATCGGGTGTGAGTGATTAGTAATCAATGTCTATTCACTTTACTACGCTGATTACTAACCACTCGCACTAATTTAAGTGTAACCGGGTCCTAAGGACACCCAATCAATCTGATCAGCATGTCATTCTGGCTCCTCACCGACTCGTACATTGCTCGATATTCGCGTTGTGTATTTTTTTTACTTTTTATCTGTTGTTCTTTTTATATACAAAAACACTTTATAGTACACACAAAATCTATACATCTATACGAATAAATAAAATTGTATTGTCTGTTTGTAATCACGACATAGTATAAAACAAAGTCGCTTTCTCTGTCTGTCCCTATGCCCCTATGTCCCTATGTATGCTTAAATCTTTAAAACTACGCAACGGATTTTGATGCGGTTTTCTTTTAATAGATAGATTGATTCTTGAGGAAGGTTTAAGTATATAAACCTTTCCGATATTCGTACGGAAACAAAAGTTACGTGGATGAAACCGCGGGCAGGTCGCTAGTATTAAAATAACCGGCTTAAACTAAATGCATATGGATGTATACACGGTACGTATACCAAAATAACACTTTTTACGATTTTTGTCTGTCTGTCTGTTTGTTTCGGCTAATCTCTGGAACGGCTGGACAAATTTTGACGGGACTTTCACTGGCAGATAGCTGATGTGACAGGGAGTAACTTAGGCTACTTTTTTTAAAAAAACAGTAGCAGTCGTGGGGCTGCCGACAGAAGTGAAAACGGAACTATTTAGTTGAGAGTAATTAAAACTATATGCAAAACATAGCTATAGATATACTATTATCATTAGCATGTCGGTGACGCGAACCGAGGATTTTACCCTCTACCAAAACGCTCAACGCGCCTAAAGAAGTTTTCACTTCAAAAAAATCCCACGTGGACGAAGTCGCGGGCGCAGCTAGTTACAAATAAGTATCATCATGTCAGGTTTCCTTGCGGGCTAGGCAGAAAAAACTGAACGTATATAGACTTCCCAGTACACCACGATTCAGCGGTCGTTGGCGAGACTCAGTCTGTCATGGTGATCCTCATCGCCGCATTTTACCGACCTGATAAGGATTATCGACTATTTCTAGCGATAATCGGGACCGAAGGCTTTATGTGCGCATCCGAGCTGCTACTGAGATTTTATATTTTCGAGAAAAACCCAAAAAAACTTCAGTAACACTTTTACCCGACCCGGGCATCGAACCCAGGGCCTCAAGATTTTAGCCGAATAGATTAATCCCTAGCCCAAGAGCCACACAAAATATACACAAAGGGCAAATTTATTTCTGTAATGTTTACCAGAAGACCAAAGAAGAGAATGCGCAAATAAAAGTAGATTATAATGTTCTGTTATGTACATAGTACATACATGTAAACATAACCCTCTTCCATCCCGTAGTCGGGTAAAAGCTCAAAGGAAACAAGTAGGTAGTAACCTCTACAAACATCTGTTCAGGGGAATGTTAAGGTGGGTTTTCGCAACGGTATCTGTATATGGCGAAACGGGTCATTGCTATTGGAACTCGACCTTAAATCACGAGCGCATTACGTGGCCCGTTCGAGATCTTGCGGATTACATCGAGATAAAGTACCCGGCGCCTTTAATTGTCAGATAACCTAAAAACCGGCATTAGATTAGACCTGGCCTTGGCGGCATTTGTACCTTGGTGTACCTTTGTGATGTTATTGAAGGGGAAATCATATAAAAGTGATGTAAGAAATGGAACAAACTCACCGTTAAAGTCTGAAAAATAATGAAGGCCCCTGAGGGTTTGTTCCATTTCTTATACCGCTTTTATATGATTTCCCTTTCAATAACACCACAAAGATATTTTATAGATTCAGGCGTTACTTTGCGGAAATCCATTGTTCAGACGAAGAAAATTAGTTATCTTGCAATTTTCAGCGAACTTTAAGTGTACCTGAGATGTTAAAAATTGCGAAATAACTAGTTTTCTTCGGCATCACAAAGATACACTTAAAAGTTGGCGGAAATTTGCAAAATAACTAGTTTTCTTCGTCTGAACAATATATTTCCGTAAAGTAACGCCTGAATCTATAAAAACCCTGGAGTGATTTTATTTCATCCGTATTAGTGATATAACTCCGTATTTCTGACGTCTGTAAAGCTAGAATGGTCGAATGGGCAGAATCACTCGTTTCTTAGGTCAAAATTAAGTGCTCATTTAGTGCTAATTTAGTGCTGCAAAATCAAATTTTACGCCCAAATAGGATGATCAAAAATTAGAAAACTGCTAGCTTATATGTAAGCTAGCATTGTACTTCCGGTTATAACGCTTCTGGTGTTTAGCAGAATTTCGCGTTAGCATTAATAATTTAGCGCTCATTGAGTGCTGACAATATATATAAAAGAATTGCAAAAAAAAATCCCAGTTTAGGAAATATTTTAGAATACTGCTAGCTTATAATTAAGCTAGCATTAAACTCCCGGTTATGACGCTTCTAGTGTTAAGCAGAATTTCGCGTTAGCAATAATAATTTAGCGCTCATTGATTGCTGACAATATATATAAAAGAATTGCAAAAAAAATTCCGATTTTAGGAAATATTTTAGAATACTGCTAGCTTATAATTAAGCTAGCGTTGTACTGCCAGTTATAACGCTCATAGAGCTAAGTAGGACTAAATGCCAGCAGTAATATTTTAGTGCTCATTGAGTGCTTCACATATATGTGAGAGAAATAAAAAGAAAATTTTTTTTCGATTTTGAAATCGATTATAGAAAACTGCTAGCTTACAATTAAGCTAGCATTGCTCTGCCGGTTATAGGACTTATAGTGCTAAGTGGAACCAAGTGTTAGCAGTACTGATTGAGTGCTGATTAAGTGCTTCAAATATATGCAAGGGAGATGGTGAGAAATTTTTTTTTTCGATTTTGAAATCGATAATAAAAAATTGCTAGCTTATAATTAAGTTAGCATTGGTCTGCTGGTTATAACGCTCATAGTGCTAAGTGGAACCAAGTGTAAGCAGTAATGATTAAGTGCTCATTGAGTGCTTAAAATATATGCAAGAAAAATGAAAAGAATATTTTTTTTCGATTTTGGAATCGATTAGAGAAAACTGCTAGCATATAATTATTCTAACAGTCTACTGCTGGCTGTTACACTAATAGTGCTAAGCAGAAATAGGTGTTAGCAGCAATATTTTGGTAACTCGCAGCAGTAATTTTTTTTGATCAAAGAAAACTGCTAGCTTATAATTAATCTAGCATTGGTCTGCTGGTTATAACGCTCATAGTGCTAAGTGGAACCAAGTGTTAGCAGTAATAATTAAGTGCTCATTAAATGCTTCAAATACATGCAAAAGAAAGAAAGAAAAAATATTTTTTTTTGATTTTGGAATCGATGATAAAAATCTGCTAGTCTAAAATTAAGGGGACTCCTTGGTCTAGCGGCCTAAAATTTAAGCTGGTTTAAAAATTTTATTTCCATCTGAAGGTAATGACTAATACTTTTAAATTTTTATTACACTTACTCTGTTACTTAATAGCTACACGAAAATGTAAATCAAAACGATCAAAAAATTTTTTTTTTGATTATAGAAAACTGCTAGCTTACAATTAAGCTAGCATTAGTCTACTGGTGATAACGCTCAGAGTGCTTAGTGGAAACAAGTGTTTGCAGTAATAATTAAGTGCTCATTGAGTGCTTCAAATATATGTAAAAGAAATAAAGAGAATTTTTTTTTTATTTTCCAATCGATAATTGAAAACTGCTAACATATAATTATTCTAACAGTCTACTGCTAGTTGTTACACTAGAAGTGCTTAGCAGAAATTAGTGTACGCATCAATAATTAAGTGCTCATTGAGTGCTCAAAATATGTGCAAGAGAGATAGAGAGAAAAATTTTAACTTCCCGCTAAAAATCTCAGATTTTCAAAAATCAGGAAGTTATTGTTTTCATCCCGTTTTGCAAAAATCGAGTTTTCATTAGTTCTCGACGTTTTAAGGTCATAGGAAGCATCCCTGACTACCCCCCGCGGTGGTGGTTCGAATGGTTCGAAAGGGCTTGCCCAAACTTAGATTTCCTGAAAATTTGAACCGATTCAGACCGATAGATTTTGAGAAATCGTAAAAAAACTACAAAAATTTTTTTTTTCAAAAGTGGTTTTTTTGAAATAACTTTTAAACTGCCTTACCGATCAATTTTAAAAACTAATCAGCTCTTCACGTCAAAAAACCACGTCGATCGCCATCAGTCCGGTCAAAATCGGTTAATTCGTTCGTGAGTTATCGTTGACGAAAGAAAACCGAAAAAAGCGTTTTTTCGGAATTACTCCGAATTTTTCCACTCTGTCGATATAAACTCAAAGATTTTTTATGAAGCTTAAAAAACTGCGTCGAATGCCGCCAACCGCGTGGAAATCGGTTCATTCATTCAAAAGTTATTGCGATTTGAAAATAAAAAATAGTGTTTTATCAAACTCTTATCAAACTTTTGAGCTCGACGAGCTCAAAAGCATACAAAAGCTATTTTTTGAGCTCGGAGAGCTCAAATAATACACAAATTGTATTTAAGAGCATGAAGAGCTCTTATATGTCATAAGTGCAATTTCAAGCGTTTAGGTATAGAATTGGCGGGAAGTTGCAGGGATGGCCTTCAGGGTCAACCGTTTTCCTAATTTTTTTTTCGATTTTTGAATCGAGAATAGAAAATTGCTAGCTTTTAATTAAGTTAGCATTATCCTGCAGGTTATAACACTCATAGTGCTAAGTGGAACCAAGAGATAGCAGTAATAATTGAGTGCTCAGTGAGTGCTTCAAATATATGCAAAAGAAATTAAGAGAACATTTTTTTTGGAATCGATGATAGAAAAATGGTAGCATATAATTATTCTAACAGTCTACTGCTAGCTGTTACACTAATAGTGCTAAGCAAAAATAGGTGTTAGCAGCAATATTTTAGCAGCAGAACAATGCTAGCTTGATTATAAGCTAGCAGTTTTCTATAATCAAAAAAAATTACTGCTGAGGATTACTAAAATATTGCTGATAACACCTATTTCTACTGAGCACTATAAGTGTTACTGCTAGCAAAAGACTGTTAAATTAATTATAAGCTAGCTGTTATCTATTATCGATTCTAAAATAAAAAAAAATTCTATATTTCTCTTGTATATACTTAAAGCACTCAATGAGCACTCAATTATTACTGCTATCTCTTGGTTCCACTTAGCACTATGAGTGTTATAACCTGCAGGATAATGCTAACTTAATTAAAAGCTAGCAATTTTCTATTCTCGATTCAAAAATCGAAAAAATGGTAGCTAGCAATTTTTTATTATCGATTTCAAAATCGAAAAAAAAAATTTCTCACGATCTCCCTTGCATATATTTGAAGCACTTAATCAGCACTCAATCAGTACTGCTAACACGTGTTTCCACTTAGCACTATAAGTCCTATAACCGGCAGAGCAATGCTAGCTTAATTGTAAGCTAGCAGTTTTCTATAATCGATTTCAAAATCGAAAAAAAAAATTCTCTTTATTTCTCTCACATATATGTGAAGCACTCAATGAGCACTAAAATATTACTGCTGGCATTTAGTCCTACTTAGCTCTATGAGCGTTATAACTGGCAGTACAATGCTAGCTTAATTATAAGCTAGCAGTATTCTAAAATATTTCCTAAAATCGGTTTTTTTTTTGCAATTCTTTTATATATATTGTCAGCACTCAATGAGCGCTAAATTATTATTGCTAACGCGAAATTCTGCTTAACACCAGAAGCGTCATAACTGGGAGTTTAATGCTAGCTTAATTATAAGCTAGCAGTATTCTAAAATATTTCCTAAAATCGGATTTTTTTTTTGCAATTCTTTTATATATATTGTCAGCACTCAATAAGCGCTAAATTATTATTGCTAACGCGAAATTCTACTTAACACCAGAAGCGTCATAACCGGGAGTACAATGCTAGCTTAATTATAAGATAGCAGTATTCTAAAATATTTCCTAAAATCGGATTTTTTTTTTCTTTGCAATTCTTTTATATATATTGTCAGCACTCAATGAGCGCTAAATTATTAATGTTAACGCGAAATTCTGCTTAACACCAGAAGCGTCATAACCGGGAGTACAATGCTAGCTTACATATAAGCTAGCAGTCTTCTAATTTTTGATCATCCTATTTGGGTGTAAAATTTGATTTTGCAGCACTAAATTAGCGCTTAAAAAGCACTAAATTTTTAGCAAAAATGTTAGAATAATTATATGCTAGCAGTATTCTCTAATCGATTCCAAAATCGAAAAAAAATTTTCTTTTCATTTTTCTTGCATATATTTTAAGCACTCAATGAGCACTTAATTATTACTGCTTACACTTGGTTCCACTTAGCACTATGAGCGTTATAACCAGCAGACCAATGCTAACTTAATTATAAGCTAGCAATTTTTTATTATTGATTTTAAAATCGAAAAAAATAATTCTCACCATCTCCCTTGCATATATTTGAAGCACTTAATCAGCACTCAATCAGTACTGCTAACACTTGGTTCCACTTAGCACTATAAGTCCTATAACCGGCAGAGCAATGATAGCTTAATTGTAAGCTAGCAGTTTTCTATAATCGATTTCAAAATCGAAAAAAAATTTTCTCTTTATTTCTCTCACATATATGTGAAGCACTCAATGAGCACTAAAATATTACTGCTGGCATTTAGTCCTACTTAGCTCTATGAGCGTTATAACTGGCAGTACAACGCTAGCTTAATTGTAAGCTAGCAGTATTCTAAAATATTTCCTAAAATCGGATTTTTTTTTTTTGCAATTCTTTTATATATATTGTCAGCACTCAATGAGCGCTAAATTATTAATGCTAACGCGAAATTCTGCTAAACACCAGAAGCGTTATAACCGGGAGTACAATGCTAGCTTACATATAAGTTAGCAGTTTTTTAATTTTTGATCATCCTATTTGGGCGTAAAATTTGATTTTGCAGCACTAAATTAGCACTAAATGAGCACTTAATTTTGACCTAAGAAACGAATGATTCTGCCCATTCGACCATTCTAGCTTTACAGACGTGTATTTCTGAGTGTTAATGCAAGTTACACTGACTCCTAAGAAATTGTCTTTAAAGGTGTATCCAGTTAAAAACAGATCAAACAGACTTTTTTATTAATTAACTTTTTCTAACACGTTTGAATTTGAACCAGTTTCCTTCCTTAATGTGGCGAAATTTTATTTGATTTGTAATCGACTCTGCCGATTTTTAAATCGTCCCTGATTTATCAGGTCTTGTCTAAATTTTTATTTGTTAATTTTTTTAAGTTTTCCCAAACACAGATTAAGTGCTAAAATACATAAAGTTAGAAGCGTTTCTTTTACCTAATAGTAGCTGTAAACTAAATTGTCCGTATTTTCCTTAAATTACATGTTTTGATGCATAATGTAGTTCACCGACTGTAGGTCAGGGTTGTCACATGTTTCTCGGACATCCAATTGCTCATCATGTGATAATGTTCGGCAAAAACATTGACATATTTAATGTTGTGCTCTGGGTTGAGTTTGATGTCACTTCTGTGAAGCAGCTTTGCCCTTGAGCTAAAACAGCAAATGTAATAATATTACTAGTGATTGAAAGCTACAAATAATCCTTTTTCAACCGACCTTCCGAAAGGAGGTTATCAGTTCGATTTTTTAAAATGTTTGTTACCTCAGAATTTAGTTATTTTAAAAATCGATTTTACTTTTATTGTAGGAGAGTATACTTCCCGTATGATTCCATTTTAGTTCGTAAAGATCTGATGCTGCGTTCCGAAGACATAGAAAGCGCAATTAACGGAACGGAAGAAAAACAAGGACGGTTGCTGCAATTTTACTGCGTAAAAATTATTGTGTTGTCTTTAACATGTAGGTATGACGTTTAGTGAGAGATGAAAATATATCTCTACCATCTTTTAGAGTTATTTACACCTATGTTTCGTACCACGCTTTTTACTATTAACATCCTTGGTGTCTATGGACATTGATTGTTACTTCTATCGCGAAAACTATGTGCTCTTTTGACATCCTGCGTTATACATTACAGAGTTATCGTATCGCAGAATGACAGCCATGTTATTTATCTATATCCACATTAATCTTATAAATGCAAAAGTCTGACTGTCTGTTAGGCTTTCAAGGCTAAATCACTTAACCGATTTTTAAAATTTAGCATAGGAATAACTGAAATTTGGAATTTTTTTAACACTATCGTGGTATGAAAAGAATACTCATTAAGTTACATAATTGCTGTCAAGGAACTTGGGGACTTCAAATCAATAGAAACTGGAATTAGTTAATTACAACTGTCAATCAAATAAATTTCGTTTTAGTTTAGTTTATAATCTTTAAAAAAGAATTGCTTACACAAATATATTACAATAACTTCTGAATTAATTATTATTATTATAGAGTAGCTGTGCTTGATAAAAATAAAAGAGTTTCACTGTATTTTCTTACAACAGCTAGCCCTATCGTTATCTATCAATGATAGTTTAAAGTTATACATTAGTAATGAACAAAGTTTTAGGCCTTTGAGCAAGTTAAATGCTATCAATGTACGTGCGCTTGATAAAAATAGAAGAATTATATTATATTTTCTCGCCACAGCTAACTCTATCGTAATCCATTGATGATAGTTTCAAGTCTTTGAAGTTATCAATAAGTAATGAACAAAGTGTAAGAGTACTAAGTGTGTTAAATGACACCTACGTGTGCTTGATAAACATAGAAGAATTTCGCTATTTTCCCGCCACAACTAGCCCTACTGTAATCTATCGGTGATAGTTTAAAGTTATCAATTGGAGTGAACAGCGCGTTAAAGCGCTAAGTGAGTCAACCGCCACCCACGTGTGCTCGATAAAAATAGACTTCGAAGAAACTTGGTCACTCTTTAGTTATTCAGGGTGTTGGGAAACATTCTCAGTAATAATTCACACTAAATTCAGATAAAATTGTTACAAAAACAAACTATGCAAGAGCTGTGTAAGTGTTGTAATGCTAATTGGTTATTATTTTATTTATTTATTTTAGATATCATATTTGTGTAATGAATCCTATCTATATTAATATTATAAAGAAATGCGAAATATTATTTTAACGTATGTTTGTTAGTCAATCATGCAAAAACGGTTAAACCGATTCGCATTAAATTTGGCGCACAGGTAGATGACCTGAAATAGCACATAGGATATTTTTATCAAGCAGACGTTTCTGATGGAAAGAGATCCATCGCCTATAGACACTTGAGATTTTAATAGTGCGTTGCAATCCGTATGGCGAGGTTTAAATGCCATATGCATAGTTTTACCGGCTTCCTTACCCTGCAAACTGAAACATGACAACAAGTGCCGACGCTTGCGACAAAAATAGGTAAGGCGGTGATACCAGACCCGGGCAAGTTGTTGCAGATCTCTACCATCAAGTTAGTTATCACCGATACCGAGCTGAGCAGAGAATAGGTCATTTTTTAACCGACGAAAAAACGGAAGTTTACAATTTGACATACCTACTTATATGTATGTAATATTGTGGAATTGGATAATATTCGAGTATGACTATGATCTAAATTAAGATAAATTTAAAGAAAAGTAAGATGTATTAACACAAACGTATATTTTTATGTTTGTCCACAATTCTTTGGGGAACTAAAAGCCATCTCGAGATAATTCTTTTTGTTTCAGTCAGATATATTTCAACTTAGGGAAAAGGTCCACATTTATTAAAATCTGTTCAGTAGTTATTGAAATATGTTGTATTTGTATAACTACTGAACTTTTGAAAAATATATGTATGAAGTATAGTTGATACTTGAATTCGGTTTAAATTTTTAAATTACTATAATTATTACTAGAGATATAAAGTTACCTTAGTTTTATTACAGTTTATCGCCAATTTCATTCAGCCATTTTGAAGTGACTGAGTAACAGACATCCGATACAGGTACAAAATATTACAATTTTTCAAATTCATTACATTACTGGGGGCTGAGAAAAAAAATACTACATACATACATGTCTTCACGTCAAACGCTTTTACGGAATCGGGAATAGGCAGAGAGAATCAATCGAGTTCCATCACGATTCAGACAGGCTTGCCTTAAAATAGTATGAAAAGGATAGTATAAAAGTATATAATAGTATAAAAGTACTTATAATACTAAGCACTAGGTGGTAGAGTTCTGCATTGTCTCGCCCGGGTCTGGTACCACCGCCTTACCTTTCCTGCCGCAATAGCGTCAGTGCTTGTCGCTGTCGTGTTCCGGTTTGGAGGGTAAGGTAGCCGGTAAACTTATGCATGTGGCATTAGACCTCGCCACAAGATAGCAACGCACCATTAACATCTTTGGTGTCTATAGGCGATGGTTGACTCTTTCCATCAGGAGACCCATCTGCTTGTTTGCTATCTTATGATAAAAAAAAACTTATATAAATATAGTTATATAATACATAAATCTAGCTATTAGTTTTCTTTATATAAATAAATAAAATAAAAATAAAAATGTACTAGCTAAAATCCGCCTGCTTTGTTAGGCGTAAATCGATTTCATACGAGTTTGAGAAGTTCATGACTTCCGTAAAGAGTTTTTTAAAATATATCTACTTGCTATTGAAAAGCGTCGATTAAAACTTAATATAGACTTATTTTACATTAAATATGTTTGATAATTTCCACTGAGATTAAATTAGTTTGATAACTTCCTTGTAAGACTGTTAGTCCAACCTTCTTAAACTCCTTTGACAATATTTTGAAAAGGCATACAAATAGATTTATATAGTAGTATATATAAGGAGAAGGATAATGTAACACTATTTAAAAAAACATTCAAATGCAGGTTAATGTTGTCTACACATAAAGACTATGTCAGTGTTTGTTTCAAGTTCATGTTTCCCTCGTAAATCTAACTTAACATTGTAAAGTTGGCTGAATCATGATTTTTTAATGATGTTAGAAGCGTGGGCTGTGTCGAATCAATCACCAGCTGCTATTATGGTGGGTTACACAATAATCACGCATTATTAGTAATTATATCTTAATTTTTTATTGGCCTTTTGTCTTTTCCGCGAATTTGTAATAATATACCTAATACTAATTTATGATTAAAACCAAATCCGCCATTTTCGACTAAGTCTCTTTTTAAGAATGCGATCGAAGGCCAAACATGTCACCACCATTATGACTACTAGGTGGTAGAGGTGTGGTATCGCCACTTTACGCGTTACATTTTCTTGCCCCAATAGCGTGTTTACTTGTCACTGTAGTGTTCTAATTTGTAAACTCACACCAACTCACTCAACAAAAATGCAGAGTTCATTATATTAGGAATTAGAGAAGGTATTCTAAGTAGAAGTCGTGTTCCAGTCGTTAGCACTCGTTGCAGCGCTGAAGTAATAATAAATCGTTCAACCAAACTCAAAATTAAGCAGCGCTGTAGCTTATAATATACTATACAGGATTACTTTCAAAGATCTAGCCAAATTTTAAAATTAGGAACTAAGTATTGAACTGAAAGTGCGTTTTAATTATTATTGTAAAATTATTACAAGATTAAAAATATTCGGTTAAAAATATCTCATTAAAATTATGAATTGGATGCATCGAGTCTTGTAAATGAACTCTATAATGCTGGCAGAGTGTCATATTACATCTACCTATAATTACGATAGTAACTATTATATAATCTATCGCTCTAAGTACCTACATTTTTCCTGATCACTTTGAATTTGGCTGAAGGCACTAACTATTTTAATTCGAATATTGCTTAATCAAAATTATGTCCATGAGTTTTTTGTGTTAGATAAACTATGTAGTACAATTGACCATAAGTTTTGTTCGAGGACTCTTAGACCATAAAGACCGCGGTATAGGCTCGCCCGTCGATCAGCACCTTTAGGCATTGCTCGCGCTTTCCAAAGCTAGCAATGACTTGTCTTATGAAGACGCAGAAAAACTATACAAGCACGTGAAAAAGCATTGTACATTGTTTTTGTTACTATTTTTTGCTTACCCCGTGGTCATTTGTTCTTGTCAAAGTTTAATTAAAATGTGTTCGGGGCTTTAAATCGTGACAATTGCAAGTTTTTTCTTTTTTGACATGTAAAGCAAAAACCTGAAGTGATATACCTCGAGAGACAGGCTGAATTTTTATAGGAAGTATTTATAATTAGAATTTGTGCCTTGTGTTTTGTATGAAACTTGAACGCTGGCAAAATTATCTAGCTTTAGAGATTGTATTATATTACGTAGGTGTATTAATAGCTAGGTTTTGTAATGTCTTACTTATTTCTGTCACAAAAGCGTCAATGCACTGACGTGTTCCAGACTCCAGTTTGTAGGGTAAGGTAGCCAGTAAAATTGTGCATGTCGCATTCTATTAAATTGATAGCAATGTACCATTAATATCCGCCGCAATAGCGTCAATATCATGTTCCGGTTTGTAAGGTAAGGTAGCCGGTAGTCTTACGTTGTATTGTCATCTCGCCTCACAGCAACGCACCATTAAAATCTTCGATGTTTTTAGGCGAGGTTTATCTTTCCATCAAAAGAGCCATCTGCTTGTTTACTTTTGAATATTGTAAAAAAAATTATAATACATGCACCAGTCCGTCATAAAACAAGTACGCCACTTATCATTAAGGTTTGCGTATATTATATAACAAGGAAACCTATATTGACAGAACAAAAATGCCGGGTTGAAATTTAGTCTCTGAGTTATGTTTTAACAATTTATCTGTACATATTCTAAATTTCATCTAAATCCATTCAGCCGTTTTAGCATAAAGAATGGTCAAATACAATCTAGCCTTTACAATATGAGAGCGATTTTCTATTCTGCTATGTCTAGTTTACTCCTTTGATTATGAAGATTAACTCAAACACTTGCTAAATATTCATTACAAGCTCTAGGGCTATAACGACTGATTTGCAGTTTTTTTGCGTTTTTTTCAGCTATTTTTGACATCTTCAGTTTGATTTTGACAGTTGATTTGTTATTAATTATTTTTCTTCCCTTTTAGTTATTGTTTTTTGTACATTTTTATTGTTTCAATAAAGATGTAACAAATTCGACAATATTTTACAATGGCTGGTATTTTTTATCTCTGTAAAGATGAATGTACAATATAAATTAAAATTAAGTTTGCTTTATAAACGGATTTTTTTTCCATGTGATGTGAGGTCTCTATCTTATTTTTAACTTTATTTTTTGTTACAAATGCCAAAGCTTTGTGAGACCAATTTTAGTCGAATCTTCCTATTATGGAATTAGTACCTACTCGTATGTTGTTTATGGCGTGATAGAGTTGGTAGAGTTCCGCAACGTCTCACTCGGGTATCTGGTACTACCTTACCCTTTCCATTCTCGTCGATCCCGATGACCTGATAACTCTGGTCAACGGTTCACACGAAAATATTACACACCCACATTCGCGACACCGTCACCGCCGGCGGCGAGAACCCCTGTTTCGGCGAACTGAGCCCAAAGGCAAGGATCAGCCGACGGACAAAACAATACCACTAGCCTTCTTATCGCAAATCACGACTATAAATTCTGGCTGAGCACTCTGCTCGCCCCCGCGACTGGTGAAGCTATGACGGCCCATAAGGCCAGCAGTAATTCAGACTTTCCGAAAAAAAAACTTTCCTGCTGCAATAATTGCTTGTTAGTAATTGTAGCCGGTAAACTTATGCGTGTGTCATTACTCATTACTATCCTGCCTCAAGGATAGCAACGCATCATTAAAATCTTTGACGTCTATAGTCTATAGGCGATGATTTATTTTTCCATCAGGAGAGCCATCTGCTTATTTTTTGTCCTATAATATTAAAAATTCTATATTTACAAAAAAATACATAAATAATATATTAAATCATCATTGTGTAGAAAAGAATAAAATATCTGGATATATCCGTACCAAGAGGCTTATAAACAACGATGATCTGGTAGGCAAAAAACTCCAGAGGCTCGCTCATCGCCGCAGAGTGGCTAGTTTATCGGTTTTTTATCAGATACACTTTGGAGAGTGCGCTGCGGAATTGAACGACTTAATTCTGCCATCCCCGTTTTTCTATCGATCGTCGAGGCGCACAGATTCTAGGCATATATGGTGGACGTTCCACGTACCCGGATAAAGAGGTTCGACTCACATTCTTTGTTCGAACCGCAAGGGACTGGAACATGCTTCCTAAATCTGTGTTCCCCGACGAGTACAATCTAGGGATCTTCAAGAGAAGAGTGAACAGGTACCTTCTAGGGAAGCACGTTCCATCTTAGGCCGTATCTAAGCTTAACATCAGGCGAGATCGAAGTAAAGCGCTTCTCGATCGATAATAAAAAAATATATCCTTTATACCCCTCATACCCATCGCTTACACTTATTGTTGTGTGAATATTTCGGTATAATTATTTAAAATACACAATTTAAATTATTGCTAAAAAATGTTGCTATCCAATATCTGTGTCCGTCGCAATGTGCCCCAAACCGACTTAATTTGAAAGGCAATAATGCGAAGATACAAAAACCCTATATTTTCTAATATATGTTAGATATATTAGAAAATATAGGGACCTGAAGAAAAGACATGCCGGCTGACTTTTTGTTGTCGCTTTTTCTCAGTATGTGGCCACTGACCACGTTTTCTATCCAGTGGTAGCTTACAAAATATTACATATTATATATTTACGTGTAAAAAGTACATTTAAAAGATAATTAGCCGGGCGACTAAGCTTCGCTCGGTGGATATTTTTTCATATGAAAAGGAATTATCATGGAGACACTTATCTAGATCAATTTTAATAGTAAAAGACTATTGAAATGCAATATTTCGTCAACATTTTTAGAGCCGTTTCAGAGAGACCAATAATATACAAATATACAAGAATACTCGTTTAAAGTATTTACAATTTGAATATAAAATAATTGAATTTGACTTATGCTGAGTTGTTTTTGATCAACGATCCGTCATTTTAGCCAAAAGCAACCAATTTAATAATAACGAGGCGTTTCACAAGTTATTGGACAACTTAGTAATAGATATGACATGTAAAGAAACAGTTTTTATTTACGCCTCGTAGAAAATGTTGTAACTCGTACATAAAACGAGTCGTTTTATTAATAAAGGAACTGGGTATTAGATGGACCTGAAAGCCTCAGTAAATGGGGATTATCCTCTGTCCCGTTCTAGGTACAGTATTAGAAAGATACAAAATAGATTCTCACCAAATATGATTCAGGTTTGGAGCTCATACTTAATATGACGTTCATGCTCACGTTAAATAAATATATTTTAAGATATCAGCCACCTGTGAGTAATCCCCAATATATATCTCGCTCCCGACCTATCCCTACGTTCTTCCTGTTTCCAATAAACAAGGATTATCCGGGATTTGAACAGGTCTCTTTTACTATAAGTAGACAAGAATACATACAGTTGCGCAGGACTAATGACATGTTACGGTGATTTATCTATACTAAAATTATAAAGAACTTGTTTATCCCCGCGACTTTATTCGCGTGGCCCACACACAGTACTTCCTAATATTGATTCTTTCTACTATTCAGAATTAATATTGTCAAAATAACTTGTGAAAATTTTTATTGAATAAAGTACTTCTGAGTACAGTGTTGTACAGTACAGTGGTATTGATGCTGTATATTGGTCAACCAATTTTCAAAATTGGTCAAGTAATTCCTGAGTTTATCCAATACCAACACACCAATCTTACAGGCAGAGCGAACCGAACGTCTATACGTTTTCCGGTTCACCACGAACAATGCAGAACTATACCACTTGATAGACTTTTTCACGCCCGTATCCCCGAAGGGTTACGCACAGGTACAATCTGTGCACCCACGATTAGTCGAATATATTTACGGCCGGTTTCCGAAACGCCAATTAATTTTAACAAGCAATTAATCTGCGTTTAACACAATTTTTACAAGCAAATGAACTGTTAAACACAGATCAATTGCTTGTTTAAATTAATTTGCGTTTCGGAAACTGGCCGTTAGTCCCACAATGTGATAGGTGGCCAACCGGGCACTTATACAATGCTGGGCACCGTTGTCTTTATCAGAAAACTGAAAAAATACATTTTGAATTGCGAATTGGAATCGAATCCGTGACATTATGTGGTCAAAACCGACATGCGATAGACCACAGATGCGATGATTGTCTCTTGCCATCAGGACAGCCATCTGCTTGTTTGCTACTTTCTTATACGAAAAGATAGGTTTTTATAATCGATGTAATTGAAAACTCATAAAAGTGTCGCGAAGTTGAACGAGCGAAATTATGTGGCATAGCGGTAAGTCCATGGCTGTACTAAAGGCGAATTTTACTGGTTCAAATTCAACTAGAGTCAACATTTTTCTATGTTGATGTGCGGTTCGACACAAATCCTATTATACTAATATTATAAAAGCAAAAGTTTGTATGGATGGATGGATGTTTGTTACTCTTTCACGCAAAAACTGCCAAACCGATTTGGGTGAAATTTAGCTCACATATAGATGATGGTCTGGAATAGTAAATAGAATACTTTATATCCCGAAAAAATAAGTCGACTTATTTTTTCGGGATATAAAGTATAAAAACTTTTTATGATGTAGCGGGCTGCAAGGCACATTTTATTAAGATAATTGACCGTCTGAACTTTTATAACTTTGCGCGGTCTTTACAACTTTATGTTACAACTTACAAATTAACATATATAATTTAAAGTCACTAACATCACCAAATTTAATATCTTATCATAAATTAAGAAACCGAACTCATTAGACTAAAAGCATTAATTCATCATAGGGAGCACTTAAAGTCTACTATTAATATTGTTTATTAAAACACTAGCTTTTTCCCGCGACTTTTTTTCGCGTGAATCTCACACATTACTTATATTTACTCAGTCGGATAGTAGCTTATGTTACTAGTAGCTTATATAACATTCTAGCTTTATATTAGTGCTGGTGGCAACTGCTACGTATACCTTGGACAGCGTTTCGCACCAATAGCTCGATTTGAAGGAATTGAACGTGATTGAGAGATTATCAATTCTCGGACGTATTGTGGGAAATAAACACGGCGTAAAGTGCCTCGTTGTCCAGGGACAAATAGGACTTTGGACGGACTTTATAGGAGCTGCAACACAAACTTCCATGGTCCGATACACCCGAGACGCTGTAGACCGTTTTGGTCCGGGCTCCTTTGAAGAATACACCAACTGCCGTACTGCCAGGCAAGTCGTAAAAAGGACTGATTGGCCATACATGTCACTATCATCGTGACTACTAGGTGGTAGAGTTCCACAACGTCACGCCCGGGTATTTGGTATAACCGTCTTACTTATTCCTGCCGCAATAGCGTCAATGCTTGTCATTGTCGTGTTTCGGTTTGGAGGGTAAGGTAGTCGGTAGATTTATGCATGTGGCATAACCATCACACCACACAGATAACAACGCACCATTAAAATCTTTGGTGTCTATAGGTGATGGTTTCTCTTTCCTTCAGGAAACCATCTGCTTGTTTGCTATCTTGATTTAAAAAAACGGCCAAGTACGAGTCGGACTCGCGCACGAAGGGTTCCGTACCATCCTTATTCAGATCCTGTTTATTAAGATCGAGTAAAAAAAATTGCATAAAAATTACGTTTATTGTATGGGGACCCCCCTTAATATTTTCATTTTTATTATTTTTAGTATTTGTTGTTATAGCGACAATGGAAATACATAATTTGTAAAAATGTCAGCTTTGTAGCTTACACGGTTTATGAGATACAGCTTGGTGACAGACAGACAGATGGACAAACAGACAGTGGATTAGTAATAGGGTCCCGTTTTTACCTTTCAGGTACGGAACCCTAAGAAGACCACAATAATTGGAGGCGCATTATAAAGCGTAATTGCATCGTGTTTTTTAAAATTAATAATTTATAAAATCGCTTCAGTAGTTTTCGAGTTTATTCGATTAACTAAGATCAGTCGCGTTACTAACCTTTTCGGGCCTCAATGCAAAAAATTCTGTCGCAGTTCCTAAAACTTGGTGCTTTAACATAATTGAATAAAAAATGTGTGTGTCAGCTTCAACGCAAGACTGGAGTTTACTCCTTAAGTACGATTGTCAAAACGGAGGCAAAAAACGCATGATCTGGCTGCACTACTCACACCAAATTAGAAAGTTGCGCACCAAAAACGTAACGAGATCATTCGTTCAGTAGATTTTACTCTTCACAATATTTCTCATACCGGGCGCCTTATATCAAAAAACCGATTCTTAAGGAGTAAACTCCAAAAATCGCCTCTGTGGTCTAGTGGTCCAGCGTTGGAGTTGACCACATGAGGTTCGATTCCCGGGTCGGGCACTTAAAAAAAAGTGTTTTTCAGTTTTCTGAGAAATACAAAGTTGCCCGGGATTGGAAAGTGCCCGGTTGGCGATAGGCTTGCCACCTATTACATTTGTGGGACCAAGTATCTTCGGCTAATCGTGGGCGCACTTGTTCTACCTCTGCCTACCCCTTCGGGGATATGGGCGTGAAGATACTTTTTTTTTAAACTCCAAAAATCCAGGCAAGACGTTGCAGAACTCTACCACTTAGTGGCACTTCTTTAGTTGATCTATTCTTCGAATGGAAACCGGATTAATGGCGGAAATCAGTCGGCGCAATTTTCGTAAAGATGCGTAAAATATTATATTGCGTAGTATTATAATGCGTAAAATATTATATTGCGTAGCATTATAATGCGTAAAATATTGTATTGCGTAGTATTATAATGCGTAAAATATTATATTGTTTAGTATTATAATGCGTAAAATATTATATTGCGTAGTATTATAATGCGTAAAATATTACATTGCGTAGTATTGTAATGTGTAAAATATTATATTGCGTAGTATTATAATGCATAAAATATTATATTGCGTAGTATTACGATGCGTAAAATATTACATTGCGTAGTATTATAATGCGTAAAATATTATAACCGGTTATTTAAAGTTTTATTTTATATCATGAGGTAGCAAACAAGTAGATATCTTTCTTAATGGAAAGAGAAACCATCGCCTATAGATGGATATCAAAGATGTTAATGATGCGTTGCTATCGCATTGCTACATGTATAAGTCTACCGGCTACCTTACCCTTCTAACTGGAACACGGCAATGACAAGCATTGACGTTATTGCGGCAGGAATAGGTAAGGCAGTGGTACCAAATACCCGAGCATGACGTTGCGACCACCACCTAGCAGTCACGATGATAGTGATGAGTATAGCCAATCAACCAGTATAGCCTTTTACGGCATTTCTGGCCATTAACGGCAGTTTACTGCAGACAAAGTAATAGTAGTTTAGTAGTGTTACAAAGCATCCCACGTAACCATAGTTTCGAGCAGTTAAAACTCAATTAAACCATTAGTTACCGATGATAAATGAAACAATTACGTCCGCCATGTAAACCTGTTGTCTGCCATCGCCGTAACGACCACCATTTGTCACTGTAGCTTCGAGATGAGCGACCTGCAAGACAGCTGCATCAATGTTTAATTTTTAACCGACTTTCGATAAAAGGAGAAGGTTTTCAATTATTTTTTTGTTTGTTACCTAAGAACTCTACTTTTTCAATCGATTTGGAAAACTTATCCTCTACTAACAGCGTTAGATGCAGACGATATTGCAGATTCCATACTAATATTATAAATGCGAATGTAAATTTGTTT
This sequence comes from Apodemia mormo, assembly GCA_036924255.1. Classification (NCBI taxonomy): domain Eukaryota; kingdom Metazoa; phylum Arthropoda; class Insecta; order Lepidoptera; family Riodinidae; genus Apodemia; species Apodemia mormo. The sequence goes on along the minus strand of JAUPFN010000021.1, from coordinate 1,656,764 downwards.
GTTACGCTTTCACGCGAAACCTACTTAACAGATCATCATGAAACTTTGTAAACATATTTTTGGAGGTATTAGAAGTAACTAGGATACTTATTATAAAAAACATGCGAGCGAAGCCGCGGTAAAAGCTAGTAATAATAAAAAAGCAAAAGTCTGTCTGTCTGTTTTTCGGCTTTTTCACGCGTTTTCACGCAAAAGCGTTTTCACGGCTAAACCGTTGCACTGATTTTGATGAAATTCGGCATGAAGACAGTTGAAGATCTGGGATCTAACATAGGATAATATTTTTTCAAAAATTGACCCCTAAGGGGCTGAAATAGGAAATGAAAGTTAGTATGAAAGATTAAATTGATTACATGTTACTCTATATAGGGGCAAAGCCGCGCGAGTCGACTAGTGTTTGATATTTATCGAGTATTAACGTTTCGCAAATCGCTACATCCACGAATTACATGTAAATTGTCAATCAGAACAATCTATTTAATATAATAGATATAAAATGATTACATAGCCAGGAGCGTAAAATCAAGATGTCAGCGGGCTATTATTAATGTATTGTCAGTGCTAGGAATCGAACCAAGGACACCCGGTCCAGACACGACTCATTGACACGGCGAACATTCGTTATTTATTAGGGTTGGCGATGACATCATTGGTAACGTTTTAAAGTTTTAAAGCAACCGTCAAAAACGGACACATTTTATAACAACTTTTTCGATGTTCTTAATTCTGGATACTTTTTGGCCTTAGGCCAGACTTAAGGCCATCAGATTTGAGAAGTGAGCAAAGTACTATGTCTAGAGTTTATACCTTTATTTTCTAACAGACCTTTACTGACATTCTTGACTATGAAGGCATTCTTGACTATGAAATGAAATGAAAATATTTATTCGCAAGAATATGTATGTTTCTTAATATAATAATATAAAAATTAATTAAGTTACGTACATATTCCACCATGATATGGTCCAGGTAGAAATATTTAAAAATTATTATTTTATATTATATTAAGTTTGAAATTATTGAATCAATTTTTTTTGACTTACTACCGGATCGGAACACGGCCACACACCCAGAAGTTCCGGCGGAAGAAACTCAGTGGCCTTGTCTTTTTTGTCTGTTTTATGTGCTTATTGCTAATTACTAACTAGCTGTTGCCTGCAACTTCGTCCGCGCGGACTTCGTTTACTACGCACTGCTTCTCCCCCGTAGGTGATAGCGTGATAATATGTAGCCTATATATTGACCCGACCTGTAATATTCATGCAAAATTTTAAATAAATCTATGCAGTACTTTTTGAGTTTACCCCGGACATACATACAGACAAACAGACAAACAGACATACAGACAGACAAAAAGACAAAAATTCTAAAAACTATATTTTTGGCTTCGATATCGATTGTAGATCACACCCCAAGTATTCTTTAAAAAAAATATTCAATGTACAGTTTTGACTTTCCTACGATTTTATTATATGTATATAGATGTAGGAAACTACAGGAACGATTTCAGATACTAAAAGTTGTTTTTATAATAACAAAATTTTTTTTTAATCATTTACGTATACTGGTCAACGTTATTATTACTTACTGCCGCATCGGAACGCCGCAACACACTACATAAATTCGGCGGAACAAACTCATCAGGCTTGTCTCTTTATCCATATTTACTTCTTACTAACAAATTTTAAAGTCCCCAGTGTTGGCCTGGTGTCCTTTGAACAATAGACCATTTGTAGTTCTGCCAGGCAGTTCGCAAGAGGCGAATCATTGCTATCCGAGTTACCACTATGGTTGCTATTAGATGGTAGAGTTCTGCATTGTCTCGCCCGGGTTTAGTTTTTTCCTGCCGATTCCTGTCGCTTTAGCATCAGTGCTTATTACTGTCGTGTTCCAGTTTGGAGGGTAAGGTTGCCGATAAAGTTATGTAAGAGGCGTTAACACCTCGCCACACGGATAGCAACATATCTTGCACACACGCTATCTCATCACACTAGCACATCTTTGGCGTCTATAGGCGATGGTCGCCTTTTTTCATCAGGACAGCCATCTGCTTTTTTGCTATCGAAAGATATAAAAAAAGATTTTCAAAATCGAGTTCTTAGATTTTGACATTTTAAAAATATCTTAGAAAGTTTTTTGTCCATTTTTACGAATACGTCATTGTGTTTATGTTTGTCTGTATGTGAAATTCTCATACCTTTTTCAAGGCTTGGCCGACTGAAATCCAATATTCGAGTGGGTTGTACCAAAATTAGGAATCCCTAAAATTTCACCCGATTCGGCAATTAGTATTTCAAAGAAATAACATGAAAAAAGTTGAAAAAACGTTTTTTAACTCCCGTGGAGAAGTTGTGTAGGAAGTAGAGATGGGTTAATACCGATATTTCTGAAGATTAGGTGATACTAATATGTTCACTTTGAAATATTATAATGTCTTAACTAATATGTCAGTATTAACTAATATTTCACTGTAATTTGGACCTTAAAGTAAAAGTAATAAGATCTTATACTGATATGGCAGGAAAATATCTTAACTAATATATCAGTATTAACTAATATTTCCAAAGACCTACAAAAAATATAGACGTAGCCATTGTAAGCAATTAGAAACAAATCGGTGAAGATAACTTTTGTCCATGTGTGCGTAAGCCAACGCCAACACTTGCAAGCATCGTAAAACATTACGTACGTGTGCTAGAGATTAGTGTTGCAAGCATTGGCTTTCAAATTTCCGTTTACTGGTTTAATATTTTACTACATTTTATAAAATATAATGCGTTTTACTTATATTAATTATATTTGATATTTTATTTGTATTACTATTTCCTACGTCAAAGACAAACAAATTTAGAAGGTCTTGAAATTTATTTATTTTATCTACTGTACGTATGCCATTATGTTAATGCATATTTAAACATGTAAATATGCACTAATTACAATATGAATAATATTTTTACGAACATTTTTAAGCATATTTTACATTTTTGCTCTAAATAATTACAACTAATAATTCAATAGGTTTTAATATTTTTTTTTACTTATAATGCTAACTATTTATTATACATTCTTAATACTCATCTTTAATAGTAATATATAACTTCTTTTCTAAACTGAAAGTACACACAAGAATGATAATTGGCAAACTAACAAATAAAACGAAAAATAAAATACGAGCTTATTTATTTAATTCTTTATTGTACACAGTAAAACTAACATAATAATAATAATAGGAAATAAGTGCAATGGGCGAGATTATCTCTAGTAATAGAGATTTCTTCCAGCCAACCCGTAACAAGGAAATATTAAGACACTGTCAACACCGAAATCGCTCACTCTGTCTATTTCTATCGGAGTAAACGAGACCACACTATCAGTGTAACTGGGCGGCCAGGGTCTTAAAATGAATAAATATTGAAATTAAAAAAGTGTAGATTATTTGTCAAATATGATTCGGTAGCGGTTTAGGTATGAATATGCTGACTTCATGTTTTCAATTGCAGACCCGTCAAGAAACGTCACGTCAAAGAAATAAAGATATAGAACCGTTAATGATGATTTCAAGACCAATCTTCGCAATTATTTTCTATCGAGCCAATTTTTTTCAATTACGTATCGAGTCACCGGCCACGGTCTTTGAAATATGATGAATATTAACATATTTTTTTTTTGATGTGCTATAACAAATAATTTTTCCTAAAAAACTGCTTTAAAACATCAATTTCAACTAATTAGGTCCTGTCAGCACCTTAAAAACAAAGATAATTTTCGATTTGGCATACAGTGAATTAATTGCAATAAAATTAAATCTATAAGAAAACAAAATACTACTATAAACAAAAAAATGAATGGAATACATAAACACACACACACTCATATATATATATGAGTGTGTGTGTGTGTGTTGTTGTATGTGTGTATGTAGTTTTAATGGATAGATATAGTTAGACAGTACAGTTTTATTAATTATTCAAAAAAAAGTAAATGATTTAATAAAATTACACACAAAAAAATGAAAAAATAAAATTTACCTTTAAAAATTCGAACTTTACAAGTTTTAATTTTTTACAAAAATTAATATTGATGGTTACACAGGGGTGTCTTTAACACGGATTTATAATGTTATAATATTGATATGTTTGCGTCATTGTGATTGGTTATGGTATATGATTTTATGACGTTATCTTCTAGCGCTAGTTGGCGAATCAATCACGAAACAGCATGAAACACGGCGAGCCGTGTTTTATAAATGTGTATATATGTAGTATATACATATATAGTACGGTGAATCCAATTAAAACAATAAGTCTAATATTAACATATATTTTCTAAATAAAAGGGACATTTCCCCAATGTTTGGGGAAATTTATTCGTATGTTAACTTACCACACTGTCACAATGCCGCTTCAAATTTGTGTTCTGACAAATTATATCAAATATTATTTCAGTTTAGTTAAATTTATGGAAATTTGGATACTTCCTTGTGAAAAGTGATCCCGGAAGACTTTTTTCAAAACATGAATTATTTTAACAATTGTTTATCACACAGGATGGCACGATTTTAAAATAAATATTGTCACAAAAAGAACGTTTCTCACTCTCTCTAGCTCGCGGCCGACTAGTAAGCCGCCGGCTTCATATTGCTGCATCGTCATCACATTCGTGACTCACGATACGAGCGCTTGGCTATGTCTATATTTTTTGTAGGTCTTTGAATATTTCACTGTAATTTGGACCTTAAATAAGACCTTAAACAACAGTAATAAGATCTGATACTACAGGAAATACGTCCGTCTCATTCGTACGTACGACGCGGCGTATTGTGAAAATATTTTAATACTTTCACGAATCCGACGGGCGCCAATCTAGTGAATCCGAACTATTCCGAATACCGAATGATATTATCCTATTCATTTTGGATATCCGTTACAGATATTAGGCGAATATGAAATATTAGCATATTACAGTTCGCCGGATTACTAATCCACGAATCCTTTCAATATTACTAATATCTTAGCGAATACTAATATATCAGTCACACCATTAGTAGGAAGCTATATAATAAACATGATCATATTGTGATAATTAGATCACAGGTTCGATTTCAGACTTAAGCAAAGTGTTATTACAATTTAGTGAGGAATATGTTAGGGATCTAAAGTAATGAAATTTATTTATGTATTAATGTAACTCGCTTCATGCCAAATGCCGCTTCTATCCAAAATCGTTGAAGCCATTAAAGGAGGCCTATGTTCAGCAGCTGCTTTCCTATAGCTGATATGATGATGATTAATTTAACTCTATGTATATGTATATCCGTATGGCAGCCCTGTGTGTCGTCGGTCTCATTGTTTTGCAGTGTCAGTGGAGTCGGTAAAGTAGGCACTTGTCGGAATTGATTAGTGCTCCGCATTCATTAGTTTCGCGTCACCAAACATACATTTGTATGAAAATCTGCTCCTACAAACGCAAATGCACTCATGTGAACATTCATTGATATTAATATAATTAGTGATCGACTGAGGCCGAAATTCGATCACAGACTAAACAATGAAATCTTTTTTAAGTTTGACAACAAATTTTAGCTGTAAAGAAAAAATATATGTGTTTATAACATCATGTCTGTCACATGATATGTCACAGTGTGTGTAATGTTTATTTACTTTTATTTTAATGTATTTCTTATGAATATTATTTAATAATATTAGATTTCTGCAGTCCTCCGCAATGTAAACTTTAACTGTCACAAATTTCAGACACCACCGTTCGCGCAATTGTCCCAAAAAGGGTTACAAAGTTTTTCCTTCACTTACAAATACATGCCAATCTAATGAAAATTACACTTATCTCTGGTACTACTTGTCTACCTATTATTTACGATACGTTAGTGATAAGAACTAATATAATGGTAGATAGGTAGGTTCATAATAGTTCCGGCATAGAATTACACTGCGGGGTGATAGGTGATCCTCCAGAGTTGAGTTGGCCGCAAAGAACGAGCCCAGGTGTACGGCCTTCTCGTGTACGGTATAGGCAAGAGAGCAACGTCTCCGTGCAAGGATGAAAGAGAGGGCTGAGACAAATGTCTCAAGATGGCCTTAGCGAGAGACCAGACCACACAAGTTCCTGAAGTAAGGCGAATTAAATTCTCACCAATTCTGCCAATGTGTTTCGATTTTGTTTTGGCGATAGCTCTTATCAAGAACCTCGAAACGGAATTATACTCCTTTTGTAACGCGCTAGTGGCGTCATCATGATGCCGCCGCAGCAGCACCATACCGGCAGCACTCCTGCTTTCGCCGTGAAGCCGTTTTCCAGTGGCGACCAAACCAAGGCTGAGACTTACCACCGATTGTACCGCAGAAAATGGCATGAAGAGTTCCTTGCCCTGCAGCATCACATCAGCGATAGAGTCAGCAACGACATACGTTATATGTCTTTTTCATATAATTTTAAATTTATTTAGCATAGATTTAGAAATATCAGGAGGCAAATACTTTAAGTGTGAATTATGGCGTTATATCCCAGTATTTTATATCTTAACCATATATGTGCAAATTAATTGTGTCTGTCTGTTTGATAAAAAATGTATACTATTCTTGCCTTTTTTTACCAGCGAAAATACATGATAGCGCAAATGATGAGCTAAAAATTATTGCACGTCAGCACTTGTACTCTAATTTCACATTAAAACTTTATTTTTGTACTAGCTGTTGCCAGCGACTTCGTCCACGCCGAGTTCGTTTACTCCGCACAGTCCCTCCCCCGTTGGTGATAGCGTGATAATATGTAGCCTATATGTTGACCCGACCTATTAGTAATATTCATACAAAATTTGAAATAAATCCATGCATACAGACATACATAAATACAAACAGACAAAAATTCTAAAAACTATATTTTTGGCTTCGATATCGATGGTAAATCACACCCTAAGTATTCTTTTAAAAAAATATTCAATGTACAGTTTTGACTTTCCTACGATTTTATTATATGTATAGATATAGATCTCACCCGACCGGTTTCGCTTTTTAAGCATCTTCAGGATGTACTTCCTAATACATAGTACAAGTGCTTAGCCAATTATGTTAATTAAAAAAAGTAGGTACAATCTACCTATATAAGCATCGAAATTTTGCAGTTCAAACATCTAGTTTTAAAAAAAATATATTTAAATTATACAACTTTATCCACACTATCCACACTAATATTATAAATGCGAAAGTAACTCTGTCTGTCTGTCTGTCTGTCTGTCTGTCTGTCTGTCTGTCCGTCTGTCTATCTGTTACGCTTTCACGGCTAAACCGCTGAACCGATTTGGATAAAATTTGGTACAAATATAGTTTGAGACCCAAGAAAGGACATAGGATAGTTCTTATCCCGGAAATCCCACGGGAACGGGAACTATGCGGGTTTTTATTTTAGAAATTTTTCCACGCGAACGAAGTCGCGGGCACAGCTAGTATTATATAAAATCAAAATCGATCATTGTTCCAAAATATTATTTTGGAAACGATGATCGATTTTGACTTTGAAATGACAATCAACGCAATTTTTGAGATATTAATTGTAGTTTTAGCTATATAAATCGATAAGTTGCAAAATATGGAAATATTCGTTGTTGGTAAATCCCAAATAAATTTATCGATTATGATCGATTTATGGTATTTGACGCAGATTTTTAAGGAGAAAGGCCAATTAGATTTTTAAATCAATTGTTATACTGGCCTAAAAGTTAGTTAAAAAATAACCGTCGCCTATAATTAAGCTAAAAATGCATAAATTCACCGAACCACCGATACTACTGGATAAACCGGAATATGTCAATGATAAGCACTGACGCTAAAACAACAGGAAAGGTAAGGTTTTTTATACTCGGGGTACTCGTTACAGAACCATATCATCTTTTTTTATATCATAAGATAGCAAACAAGCAGATGGGTCTCCTGATGGAAAGAGTCAACCATCGCCTATAGACACCAAAGATGTTAATGACGCGTTGCTATCTTGTGGCGAAGTCTAATGCCACATGCATAAGTTTACCGGCTACCTTACCCTACAAACCGGAACACGACAGCGGCAAGCACTGACGCTATTGCGGCAGGAATAGGTAAGGCGGTGGTAACAGACTCGGGCGAGACAATCTAAAACTCTACCACCTAGTAGTCACGATGGTAGTGACTCGATAACCAATTGGTCGCCTTTTACGACCTGCCTGGCAGAACGGCAGTTGGCCTATTCTTCAAAAGAGGCCAGGACCAACACGGCGTAAAAATCTAGTATAGTTATGATGTCAATCGATTTATACACGGAAGTTTATGTTCAGATATTATTAAATATTCAATCAGATACGATAAACCAGATAACAGCGGGCTGTGATAATGTTATAACATATAATTAGTAATTACCTGCATAGCGATGTTACAAAAATGCGCACATTGCATTTTTATGTATAAATATAGCAAACAAACGGTTCGCCTGATGGTAGGATGTGACTACTAACTAATGACACTAGATGGTAGAGTTCCGCAATTTCTCTAATTTAGTACAACCGCATATATTCCTGACACAACAGTTACTTGACGGTAAAGGCAAATCTGAAGGTGTTACGTCACACCGTGGTAAAATGTCATCTTAATGTCACTTTGAAAAAATATAGATATTACCACGGCGTGATGTTATTAGAATGCCATGACAGTCCAGAGCGTTTTCGCGGTAAACTTTTTATTTAAAATGCGAATTTTGTCTATAAATTTTAATTATTTAACATGAATTATTTATTAAATAGTTTTTTTTATACATACCTAATAAGATAAATTATTAAACAGCTTTTCAAATTTAGTTAACTAGCCGTAATGGTGACTATTTTCAGTCAAGTAGCTCACACGCTCTTACGCCTCTTGTATTAAAAAAATTGAGCCCTTCTTTTTTATGCCATAGAATACGCAAATTGCTCTGATAGAAGAGATAACCGTCACCTATACCAAAGATGTTAATAAATTGTTGTAGGTATTAAACCAGTGACAAAAGATATCGTCTTTTTATTTATCGGATAGCAAACAAGCAGATTGCCGATGGAAAGATAAAACGGATATAATGCCAAAGACGATATCGATGCATAACTTTGCAAGCTGTTTTATCGTCATAACCGAAACACGACAGTCTCAAGCACTGACGTTGTTGCAGCAAGAAAATATATCAAATCCAGACGGGTCGTTGCGGAACTCTACTACATATTAGTCGCCTCTGTGGTCTAGTGGTCCGGTGTCGGAGTTAACCACATGAGGTCCCGGGTTCGATTCCCGGGTCGGGTAATTCAAAAAATGTGTTTTTTTCAGTTTTCTGATAAAAACAACGTTGCCCGGCATTGGATAAGTGCCCGGTTGGCGATAGGCTTGCCATCTGTCACATTGTGGGGCTAAATATATTCGGCTAATCGTGGGTGCACTTGTTGTACCTCTGCCTACGGGCGTGCAGATACTTGAAGATACATGTTAAATTACCACTAGCTGGGTGACCGAGCTTCTCTCGGATTAAGTTTTTATGTGAAAACGGATTATCAAACAGATGACTTACCTAGATCAGTTTTAATATTAAGACTATCTAAATACAAAATTTCATCTAAATCGTTAGAACCGCTTCGGTGAGACAAATCACGTGTGGTTTGTCTCTCTTTGTACTAATGTAGGATTAAATATAGAAGAATTTCTCATTTAAAGTATAAGATATAGTCTTACAACGACTTCGAAGTCTAATTCAACAACACAAATCGTAACAGCCAATGTTACGATTTGTTATGTATGCGACGGCCCTGGTTTTATTCTTCCTTCTTAATATTAACATCACAACTAAATACCCAGCTTGATTGGGGGCAAGTGTCGACAAAATGGGTAGCGGCCATATTTGTCTAAAATAAAACATCGGAAATAGTCTGCGTGCGTCGCGTGCCGCGCGCCGTGCACCTGTCAAGTGCGCCATTTTGATGGACTGACAAATTAATTTGGCGGGTATTTAACTGTTTTATAATTTGTTGTGAATTACACTGCATTCTTCGATTAAAATATTAACTAACTGACCCACACGGCTTCGCTTGCGAGTAGAATAAAATGTCATCAACGTACGTTTTATACAAATTTTCATCCCATACTTCGGACCCTTAGGGGTTGTTTTGAAAAAAGTAGTCTATCTTTGATTCCATATTTTCAACTGTCTCATTGCGAAATTACATCAAAATCGGTTCAGCGCGTTAGCCGTGTAAGCGTAACAGATAGACAGGGAGAAAGATAGACAGACGGACAGACAGACAGACTTTATTTATATTAGTATGGATATATACGAACGCCTTTGATCTAGTGGTTAGGTCTGAATTAATCAAAGTACTAACAATAATACCTATCATATTTTGTAAATGCGTGTGCCTTTTGCTTCAAACATGTTTGATCCCTGTGTTTGAAAATAAGAAGCGATACTAGTTAAAAAATGACAACTGCGACGATGAGGATCACCATCTATTTCACTACAAAATAATTGATGAATCGTGGTATATTTGAGTGTTGAAATTCAATTCACTCTGTCTAGTCTACTCCGCAAGAAATATAACGTAACTTTAATTATTTATAACTAATTTTATTAACAGTAGGTACTTATTATACGATTTTAAATCACCTGCTCCACGTGCTTAATGATATGTACGTAATAGGCACTTCAGACGTAGTTTAAATCTTATTAAAAAGTCGTAAAAAGAGGCGATAAAAACCTACCTTAAAAAGTGCGAAGATAAAATAACAAACAAGGACTATTTCAGATAAAACCGAAACAGATGGCCGTATGTGTCGCTGGTATTGGCCTTGAATTACAATGAAGTTTTTTCGTACTTTGGCGCCATTGTGAATAAGCACTGTTAATTTGTGTTCTTTGTAATAATTTTATAAAAATACTGAACAAGGAAAACTCACTTGCGCAGCATTTAAATTTAAGGATTTTTGTCAGCCATTTCTTTACAACTGTTTTTACATAGAGTAAAATTTTTAAAGGTTTCGTGGTGATTCGTAATTTTTTTCATACAAAAACATGAAACAAAGAAAACAAGTGGAAGTGAAGAGTGGGCGTGCCGCGTGCATCACTATTATGCGCTGTTACTCTAAATTACCTTAGTGATACTTACCATATCTTTAGGAGATAGTCGTCGTGCGAAAATCTATTATACACTGAATTATGCCGTATTGTGCCATCCTTGAATGCAGAAATGATAGTAGAATACAGATGATTAAAAATGAAGATATTTCATATCATCTGAAAGTACAATTTTCATTTTATTTTAATTAAATTCCTGATTTAATATAATCTCTAATGATTTAATAGAAAGTCAAGCTAAAATCAGGCGTACACCTTACATATAAAGTTCATTTTAGGTTGACCTAATTTTTCTAGAAAGATGAACGTAATGACTGTCATTACGTATATCGTTCTAGAAAGTTCTCTACTCAAATATAACCAACTGAAAACTACGGAAAAATCAATACTGCCATCTATTGTAGAATAGCGAAACTATTAAGATTATAGTTTCACTATTGTACAAATAGATGAGTCTATTTTTAATAGACTACAAAAGGACGTAAATACTCTTTTTTTTGTAGCAAAATAAAATTTATTGTAACGCAGTTTGGTATATTTTTAAATGTTCTGTTTGTGTGTTTCGGATTATTGTTGTTTAAAATGAAATCTACCAATGAAACAATGTTTGCATTATTTTTTTTTTATATCATAAGATAGCAAACAAGCAGATGGGTCTCCTGATAGAAAGAGTCAACCATCGCCTATAGACACCAAAGATGTTATGGTGCGTTGCTATCTTGTGGCGAGGTCTAATGCCACATGCATAAGTTTACCGGCTACCTTACCCTCCAAACCGGAACACGACAGCGACAAGCACTGACGCTATTGCGGCAGGAATAGGTAAGGCGGTGGTACCAGACCCGGGCTAGACAATGCAGAACTCTACCACCTAGTAAAATTACTAGGTAGTAGAGTACTACGCAATATAATATTTTACGCATTATAATATTTTTATACTTATACTACGCAATATAATATTTTACGCATTATAATACTACGCAATATAATATTTTACGCATCTTTACGAAAATTGCGCCGACTGATTTCCGCCATTAATCCGGTTTCCATTCGAAAAATAGATCGCCTAGTAGCCACGATGGTAGTGACTCGATAGCCAATTGGTCGCCTTTTACGACCTGCCTGGCAGAACGGCAGTTGGCCTATTCTACAAAGGAGGCCGGGACTAACACGGCGAGTTATTAGTAGTTTATTAGTAGTTTATATGCAATAATGTTATTTTATGTGTGAGTATGGCGATCGCGGTCCTGGTACAAATGTTTGTACTTGCCAATTCCGCTTATTCTATGTTCCATGTACAAAAATATATTATTATTTTTACTCGGTAATAATATGGCATTCTACTTAGTCTTTGATTTTACAGCTGAAACAATTTTTAAATTGGTTCTGAAGCTTTAATTTTATTCACAAAATACAACTTAAAAATACAAATATTCTACTTATGACTAAACTACAAGCAACGACTTCTATGTACTAGTACTTTAATCTCTTTGACTACAAGACTATTTTTATAACCATAAATATCTTCAATTATACGGTGTAGATATGGTCTAAGTTACGTCGATTAAGATAAAATAGGAACACTACTAGGTCTAGAGTATTTTAAAAACCCTAAAATAAAATGGACTAAAAATCATTCTTCAATCGGGCTGCCTTGTGGGGAAATTTACAATCTATGAAAGCAAAAGGACAGCCAATTTAATACATTTTTCTGTCTTCTTTTCTCATATGATTTTATTGTATTAATCGGACAAATAATAAACAAATTATTACAGATAAACATGCAAAATTATCCCTCGTTTTTGCTCTTAAATGGGACTCTTCATGGGCTCTATCATAGTTAAATCTTAGCACAAAAACTTATTCGTCCATTTATCATCTAGGCTAAGTATCGGCTTAAGAAAAACTGATTGCAAAACATATCTATGCGTCCGGTATTATCCAATTGTTAGAGAATCATCGCTGTCATATAAATTTCAATATAACTGCCATTACAGACCTTTCTCATAAAGAGAAATGGCTTCAAAAATATTAGTTAAAGGATTTTAGTAGAGGATTATGTAAATCGTTTTAAAGACACTCTAAATTTATACGCCATTAAAGTGTATTCAGGTGTAGATATTTGTTTTTATCCATTTATACAGGTTGACTGGTAAAGACACATATTGAAGGACATGATAGGTAATGGATATCTGTAACTAACAAAATACTGTTACTTTTAAAACTCCGGCCAAATTTTCAGAAGTAAAGAAATAATTAAATAAATTCAAAATTTAATTTTTATCCGACACAAAAAAAAAACGCATGGATGTAATTTTATTACGCAAAGTTCTAACTAAAATATTTTAGTGCCTTCGACCAAATTAAAAGTGATTGCGAAAAATGTACTTAATGCGACAGATTACATAATATGTAGTTACTATCGTAATTATAGGTATATGTAGAATGACACTCTGCCGGATTTACAGAGATCATTCACAAGACTCGGTGCATCCAATTCATGAATTTAGCGGGATATTTTTAAATGAATATTTTTGTAGTATCTTATAATAATTTTACAATAATAAACGCATTTTCAATTCAATATTTACTCAGTTGCTAATTTTAAAATTTCGCTGGATCCTTGTATAATAAAAAGATAACATTTAGAGATGGGCCGCATGTGTTGTGAACCGAATTCGAACTTCGGCCGAACATTCGCTGAAAATAAAAAAATCGGCCCGATTCGGCCGAATTGCGGCTGAACTTTGGTTCAGATTTGCGCGCTTTCTCGAGAGCGACACGCCGTGACTTGTTTACGAATTTACTTAAATCCATACTAATATTATAAATGCGAAAGTAACTCTGTCTGTCTGTCTGTCTGTTACGCTTTCACGGCCAAACCATTGAACCGATTTGGATAAAATTTGGTACAAATATAGTTTGAGACCCAAGAAAGGACATAGGATAGTTCTTATCCCGGAAATCCCACGGGAACGGGAACTATGCGGGTTTTTATTTTAGATTTTTTTTTTACGCGAATGAAGTCGCGGGCACAGCTAGTTATTTTATATATCGTTAATAGTTTTCGCAGCGCACGCGAAAAATGACTTAAATGACAAAATTTTGATACCTTAGGTTATATTGTTCTAATTTAGGCAGGATCATTAATTTTTTTAAATTAAATATAACCTATGTTTACCGGGGACAATATAATTCTTTCTAATGGTAAAAGATTTTTCTAATCTGTCAAGTAGTTTTTGAGTTTATTCGATACATATAACAAATCTTTCTTCTTTATAATATTTGTTTAGATTTCAGTCAAAACAGTGAAAGCAAGTCCTTTTTTTTTCTATTGGTGAATGTTTGGCATTTAAACCGAATTTCGGCCGAATGTCGCAGTTCGGCTCAAGCTGCCGAAATGCGGTTAATTTCTCCCATCCCTAATAATATTGCTAAACTATATAGTAAACCTTATCGAAATTAGTGTAGAAGCACAAGGTGTGCTCCTACACTTACACATGCCGCGGCAGCAATTCGCTATTTGTAAACAATAAACTTCGATATTTAAACACGGGTGTCCGTACACACTCGTAAACGTCTCTATTATTTGATAATTAGTTTAAAATTCAAATAGGTACCTAATTTTCGTACTTATTAGGTATCAGAATCGAGTACCAAACACCGTCATTCAGTGTGTGCAGAATCTGGTACCAGTCATCCCATAAAATTCACAAATGCTCGTCTCTGTTTGAAAATGAATCCGAGCCCCGTCGATTGCGTTGTAGTTGTCCCTCCACTCGACCAACGCGAACGGTGTGATTAAATATAAGTACCTAAATCAAAAAGAAATAAATGGAATAAAATATTTTTTCTACACAAACGAACATGAGTTTTTTGATGGGCAAATGGGAATCTCAGCTTGGTCAAAATAGTCATTATGAAAGGATTAATGCAACACATCCTTCAGCACATTAAACCGTTGATCGCTAATTACCGAGCTATAGTCATTGAGAAATGTGGTGATATTCCTGACATCTATGTCAACAGCTACCCATCTTTTTAGATAGCAAAGTACGCCATGTGATACATAACATTTTAATGGTGTCCATTTCTCTCAGCCCCTTATACTCGTAACAATCGAAATATTGGTATTTTTAGTAATAAAAGCGTCGTCACACTTTTTTATTTATATAATGGATGGTAAATAAACATGGCTCTCCTGTTGGAAAGCGATAATGACCGCCTGTAGACACTAACCGCCTTATACCAAAACTAAGTCTTCAATAGTACCAAAGTTAATACCAGGTTAAGTTCTAGTACTAAATAAAATTTAATTCTAAAAACGGGTTTAGTGCTAGTTGGAGGAAATAAGAATGAATTTTAGCACTGGAACTAACTTTAATACCGTAACAAACCCACACTTCTTAGTCTTGGTTTAAACCCGGTACTAAGTATGTTTTTGTAATAAGGCGGAAGATTTTAATGGTGCGTCGCTATCAGTGCATAAGTTTATTGGCTTTCCTACCTTCTACATCAGAACATACAGCATTACTTTATTGCGGCAGAAATAAGTAAGATGGTGGTATCATAACTGTGTGACACTTTCGGAACACCTAGTAATCACGATGATAGTGACAATTTTGGTCAATCGTTCGTTTTAACGAGCTAGCTGGCAAAATGACAGATGGTTTATTTAACGAACGGGGTCCCAGTACCAACATGGGGTAAACATTAGTACCTACACATACACACACGTAGATTTAGTACTAATTCTATTGCATTGACTACGACGTAGCAATACGTGATAATGAACGAGACAGAATAACTAAATAAATGAAAATATTACTGGACAAATTACTCCCCGTGTTGGTTTCGGGCTCCTTTGAAGAATAGACCAACTGCCGTTCTGCCAGGCAAGTTGTAAAAGGCGACCGATTGGCTATGCGAGTCACTACCATCGTGGCTACTAGGTGGTAGAGTTCTGCATTGTCTCGCCCGGGTCTGGTACCACCGTCTTACTTATTCCTGCCGCAATAGCGTCAATGCATGTCGCTGTCGTATTCCCGTTTGGAGGGTAAGGTAGCCGTTAAACTTATGCATGTGACCTCGCCACAAGATAGCAACGCACCATTTACACCTTTAGTGTCTATAGGCGATGGGTGACTTTCCATCAGGACACCCATCTGCTTGTTTGCTACCTTATGATAAAAAAAATAATTGGTCCAGCCCCAAAGCGAGCAAACGTGAAGACGAAGCAAAACTTTTAGACTATTTTTTAAGACATTTACGGGAACGGCGGAGTAAGAAATTAACCACAGATAAAGTTTACATTATTGAGGACTGTACAACTTAATATTTTTAAATAATATGTATTAAAAATACATTAAATTAACAAAAATGAAATTCGGGCTGATTACACATTAGAAGATGAAGATCTTCAGAGAGTATATTTCAGTGTTAAAGATTTGGGAATAACACTAGATGTAAAGTTATCTTATAAATAAATCACTTAGGTTTATTATAAGATGTCCAAAAGATTTTATTAACGCTAAAACCATAAAAATACTTTATAGTGCATACGTAAGAAGTAAGCTTGAATATGCATCACAAGTATGGAATCCAAAGTTTAAAAAATACATAACTGAAATCGAAAAAAATCTTAAAATTTTTGAGTTTCAAATTAATTAATGTTAAAGACTACCACAAATCATGTAAAAACATCATATTTTGCCGTTATCAGCTCGTCGTGAAATATCAGATGTATTTTACTTTCTCAAAATTGCCACAAATCAAGTCGATTCGTCATACTTACTCAGTAGGCTTGATTTTTATATATACTTACCATCTAAGTCAAAACCCTACACTAAAACTTTCAATTTGGAACTACTTGGATCAGTTTATAACCAAAACTCCTATCTCCGGAGATCATGTGATCATTTTAATAAATTAGTATTTAAGCATGGATTCGATTTATTTGAAACAAAACCTGCCAATTTGAGAAGGTTGTTGAGTACTGAATTCTTTAATTGGTGTGTTTATGTATACAGTGATAGTTTACTAAGCAATAATTTATCATTACCTAAAAAAAATAACTCGTATAGTTAGTTCATTTTATTTTTAAAAGTGGAAATTTTTATTAGCATATATTATCTAAACTTATGCCCACGATTGTATTACATTAGCTGTTAATTTCCCTAAAATAAAGTAAATAAATAAAAACATTACACACACTCCATTCATGTGACATACGTGGTAACATACACACATGTATACTGTTTTTTTACGATTAAAGTCTCTTGTCAAACTTTAGAATTTAATTGTTTAGTCTATATTCGAATTTCGACCACAGGGCGATCACTGAGACATTTAAATAGGTATCATAATATATTAATTCTGAAATATATTTAACTAGCCGTTACTCGCGACTCCGTTCGCGTTTTCAATAATCATTGCTTCTTTTTGTTAAAAATATAAAAATACAAAGTATTTATGTTGCTCCTGGATAATGTTGCTTTCTAATGGTAAAAGATCCAGATGGCAGTAGTTTTTGAGCTTATTCGTTACAAACATACAAATATACTTTCTCTTTATACCTAAGTAGCTTTTACGCGAGGCTTCGCTCGCATTTTTTAATATAAGGTATACCTCCAAGAAGACAAAAAAAAAGAAAAACAGCGAGACAGAAAATATACTAAACATCTACGCTCAACGCACAAGCGCTTGTTTCTGTCAAGATTCGAACTTGAACCCCGTTTTTGCGTACTTTATTATTAAGACCGTTATTGTTCTTTTTTCTTAGGTAAGAGAATAAGTATCTGCTAAGTGTATAGAACACATTAGAAAGAAAATGTTGGTCTTAACTGAACGAAGCATGCTGCGTGAGATATGTTTGTGGACCACGGCTATTACAATAATTATTAATAGAACATGTCTAATAATGTGCCGGTACGCAGCGGGAATGTCACGTTTGACATTATTACATGACACTTGTGCATCCTTGTATGGCTGTATGGAATGAGGCTAATGTCTAAGACAAAAATGAGAAAAAAAGTATAATCGCATACTGCCGATAATTTCAATTGCATGTTTTGTTTTAATGATTAAGTTGATCCTTTTAAAATTAATTGGCTAACATTTTTATCGCCTCTGTGGTCTAGTGGTCTGGTGCCAGTGTCGACCACGTGAGGTACCGGATCGAGCAATTCAAAAATGTGTTTTTTCAGTTTTCTGACAAAAAACTTCATGCCAACCCATCACTTCCAATTTTACAAGGCCCAAATTCGACCTCATATGGAGTACTATTCTCATTTCTGGGCCGGAGCTGGGCCCCAGATTCTTTCTCTTGATCATAGCTTAGAGTGATTCGAATCGTTAATGACCAGACTATTTCTAATCGGCTTGAAGCTTTGGCGTTACGCAGAGATGTAGGTTGGCTCTGCATCTTTTATCACATATATCATGGGGAGTGTTCTGACAAGTTATACGGTTTAATTTCTGCTGCTGAATTCTATCATCGGACATCGCGTCAAAATTTAAAATTCCATCATCACCACCTCGATGTCTGTAAATCTACAACCATGCATTTTTCTCGACACTCTCTGCCTCGTACAACTTCTTTGTGGAATCAATTACGGGCGTGAGTGATTCCGAACGGAAGCGACTTGGGGACCTTCAAGGAATAGCTTACTCACTTTGTAAAAAGCCGGTAAAGCAACTGCAAGACTTCTGATGTTGCAGATGTTCATGGGCGGCGGTGATCACTTACCATCAAGTGCACCCCTTGCTCATTTGCCCCCCTATTATAAAAAAACGGGATTTGATAAGTTCCTGGTTGGCGATAAGCTTGTCTCCTGTCACATTGTTGTACTAAGTATCTTCGGCTAATTGTGGGTGCACTGATTGTACATCTGCTTACCTCTTCGGGGATGCGCGCGTGAAAATCCTTTTTTTTTAAATTTTTTGTACATAATATACATATAGTTCTCAAAAGTCATATTACTCTAGGATAAACTGTCAAATGGAGACATGTGAGACTTTGTCTTCTACGTGCTCAATATTTTTATAAACAATCTACAATGTTCACATAACAATGTATAGTTAGATAAACACACTATTATGATAATGTGAAAATAATACACTATCTGATCGGACCGTGGAAGGTCGCTTGTTATCGCGATTATCTTTCCGCTAATCTCGGTTCTTACTTTAATGGTATTTTTAATGAAATGAAATTGGATCGCTGGTGACGAGTTGAGTAATCTTCGCATCGTAAACTTTTATGTGGGCCTCTGTGTGGTCGTTGACACTTTGTTAACCACAAACTGATTTGTTTAACATTTAAGCAAGTTACGTTTGTTATTTATCCGTGTTGGGGCGGTCTCCCTCTAAAGAACAGACCGGC
Source organism: Apodemia mormo (assembly GCA_036924255.1). NCBI lineage: Eukaryota > Metazoa > Arthropoda > Insecta > Lepidoptera > Riodinidae > Apodemia > Apodemia mormo. Next base: position 1,637,251 of record JAUPFN010000021.1, on the reverse strand, counting down.
TGCGATTCTGCTAGGCAATTCGTAAGACTCCAAGGATTGGTCAAAATCACTATGATTGTCACTACTAGGAGGGAGAGTTCTGAAACGTCGCTTGGCTCCGATACCACCACCTTACCTATTTCTGCCGCAATAGCGTCATTGCTTGTCACTTTCGTGTGCCGGTTTGGAGAGTAAGGTAGTCGGTAAACTTATTACCACCTTGCCACATGAATACAAATGCACCATTAACATCTTTAGTGTCTAAAGGCGATGTTTGTCTCATTTTCATAATTCTAGGTGTACAGAAAGTAACCTATATGTTTTGATTCCATTTTCAAATTGCAAAAAATCGCAAAATATGCGTCAGAGAGTAACAGTACGAGAATTATCTATTGGTTGCGTTGACATAAAAGTTTGTTTTTTTCACTACTAAGACGTGAGTATTGGATATAAAGAAAATGATACCATTACACGTTTCTGAGATAGATGGACAGGCGGACAACGAAGTGAAATCCTCCTTTATATAGATAAGAACGCCATTTTCCCTTTTCAGTTATGGAACTTTAAAAATTAAAAGCTATAGTAAAACTCATTAAAGAAGTATATAAATAATTTGGCGAAAGTGGACCTTTATTTTTACAAGTAGTCACGATTGTGGCAAGTACAGCTAATCATTCACCTTTTACGAATAGCCTAGCAATGTGGTCTATTTTCCCAGATCAACACGGAAAAAAGTCATTTAAATAGTATTTAATTAGTTTGGTGCAAGCAGTGCCGGGTTAGCCACGAGTTTTCCCCGTGTTGGTCCCGGGCTCCTTTGAAGAATAGACCAACTGCCGTTCTGCCAGGCAGGTCGTAAAAGGCGACCAAGTGGCTATGTGCGTCACTATCATCGTGACTACTAGGTGGTAGAGTTCTGCATCGGCTCGACCGGGTCTGGTACCACCGCCTTACCTATTCCTGCCGCAATAGCGTCAGTGCTAGTCGCTGTCGTGTTCCGGTTTTGATGGTATGGTAGCCGGTAAACTTATGCATGTGGCATTAGAGCTCGCCACAAGATAGCAACGCACCATTAACATATCTGGTGTCTATAGGCGATGGTTGACTCTTTCCATCAGGAGACCCATCTGCTTGTTTGCTATCTTATGATATAAAAAAAGAGTTAAGAGTAGCAAATGCTAAAGGCCTCCACGCACCAGCGTTTTCTGATCACTAAAAATATTTTGATTAGATTAGTGTGAAAATATTTTTTCCAATCAATGCAGCCACAATTCTTACTTACTACAAAGAACGCATCAAATTTCTTCGATTTTTTCCCGTTTCTACCTATCGATGGGGTCGTTTATATTTTTTATAGTATAAGATAGCAAACAAGCAGATGGATCTCCTGATGGAAAGAGTCAACCATCGCCTATAGACACCAAAGGTGTTAATGGTGCGTTGCTATCTTGCGGCGAGGTCTAATGCCACATGCATAAGTTTACCGGCTACTTTACTCTCCATACCAGAACACGACAGTGACAAGCATTGACGCTATTGCCCCAGGAATAGGTAAGGTGGTGGTACCAGACCCTGGCGAGACAATGCAGAACTCTACCACCTAGTAGCCACAATGGTAGTGACTTGAATAGCCAATCGGTCGCCTTTTACGACCTGCCTGGCAGAACGGCAGTTGGCCTATTCTTCAAAGGAGCCCGGGACTAACACGGGGGAAAACTCACTTTCGCGTTTTACGAACGCACTTAAAAAAAATCCTGTTTTGAAAATGTTATCGGATACTAGGTTGCCAGTCTGAGCTGATGCTATGAAGGTGCTTTTATATGGTTTTATTGTTTCTCATAAACTTGAAAGCCTAAAACAATTCAAGGGTCCTGTAATAGATTTGCTACAGGTCCTGTGCTGGCTTATTCCGGCACTGAGAGCAAGCTGACCTAAATTCCTTTAGACCCTTATCTGCCTCGTATTCCGCGTCACGAAGAAAAGTTTTGATTACATATGTAATCTGATCACGTAACACTGACGCCATATTATTGTACCACTATCAACAAAGGGCTGATAACTCACCATTACTCATAGCAGCTGCGTTACTTATTGTTTTGAGTGGGCCAAGTATTGTTCTAATTATAGGCATCGATTTATATGCTAACTAATTTTAATGTGGCTTATTGTTTAATGAAACATTTTAATCTTATTAATGCGAAACTGAGTTTGTTTATTTGTTCGATACATTTTTATGTAATGCTTGATAGGTACAACAATATATTGTCACGCGAGATCCCTTATGCGGTAGGCAGAGAGAACCAAGTGCTAAACGTCACGATCCTTGTAGATTTGTCTCGCTTCCTCCACATTCATTACTCTCTTCACACAAACATACCGGTTGCGAAGACTCTTGACACAATCTTCAGATAATCCTCATGTATCCTCAATCTGATCATGGTATGTCAATCTTGTTATTCCTCATTACCTACCTCTTTCCACATTCGCATTTTATATTTATTTATTTATTTATTTATTTAAAAATTTATGCACAACATGTACAGAGGTGGACTTAATGCTACATGACATTCTCTACCAGTCAACCTTAAACAAATATAAACAGTGTTTACGATGGGGTGCACAGAGAAACTTATTACAATCGTTTACTACTGACATACCTTCTTGATTATTATTAAGATAAATTAAAAATTAAAGAAAACAATAAGATAATACGATATTACAATATACTTAGATACAAGTAATATATTACATATATAATACATTATACATATACCCACATAAATACCTATATATATATATATATATATATATATATATATATATATATATATATATATATATACAAGTACATATTTATATATAGTTATATAAATACATATATACATACATATTATACTACCATAGCGCGTAACACCATTATTCTGCCAAATGCTTACAGAGAGAACGTTTAAAAGACAATTTGGAGGGACTATTCCTAATATCAATGGGAAGAGTATTCCAAAGCCTTACAGCTTCAGAATAAAAAGGTTTGGATAAGAAATCGGTACGACAAAAAGGTACTTGAAGAGTCGGGATATTTTCTGAACGAAGTTGGCGTGAATGTGTGGCATGCTGAAATATGAATTTTGACTTAAGATATTGAGGTGCATTAGGATTATAATGAATAATGTACAAAGCAATCTCAACTGTCTTCGTTGGCGGATCGGAAGCCATTTCAGTTTAGAGCGATATAATGAGACGTGATCAAACTTACGCAGACCAAAGATGAACCGTAAACAATTGTTGAGCATGCGTTCTAATCTGTCTAAAAGGACTTGACTTAAATCTATGAAACACACGTCGGCATAATCAAGTATTGGTATAACTAGGGTCTGCACAAGTAGGAGTTTTGATTGGAGTGGCAAAAAGTTTTTGTACCGATGAAGGGATCGTAAAGCCATATTAACCTTACGACAAAGCTCAGTAGTATGTGGTAACCAAGATAGAGTTTGGTCTATTATGAGTCCTAGATCTTTGACGTAAGGGAGAAAGGGGATAGTAATGTTATCAAAAACTACCGCTGAAATAGAGCTCCAATCCAAACTTTGAACCCGACGCGAGCTGCCAATAATGATAGCCTGACATTTATTAGGATTGACTGTTATACCAAACTTTTCCGTCCAGTCAAGAACGTTGTGTAAATCCTGATTGATACGACTTATAGCTTCGTTGATGCCTCCTAAGTTTGAATGGGCATAAATTTGCAAATCATCTGCATACAAATGGTGAGAACAGCTTAAACGGTTAGTATATATTTTATATCTGTTTTGTTAACTTTTCATATACAATTCTTTCTACATGTTCAAACCAATCAAAAGCACGTCGATAACAAGCGTTGACTAACGCGGCAGGTATAGGTAACGTGGTAGTTCCATATACACGAGCGTGACGTTGCAGAACTCTATCACCTAGTAGTCACGACAGTAGTGACACGTATATCCAATCGGTCGCCTCTTACAAACATCTTAGCAGAATATAATATAGTGTATTCTTAAAGGAAGAACCAATGTGGGGTATTTTCGAGAAAATCTCGAAAAACATCACTATTTTGACCGACCCGGGAATCGAACTTGAAACCTAATGATCTGTGCCGAATAGGCTAACTATTAGACCACTATAACTTTCTATTGCCGTCGTAGGTATTAATACCAATGGATTTTAAATCCCTTAAATATTTTTCCCTTTGTTCCCGCTACACAAGACGCCATAGAGCATTAATCTGCTATATTTATGTCTATAAACGTATAATGTTCACCATATGGTAGCTCTTAACAGCACCTCAACGTCTTCGTGACCATTCCACCGCTCGGTGGATTACCAGCGATACCATTCGTCATAGCATTATGTACCATTACCGACGAATACTCATCGCCACAGATTAATACTAACGCATAGATGCTTTATTTTATATCTTTAGAAATAGCTTTTATAGAAGGTGTTCGGATGACTTAAGCTTGGATTTTTTAAGGAGAATAAATCGAAAACTTGAGATCTATTTTATCTGACTAAGTTAAAAAGAGGTTTATGTTTTTTTTTTCGAAAATAACGATGTATATAATCATGTATGATGTACCCTATTAACGCCGTGTTGGTCCAGGCCTCCTTTGAAGAATAGGCCAACTGCCGTTCTACCAGGCAGGTCGTAAAAGGCGACCGATTGGCTATGCGAGTCACTACCATCGTGGCTACTAGGTGGTAGAGTTCTGCATTGTCTCGCCCGGGTCTGGTACCATCGCCTTACCTATTCCTGCCGCACTAGCGTCAGTGCTTGTCGCTGTCGTGTTCCGGTTTTGAGGGTAAGGTAGCCGGTAAACTTATGCATGTGGCATTAGATCTCGCCACAAGATAGCAACGCACCATTAACATCTGGTTGACACTTTCCATCAGGAGACCCATGTGCTTGTTTGCTATCTTATGATATAAAAAAAACCTACGTATGTATATTTCTTTGGCACGCTCTCTTAAGCTTGAGGGATGTCATTAGATAATAAAATTAATATAGATAAAAAACACCGTCACGTCCATATGGGCAGAGGTACTAAACACTCATGATAAGCCAACAGTATTATGTAAGTCATTTGAAGTGGTAGTCGACCAACCTATTGACAAATCAAGCACACATCCAGTGTCGAGAAATTATTGCTTTCCAGAGAAATTGATATGTTTATCGATTCACATCATCCAGGATTCGGTACTCAAGACATCATGCCTCTGTACCAAAGCCGGTGAGTGGTGACTCATGTACTCATTAAATATACATATGATGTTTTATAATATATGTTGTTATCTGTCCATCTGTTTATACAAAATTTATGACATTTTTGAAACACTCGTGTTATTTCTAAATTTATTTCAAAGGATTCGAACTCAGGACACCATGCCTCTGTAACAAAGCCGGTGACACTGGAACATTTAGACTAAAGTACTCATTAAGTAAACGTACCATGTTGTATAATATATGTTGTTATCTGACCATCTGCTTAAATAAAGTTTATGATATTTTTGAAACACTTTTATTATTTCTAAATTAATTTCAAAGTCAAAAACGTTTATAGGAACTTTTGAAGAGTCCTTTTTTATTATTACTGATTAATACTGATTAATTAGTATTATTCAAATACGTAGTTTGAGTGAACTGCCTAGACTCATAATAATACTATTGCGGCAGGAAATTGTTAGTAGTCTTGAAGGAAGTGACATATTTACTATTTAGCACATGGTTCTTCTTTACGAGTTGTCTTGTAGAAAGACAGATTTTTGATATCCTAGGAAATATGCAGATGTCACTTCTGATGGACAAAAATAACCACCAATGTTGTTTTTGGCACGTTACTACATGGGAATGCCACATGTATAAGTTTACCAGCTACCTTTCTCTCCAAACTAGTACACACTTGTGTCAAAAGCATTGACGCTACTCTGGTAGAAATAGATAAAACGGTTGTACTAACCCAAGCATGATGCCTATAACTTAAAAGTAACTAACCCGAAATAAATGAATTTGTTAAAGTATGAAAGCATGATTTGTTTGTATTTGCAAATTCGTTTGTGTGACCCACACACATAACTTCATTTAAATAAATCGAGTAACAAAGAAATCTTTGTTACTCAGTGATAAAGTAGCTTTAGTATTGTGAAAGAATTTTTAAAATTAGTCTAATTATTTCTGAGTTTATTCATTACAAACAAAAAAAATTTTTTCCTTTCATAATATTAGTAAGTATAGAATATTGATAAACGCGGAATTTAATCCTGTGTTGTTGTTGTATAAGTGCTATACACAGACCTTATGAATACTAATAGACAGGCTATTGGGAAGAAAACGTGTCGTCGCGTATATGAGCAAACGCTCCTATTACTGTCAAAAATGTCGTATTTTTTTTGTCGTGGATATATTATATTGCGAAAAAATATAAATAAACCATATTATACGGTTTTATCGTACCGAATGAGATGACAAGGCTTAAAAATTACCCTTGAAGTAATTTTATTTCATAGGTAAGTAGTAAGTAGTATAACTCTGTATTTCTGTGTATAATAGTATGCTACACCAATAAACTACGAAACTATCTTGATAGGCGTATCTATTTAATCCGTGGTGCTATACGACTAAACAAATATTTCCAGATTCATGTAAAATTTATCATTGATATGAAATAAAACTGTATTGAGATATGACGCATCTATTTCATTATTAGTCTGTGTGACGCACCATGATGGCTGGTACTTGGATGTATTAAGTGAATTAAGACAACGCATCAGACGCTGTTTGGGTCGAATTGATTAACCGTAAACACAAATTGACCTTAATTACGATATCACTTAGGTGCAATCTCAATTGGCGGTGATTACATGCACAATAATCATTTCCTTGTTATATATTTGAATTTACAATGGCACCTATCAATTACACTCACTGTGCTTGGCAGTGGATTTGTTTAGATGGAACAAAACAAAAGTAAGTAAGGTACATGGGCGTACCGAGGGGCAGGGAGGTATTTGAAAAGGAATTCGGAAATGCGCTGCGTTGCGATGCTACCGCCCTGCCCCGGCCCGTGTGACCCGTCCCAGTGTACTCAATCCTATAAATGTAAGGGAACTGTTATGAAGATGCAAACCAGTAGTCGTAGTTATATCATTGTCCAGTTTGCCACGGTTGAACAGTTAAGATAATTACCATTTGTTTTGTTTACAAGTCCCGAGTTAACATGAGAATGCGTCGCGGAAACGGTATGGAGATTCGCTCGTGACTGGCCTGCCAATGCCACTATTCTATGAAATTGTACCATCTTGCATAATACGAGTATTACTTACCACTATAGTTTGACCTATAAGGCTAGTGATACACTGGCGACTTCGTAACAAATAATTTCCTATTTCACGGGTTTTGTCTAATTCCATTTAGTTAGCATATTCGGCTTAGATGTTTATGAGGGGTCGGATTCGATCTCACTTTTTTTTAAAAAAACTTAACAGCATCATGAAGGCTGGTGGTGCCGAGTAAACAACTTGTGGATCGGATAGGTATGTGAAACCGTCTAATTAGGTTACCGCAAGGAACAAGTAGAAGCTGCGCAGTATCGGATTCCTCGGGTAATGATAACCTTGTCTACACTCAGCTAAATCAAGCCCAAAATAAATATTCGCTGTATAAAGAAAACTAGAAATAGGGAGCGATGGGGGGGGGAGCAAACCAAAATTCTGAATCCGTGAAGATTGATAGTGCGTGCCGTTGCTATTTATGTGGCCGAGATGTAATGCCACATGCATAAGTCTAAGAAAAAGGAGTTTTAAATTATACCAGGCAAGAACCTGGAGAAGTCTACATAGCAGTCGCAAACATAGACCACCCCGTTGGTTGAGTAGTTAGCGACTCTGATTACACAATTGACGGGGCTCGGGTTCGATCCCCGACGGGGACAAGCATTTGTGTGATGAGCATAAATGTTTGTATTTCCGAGTTTGAGTGTTTATTAAATATATTCTGGTATTTATATATGTATTTCTATGTATTAGTATTGTTGATTAACACCCATAACACAAGCAAACAATTTGCTCACCTTGGGGTTAGATCAGTAAGTGTAATTTGTCCCGGGAATATTATTATTATTATAGTGACAGATTCGGTCTTTTTTTCGCGTTTTACGCACAGCCTGTTACCTGGCAAGAATGATCTATTCTTGAAAGCTAGCCCGGACTAACAGTTAATTTTTTTATTGAAAGTCGAATGTGTGAAAACAGCCTTATCACTAAATGCCAGTTCGCATAAACGGAGTTCTACACATATTATATTGATGTTTAAAATTCACGTGAAAACCATATTGTGGCTAAGTCCTTATTAACAATACTCATGAATCCATACATGTAATATATTTAAATGAGCAATTCTTGTGTACACATTTATTTAGCGCATCTCGGGAACGACTCGTACGATTTTTTTATAACATAAGCTAGCAAACACGCACAGAGCTTTCCTGGTGGAAAATACACCCGACGCCTATGGACAACAAAAATGTCATAAATAGGTAATATTATGTTGCTGAGGCGAGATGGACAGACAAGTACCGTTGGAGAGCAGTCGGTAGTAAGTTCTTTTCGCCATATCTAATAACTAGCTGATCCGCGCAGCTTCGCCCGCGAGTAGATTAACATGTCGTCTAGATAGCTTTTCATACAAATTTCATCCCCCATTTCAACCCTTTGAGAATTGATTTTTGACAAAAAAATTAGCTTATGTTTGACCCCGGGTCTTCAACTACTTCCATGCCAAATTTCAGATTAAACGCCAGATGCTGACAATCTGTGCGTTTTTTTTTGATTATTTTGTCCACATGGGCTAGAATCTAAACTAACGGCCATACCACAGAATACTTAGAAACTTACGGAAGTCAATGTTCCATACAAGTAATATTCGAACACAGCATACATAGACACCTCTCACAGACGCGATATCTCGGACTGGTGCGGTACAAACTGTCACGAACCATACTGAGATATCGCGTCTATGAGAGGTGTCTATGTGTGCGTTGCTCGAATATCACATGTATGTAGATTGACTACTGTAAGTTTCCAGTATACTGTGGCCATACTGCCTAGTCCGTAGTCTGTAAGAGTGTAATTACATGTATTGTACTAGGTTCTGTTTTTCATTTTTGATAGGCAAGCAAAAAGGAAGCCTCCTTATTTTAAGTATATCAGCAATGCACATTTAAACCGAGTATGTCAGAAGGAGAGTAATGTATTTTAAGCATGTGTATATCCATTTCCTTACTATAGCCTAAACGACTACTGCTATAGCCTAGATTTTTTTCATTTGTAGGAGTAAAATTTATATATTAACCGAAAACCCAATTTGAAAGAAAAGTAATTTTTCGTAGTCTGCTTTTCAAGTACCTATCAGGTTTAAACCTTTGACTTGATTTTTTCTCCCGTGTTGGGCCCGGGCCCCTTTGAAGAATAGGCCAATACTGCTTCTGCCAGGCAGGTCGTAAAAGGTAACCGATTGGTTATACGAGTTACTACATCGTGGCTACTAGAATTCTGCATTGCCTAGCCCGGGTCTGATACCACCGCTTTACCTATTCCTGCCGCAATAGCGTCAGCGCTGGTCACTGTCGAGTTCCGGTTTGGAGGATAAGGTAGCCGGTAAACTATTAAAGGTATTTATTTATTATTTTATATCATAAGATAGCAAACAAGCAGATGGGTCTCCTGATGGAAAGAGTCAACCATCGCCTATAGACACCAAAGATGTTAATGGTGCGTTGCTATCGTGTGGCGAGGTCTAATGCCACATGCATAAGTTTACCGGCTACCTTACCCTCCAAACCGGAACACGACAGCGACAAGCACTGACGTTATTGCGACAGGAATAGGTAAGGCGGTGGTACCAGACCCGGGCGAGACAATGCAGAACTCTACCACCTAGTAGCCACAATGTTAGTGACTCGATAGCCAATCGGTCGCCTTTTACAACCTGCCTGGCAGAACGGCAGTTGGCCTATTCTTCAAAGGAGGCCGGGACCAACACGGCGTAAACTTATGAATGTGGCATTAGACCTCGCCACAAGATAGCAACGCACCATTAACATCTTTGGTGTCTATAGGCGATGATTGACTCTTTCCATCAGGAGACCCATCTGCTTGTTTGCTATCTTATGATATAAAAAATAAGATTTGAAAGAAAAATCATCACATCAGTTCCCTTGCGGGATAGCCACTGAATGTAGACTTTTCGGTTCACCACGATGCGTCGCTTCATCGGTGGCGAGATAGATATCCCCATCGCCGTATTTTACTGACCATATAACGATTACCTACCGCTTATATTTGGATATAACTAGGACCGACAGCTTAAGGTAAGTGCTCATCCGAGGTGCGAAGGTGGTAAAACACCATCACCAGACTCTAAGATGCTAGTGAGATTCAGAATTTCGAGAAAAACTTAAAAAAAACCTCATTATCACTTTTGCCCGACTCGGGGATCGAACTCAGGAACTCATGATCTGAGCCGAATAAGCTAACCACGAGGCTTTGGAACAAAATAACAGAAAATCACCTAACCCCATAACATTTGCTCAATATTAATCGTTCCCACGCTCTCCATGACATTCATCTGATTGATGGACAAATATTTATGCACACGTTATAAGGCACTTCATACAATTAAGATGACATCTTTCAAAACATTGGTTGGAATGAGAAAGTTGTCTACATATTTACTCTTCTATACAAGTAATAATACTAGTGTCTGTTAGTATATTTTTTTGTTAAATCGTTTTTGACATCAATTTTACTATATTGCAAAATTTTTGTTTTTTTGTCTGCATGCCCCGTTACAACTCTTGACGAATTGAAACGTCTTGACGGATTTCGATGAAAATTGTGATTGTAAAAATGATAGGTCGTATTGTTATTTATCGTCTACGAAGTTAGGTAGGTCCAGCGAAGCGATTGCCAACACAACAGGTAAGCGCGATTAATACAGGAAATACAGGAACGATAATACAGGAAAGCGATTGCCAAAATAATGCATGGACCACATAAATACTGATAGACAAGGTATTGGACGGAGCACGTGTAGCCGCTCATATGAGCAAATGCTCCTAAGTGTAAAACGCTTGTAAATATATTATATCGTAAAAAAATAGAAACGTTCTATATTGTGCTAAGAAGCCAAGGTTTAAAAATACCTCTGGAGTGATTTTATTTTATCAGTAAGTATCATAACTGTATTTCTGGGCGTAAATGCAAGTTACACTAATATCCTAAGAAATTGCCTGGAAAGTGTAAACTGTGTCCCGGGTTCGATTCCCGAGTCGGGCACATGTATGGATTTAATCCGGATGTTGGCGCGTTGCGTAAAAAATACTAGATAAATGGCTATATTTTTTTTAGTATTTCTTCTTATATACTTGGTCCTCATATAAATAAAATTAGCACGATATTTATTTATTTCATATACGGGTGTTATGAAAGATTTAAGATACATTTGTTATTCATAATATTATGTTAACAACGCACACGAAATCGCGGGTATCAACTAGTTTATGGTATAACAAAAGTATGTGTTTCGGCCATCTTAATACCCTTTTTGGGCTCTTTGAAATTTACATCAACGTACAAAAAAGTCTAATGTTAAATTATATTTTTATTACATTATCAGACTTTTAACTTGAATAAAATTTATAACGATGTTCTAATTATTTTTGTTTTTATAGCACTCACCCCATGCTTGGGAAACTTGAAAATGTTTAAAAACACCTAAGTAAAATGTCGACACGTGAGACTCGAACCCGCGACCATCTCCCTCAAGCCGGGACGTTCTGCCACTGAAATAGTGTCGACGGGCTCGACGTGGCGAAATTCTTCTTTGTTATATGATCGATTACGTCGATTGTACTGATCGCTAGATATACATATGTACGTATAACTAGTTAAATGAATTCATCGTTACAGATGAAATTCACATTTATAATTTAACTAGTTATACATATGTATATCTAGAGATCAGTACAATTGACGTAATCAATCATATAACAAAGAAAAATTTCGCCACGTCGAGCCCGGCGACACTAGCTCAGTGGCAGAGCGTCCCGGCTTGAGGGAGATGGTCGTGGGTTCGAGTCCCTCATATCGACATTTTTTTTTGTTGTTTTTAAAGGTATAACAATGTTATCTACATGTGGAATTATGTTTATAAAAAAATTAATATTAAATGACCACAAATGGTCACATCAAGAAATACAGTGGCCACAACCGGTACTTCCACCTTATAACCTGCTAATACAGCCCGCTTCGCTGGCCCCAACGTCTCGCCCGGGTATTCTATCAAATGCCCGAGCGAGAATTCTCTACCACCTAGAACTCCAGAAACATATCACCTACAAGCCACGACGGTAATGACACGTATAGCCAATTGGTCACCTTTTACGAGCTGCCTAGCCGAATGGCAGCTGGTCTATTTTTTAAAAGAATCTGGACCAACACGGGGAGAATATTTTTTTATATCAGAAGATAGCAAACAAGCAGATGTGTCTCTGGATGGAAAGAGTCAACCATCGCCTATAGACACCAAAGATGTTAATGATGCGTTGCTATCTGGTAGCGAGGCCTAATGCCACATGCATAAGTTTACCGGCTACCTTACTCACCAAACCGGAACATATCAGTGATAAGCACTGACGCTGTTGCGGTAGGAATAGGTAAGGCGGTGGTACCAGACCCGGCCAATGCAGAACTCTACAACCTGGTAGCAATGATCGTAGTGACTCGCATAGCCAATCGGTCGCTTTTTATGACCTACCTGGCAGAACTGGACCTGGGATATTTTTCAAAGGAGCTCGGGACCAACACGGGGAAAATGTAACAATGTTAGTGACGTGTATCAGCCTTCTTTCGCCTTTCACGAGATGCCTAGCAGTAAGGCAGGTGATCTGTCCTTAAAAAAAGTATCGGATCAACACGGAGACTCCTGTCAGTCAGTTCATTCTTCCTGTACCGTATGGGAGCTGCCGTGGTGATATTTCTAGTTACATCACTAGTCTATTATGATCTAATCAGATGGAGGTCTTTGACCGTGAATCAATATCAAATTACGTTGGTCACCGTCAGTCTACCGTCACATGTATTGACGCGTGACTGTCACTGTCGTTCAGTTCACGCCTTACTGCTATAGGGCTAACAAACCATGTTCTTTTAAATATGAGATTTACTAGATGGTAGAGTTCTGCATTGTCTCACCCGGGACTGTTACTACCGCCTTACTTTTTTCTGCCGCAACAGCGTCAATTCTTGTCATGCTCCGCTTTGGAGGGTAAGGTAGACGATGAACTTATGCTTGAACAGTTTGTAAGAATTTTGATAAAAGTAACAGATAATTATGATGAATAAGTATTTATTTTAATTTTCACACATTTTTATTGCTTTCGTGAAAAATATCTACCTTTCCTAAGGGCCCCCAAACGAATTATTACGGGGCCCCGCCAAGGCACGCTACGGCACTATTTTAATGTAATAAAAACGAAGTAAAACAATGCAAGTGTTTATAACATAACATAAATTAACATGGAGTTTGATATTTAGTATATTTAGTGTTCAAAGAAAAGTACATCTAGTAACGTTCTTACCACATTTTTATTTACTGGACTCAGGTTTAGTTGTGATTCTGGTGTTTATCATTTTTTTACGGTTGCATGCGTTTATTTTGCTTCTGAGGTTCATTTATATATATATTAGGCTGTATCAAAAAAATCGACTATTTTTTTTTTTGAAAAATATAATGAAAATCTTGTTCAGAATACCGAAAAAATACGCCAGTATAACGGACAGCTCTTAATTTTAATATTAAGATGTCCCGCTTCACGATTTTCCATTTCCCGTTTAAATAACATGGGAAAATCTGATTCTTCAAGTTTGGAATTTTGTAGCTCTGCAACGAATTATCAAATTGGTTAAACCATGACATATTCTTATAGGAAATTTAATGCTCTACAAAAAAGGTCTTTTACAAAATTTTGATTAATGTACTCCTTCAAAAGTTATTCAAGGTCAAAGTTGGAACCATTGTAAATTGTAAGAAATTTTCACTTTTTTGGAGCATTTATCATACTTATTACAATATTTTGTCATAAATAAGCTTTTTTAAAACTTTTTGGAGTTCCACAATTTTTTTCTGACTATTGATTTATATTAATTATCAAAATTGCCATCAAAATCAGGATTCTAAAGATTTTTTTTTTGTTATTTTGTTATTTTATTATTATACTCAATAATTTTAATATCAAGGATAATTAATATAAATCAATAGTCAGAAAAAAATTGTGGAACTCCAAAAAGTTTTAAAAAAGCTTATTTATGACAAAATATTGTAATAAGTATGATAAATGCTCCAAAAAAGTGAAAATTTCTTACAATTTACAATGGTTTCAACTTTGACCTTGAATAACTTTTGAAGGAGTACATTAATCAAAATTTTGTAAAAGACCTTTTTTGTAGAGCATTAAATTTCCTATAAGAATATGTCATGGTTTAACCAATTTGATAATTCGTTGCAGAGCTACAAAATTCCAAACTTGAAGAATCAGATTTTCCCATGTTATTTAAACGGGAAATGGAAAATCGTGAAGCGGGACATCTTAATATTAAAATTAAGAGCTGTCCGTTATACTGGCGTATTTTTTCGGTATTCTGAACAAGATTTTCATTATATTTTTCAAAAAAAAAATAGTCGATTTTTTTGATACAGCCTAATATATATATATATATATATATATATATATATATATATATATATATATATATATATATATATATATATATATAAGTATATAAGTATTTTTATTTAAACCTTTACAATTACTTTTTATGTTTCAGTAAGTTTAGTTACCTACTGCCTAATATTAAAAGCGGCTAGTAAATATATTATTAAACACTAACAGAATCTTACAAACCGTACTGTTATTAGGCGTCGGTACGCCTGTTATTATATATGACTCAAACAAAGAAACGAATTCTAAAAAATTTAAAATACAAGATACGTCGACAACCCTGACGTATGTAAGGGTGGGCGTACATGGTCGTCACTTGAAAGTGTATCAGGCAATGACGCGTGACGGATTTCGAACAATGCGGGAGTCACGACACACCCTAATTAGGTTTTCTATTATGTCAATATTATATCAAAACATAGTTTTAATAACTCATCAAAATAAACTTAAGTTATATAATGTATTCTTTACCCATAGACTAGCTGACCCGGCAAACGTTGTTCTGCCTTTTTAACTACTCTTATTTTTTTACTATATTTTCTCACCTTTTAAACCTTCCCTGGACTTCAACAATTTATTCAAAACAAAATTAGCCAAATCGGTTCAGCCGTTCTCGAGTTTTAGCGAGACTAACGAACAGCAATTGATTTTTATATATATAGACTAGCTGACCCGGCAAACGTTGTTCTGCCTTTTTAACTACTCTAATTTTTTTTCAATAATTTCTCACCTTTTAAACCTTCCCTGGATTTCAACAATTAATTCAAAACCAAAATTAGCCAAATCGGTTCAGCCTTCTCGAGTTAGCGAGACTAACGAACAGCAATTGATTTATATATATATATATATATATATATATATATATATATATATATATATATATATATATATATATATATATATATATATATATATATATATATATATATATATATATATATATATATATATATATATATATATATATATATATATATATATATATATATATATATATATATATATATATACCTCTATATATAGATTTTAAGAAAAAAATATTCTGTATAACATATTGTCCATGTTGGTACAGAGCCCATAGCCTGAAGAAAAGATTCCTGTTGCAATAGCATCAACGCTTGTCACTGTCGTGTTCCGGTTTGGCGGGTATAGTAGCTGGTAAATATGATGCCATAATACATTGCCATTCCGTCACACGGATAGCAACGCGCTATGAACATTTCTCACTTTACACTTTTTTATATTATAAGATAGCAAACAAGCAGATGAGTCTCCTGATGGAAAGAGTCAACCATAGCCTATAGACACCGAAGATGTTAATGGTGCGTTGCTATCTTGTGGCTAGGTTTTATGACACATGTATAACTTTACCGGATACCTTACACTCAAACCGGAGCACGACAGTGACAAGCACTGACGCTGTTCCCGCAGGAATAGGTAAGGCGGTGGTACCAAACCCGTGCGAGACAATGCGGAACTCTACCACCTAGTAGCCACGACGATAGTGACTCACATAACCAATCGGTCGCCCTTTACGACCTGCCTGTCAGAATGGCAGTTGGCCTATTCTTCAAAGAATCCCGGGACCAACACGGGGGAGAGACGATGGATATGTCTTTCCATCACGAAAGCCTATTTGCTCTCTTATGATACAAAAAAAAACGTATGCCCACGATTCTTTTTGCTTCGGAACTAAAAAGCTCTTTTAAACATTGTAACTCAATCATAATTATACATCTTTAATGCAAGAATACTTAATATCAGAATAAATGGGAACATCTCCGCGTTATCTCAGAGCTTCTGCTGTTATCAGAACAATTCGTGTGCGGTAGATAACGAGTATATTGCGGTCGTTGAACTCTCGGCTTACAATTCGGGAATCGTTTGTAAATTCCCCCGTGTTGATTCGGGCACCTTTTTGAAGAATTAATAGACTGCCTTATGGCTAGCCATCTCGTGAAAGCGAAAAGAAGGCTCATCTTTACATATAATAAAATCGTAGGAAAGTCAAAACTGTACATTGAATATTTTTTTAAAAGATACTTGGGGCGTGATCTACAATCGATATCGAAGCCAAAAATATGGTTTTTAGAATTTTTGTCTGTTTGTCTGTATGTATGTCCGAGGTAAACTCAAAAAGTACTGCATGGATTTACTTCAAATTTTGCATGAATATTACTAACAGGTCGGGTCAACATATAGGCTACATATCATCAGGCTATCACCTACGGGGGAAAAGTTGTGCGGAGTAAACGAAGTCCGCGCGGACAAAGTCGCTGGCAACAGCTAATACATATAAAACTGTCACTAACATCGCGACTACCTACTATTAATATGGTAGAGATCTGCAACGTCTCGCTAGTCGCTCGGGTTGTGGACTTTTGTACCACCGTCTTGCCTATTCCTGACGCGATAGCGTCGGTATTAGACATATTCTCTATCACACGGATGGAAACGTGTCTTTAATATCTTAAGTGATGTTCAAAGTCAAAATCAAAGTTAAAAATCAGTAAGCCGTAATCTGTGTGCTAAGTGTGAGTTTTTCTTTTCGCATTCGATCGTGAGCGCGTTTCGAGTTTACTAGGAATTTGAATGTGATTTGTACAGCGCCACCTAGTGGTAAACTGGTTTCTCACGTTTACTACACTTTAAAAATCAGTAAGCCGTAATCTGTGTGCTAAGTGTGAGTTTTTCTTTTCGCATTCGATCGTGAGCGCGTTTCGAGTTTACTAGGAATTTGTATGTGATTTGTACAGCGCCACCTAGTGGTAAACTGGTTTCTCACGTTTACTACACTAGGTGGCGCTGTACAAATCACATACAAATTCCTAGTAAACTCGAAACGCGCTCACGATCGAATGCGAAAAGAAAAACTCACACTTAGCACTCTGCAATCTGCTAGACATCTTGTATGAGGCGAAAAAATGCTACAATACGCTTCACTAATATTGCAAAATTCCCACCGAGTTGGTCCGGGTTTGAAGAATAAACCATCTGCCATTCTGCCAGGCAGTTCCTAAAAGGCGAACCATTGAATATACGTATCATTACCTTCGTGACTATTATGTAGTAGATTTCCACAACGTCTTGCCCGGGCATTTGGTACCGCCGCCTTCCCTATTCCTGTCGCAATAGCATCAAATAACTTGTCATTGTCAGGTTCCGGTTTGGAGGGTAAAGTAGCCGATTGACGTTGCAGGACATCCCTGAAAGTTCTCGCTGAGTTTTGGTATTAGAAGCTCAAAGGAGCCAAAACTATATCCAAGCATAGATTTTTATACTCCAAGAGTTCAAAAACCTAATGTTAGTAAAAATAGGAGTATTTTAATCTTCGGAAAGATGTATACTTTCAAAATGATGACCGATTTTATTCTTTTGAATACCATTCAACGCAATTTTTGACGATTAATTTTATTTATTACCTACAAAATCGGTAAATTAAAAAATGTTATAGAAATGTTAAAAAAAAAACTTTTTTCAAAAATGTTTGTGATTGATAAATCCCGAACGAATACAGGTAGCTACATATTTAATTCAATTTACGGTATTTGATGCAGATTTTTACGTAGAAGAGATGACTTGATTTTTGGATAAATTGGAAAATTAGCCTGAAACTTATTTAAAAATATGAAGTAAATTTAAGTAAATTTGCTGTAAACAACGAAATTTTAGTATTTAAAACGATGTAACTTTTGAATTAATTTATCTAATTCGTTTTGTTGTATTTATACAATATAGTTTTAAACAATATAGTTCATATTGTATTAAGATATACGTCGCGAAGTCAACATTACGTGTAGTGTAGGTCCTCAATGTGACCATGAAACGAATGTGTCACGACCTAGATGGTCGCATCTGTTCGCTCCAGCGCAACGCACACAACTATTGGTAAAACTAAAACTACACCCATTGTAGGTACCTATAACTAAAAATAATTTTTAATCAAAGAAAACTTCCGAATCGACTGAATTTAAATCCGTGATCATAAATCCTAAAATTTGATTTTTTTCTAACCAGTACGCCTTGAATTTTGAGTTACCAATAGATATTTGATATTTGTAAACATAAGCTTTCAATTCAAGAGGAAATTTTAGACATCCAAAAACTAAGATAAATTTATATAACACTAAATTTTCACTTTTAATATAATTTTACATAATTTAATTTAATTCAATAATATGTAATTCAAATTTATAAAAAAAAATATTATATAACACACTGGTTCGAAGTAATTTAGAATATTGTTGCCAGGTCTGGGCACCTTTTTATGAGGTTCATAGTTCATAGAGAATCGAAAGAGTGCAGCGTCAGTTTTTAATAGCCTTACATACGGTTTGAGAAAAACTAGTCAGTTAAACTCGTATGCCAAGAGGCTTGAATATTTTGAAACGCAATCATTGCATACGCGTAGAAAACTATCTGACCTTATGTTTTTATATAAAATATTGCATAGTAAAATTGACTGTCCTAATCTGCTTAAATATATAAACATATCTATACCTACACGATTGCCAAGATACGGTACATATAAGCCTTTTAGTACCTCTCTAAGGCGTACCCGGCTAGGAAGTAATTCTCCTGTAGCCAGAATGACTCGACTTTACAATAGTTTTTCTAGATTAACTGACATTGATATATTAGATGGGAATATTTTTAACTTTAAAAAGAGCACTTATCTCCACCTTACAAAGTCTATTAATTGATCTATGTAGGACCGATTCCATTTATTGTATTCATGATTATTATTGAAATTAATTATTTTAATTTTAAATAATGTTTAATTTTAAATGATGTAAATATGATATGACATAAATACCTGTAAGTTTTTATTGCATATGAGATAATCGTTCTCGTAATTGTATTATTGTATGACATTATTTATTCAATTTGTTATCTGACTCCGTACCTTTTTTTTCACTTATTTCTCTTTTAATATAATTGTATTATTGCCTGATATAATCAAAATTTTAATTAATTTTTTCTGACACTAAATTTTCACTTTTAATATAATTTTATATAATTTAATTTAATTCAATAATATGTAATTCAAACTTTAAGTTTACTGTATAAGCTGTGGTTGCCTATAATTGGGAAGGCACTGCCATATTTCTTCATGTATTATATAAAGACTAGAGTGTGTACTTTCTGTTGGCAATCCAAATAAAATAAATAAATAAATAAAAAGAGGTGAGGTATTATGTATAATTTATATTAGAATAATACTGTAATGGATAATGTTTAAGAATGTACTTCTAATCACCTACTAATCTATGCTAATATTATAAAGAGAAAACGTTAGTATTGTATGCCGCCTAAGCGGAGTGCTCTACTCTCACCATGTCAACGTCAATTTTTTTGTTTTTTTACTGATGATGCAGTTTTTCAACCGGTCTTATTTCTTGATATTTAGGATGCTCTTTTTCTTGGCGTATTGCAAAGTTGCAAGTTTGCTTACCATTTCCTCTGTTAAAGGCCACGATTGACACCCATACGTAAAAAGGGGTTGTATGCAGATGTTGATTTACTTTTATTTTGATATTAAGATTTTTACTTTTCACGGCATGACATTTCATAGCATTTTTTTATGTATCGTATTAATTAATTATTTAAAAAACCGAATTGGCATCTTATATCCAACCTGTACCATAAAACCCTTGAACAATACTATCTAAACGACGTGTATGTGTTTAAGTCCGCGATATGCAAAATCGAGCTCACCTTCAAGACGTTTAGGAGGTCACCTCACAAAGATATGTGCTTTATTTGTGTCTAATTGCTGGCAAGTGGGTTAAATAAGTAAACTGACTTTTACATCACATGGGCTTGGCCTCCATTAAAGGAATGGAAGTCTTTTGCGAAGTGCTGATAAGCGTAATGTAGTTGGTAATGACATGAGATACTTGTTTTTTGCTAAGTTATAAAAACCTCCTTAAATACTTTTCCTGTTTCTATATTTAAATACTTCCTTTTAAGCGGCAGATGAATGCATCTCTTAAGCGACGGCATTTTATTAAAATACATTCTAATGGCATGGAACCATTTTCACAAAATAAAATACATTTCATATTCCACAAGATAAATTACATCCTGATAAAATAGGGTCATATTCTAAAAATCAAAATATATTCTAATAAAATAGAGACATATTCTAAAAATCAAAATATATTTTAATAAAATAGAGACGTATTCTTAAAATCAAAATATATTCTAGTAAAATAGAGACATATTCTAAAAATCAAAATATATTCTAATAAAATAGAGCCATTTTCTACAAATCGAAATATATTCTGATAAAATAGAGCTATATTCTAAAAATCAAAATATATTCTAATGAAATAGAGCCATGTTCTAAAAATCAAAATACATTTTAATAAAATAGAGCCATATCCTAAAAATCAAAATATATCCTAATAAAATAGAGCCATATTCTAAAAATCGAAACATATTCTAATAAATTAGAGCCATATTCTAAAAATCAAAATATATTTTAATAAAATAGAGCCATATTCTACAAATCAAAATATATTCCAATAAAATAGAACCATATTCTAGAAATCAAAATATATTCTGATAAAATAGAGTAATATTCTACAAATCAAAATATATTCTGATAAAAAAGAGCTATATTTTACAAATCAAAATATATTTTGATAAAATCGAGCCATATTCCACAAAATCAAATATTTCCTTATAAAAAGGGCCATATTTTTTTAATTTTTTATTTTTTTTTTAATTTAAGATTTCCTCGTATTAAATTCAGTTTTAGGTCGAGATTTAAAGTAAATAAAAGGAAAGAGAATAAGAGAGAAAGTACTCAACGCAACAATGGAAACGAATTTCATACCAATGCTATATAGCAAAATAAGTACTCATGATGGTTTTTTTTTTCATTTCAGATGTCCCCATGATAGCGTTCGTCAGCTAAACGTGTAAGTAAAACTTATTAAGGGGTTATTAAGTAAAATAAGCACTTTTGGTACCAATTATTCTGGTGAAATAGAAAAACTTATGCTACAAGAAACAGTAGGATGTAAAATAGTATTTTTTATATCATAAGATAGCAAACAAGCATAAGGGTCCTCTTGATGGAAAGAGTCATCCATCGCCTACAGACAACAAATACATTAATGGTGCGTTGCTATCTTGCGGCGAGGTCTCATGCCACATGCATACGTTTACCGGCTACATTACCCTCAAAACCAGAACACGTCAGTGACAGGCACTGACGCTAATAGGTAAGGCGTGGTACCAGACCCTGGCGAGGCAATGCTTATCTCTATCACCTAGTAGCCAAATTTATTAGAAATATAAATTTTCATGTTCGGGGAATTCCCGATCAATGTATTATTGGGCGAACGCCACTAATAATTGTTTCTTTGAAACAGAGTAATAAACCTTGATTGTGAAGTCTGTAGTCTTATAGCTATGTTACGCAAACCTCTTCAAAAAGCCGTTATTATAAAACGGACTAGTGTTATTGCAAAATAAAACAATTGCATTAATTTGAGAAGGTCTGGCTGAAGAAACTCTTGAAGGCTTATCCTTTTATTTTTTTTAACTAACTCAAGCTTTTTGTCTTAAATAACCTAAAATTTTATAACAACCTTTTAAGCTATTGCATAGCTTCTATCGCGGGCCTTGAGCGTGGAGACCGAATCCAAAAATTCCGTAACGAAAACACCTAACACCCCCACTCCGACCGGCACAGCGGTGATACTTTTTAGTTTTCCCGTCTATCGATAAATACCAGAACTTTTAATGACTTTTTGAAATATCACGCTTGTCTCTTTAGTTCAGCAACCCGCCTTTAGGTGGCATTGGTTGTATTGGAAAACTACCGTAATCTATATATATAAAAATCAATCCCTATTTTCCTTGGTCACGACATCATGCCTGAACGGCTGGACCAATTTCGGTAATTTTTTTTGTTGTGTTTGTAATTGTAATGAGAAGGTTCTTATAAAAGAAAATATTAAGAAAATTGCGCGGAAAATTAGAAAATTTAAGAATACTTATCCACCATATAAAGTTTAATGCCATTTTGGCTGCGTGGAAGGACAATCCCTTATATAAATTACGTGTTTGTCCGCTATGGATTCCTAATATGTAAGGCAAAACAACGTTTGCCGGGTCAGCTAGTCATATATATAATTGTAATTGCATAAGTTGATTAAAATTGCTATGCAATAGCTTTACCGCGGCAGTCTCCGAGTGCCACACGTCTTTTTTTATTTAGGTTTGTTTTCAAACATGTTATATTTTTTTTATCATAAGGTAGCAAATAAGCAGATAGCTGTCCTGATGGAAAGAGACCACTGTCAACTATAGACAGTTATTAAAAGGTAACAAAACTAAGTGTGTCAAATTTTCCATGCCTAATATAAGGCATGTACATAATAGTGGACAATTGGATGGAAACAAACTGGATCTAGTGAATTCCACTGCGTTTTCATGTATTACTTTAGATAAGAAATTACAATGGGAACCGCACATTAATAATTTAGCAAATAGACTTAGTTCAGCAGCTTATGCCGTTAAAAAATGAGACAGTTAACTGATGTCGACACAGCAAGAATTGTATACTTTAGTTACTTCCACAGCATTGTGACATATGGAATTCTCTGGAGAAATTCTCCTGAAATAAACACTAAATGTGTATTGCAGAAGAGTTATTAAGGAAATTTACAATCTTATCCCGAAGGTTTCCCTGAGAGAAAAATTAAAAAAAAAAATAATATTCTAACTGATATATCCCAATACATATTTAAGAACTTGATGTATGTTCGTAAAAACAGATGCTTGTTTAAAAAGATGGTGACGCACACTCACTAAATACAAGAAAGAAAAACAATCTTGTTGTGCATGAGTCTCGTCTCCACAGAATAAGTAACTTTTATGGGGCAATGTATACGCTTTTACAATAAACTTCCCGAAACTATAAGAGATCGACCAGTAAATAAATTTAAGAAATGTATTAAAACAAAACTGAGTAAAAGGCGGTATTATAAAATCTCAAATTATTTACAAGACAAAAAAAGCCAGGGATTTATTGCTCCTCATACCGATATCATATATATTTTTTGTAATATTATGATATTGTAAAAAAATGACATGAAAAAAAAAACAAGCCCGATGGGTTACTTTCGCCGGATCTTCTAAGTGTGTGGCCGCGTTTTCGATCCGGTAGTAGTTTTAAAAACTATGTTGATGTGTCAAAATAACTTATAAAAGTTTTATTGAATAAAGTACTTCTGATTTCTGATTTCACCAAAGACGTTAATGCGGCTTTGCTATACATACAGCTTTTGGATCCGCCAAATTCCAGCTGGAGGCACTTGAGGCGATAGAGAGGCTCATAAACGACGATGATCTGGTAGGCAAAAAACTCCAGAGCCTCGCTCATCGCCACAGAGTGGCTAGTTTATCGGTTTTTTATCAGATACACTTTGGAGAGTGCGCTGCGGAATTGCACGACTTGATTCCGCAATCCCCGTTTATTTATCGATCGTCGAAGCGCACAGATTCTTGCCATCGCCATATGGTGGTCGTTCTACGTACCCGGACAAAGCGGTTCGACTCAACATTCTTCATTCGAACCGCAAGGGACTGGAACATACTTCATGAGTCTGTGTTCTTCAAGATCTGGGATCTTCAAGAGAAGAGTGAACAGGTACCTTCTAGGGGAGCGCGTTCCATCTTAGGCTTAGCTTACCATCAGGCGAGATCGTGGTCGCGCTTCCCTATCGATAATAAAAAAAACTAAGTGTTAATACCACGTATATAAGTTTACCGGCTACATTACCCTTCAAATCGTATAACCAGCATAGACGGTATTGTGGCAGGAGTAATTAGATACTCCCAAATACCCGGGAGACATCGTGACTACCAGGTGGAACTCTACCACCTGGTAGTCACGATGTATGTTGTATGTAACAATGAATGTTGACTACATTACTAGTTTTCTTAGCACATATTATCTATACGAACCAGCTTCTCATACATAAACTGCGATATAGCAGTATATTATTGTTTTTTTTTAGTTTTCTTTAAATACTATATAGTATACAAAAAACTCTACCCGAACCACAAAAACATTGTTTTGGTAGTCATGTTTCGAAATTAAGTAAAATGGCGACAGACACAGATGTGACTACGAGGTCGTGCCCGCTTACTCGACTGAGTGTTGTACAGTTTGAAATATTCGCCAAGTTTTAGCGAAATTAAAATAAAAAATAAAAATACCACAATATTTTTATTTTTTCAATAGAATAATTTCAGTATTTTTTTTCGCCGCGATGGGTATTATTATCCCTTACTTAAGTGTGTCCATAACAATGTTTGCATAAAAAAAAAATTACACATATATTTTCACACGCTGTATATAAAGTTTTTTGTACAAATATTATACAGATGATATTTGAAAATTGTAATTAAACTCTTCTTTGTATTGCACAGTTGATTTGCTGTAAAGTATGGAATTAAAAAAATATATGTAAAAAACTTATAATCTACTTATAATTGTCTGTCTATCAATCTCACAAGAATGCTGTCCAACATTATGAAGCAATCATAAATCTGTGTCAATTTTTTCTATTAATATCACATGCATCTCGTACATGGTATATATGGAATATGGATTGTCATAGTACCCAAGGTCTAATGGAATATGGCCTGTGGCCATACACGGCAGTCCCGCTTCCTATATGGAGGTAGTGTTCTAACAAAGGGTTAGGTCACGTGTACACGAACGATTATACAGGCGATTTTGCTAAATTTTTCATTCTTTTTGTATTAAATCAGATATATTCCAACTTAGCGATCAGTCCAAGTTTTATGAAAATCGGTTCAAAAATTTTCGACATATTCGGCGGTTTAATTTTTCAAATTCAATTATTCAACGAATTTACCTACTCTTTGAAAAAGCAAATATTTATGATGGAGATCGTATGTAAGATTTGGTAAAGCGTTTTTTGCGTCAAGATTACTTTCGTGTACTGCAAGCTTTATAATTTTCTGCATTGTGTGTAATTTTGTTCACTTGATTCTGTATAACAAAATACCATCAGCCATCCATTAATTCATTACATTGTTGATTCAGACTTGTCCTTAGAATGGCAAGTGAATTATAAGAAATAAGAAAAAGAGGCTAATAATTGCTCAAATCTTTAGTATGTTGTGTGTGTGTGTGTGTGTTTTTTTTTTTGTTTTTTGGTTTTTCTATTATTACTTTTTCTTCTTTCTATGATTTTGTTTATAAGTTAAGCTTGTAATATTTAATTGTTTGTAACATTTATTATGTATCTCACTTTTCCGCTAAATAAATGTTCCTTTCTTTTTTCTTTCTTTTAAGTGTGTCCCAGCCATCGTGGCTACTTTTAGATGGCGGAGTTCCGTAACACCTCGCCTGGATTTAGTATCACTGTCTTACTACGGTTAGCATCCCGCTACATGGTTCTTCTGATGGAAAGAGAAACCGTTGCCTATAGTCCTCAAAGATTTTATACGAACGTACGGTATTTTATTATTACGAAATTTGGTATTCTGTTACCGAAATTTGGAATAATATGGTAACCTTGACCTGATCCGCAAGTTCTTATTCGAAGATCATCAACTTCTTTCATGTTTTGCTCTGGAATTTATACACATAAAGCAGTTAAATGGTCTGATGATAAAGGAATATGTCCGAGATTTTCAAATTTTTATTAATAGTTTTTAAATTAAGCAAATAATTATGATATGGAAATACCAAAAGATAAATTTTGACAAAAATAGACATTAAGTCACGTGACAGTAAACGTAAATCTATTATCTATTTATCTACGTATTACGTCACACCGTGATAAAATGTCATCTTGACGTTGTCACTTTTATAGAAACAACAGGGAATGTAATGTAAATGCTACCACGGCGTGACGTCAGTAGGATGCCATGACAGTCCAGGGGGCCTATTGCCTAACTTTGACATTTTTAGTGATCAAATGAAATTTGATGAACACTCAAAATTCGTTGGCAACTGACAACAGCAAAAATTGGTATTGCTGAGCGGTTTCGCGGTAAAATTTAATTTAAAATTATAACGCGAAATTTTTATCATAATAGTACGTTATTTAACAAAGATAAGTAGTTATTTGGTTTTGGTTAATACACCTAAAAAAAAGTATCTTCACGCCCATATCCCCGAAGGGGTAGGCAGAGGTACAACAAGTGCACCCACGATTAGCCGAAGATACTTGGTCAAACAAATGTGATAGGTGGCAAGCTTATCGCCAACCGGGCACTTTCCAATCCCGGGCAACTTTTGTGTTTCTCAGAAAATTGAAAAAACACTTTTCTTATGTGCCCGACCCAGGAATCGAACCCGGGACCTCATGTGGTCAACGCCAACGCTGGACCACTAGACCACAGAGGCGACACACCTAATAAAATAAATTATTATACAGTTTTTCAATTTTAATCAACAAACTTATGTCAATCAATATTTATTATATATTTAACTTCCTCATTTGAGAAGTAAGTAAAGATCTCGTCAATTAGGAACTAAATTTTCTTTAAGTCAAAGGCCAATGGTAATACTTGCACCATAAGTGTAGGCCATCATCACATCCGGTTCGACGCTCGCTAGACGTGCCTTGACACTTCAAGTATCCATTTCCGGTTTATATTTAGGGCTACCTAACGCGATCAATTAGAAATATGTGGCGTAATTATTTTTAAATAGTAAACTTAAATAGCAAACAAAAGAATTAGGTTTCATACAACTACCGTAACTTTTTCTGCTTTTATAGCGTCAGTGCTAATCACTGATGTTTTCCACAAAGTAACCTATGTGATAAATATGACATTACAAAGATGGCGATGCATAATTAATATCTTTAGTAGGTACAAATCTTTATACTATAGGGGAAGGTTTTCCCTTTCCATTGGAAGAGCTATCTTGTCGAGCGAGTTAGCAAAATATCTTCGTATACTTTTCCCCGTGTTGATCCCGTTGATAAATAGGCGACCGATTGGCTGGCTATGCGAGTCAGTAGCATTATAGCTACTAGGTGGTAGAGTTCTTCATTGGCCTGCCCCGGTCTGGCACCACCGCCTTACCCATTCCTGCCGCAATATCGTCAGTGCTAGTCACTGACGTGGTCTGGTTTGGAGGGTAAGATAGCCGGTAAACTTATGCATGTGAAATTAGACCTCGCCACAAAATAGCAACGCACCATTAACATCTTTGATGTGTATAGGCGATGCCTGAATCTTTCCATCAGGAGACCAATCTGCTTGTTTGCTATCTTATAATATAAAAAAACTTTCTTAGTTGAAGTTGTTCGCTATCTTTATTACATAGTATAAAACAAAGTCGCTTTCTCTGTCTGTCCCTATGTCCCTATGTATGCTTAAATCTTTAAAACTACGCGACGGATTTTGATGCGGTTTTTTTTAATTGATAGATTGATTCTTGAGGAAGGTTTAAGTGTATAAACCTTCCCATATTCCCACGGGAACAAAAGCTGCGCGGGTGAAACCGCGGGCAGGTCGCTAGTATAATAAAAAAAAATTTTCGTAGTTATAAGAAATTTGAAGATAATATTGTTTTTATTTCTGATATCTCAGGTAACAGAAATAAGCAATAATTATTAATAAGCTGACTCGCGCAGTTTCGATCAATAAAAGGAATTTCATACTTCTTTCACCCTCGTTTATGAGTAAGGATATCATGAAGACAAGAATCTAGAAGAAGCGAAGTTTTGATGTTTTATACACAGTGAACCTGAGTGGGTCCAACAAAATGACTGCTGATGTACTGAAGAAGACGCGAAAATGTTTTTTTTTTTATATCATAGACAGCATATCATATACGGTGTGTAAAGAAAACCCTGTCCGATCGTCAAAGGCATTATTGGGTAGCTTAATACAATCATATTTGTTGTATTATTTTAAGGATATTGATAAATACATTTTCAAAACATTTTGCATGATTTAAGGGGAAGTTGCTCTATTTTAGTACCAAAATGAGCCACTTTAAAATGTGATATTTTTATATTTTAATGAAAAACATTTTTTTTTAATAATGTCATTAACCTGCCTATATGTCTCTTTCGGATCGGACAGTGTTTTTTTTACACACTGTATATCATAGATAACAAGCAGATTTGTCTCCTGATGGAAAGAGTCAACCATCGGCTATAGACACCAAAGGTGTTAATGGTGCATTGACATCTGGTGGCGAGATCGAATGCTACATTCGCAAGTTTGCCAGCTATTTTACCCTCCAAACCGTAACACGACAGTGACAAGCTCTGACGCTATTGCGGCAAGAATAGGTAAGGTGGTGATGCCAGACCTGGGGAAGACAACGCAGAATTCTACCATCTAGTAGTCAAGATGGCAATGACTCGAATAACTAATCGATCGCCTGACAGAACGGCAGTTGGCCTATTCTTCAAAGGACCCTGGGACCAAGCCGGGATGGTATCAAAAACGCGATTAAAACGTTGCGGAACTCTACCACCTGTCACGATGGTAGTGACACGTTTACCCAATCGTTCGCGTTTTTGCTATAAGATAGCAACAAAGCGGGTGGCTCTCCTGATGGAAAGAGAAACCATCGTCTACAAACACTAAAGATGTTAATGCTGCGTTGATATTTGTATATCGGGATGGCAATGCCACATCCATAACACATAATACTATTGGCTACCTTATCCTACAAACCAGAACACGAAAAAGATAATTGTTGACGCTATTTCTTTCATTTTGACATTTTTTTAAAAATAAACATTTTTGTAATCTCTTGACATTAAATACAATTATTTTTTTTTTCAATACTATTTATTTGAAATTCGTTACTGTCTACTTTTTAATAATTTATTTAGGTATAAATGTAAAAAATATGAGTTTTTCTTAAATATTATATAACTATAATCTGAAGTCATAAATTTGCATGCCATTTATCTGGCAAAATAGGTTTAAGCACATCGATATATGTATGAAATCTTTTCCAACCCTATTTTGTGCAAATAAAGAATTTGAATTTGAATATTGCAACAGGAAAAGGTATGGCGGTGGTACCAAATATCCAGGCGAGACGTTACGGAACTCTACCACCTAGTGGTCACGATGATTGTGACAAGTATAGCCAATCCTTCGCCTTTTACGAACTGCCTGCCCGAATGGTAGATGGTCTAATCTTAATTATTATAGAGTAATGGCTACTAGTACTGATTCTTTTTTTATTTCTATACTAGCTGACCCGCGCAGCTTCGCCCGCGAGTATTTAATAAGTCGTCCAAATAGCTTTTAATAAAAATTTCATCCCCTATTTCAGCCCACCAGGGACGGATTTTTGAAAAAAAAATAGCCTATGTTTGACCCCAGATCTTCAACTATATTCTTGCCAAATTTCATGATAATCGGTCCAGCGGTTTAGCCGTGAAAGCGTAACAGACAGACTGACAGACTTTCGTATTTATAATATTAGTATGTTTTTTTTTTATTTTTAGGTCTTTTCAAGTATCTTTCCTTCTTTTTTGTTCCTTATTTTTGTGTTGTTTTTGTTTCTTAATATTGATGGTATATGTAATTTCTATAGTGTTGTGGTATATTTCCTTAATAAAAAAACTTCTTTTCTATTCTAAAAAGTGCACAGACAAACACGATAGAATATATATAAAAGGTTTTTTTTTTATTTTTGCTCAGTCCGAAAGTAAGCCGACAGCTTACAGGTATCCATTGTAATTATATGTGTCAGTTTTGTTCGCGCATACCTCTGTATAAACAGGGTGTACCGGTATGTAAATTAGTCTAATTGCCTTGCAAAACAGTCTGTGATCGATCAACGTGCCTCGATATTGTCAGCGAATACTTTACATACTTATTTTAATTAAGCCCCATTGGCCTAGTAGCTCACATCAGCAACTGGCCTTCGTGTTTATTAAGAAAAATTAAAAACTACACAACTTTTAACGATTAGTCGCTATTCATTTATGCGCATTTTGCTGCAATAGTTGACATACTGGCCATAACAGCAGAGAGGATTAGTGTACAAGGCAATATCTAGATTTTACACTTTCAATCGTCGGCGCTTATTGAAATTCTATTTGTTGAAATTACTTTACAATAGTACTTTTATTCCGCTATAAATATCCACTAAATTATTTAAATTAATCGATCGGTTCCGCTTTTTAAAGCATCGTCAGGACGTAATATTGTTTACTGACTGAGCAATATACAGAGTATTCCAGACCACCCGTCCAGGCTTATCCAGGTCTGCAATGCTGTGGAGAGTTTCAAAAAAAATTGAAAACAAAAAAACACGTGTTCAATATTTTTTGAAACTATCCAGCCATGCCAAAAACAACCCCCATCCCTAACCCCCTGTTAGGGGTAGGGGGTGCCATTTTAAAAAATCAAATGGAAACCCTTATTTTTCATTTTAGATTTCGATTTATGGGTTGGAAATATCGCCATCTCCTAAAAATCAATAAAAACTTTCTAGACGAAATGTTTGTCAGTTGATTTTTTAAAGTTGCACCCCCTATCCCTAACAGGGGGTTGGGGTCGGAGGTTGTTTTTCACATGGTTGGATAGAGTTTCAAACAATACTGAACACGTGTTTTTTTGTTTTCATTTTTTTTTAACTCTCCCCAGTAATCAGCCTGGACGGGTGGTCTCGAACACCCTATATAAGGCAATATCATGTGTTGATACTTAGCGATAATCGTTAAGGTGACCATATTAAAATCAAAAACTCTTTTTTAGGTAAAAATATTTTTAGATATAGATCTTCCGAATAATTAACTTACCACTGGTTTGAAAGACTAATTCTAGAACGAAAAAACCTCGTGGTTGTTTTTTTTGGAAATATATAATAGTATAAAACGATTAATATCAGAGAAACTAAAAATTAATATGTAGAACAAATGACTAAAATTTACTAATACATATGTGTCACTCCCATCGTGACTATTAGGTAGAAGGTGGTAGAGCTCTGCACTGTCTCGCCTGGTTCTGGTTCCACAGCCTTACCTATTTCTGCCGCAATAGCGTCAGTGCTTGTCACTGCCATGTTTGGGTTTGGACTAAAAGGTAGCCGGTAAACTTATGCATGTGGCATTTTACCTCGTCACAAGATAGCAACGCACCATTAACACCTTTGGTGTCAATAGGCGATGGTTGATCCAGAGACCCATCTGCTCGTTTGCTAACTTATGCATAAAAAAAACTAATTTTAGGAATGGTAATTATAATCAAATAAATCTGTTTTCTTTTTTTATTTACATGTACCAGTTATTTAATTACAATAATATACTAGGTACCTATTTTATTTATACTATATATTTAATTACAATAATATACTAGTTACTAGGTAGGTAAAATACATCAATAATATATTATTTTTTGCAGTTATAATTAAACGATACTACATTAGCAAATAATTATCAATAGGAAATAATCACGTGATATACTGACGCTGTTAAAATATATGGTACATATACGTTATATTTTGAGCTTAATCGTGGCACATTTACACATACAGACATTTGGACGTCCATGAAAAACTTTTTTAACTTTTTTTTTATAAGATTACCCCGTGTTGGTTCCGGGCTCCTTTGAAGAATAGACCAACTGCCGTTCTGCCAGGCATGTCGTAAAATGCGACTGAATTGGCTATGCAAGTCACTACCATCGTGGCTACTAGGTGGTAGAGTTCTGCATTGTCTCGCCCGGGTCTGGTACCACCGCCTTACCTATTCCTGCCGCAATAGCGTCAGTGCTTGTCGCTGTCGTGTTCCGGTTTGAAGGGTAAAGAAGCTGGTAGCAACGCACCATTAACATATCTGGTGTCTATAGGCGATGGTTGACTCTTTCCATCAGGAGACCCATCTGCTTGTTTATTATCTTATGATATATAAAAAAAACAAGCAGACGGGTCTCCAGATGGAAAGAGTCAACCATCGCCTATATACACCAGAGATGTTAATGGTGCGTTGCTATATTGTGGCGAGGTCTAATGCCACATGCATAAGTTTACCGGCTACCTAACGTAAGGTAAAATAGGTAAGGCGGTGGTACCAGACCCGGGCAAGACAATGCAGAACTCTACCACCTAGGAGCCACGATAGTAGTGACTCGCATAGCCAATCGGTCGCCTTTTACAACCTGCCTGTCAAAACGGCAGTTGGTCTATTCTACAAAGGAGCCCGAAACCAACACGAGGAAAAGGGGAGAAATCAGAGTGCTAAGTGTGAGATTTTCTTTTCGCATTTGATCGTGAGCGCGTTTCGAGTTTACTAGGAATTTGTATGTGATTTGTACAGCGCCACCTAGTGGTAAACTGGTTTCTCACGTTTACCACTAGGTGGCGCTGTACAAATCACATACAAATTCCTAGTAAACTCCAAACGCGCTCACGATCGAATGCGAAAAGAAAAACTCACACTTAGCACTCAGTTTTTTATATACAAATTAAATTAACAAATTCTCTTTTTAGTATTAAATATGTGTTTATGACCGCCCCATCGGTCGAGTGGTTAGCGAACCTAACTACATATCAATGCGGTTCGGGTTCGATTCCCGACAGGGACAGACATTTATATGATGAGCATAGATATCTGGGTTTGGGTGTTTATTAAATATATTCTAGTATTTATATATGTATTTCTATGTATTAGTATCGTTGACTAACACCCATAACACAAGCAAATAATTTGCTTACTTCGTAGATTAATTCGTTTAATTTGTCCAGTGATATTTATTTATGTCTGTGTAGTTATTTTATTGTATTAGTGAAATATGAATAAGATAGATACCGTTTAAGTCCAGAAAAATGTTTGACCTTGATATATTGAGAGTAGATGATTCCGCTTGTGAGGCGTGCAATTTTATAGTCTAAGTTATAATTGAAACGGGTCCAATGACACTTCTCAAGTTTATCCATCAAGCCGTTTAGGGTAAAGAGCTTGCCAAAGAAATTTGCATACATATATGCACATACATACACTTGGAAACATAATCCTGCTTCTAGCACAGTTAGGAAAAACTAAATGAACTAACATTCAAGTCTAATTTTTAAAGATCCAGTTTTAGTCATTATTTTAGTTGGTGTTGAGGTCCTGGGTGCGATTCCTGGGAATTCAAAGTATGTTTTTTTCAGTTTACTGATAAAAACAAAGTTGCCTGGAATTTGATAAATACCCAATCGGCAATAAGCTTGCCACCTATCATATTGTGGGACAAAGTATTTTCGACTAATCGTAGATACACATGTCCTCTGTCTACGTCTTCGGAGATTCGTGCGTGAAGATACTTCAGTTTTAGACAAATTAATATAGCATCATTGTAACAAAATAGTAACTTGAAAAAGAAAATACGAGCTGAAAATAGAACGTATTCTATTTTTGAAAGTCATTCAATTAAGTTTTAAGTGGCTAGAGAACCCTACAGATATGTGCATTGTTATGAGTTGATTTTTAGTCTGGGTTTACAAGTTTTTAGGTATTTCATATAGTTGTCAATCATAAACTTGTGTTGTCTCACTTATCCAAACTTGTCTGTGATTATGTGCGTTTGTGTGCGTGTTTATGTGTGATCGTTACTTTACACTGAAACGTTAATGATGATGATTTGTGAGGAATTGCCTGAAAATTGATATTATAATTATAGCCGATATATTTTTATCCCGGAAAAATGAAACGGTCTTCCGGTCAACGGATTCATAATCTATACATATAATAAAATCGTAGGAAAGTCAATGTATGTCCGGGGTAAACTCAAAAAGTACTGCATGGATTTACTTCAAATTTTGCATGAATATTACTAACAGATCGGGTCAACATATAGACTACATATTATCACGCTATCACCTACAGGGGAGGAGCTGTGCGGAGTAAACGAAGTCTGCGCGAACGAAGACGCGGGCATCAGCTAGTTTTTGTAATAAAATAGCTCATAGCCTGAAGAGCTAAAACGGCGACACCTGGCTTCATCATATGCGTTCTTAGCGTTCGCGTTTACTAGTATCCATATCACTGGTAAATCGCAATCACAGTAAAAAATAGATTTGAATGATAAGTTGCTCTTGCCGGGTGGTAATGCCATATGCATAAGTTACAGGCTAACCTTTCAAAGGTTCACGGCAATGACAAGCATTGACGCTATCGCGACGGGAAAAGGACAGCGTTGTTACCAGATCCGGGCGAGACGTTGCAGAACTCTACCACCCAGTAATCACGACGATAGTGACGTGATTAGCCAATCTTATTTTTTTGGAACGAAGTTCCTTATCGCGCGTTGTGAAAGGGGGCTAGACGGAAAAAATTCTTACGAAAAGCTGTCACGACACTTTTTGCTTTAGTAAGCTATTATAAGCTGTGCGGCGTGCGCATGTTTCTCTGTCTGTCTCTCTCTCTCTCTCTTATAGAAAGCAAGCCAGATATTTTCATTTCTATTATTATTACGAAAATTGAGCCTACTGATTAAGTTTATATTACATTATATTTGTTAATAATAAAAAAAAAATATTATAACTTAAAAAAATAAAATTTTATTACAATTCCTTCACTAATTAATCGAAAGGAACTTCGTTCCATCCGGGTGTCCCTTGACACCTCTCAAGTTTTTTTTATATCATTAAACAGCAATTAAGCAGATAGTTCTCTCAGTGGAAAGAGAAACTATCGTCTATAGACACTAAAGAAGTTAATGGTGTGTTATTCATGTGGCGGGATGGCAATACCACATGCATAAATCTAACGGCTACCCTACCCTCCAAACCGGAACACGACAATGACAAGCATTGACGCTATTGTGGCAGGAATAAGCAAGGCGGTTGTACTTAGCACCCGGGCGAGACGTTGCGAAACTCCTAGTAAACCACCTAGTAGTCACAATGGTAGTTTCACGTGCAGCCAATCAGTTACCTTTTACGATCTGCCTGACAGAACGGCAGTTGGTCTATTTTTCCCGTCCCGTCCGGGCCAACACTGAAATAAAATCAAACGCCTCTTAAGTACTTTTAGTATTTTTAATACTTCTATAAAAAAGTTAGTTCCGATGCCAGCCCTAATAATCCACAACGTATAAAACAATGGTGTCTTGTATTGGCACTGACCGTTAAGCCGTAACACATACACTAAGTAACGCCATGACTGCCATGCGTCAGCGTCCACTGATTTTATCGGGGAGTTTTATTACAAACGCTTATTTGGATTATGTGTGTCATGATTGGTCTATAACTTGTAATTCTATAGGATTAGACTGTATACGGACGAGTGGACAACCTGATTGAGTATCTTAGTAAGTAATTTAATAGTTTTGTTAGCCCGGACTATCATTGAAGAATATACTATTTACCTTTCTTCCAGGAAGTTATTAAAAGGTGCCGTGTTGGTCTCCTTTTGAAGAATGGACCATGTGCTATTCTGCCAGGCAGTTCGTAAAAGATGAATTGTCTATACGTGTCACAATCATCTTGTCAGGTTGTAGAGTCGCCTGGGTACCAGCGCTTTACCTGTTACTTCAGAAATAACATCAATGCTTGTCATTGTCGTGTTCCGGTTTGGAGGGTAAGGTAGCCGGCAAACTAACATGTTGTATTGCTATCCTTCGACACAGATATGAACACACTATTAAGATCTTCGATGTCTAAAGGCGATGGTTTTTTACCATCAGGAGAACCATCTGCTTGTTGGTATTTTATGATATAAAAAAGGCGAACGATTGCCTGAATGTATGGCCTCGTTTTCACTTTGATTAGTGCGAGTGTGAGTGTTTAATGCCGGTGCTTAGTATTAAGCCAAAAATACGTTAAGATAGCCGTGGATCAGTGCGAGTGATTCGTAATCAGCGTAGTAAAAGTGAATAGATGCTGATTACATATCACTCGCACTGAGCAACGGCTGTCTTCACGTATTTTTATCTTAATACTAAGCACCTGCATTAAACACTCACACTCGTACTAATCAAAGTGAAAACGGGGCATATTACATACGATCGTGACAACTAGTTAGTAGATCTCCACAACGACTTGCGTATTCAGACGATTGTAATATCGCTTTCCCTATTCTGACGCAATAGCATCAATGCTTGTCACTGTCGTGCTTTAGTTTGAAGGATAAGGTAAAAGGTAAACTTATGCACGCATGACGATCTTGCCAGAGTGATAACAAAGCAACATTGACGTCTTTAGTGTATATAGACGATGGCTGTCTCTTTCAGTCTGTGTGTTTGCTGTCCTATGATAAAAAATGGAGTGCCAGCTCACACGCGTTAGAAGTAAGAAAAAACAAAGTAGTGAGAGAGATAAATCAATCAGGATTTACACAACGTTCTTGACTGGACGAAAAAGTTTGGTATAACAGTCAATCCTAATAAATGTCAAGCTATCATTATTGGCAGCTCGCGTCGGGTTCAAAGTTTGGATTGGAGCTCTATTTCAGCGGTAGTTTTTGATAACATTACTATCCCCTTTCTCCCTTACGTCAAAGATCTAGGACTCATAATAGACCAAACTCTATCTTGGTTACCACATACTACTGAACTTTGTCGTAAGGTTAATATGGCTTTACGATCCCTTTATCGGTACAAAAACTTTTTGCCACTCCAATCAAAACTCCTACTTGTGCAGACCCTAGTTATACCAATACTTGATTATGCCGACGTGTGTTTCGTAGATTTAAGTCAAGCCCTTTTAGACAGATTAGAACGCATGCTCAACAATTGTATACGGTTCATCTTTGGTCTGCGTAAGTTTGATCACGTCTCATTATATCGGTCTAAACTGAAATGGCTTCCGATCCGCCAACGAAGACAGTTGAGATTGCTTTGTACATTATTCACAATTCTTCATAATCCTAATGCACCTCAATATCTTAAGTCAAAATTCATATTTCAGCATGCCACACATTCACGCCAACTTCGTTCAGAAAATATCCCGACTCTTCAAGTACCTTTTTGTCGTACCGATTTCTTATCCAAATCTTTCTCTTCTGAAGCTGTGAGGCTTTGGAATACTCTTCCCATTGATATTAGGAATAGTCCCTCCAAATTGTCTTTTAAACGTTCTCTCTGTAAGCATTTGGCAGAATAATGGTGTTACGCGCTATGGTAGTATAATATGTATGTATATATGTATTTATATAACTATATATAAATATGTACTTGTATATATATATATATATATATATAGGTATTTGTGTAGGTATATGTATAATGTATTATATATGTAATATATTACTTGTATCTAAGTATATTGTAATATCGTATTATCTTATTGTTTTCTTTAATTTTAATTTATCTTAATAATAATCAAGAAGGTATGTCAGTAGTAAACGATTGTAATAAGTTTCTCTGTGCACCCCATCGTAAACACTGTTTATATTTGTTTAAGGTTGACTGGTAGAGAATGTCATGTAGCATTAAGTCCACCTCTGTACATGTTGTGCATAAATTTTAAATAAATAAATAAATAAATAAATAAATTCAAGAAGTCGAGGAGATTTTCGTATTGTAGAAGTAAAAAGTTGCAGTAAGTAAAATATGTTTGGTTGTACTGTTTGTATCTGGATGGTTTTAGAACCATTACGTTATAATGTATAATATAATGATGGATAATTTAAATATAAAATACTGTGTAATGTTTTCTATCTCATTCTTTCGCTGGCTTAATCCTATTACATTAATGTGTTTATTTCTTCATCGAAACTAGAGGTGTGTAAATCCGGAGGTTCTGATTCCGGGGCCGGATACGATAAGCTTATTTATTCCTTCAAATCCTTATCGTCTCCGCGAAATTATTTGAAATGGTGAGCGATTGAGCGTACTGCGATTAGAATGAGAGAGAGAGAAAGGGAGAGAGAGAAACAGAGAGAGAGAGACGCGATAAGCGATTTTCAACCTAAAAACTACTACATAGAACTGTGGAATTGGTGGGAGCGAGAAAAAAATATAGGGGAAACGTTTATTTAATGATACGATTACAGAATATGATACGCTGCAATCAAAAAATTGCCAATTGCCAAACGAAATGAGCCAAAGGAGTAAAGGAATAAATAAGGTGAATCATATCCGTGCATGGAGCCGGAATAAGTGAATAAATTCACCCCGAGGAATAAAGATTACCCGCCGCTAATCGAAACGCATCTTAGTTTTATCGAATTTAAAATCACAAAAATTCTAAGAAAGTTTCAATTCGAAATTTTTTTTTAATAACCGAACATATTTTGCATCACTTCGCTGGTTCTGCATTATAGCCTTCCACAGACTTCATACTTTCGGTTGGTATGGAATATGTCTATTAACCAAACCAGTGAAATGTTTAAAAAAAAATCATACTCTGGACTTGTTCATATTGGCACCCCTAGCCTTCTGTATATTAACATACTTGCACCCTAACAAAAAGCCTAGCAAAGCCCGGACACTTAAATTTTAGGACAGACAAGTCATAAAACTCAAAAAAGCGAAACAAGTCCGGCTAAATCCGTACATAGAACCTAATAGGGTCTTACAGTTGCTTTGCCGACCTTTAAAGAATGAGTAAGCTCTTTCTTTGAAGGTCTCTAAGTCGTATCATGAAGAACTCTAGAATATTTAGGGAAAAATCATCTTGTGTGGTGAATTAAAAACAATCAGAACCAGTTCTGATAATATTAGCATAGTCATAAATCTGATAGTTCAATATTGCAAGATAAGCATTATAACGACGTATTTCCTCCGTCGGGCCGGATTCAGTGCCTATATTAGCGTCATCCTTTGAGTGTATCCGATATTATGTTCTGCCCGAGACTGTTGTGGGCAGCCGGCAGACGCAAGATGATATGAGTTCAATAAACGGTTCGAAATAATTGGTCTTAATGTTACCAGAGCTTGGGTTTGTGTCTGTCGCGAACAATATGGGTCACTTTAATACGGTGCAATACTTTGTAGTAGTTTTATTTTAAAACTACCTTACCACGCGGTTTCACCCGTGACCAGAGTACCTAACAAGTCATTAGATTAAATTTAATACACACTATCATCCCGTATTTAAGCACCATAGGGGTTGACTATTTTTTGAAGTGAAAATTTATTTAGGCGATTTGAGAACTTTTTGAGTGAACAAAAGTCATGTATTTTGCGTCATCGTTATCAATCGATTTCCATGAGCTTTATGTATACTGTGTATATTAAGAAAAGCACGCTATATATGGCGCTTTAGAAAACTAAGTAACTTGTAAATTGTATTGTCGAGATAATAAGTTATAATTTTCAATTTATTTATTTATTTAATACTTTATTGTACACAATAGAACAACACACAAAATTACAGCAAGCAGTATTTTTAAAAAGGTACAAAAGGCGAGCTTATCTCTAAAAAAAAGATTTCTTACAGCCAACCCGGTAAAGTGAAATACTTGACCATAAATGTAAGTCGAAGTGTACAATATACTAAAAATATTTAAACACATATATTAATGAAACCTAAAGTACTTCAGCAATACAAAGACAGGCACTTAAATTATTTACAGCGTTAGGTATCTACTAGAAATTAAAACAAAAAGATATATATATATATATATATATATATATATATATATATATATATATATATATATATATATATATATATATATATATATATATATATATATATATATATATATATATATATATATATAAACTATTGTGTATTTTAGTTATTTTCATAGTATTATGTCTTATGGGATTCTACTATAGGGAAATTCCACTGATATAAATACAATCTTTGTTTTACAAAAAAGAGCTGTAAGAGCTATTTACAATCTCAGTCCACGAGTTTCCCTAAAAGAAAAATTTAAAGAAATTAATATTTTAACCGTACCATCACAGTTTATATTTGAAAACTTGATGTATATTCGTAAAAATATTTCTTCATTTAAGAAAAATAGTGATGTACATAATGTAAACACAAGGAACAAAAACAATCTTGCTCTGCATGTATCACGTCTCCACAGAATAAGTAACTCTTTTATGGGGCAATCCATACGCTTTTACAATAAACTTCCAAATGCTATTAAAGATCTACCAATACACAAATTTAAAAAATGTATCAAATCTAAACTTTGTAAAAAAGGTTACTATAAAATATCTGAATATTTGGATGATAATAAGGCATGGGATTAATTGCTCCTCATAGCAGTCTCATAATAATTATAATATATTATTCATAAATACATTGTAATTGTAATTGTAAAAACATTGTTTAAAAAAATGTATATGCACAAAAAAAGACAAGCCCGCTGAGTTTTTTCCGCCGGATCTTCTCAGTGTGTGGCCGCGTTTCCGATCCGGTAGTAACTCAAAAAATGTTGACTCGTCAAAAGTGCCTGTAAAGGATAATTTGAATAAAAATGTTTTGACTTTGACTTTGACTTTGTGAAAACTTAAATGATATTAATCTGTCGAGATGAGTACGTGTTGCTCAAAATTATTAAGGTCCCTAAGTCGTTATAATTATTTATGGTTTATAACGAAGTGTTTGTGATCGAAGAATAGAGGTTTCCGGCGACTCGGACCATTTTAACTGAAACCGTGGTCCCAGTTGCCGGATTGATTCAATTAGACCAGTTATCAGCTTTAGCCACTATTCTGGCTATCATAATATAATGCTCAAAATACAGTTTTAAATTTTCACACCTTTTTTTAAAGTAACCTATTTTTGACCCAAGATGTTAAGCTGTGTCCTTGTCAAATTTCATCAGTTTCGGTTCACCGCTTTAGCCGTGAAAACTTAACAGAAAGACAAACTTACGCATTTATTATATTAGAATTGATTACTTTGAATAATAATTGGTATCAAAACATAAAAATAAAAATACCTCTGAAGAGGTAGGCGAATCTATTGGGCCCATATGGGATCTAATATGATTTTTCAGCGGTATTTAGTGCCAGGTCGGGCAATTCAAAAATGTGTTTTTTTTAGTTTTCGGATAAAATCAACGTTGCCTGGGATCGGATAAGTGTAGATGTGGGACTAATTTAACCTTCGGCTAATCGTGGGGGCACTGACTGTACCTCTGCCTACGTCTTTAGGGATACGGGCGTGAAAATACTTTTTACTATTGACATATACCTATGACATTTAATAAGACAAGACAAATCGTTTATTTGCAGGAATTTGGGTGTTGTGTTAAAAGTCGATACAGCTGATTTATAATTACATTATAAACACATATTCTACCAATAATCAATATGGTGTGTAAACATTAATAAAAAAGTTAAAGATACAAATATTCTCCACATAGTTTTTAGAATGTATAATTAATTACATTTAAATTTATTATAATTTTAAATATACTTAAGATTCTTTAAATTACATAATCAGAGATTCCTTCAATTAACATTTTATCTTATCAGCAAAAATAATAATTCACATTATAGTATGTTTTGTCAAGTATTACATCAAATAGCTTCTTGCGATTGTTTTTAATAGGCAATGATTTAAGACTACCAGAAATGTGGTTGTATATATTTATTGCCACACAATAAGCATTTTTTTCCATTATAACATTGAAATTGTAAAATGATGTGAGCGGTGGTAAACCGAGTAAATACCAGTCATCTCTTGGGCACGATATATTTCACCAGAAAAACTAAAAAAAAATTTGAAACTAATTGCCCGTTCTGGAACTTAAAGTTTTGAAATACGGCATTTTTCGTCTTTAAAACATACATATTTAAGTAAGTATTGCTTCAGCTGTGAGATGTGGCATTCAAATTTATACATAGATTTGAGAGGAGTATTTATATATATATATATATATATATATATATATATATATATATATATATATATATATATATATATATATATATATATATATATATATATATATATATATATATATATATATATGTATATATATATCTAAACAATGCTGAGCCTTGGGGCTTCATCTGCAAATATAATAACATGTTATCAATATAATCTCGAATACAAAATGCAACCCCTATTTAAGCGCCTTAGGGGTTGATTAATAATATATCTATAAAAGTATCATATATTTGACTCCAGGTTCAGTGGTTTTGCCCTGAAAGCGTAATAGACGGACAGACTTTCGCATTTATATTATTCTAAAATGATAATCAATTTACTCAGTTCGTCCAGTATACGAGATGCCTAGCAAAAAGGTATTTGATCAATTCTCCTAAAAGGGGACCTGAATAAAACTGAGAACAATGTATATAATCATGAGAATATACAGTTGTATCAACAACATACAACTTGTATGACTGTAGTTGAAATCAATAATGGCGTTAAAATGCACCAATCACATGACTCTCATAGCCGTCTCTCGTGTACACGCTAACTAAACGCACAAACCTCTGTCATTTTACATAACAGCTGCACCTGAATCACGCTATCACGTATTTTTTGTTTATGTTTCTATTATCTTTTTTTTGCACACAAAAACCACGTGCCTATCTGAATGCTGTTCGTCACTGTCCTGTTAATCAAGTCTCTTAATATTCCTTAATTTTCTTGCTTTACTACGAGTACCTTATTAGTTTAAGTGGCATATTCGCGAGAAATTTGAAGATTGAGAGTTTAACACCTGAATGAGATATAAAAATATGTTCCTGCGTTTTTATCTTATAAGTTGTACTAAAAAATTACAAACACCGGAGTATTAGTCATTCAATGAAGCGATAAGGTAGCCACACGATTGAATATACATACAGCGTAGAGCGACCAATAATTAATTAGGCTCTTTTCGGTTAAACAGAGTGCTAAGTGTGAATTTTTCTTTTCGCATTCGATCGTGAGCGCGTTTCGAGTTTACTAGGAATTTGTATGTGATTTGTACAGCGCCACCTAGTGGTAAACTGATTTCTCACCTTTACCACTAGGTGGCGCTGTACAAATCACATACAAATTCCTAGTAAACTCCAAACGCGCACACGATCGAATGCGAAAAGAAAAACTCACACTTAGCACTCTGTTCGGCTTTCTTGTTTAACGCTGAAAGGTGCGATAGTTGAAGTTCTCTCTGCGCCCTCCGCATCTACTCTTATTATTATTATTTTTTATTTTATATTTGAAATAAAAACATTAAAGTAGAAATACAGAATAAAGCAATTGCAAATAAAGATTCTTTCCAAAAAATAATTAGAAAATACTGAACATACCGAATTTATGGAGAAAAAATCTAGTTATCTAATAAATTA
Organism: Apodemia mormo; assembly: GCA_036924255.1. NCBI lineage: Eukaryota > Metazoa > Arthropoda > Insecta > Lepidoptera > Riodinidae > Apodemia > Apodemia mormo. The sequence continues at coordinate 1,593,290 of JAUPFN010000021.1, read as the reverse complement.
ATTGGAATGTAACAATTTTATTTATTAGTTTATTTATTTTTTCACAAAGATTATTTTTATTAAAAAAATGCTTGTTTACTAATTAAGAGAGTTATACTTTTCTGAATTTTATGAATATATGTTAATACAAAATATAATAATGAAAAAATAATATTAACAAAAGAGTGAATCCACAAATTGTATTATAGCTAACCGGCTATTATTATATACAATCATATTCCTGATAGTCTTAAATCACTGCCTATAAATAAATTTCGCAAAAAGTTGTTTGATTCGCTGTTAGATGAAACTTACTATGATATTAAAGAATTTTTAGCTCATAAAATTAAATGTTAATGGATAGAAATATATGTTTGTTGAATTGACCTTAACAAAAATTCAATGTAGTAAAATTTTGTAAATTGTGTAAATAAAATTTTGTAAATTATAAAATTTTAATTACTTACACAAAAAATGAAACTTGTAATTATACAAATAACTTTTGTAATGTGAAATCATTCTTGAACAATAAATAGAGAAAAAGTACATAAAATAGAGAAAAAAAAATCAGCCCGCTGAAATTCTTCCGCCGGATCTTCAGTGTGTGGCCGGCGGCCGCGTTCCGATCCGGTAGTAATTCTAAAAAATCGATACAATGTTTAAAATGTAATGATAATACTATATATATAAAACATACAAATAAATAAAACTGGTGTGTCTGTTAAAATAATCGGTTTTAACTAAATGCATATGGATATATACACGGTACACATACCAAAATAACATTTTTTACAATTTTTGTCTGTCTGTCTAGCCGTCTGTCTGTCTGTTTGTTAGCCGGAACATCTCTGGAACGGCTGGACTGATTTTGAAGGGACTTTCACTGGTAGATAGCTGATATGATAGGGAATAACTTAGGCAACTTTTTTCGAAATTTTTTACGCGGACGTAGTCGCGGGCTCAGCTAGTTAATAATAAAAATTAATGATATTTTTTTAAATATTTGCACACCATATAATGGTAGAATATGTTGGTAACTTAATTAATTTTTAGGAACTTGTAACATCCATAAATAAACAAATATTTTCTATCTTTGTTTCTTTGTTTAATAAAAAATATAACCTATCAAAACATAATGTAGTTACTCACATTAACACACTAAACGTCGTATAGTCAAAAGTTAATCATTAAACCCTAATATGAAAGTCATTTTATAACAATTATTTCGCCAGTTGTATAGATTTTTGAAACTCCTCTAACACAAGCGATGTCAGGCCCAAAACATGCAGTAAAATTTCTTGTAATAAACAGGAAATAGTAAGCGTTAAAATCGTAGCAAGTTACAATCGAGTTGTGGAATAAGGGCATGGAACCGGTGGACCGCGACCTTACCAAATCGGGAGAGCCGTCAGAAGGCCGGCGGACTTGTCGCCGTACTACGTACCGCCTGGACAACCTTCGCAGTTAAACTATAGGAAGCGACCTATCACGTATTGTTGGTATGATCATCGCCAGTTAATAGAATCACCGGTAAATGAAAGTCAGTACTAATTAATTAATACTAAATAGTCAATCAAAAAACAACTTTTTTATCCGACGGACCCAAAAGGAGGTTATCCATTCGGATGTATTTTTTAAATATTTATTGCATCAGAACTCGGTCCGAAGATTTTAAAACCAAATTTTCCGTGTGTTTCCAATTTCTCCGTGTTGGTCCCGGGCTCCTTTGAAAAATAGACCAACTGCCGTTCTGCCAGGCATGTCGTAAAAGGCGACTGATTGGCTATGCGAGTCATTACCGTCGTAGCTACTAGATGGTAGAGTTCTGCATTGTCTTGCCCGGCTCTGGCACCACCGTCTTACCTATTCCGGTCGTGTTCCGGTTTGGAGGGTAAGGTAGCCGGTAAACTTATGCATGTGGCATAAGACCTTGCCACAAGATAGCAACGCAATATTAACACCTTTGGTGTCTTTAGGCGATGGTTGACACTTTCCGTCAGGAGACCCATCTGCTTGTTTACTATCTTGTACTATAAAAATGTTGAAGATCTGATGCAGGGTTCTGCAGATACTGGGAATGGGAAGTCGGTTGCTGTAGTTTTACTGCGTGTTATCACCTGCATTTAACACTCGCACTCGCACTAAACAAAGTATAACTGGGGCTTAAGTTATAAGTTTAAGTATGTACACTTAATCAGTGTGTTTCAATCTTTTTCTTAGCACAACCCCCTTAGCATGTATAAACAGTTGCACCCTGTACGCATCACCGCCTAACTTTTACTACAAACACCAAAACCTTTCAACCTTTTTACCTAAATAGTAAGTATGTATTTTTTAAACAGTCCACAGCCCAATAGCTGAGGTATCACGACCATACGACGATGATCGTGACCATACTTTGAAAAACACTGATATAAAGTTATTAGACACATTTACTACTCCACTTGTACATAAATTTCACTTTTACACAATTTTTATTATATTACTCGACCGGTTTCACTTTTTAAAGCATCTTCAGGATGTAATATACTTAACTGATGTAATATACATCCTGAAGATGCTTTAAAAAGTGAAACCGGTCGCGTAATATAATAAAAAATTTGTAAAAGTGAAATTTATGTACAAGTGGAGTAGTAAAAGTGTCTAGTAACAATGGAATTTCACCAAGTGCCGACGATGGAAAGTATAGAATATACTGATATAAAGCATGATGCATTAAACATTAATAACCTTAATCTAGGTTCTATATGAAGATGTTTAAGCTTCCAGGGTCGCTAACCAGTCGATCAACCCTGGATCAGATCTTTACCAAATTTATATACGACCAGTTGAGTATATCTTTCCTCTTTCCCTATATCTCCAGGACCCAGCATCAGATATTGACCTAACTAAAGACTAAGACTACACAGCGAGTATACCCTCTCAAACAAAATCAAAATCAGTCTATAAATGACCGAGTTCTAAGGTAGCAAACATAAAAAAGGAACGTACAGTCCGTTTTTATTCTTCCCGTGTTGGTCGCGGGCTCCTTTGAAAAATAGGCCAACTGCCGTTCTGCCAGGCAGGTCGTAAAAGGCTAACGATTGGCTATACGAGTCACTACCATCGTGGCTAATAGGTGGTAGAGTTCTGCATTGTCTCGCCATTACCATCGCTCGTTACCATCACCTTACTTATTCCTGACGCAATAGCGTCATTGCTTATCACTGTCGTGTTCTGGTAGGAGGATAAGGTAGCCGGTAAACTTATGCATGTGGCATTAGACCTCGCCACAAGATAGTAACGCAACATTCACTCCTTTGGTGTCTATAGGCGATGGGTGACTCTTTCCATCAGGAGACCCATCTGCTTGTTTGCTATCTTATAATGTAAAAAAAAACAACTGATTTGATATCTTTTGGGTAGTCTGTTGAAAATATAATAATCCAAATCGGTTCATAAATGACTGACATCTGAGGCAAGAAACAAAAAATGCAGCTCAAGAAGCTCCTCCTTTTTGGAAAGTCGGTTGAAAATACTCTAAAGGAATGTCCTTAATGTAGCTGTTATCAGCGTAAAGGCCGATTTGTAACTTCCTCCACGGAATGAATAATACGTTTTTCACGAAAACCGTGTCTCGCGATAACACCTTGTACGGCTGCGATGAGAAATTCTGGTGCGTCATGGATGCCGTGTTGAATGTTTAGCCGCTCACGTTCAATCGGCTTAGGTTCCAACTATTTATGGATACTATTTAGGCTTAGGTTCTATATAAGGATCTTCATCAGGATTAAACTGGATTTCTTAAAAATTTTAACCAGTTCGGTCTAGGAGGAAATGAAATAAAAAAAATGATGTGGTGTCGCGGGACACCAGGTAGGAACGAACTTCCTTCGGCTAAACGGCATTACTCGCTTGTGTACGCGACTGTCGCGCGTGCGCACGTCTCATTTAACGCTTTTATTCCACGCATTTTTCTTACGGTTTTACTATCACATTTTTTTCAGTTCGGTCGCGCAGCAAAATCCCTATCCCCTCCAAGCCTGCCGTAAGGAACTTCGTTCCAATAAATATGAAATAAAATTTATGGCTCCGAATACGGTTACAGCAAAAAATACGCAGTTATTAAAATTAAGAAGTATCACGCATTCTACCAAACGGCATGCAATATTAAAATTTACAAATTATATTAAATTATTGGAACGAAGTTCCTTATGGCAGGCTTGGAGGGGATAGGGATTTTGCTGCGCGACCGAACTGAAAAAAATGTGATAGTAAAACCGTAAGAAAAATGCGTGGAATAAAAGCGTTAAATGAGACGTGCGCAGGCGCGACAGTCGCGTACACAAGCGAGTAGTGCCGTTTAGCCGAAGGAAGTTCGTTCCTACCTGGTGTCCCGCGACACCACATCATTTTTTTATAAAAATTACTTGTTTCTTGTTTCCATACTTTTTTAAATTAAAATACCATTTAACATACCATTTAAAAAGTAAAAACCTCAAAAAAGGTTTTGGCAAGACAGTTTTTTTTTAATATAACTTTTTTTAATGCTTTTTTATATCATGAGATAACAAACAAGCAGATGGGTCTCCTGATGGAAAGATTTCACTAAACCGATTTTGATGCAGTTTATGCATCAAAATCGGTTGCAAAACTGCGTCCAAGTTTTTATGCATTGGACGCAGTTTTTGATGAAAACCTGATTAGATTTTGTTTTCAATCGGTACATTAATCTGGAAATTTTCCCCCGTGTTAGTTTCGGGCTCCTTTGAAGAAAAGGCCAACTGCCGTCCTGCCAGACAGCTACTAGGTGGTAGAGTTCTGCATTGTCTCGCTCGGGTCTGGTACCACTGCCTTACCTATTCCTGCTGCAATAGCGTCAGTGCTCGCTACTATCGTGTTCCAGTTTGGAAGGTAAGGTGGCCGGTAAATTTATGCATGTAGCATTACACCTCGCCACAAGATACCAACGCATCATTAACATCTTTGGTGTCTATAGGCGATGGTTGATTCTTTCCATCAGGAGACCCATGTGCTTGTTTGCTATTTTATGTTATAAAATATATATATATATATATATATATATATATATATATATATATATATATATATATATATATATATATATATATATATATATATATATATATATATATATATATATATATATATATATATATATATATATATATATATATATATATATATATATATATATATATATATATATATATATATATATATATATATATATATATATATATATATATATATATTTATATATAATGGTGAGTCTGTGAGGATTAATGTATGCAAGAGCTTGAGTCACACTTGACTGTTTGTTTACGACAATAAAGTCATAATCGTTACCCCGGTCAATAATCATTCAATCGTAATTGTTCGATCACGTTTTTTGTATTAGAACATAATGGCTGCCTCAATAAAACTTATTTGTTACGCCTCCGCTCATAGCGACCTTAGTTATATAATAATTATTGTTCGCGAAAAACTGTGTTATTGTTTGTTATGTACACGATCAAGTAAATCTTTCCTGGGTCAAGATTCTTTCCTGGGTGGTAGAATATTGCAAACTTCCGCTTGGGTTAAAACGAATTACTAAAGTAACACCGCATGCCCTTATTCAGTCGCAACAACGTCAGTGCTTGTCACTGTCGTGTTAAAAATTAAGTAAAAAAATATTATAGTCTCCTAGCATTTATTCGCAAATTCGTTCGCATGATCAAAAATCATTACTTCCAACTACTTTGCAAAGTCGTGTAAAAAGTAGCCTATTTAGTTAAGTAATTTAAGTAATTAACTATATTTCTATGTATCTTTGACTAAGAACCATAACACAAACAAGTAATTTGTTTACTTTGGGATTAGGTTGATTCGTGTAATTCCGTCGTAGAGAGTAGTGTTCTGTGGTGTAATTTGTCCTGCGATTCGATACTGTTATTGTGTTATCAAATGAGTAGGCACTTTTAAAATAACAAATATTTATGAGTCTGTCCATGAAATTCTTCTAGTAACAGATATCGTACTTTTATATTAAACTAACTGTTGTCCGCTGTGTTCGTCCGGGCGGACTTCGTTTACTCCGCACAGTTCCTCCCCCGTAGGTGATAGCGTGATAATATGTAGCCTACATGTTGACCCGACCTGTTAGTAATATTCATGCAAAATTTGAAGTAAATCCATGCAGTACTTTGTGAGTTTACCCCGGACATACATTGACTTTCCTACGATTTTATTATATGTATAGATATAAATTGTAATTTTAAATTATCTCAATTGAATTATCCTTCCCATGTTGACACATATCTAATGCTTTTGGGTAGGGTATTCATAACGCGAGGTAATAATTATTTACGAGTAGGTATCAGTGCGCGGTGAGGGACAAATTCCGTTTATCAACTCATGTGGTGAGGGGGACACTTATTCCGT